>OY720682.1:115442582-116642582 GCA_963170755.1 Amphimallon solstitiale | reverse complement strand
ATGGAGTAATTCTACGCTTTCTAGTAAAAGTCATGTGGCACCACTTGTCAACATTCAGAACTAGTCCATTACACATGCACCATTCACTGATAATATTCAAATTCTCCTGCAGAAGTAATACGTCGTTCCAGGTCTTGACGGATTGATAAATTTTGATGTCATCTGCATAAGCAAGTGTAGGACATGACAAAGAGGTGAGCAAATCATTGATAAAAAGAATGAATAGTAAAGGTCCCAGATTGGAGCCCGGAGGGACGCCAGACTGTGGAACAAACTCGAAGGACTTGAAACCATTCTAATAAACATATGTTCTTCGATTGAGTAAGTACGATTCCAAAAGTTGAAGCAATGAGGAACTAAAACCATAAACAGACAATTTGGTGAGTAAACTACCATGATCCAAGGTGTCGAATTCCTTGCTAAGATCGGTAAATAGAACATCCACCTGACCCTGCGCATCAAGTTCGCAACTTATATATTGACAAATGGTGATAAGGTTTGTCGATCGTCCAAGGGTTGCTCAGGTAAGATGTATGATTTAGTACCGTGATATATACATGAGTAAAGAAAGGATTCATAAATCTTAGCAGGGTTAGATAAAATAGATATCGGTCTATAATTGTCAACAAGCGTTTTATCACCTTTTTTGTGCACTGGACAAATTCGTGCACGCTTCCAAGAGGAAGGAAAAACAGATAAACGAATTGATAAATTAATAATAATAGACAAAGGTATCGCCAAAATGTGTCTGGTATCATGAATGAGAAAATTAGGAATTAAGTCATCTCCAGAATTACAATTCTGCGGAAACTTGGACATAATATTCATTAGTTCTGATTCAGAAACTAATGGAAGAACAACAGGTAAATGATTCACTGAAGAACTGGGGACGTTGTCATGAAAAGGTGTACTATTAATTAATAAAAATCAAAAAGAATAAAAAGGAACGAACTGTCACAATAAAATACCGAGTGTTGCATTTAAAAAAATAAGTTCTTAGTATGTGAAAATTTCGGAAAGTTTTTCGAGGTGTTGTCGATTGCAACTTATACCAAATGATGCAGAATTTTCTTGCCTACAAGCACCACCAAAGTGGTAATGTTTACTTTTCAGAACAATGTGAAAATGATTTTTTTCTGAACACGTGTTTTGGTCAAATATTTTCAAAGAAAATTAGTAACTCAAAAACTATTGGCTTAATTTTGAAAAAGAAAAAGTTGAATAGGTAATTTACGGCGGTACTAGAAAATTCAAAAATATATAGGATGTCATTTAAATAAAATTAAGTTCCGTAAGTTTCCGGTGAAACCGGAAGTGAGTCACAGTTTAAAGTATTTCCACAATATGCGCCACAAGCAACCATTAATCTTCCACTAATTGTTCTTTCTTTTATTTAAAACACAAAAGAGCAATCGAAGAAGCGGCTACTAATGACTCACCCTGTATAATACAAATAATTTTATGCTATGTTTTATCTAGTATTATGTTGAAATAAGCAGTAATGTGTTCAGCAATAAAAAATATTATTCAATTCTAATTGGTAATTAAATAATCAGTTAATGCAATGTAGGTTTTCAAAAAACAAATGTTTGGAACATGCTCAATTAAACCACTAAGCAAATTAATATGTCTCTCATTTAAATTATATACAGCCTGTAAATGTTAGTGTATAGAAATTGAGCATCTTCAACTGGCAAATAATAAAGGCAGTGTCATTTGGAAAATAACACGTTACCTACAATCGCCTGGTATAATAATATAGTTGTTTGACAGAAAGGTTTTTCTTCTACTTCCCTTAGTGAAAATTGCATGGATAACGTCGTCGTCATACATTTCTTCATGATGAGATGTACTGCTTCCTTAATTGATTCTCCAGAAATAATTAACTAGTATGTAAAAAGTAAGTTAAAGGGTTAAAAACGCGCAAGTGTTTCATAAAATAAATATTTTCTTCTTTGTCGTGTTAAACTGCTAATATTATATTTACCCAATAAATTCATTTATATAAATTTCTTTTATACAATACGTGTAAGTTGCATATAGTTCATTTTTTGATGAAAAAAACGAGATTTAGGTATTTATTAAAAATGTCAGATACATTTATATATTATTATTATTATGGGATATATACCTCTTTTACTACCTTAAGCAATTTGTAATAAACTGCCTTTTTTTATTTCATGACAATGTTGTCAGTTTTATTTATTATGTTTATGGTTGGCATTGTTGGTGTGGTGTAATTATCACAACATAACCTTCCTGTGTGTCAAATTAATATTATAATATAATAATAAATTATGATAGAATAATATCCTAACCAGGAAGTGTTTAAAATGTGTCATTATAATGAGTTACCAACCTAACTTCTCATTGTCGAACTGACAACTATGTTGTCTGGCTGCATAAGACACATACTGAATACTAAAGTTGAGACGCTCTATAGTAACAAATAAGTTAAATTGCTATTGAATATTCATACATAAATACAGGTAGCCCTCGGCTTACGCGGCAGATCCGTATTTACAGTGATGTATATATAAATACAACCAATAATATTAAACGGAAAAAGTACATATATTGAATAAATGTTGTATAACGAATGCGCAGCGTCGCGGCTCAGTAAATAAATACTTCAACACTGAAACGAAAATCAGTCTTACTGTCTTAACATAGGGAGAGTCGGGCAATTACCCGATTATGTACAGTTTTGTGCAATAAATTGGCGTACACGTCTTATTGCTAATTTTGACATTATTTTGCCATTGTGAAAATGGCTTAAGTTAAGTTGACAAATGTAATTATAGCGTCAATTCAATTTGTCATACATGACAGGTATTCAAACAAAAGTCATATTTACATAAGCGTATATTAAGTGTACGCCAATTTATTGCACAGAACTGTACACGGCCAAACAGCAAATTACTCAGCCGCGTTATTGTGAATCTGTGTAAATTGAGCCGGCGTAAACTGAGTGTTACCTGTATATTATTACAACAAATGTAAAGTTATTTTTCTTTGGTCTAAGGCTGCACACCAATTATACAAAATACATATTCTTTCAAAGTATAATACACATAATTTCCACAAATTATTAGGTTGGTGTACACAAATTAGACGAACTACCTATTTGTGAAGTTAATTAAATATTAATCTGACATTTAAAAATGAAAATAAAATCATTAACACAATATTCAGTTTAAAACGTTTGTATATTTCTGAACGTCTTCCCTGATATTTAGATTTCCGAATTGTCCTTGAAAATCGGTCTATTAGTGGCGTCTGCCGGCTGTCGTTATAATACAGTTTTTATATATTAAAGGGGCTTACGCTTAAAACACAAATAAACAAAGGCTCAATGCATGTTCGACTGGAATTAGTTTTTAAAATAAAGTTTCTGAAACATTGTTATGATGTTGTAAATCTGGCCAACTTCGAGGGTGAAATGTAGGAGTAAATAATTTTGATTATCAGAAAGCACTCCCAACGAAACCTTAATTGCTCGTTTGTATTCAACTTAATGCAAAAACATAATAAGAAAAAACAAAAATTTCTGCTGTTTGTTTCACGAGAACGAATACCTTACAACGGCTGAATTTGCATTAGTCCCCCTTAATGTAGGTATTTTGTGATCACTTGTGATTTATAATTTAAATTTAAATTAATATTACGAGTATGACAATTACAAAACCAATGTATACATTCATACATATATACACACATTTGCATAAGTTCAATAAAAATAGTACCTGTATATTATGTTAATATGTACGAGTACGAGGAATAAGAAAATTAAGAAAAACGTGTCAACAACAATGCAATAAAAATGTACCTAATACACTGCTTGGTTGGCTGCCGAACATAGGTAGGCTGTGGTAGGGGGTTATTTAGATATACGGCGCCGTGACGGCGCCAGACTGTGGCGCCAGAGAAACTGTGACGTCATACCTTTTAATCTACTTTATCTCCAATACTGACCTACAACCAACGTCACAGTGCCGTTGTGAACTTGATATTGTGTAAACATTTCTTCTTAATGTTAATAGTATACAGCTTGAGCGCGCGGGGTATGATCACCCGATGCTAGTCGATATTCTTCGGACGTATATTCGGCAAATGATCTCCGCTCGCTGTGTTCGCCAGATATAGATATATAGATTTATTTTTCCAGAGTTGTTATTTCGTTATATTTACTGGAGAGAATCTCTAATTTAAATTTCTATTTCAAGGGTCGTTTTTATGTTATTTTATGGTATTCCTGTTATACTTATTTATAGTTTTTTTTTACCATGAAATTTCTATTTATTTATTTTTCTCTAGACATCTTAGTTTATTCTGCAGATGTTTCAGGCGGGTTGTTTTTATTTCATTCTAAAACCCAGTTGTACTGCTATAACTTTGTACACAACTACATTATTATTTAATTACATTAGGATAATCATAATTACGTTATAAGTATTACAATCTTCGCGTTATTATCGACTTAGTTATCTAAGCAATCGTCATGACTTAAAGAGAAAATTTAATTTGTTCTTTTTGTCAATCTGCAAAAAAATAATCAGATCACTATGAGTTCGAATATGAGCAGGCAATGCTAGTATGTTGTGCCGTTACTCTAATATGTATTATCGGACCACGTTTAGATGCGAGTTTACGTATACCATCGGGTGATCATACCTCGCGCGCTCTTGCTGTATAGATTTTTGTTGTCAATACAATATCAGTATCAGATATTTAAACAATATATTACCAATGTAGACAACGTTGGTCTGATGTCAACCCAACGACATAAATTGACATTTACGTGATATAGGAATTTTATATTCGTTTAACATTGGGTGGGGGTCACTGATATTCTACCGATCTTAGAATGTTCGGCTGTGGTTGGCCTGCTTTGATAGTGACGAACTTGGTTACTATGGGCGCCTTTCCAGGAAAGAATTAACAGAAATTAGAAAATTTTATATAAATAATTAACCATCAGCTGGAAATTATGAATAGACAATTGGAACGCGTTCAAGTTATGTACAGAGTGAGACATCTCCGCGGGGAAGGCAGATTGTGACTATATGAGAAAAGATCTTTTGAAAATATTTTATATTATACAAAGTGTTTCATAACTTGGTGGGTGACCATAGTTACAGTTTTTTAAAAGGAACACTATGTATATTGTTAAACTTTTGTATTCCTCGTATAATTCTTAGTCAAAAAGTTATAAGATAGTATAGGCCTAAAATTTAAGGTTTTCGACTTATTACCATTTTTCTAAAAAAATCAATGTTTTTATAAAACTATATTTCTCGAAAACGACGTATTAGATGGACACAATTTTTGGTAGAGTTGTTTATAGTCAAAGCTCATAATATAAACATATCTTTTTTTTTGCAATTACTAATTGAATTTGAAGAAAACTGGATTAAAGTTACATGACATATTTTTGTCTAAAAGTGATTTTTTTCGAATGGAACATCATGTATATCGGTTCATTTTTGAATTACTTACTAAATTTCGCACCAAAAACGTGTAAGAGGTTATTATTTTCAAAGTGATCATTACTGAGCTATTGTGCGTTTTTATATAGTTTTGCTATTTTTTTATTTGAATACGGTGTAGTGAGTCATGCTAGTTGACGCGAAATTGATAATTGAATGGATGATATTTAATAAGTTGCTTCTCACGTTACACGCATGATTTTATACTAAGTTTTTCTAAAAATGAGCTAAGAGATACGGTTTTTATATGTATTGGTGTAATGACAAAAAAAATTAGATGTATCTTATTTATATTGAGAGCTATATAGCAGTGATATAATTCATAAAATATGTAGATAATGGTGCAGTAAACAAATTTTAAAACCAAACAAATTACTAACTTGATTTTAGTAGGTGTAGAAACGGGAACTCGTACGTGAATGGACGAATATTTAGTGAAACAGAAATTATAAAATAACAATAAATACGAACATTAAAATAGTTAAAAATTAAAAGTGTTTACACTCACTTTTAAACGTTTTTGAACAAGCTTACTAAATGATAAATCGACATTAAGTTGGTACTTATATATATTTCCTAATATTTGTGGAATATGTTCCCTCATAACTTTTTTTGTCTTGGTTACAGGTATACTGTATATTTGCTCTTTTACGAACCCCTATAGACAGAAACTAATTATGTGATGTCTGAAGACCCAGCAGGCTAGTCAATAGGGCTTCCACAGGCAAGCCACTTCTCTTTAAAAATTGTATTTAAAATATTTCGTGTCTGTATCCTAGAATGTGGGGATTTGCCAATTCGTCTTCTTGTTTCATTTACATGTCTTTGTACATTTCGCGGAACATTTTCTTAAAATTCCACTAAATTGCTTGGTAGAAATATGCTTCTCCATTAATACTATCTTCAAAGAAATGCGGGCATATCATCAATCACCAAGAATGCCTTCCCGTACATTGATGCTCCATCTATACTGATGATCTATTTATTAGTGAAGGAAGGGTTTTCATTTGAATAGTAATGAAGATTTCTTTTGTTACACACTATCAAAAAGAATTGCCCGGCCATTTTAGTTGTTGCGCATTGGCAGAACACTCTTCTAGCTTTAAAATGATGGGTGCGTAACTCAATATTTATGTATTATGGATGATATTTAGTTCATTTTAAGGTTCTTGCAGCAATGGTTTGGCTAATATCCAGCAAACGACTTATTTTATGGGTACTGATGTGAGGATTTTCTGTTGGTGCCACACGAATTCTTAATTGATTTTCATTATTTACCAGATATTTAGATTTCTTTGGTTTTAAATTAGCAATACTCACCAGTAGTAATAAAAGTATCCATTACTCTTCTAAAAGCATTTCTTCTAGGACATCTTCTGTCAGGGTAACTCTGCTGGTAAACTCTTTGGGCTAATAAATAATTTCTGTGACATTCCTTCAGTAAAAAATACCGTATTAAAATACAATACATAAAGATGGCAAAATCATATCAAAACACAATAGCTCAATAATGGTCATAAATTGTGTCCATCTAGTATGTCGTTTTCGAGAAATATCATTTTAAAAAACATTGAAATTTTTAGGAAAATTGTAATAAGTCAAAAATCTCAAATTTAAAAGGCTATGCTATGTTTTCACTTTTTATGAAGAATTCTATGGGGAATACAAAAGTGTAATAATATACATGGCGTTCCATTTACAAAACTATAACTTTGCTCCTAATAAGTGGCTGTCATAAGAGAAAAACCGCTTCGAAGTATCTTTTCTCATAAAGTCACAATCTGCCTTCCACACGGAGATGACTCAATTTGTATATACTTATTGGTAACTGACAAGTATACCGCAAGTAATTAATAATTAAAAGAAATGCAACACTAAATTTGTACTCTATCAAATATGGGATTTGTATTCATAGCAGATGGTCAAGGTCAGGTTTCTAGATAAGGATAGGATTGTACGCGATTTAAACAAAGCAATTCATCGCCTATTAATCGTCTTTACGGTTTATAACTCGATTTGAATGTTCATTACAAGTCAAACTTCAGATGGATGTGTTGTTAGTCAATGTTAAAGTTTCCTGTTACTTTAAAGTATATTCTTACTCTTAAGCTTAATCACATATCCACATGTCAAATTATAGGATTGCATACTGAAAAATTAAAAATACGAATCACTTCTGTTTCATTTCCTGGTTTTAAGTACACTTTTCTTCCAAAAAATGGTAAATTTGTCATCGATGAATTTAATGCCATTTAGTATACATACTCTTTAGTGCTTTCATATTTAATTCTTTCATTCTATTTGGATATTTCCAGTATTTACAGCAGGGCTAGTGTAATCGGCCTTTCTTCTAAATGTGGTTCCTTCAAGCTTATTGCAAGTCGAAATTTAACGTCCAATTGGCAAGCCTATATACTAACGTTTAGATCTTGAATAACAGTTTTTTCTTTGATATATTGCTATGGCAGCATAACTATATGGATAAAATAAAATGTAGTTTTGCCATACGTTAGGCATTGCCAAATAGATTATGCTGTGTGCTGTTCCAGCAACATAATTTATAAAAATAATGATAATTTTAATTATCTTTAATATATTCATTTATTTTCTTAACAGCACGTACTTTGTAAGTATGCGTGAGTTCTAGCAGTGTATTTAACTTTCCTTTCTCCTGGTAAATCTCTTTGTATCTTTGTTTAGGGATAAGGTTCTAATTTGTATTAAAGAAAAATCTGAGCTTATATAAAAACATACTTATAAATTTTATTCAAAACATTAAGAATAGATAGCATCGCTATACTATATTTACCACAAAATTATAAAGACCACATAATTGAAACAAAACATTTATACCGTATTCTCGGTTGTAATGTTTTATAGAATAAATATATTGATAGTGCTAAAAAAATATAATATTATCCTGTTTTTAATACAAAGAAGATTCAATTAAATGACGATAATTTGTTAAAATTGTGCTAATTCATTGTATCAGAAACATTATATTTTCACGTCATGCCCTGATCTAGAACTTCGCAATGGTCAATGTTCGGAGAAAAAGCTCAATTTGATCACTGGCAACAACCATTTGCACGTATTGTAGCCAGCGTCTCAAAATCCGCCACACAGAAACATTTCCCTTTTTTTAAATGTATGTTTTATTTTAAATTTGAAATCAAAAATGAATTGCGAGAATTAATGATGCCTAGTAAAGTGTTAGAAAATATACATTCGCACGTTATATCCTCTTAACACCCAACAGCATTAATAATCCTATTTGTGTTGTATGTAAAAAAAACTAATGAATTAATATTTTTACAGGACAATATCTATTATCCCTGCTGCCCAACGTTATACTGAATAAACATTTCCACATTTTATTCCATATACGCATAGCAGCATTGATAATTCATTATAATTGAAAACTTACTTTTTATCATTAAACATCTCTTCAAATTGTGCCATAGGCATCTCCATTTTGAAATACAAAATAACAAAAGAAAATGTATTATAATGAATGAAATTGAAATAAAATAAGATTAATATGCTAATACAAAAAAGAACGAATGTACATCTAATCGTGGTGTATCTGACCCTACGATTAATTCATTATTGGTTTTATCTTTTAAAGTCGAAATTATATCTGCGATGTCGCAGTCAGTAACTAATCTTGTTCATTTCTGTCTTTGAATTTATACCCGGGAAAAAGATGTGTAATGCTCGTTACGTCCCCATTGAACTAAAATTTAGGTTGGCTCCCTGCATCTTCTGTGAGATCTCTGCCCTCAAGTTGCCGTCGTGACACTAACACACGCGCACTTATTGTTTTTGACAGTTCCCTTCACTGAATGTAAACACATTGAAAATTGTTTGCTTATTTAAAAGTCTTTTCACTAAACCATTCGGTATCTTCAAAAGTAGGTATATTTTTAATACAATCTTTCCTTGTATTTGTTTATGAACTTGTTACCTTCTTCATTATTCGCCACATACTTCCTTTTTCCATTCGCTAATACAATCCTTGCTTTTCTTTTTTCAGGTGTATTAAGATTCGGTAAAATTGGAAATGTATTATAAATAACAGGTGTTCTTCTTCCAACGTTACTCGTACTACAACGATCCGTTTGGTCTGCTATTTTATTTCTGGTTTCCACCCAAGATTTTTCCAATGGTGATATATTTATCTGTAAAAAACTACAAACAAAGTTTATACCATATTTTCTTTTTGTAGGTCTTCAAACCATACAAGTTTTACAGTCTATGAAGCTTTGTGCTACACACACAAATTCATGAATGTTTATTTTATTTTCTCAGCTGTCGTTTATAAAAACATTACTGCTGATTGTATCATATCGGAATATTTTAATTTATATCCTTTTTTATTTATAGTCATAAGTTAAGGTAAATTTTTATCCTTTTTAGCATGACTTATTTTAAACTCTTTTATTGAATTTTTATTACATGATGCACGTTTTTAAGTCATATAATTTATTCAATTATGTTTATCTCTCGTGCATAGCGAATTTGAGCCTCTTCATACAATTTTATTGCGTTTAATTGACTAATTCTCCTTACTGTTCCGTCCTTTAGCATAACCCTTTCTCGGTTGTTTGCTTTCAGTACCCTTTTATTTTTAAACAACGGTCCATTATTCAAAATGTTTAGTGCAATTTTCTCGCATTTTGAGAATTTAGGTTCTTTTTTATTGTATTCAAACCAAACATCCTGTTTATCTTTTCTACAAGAGAAATATATTACTTAGACTTATTTTGTCTTTATTTTGTACCTATATATAATACTTAATTGTTCTTAAACGCTTATACCGTTTGACTGAAATAAAAGTAGATATAGGGAAATACAGACACGCACACATGTGCATGCAAACATGAAATGGAGGGGTACGATAGTAGGGGAGTTCATATCGGGACACCGGGGTACCGAGGCTTTAGTGCAAAACGTTGAAAGCTAGTATGCAGACGTTTGCTTTAAGGAATTGCTACGCTATGTACGGCTTTTGTATAATATTTTGGTAACTGATGTATAATGTATTAACATTGAACTGAAACAAAACTTGTAACTAAAATAAAATTCTCACATTTAAAACGAAACAAAATATTATACTTAATGAACTACACAAAATTTAATGTTGAAGATGTTCAAATGTCTGTCCCTCTTGCATCAAGCAGTACCCTAAACGATTATAAAACCCATTTCGTACATTCGATAGCATTTCAGGAGTAATCATTTGTATGGCGTTAAGAATTTGTTCTCTTAAGCCATCCAAATCAATCGCTCTATTTCCTTCAGCGGTATTAATATTTGCGAGTTTGCTCAGATACAATGTATGTACGTTCACGCTCTAAAGTTACGGAACGAATGCCATGTCTGCGCTCTCGATCTTCCCACTATCTCCCCACACCACCGGTGTTGTATACATACATACATAGGTACATGTTTATGTGTGTGTATTTGAAGATGCATATTAACTTTTAACTACGACAATCTGTATACAAATCCTATAATTATAATAATTTTAAAAATCTTATTAAAGTTCTTCTACATTTAAATGTATGCAACTTATCATACACTTGTGTTATTCACGTTGTATAATGTTTGAATTTTATATACATAATAAAGTCTGATTTTTTTACTATTTCCTTTATTTATAATACTTAAGCTAATTCTTAATGCTATTCTTATTTTTTAAATACGCAAGGTTCACGGCAATATGTTATTAGGCTGTGTCAAATTAAAGTTTTTATACCAAAAAATCGGAAAATTACTTCTGTATCATTTCCTTCAGTTCAGTTCAGGTATATATTATCAAATAAATGCTAAATTCATATTCGATTAAATTAATGCCATTTAGTATATTCTTTAGTGCTTACGTATTTGATTCTATATATTTATTTGTCTTAGATTTTTCCAGTATTTAACGAACAAAACCTGCAAACGTTTAAGACTGTAATTTCTAAATGTTATGCGGGATATATTTATATGTAGTTACTGACCCTGTGGTGTCAATTCTTTACACCCTGATGATTGACGACAGAGCTCGTTTTGCCGATCTTTTCTCTAAATGTCTATTCTTCTACCTTGTGGATGTCCTGATAGTTACAAATCGGGATACGTATGATCATTTCACGCATTGTTCTTAAATTAACATCCTTTTATTATTGGAAAACGTCGAGACATGAAACTGTCATCGCAGAAATAAAACTTTTGCATATACTTCTTAAAATGTGATGTCTCTATGAATTGACGAAGCTGTCGCCTACTTTTGATAGCGAGATTTTTTACCGGATCCGCCTGCAGAGAGGCTTTAAATAATTTGTATCTTTGTTATAGATGTATTTGGAAAGTGGAGATTGCCGCCGAACATTGCTTAAAAATCCGTTCTCTCGGATTCTGGACCCTCGTCGGCAAGCGAAACCTCGATACCGTTGAATTTTTTCGTGAAAGTGGGGACCGTGAAACTTTTCGGTGCCCATGTCATAACTGACAGTTTTGATTTTTGACTTGTTTTGATTGTATTTTTGGTCACACAAACGCCGATTTTTGTTTACGTAAGCCCGCGGTCCATTTTCGGAGCCTCGTATCTCGCAATGTAGAAATGTCTAGCCTAGACGTACCCAAAGATGGAACGCTCCCGACGCGATTTCCTGGGAGGAGTTACACATATCGTTTTGCCTTTTTTGATCGTTCTGTTAAACTACTTCAACTCAGGTGAATAAATTGGGCAACTCGAATGGCTTTTATTATATATAAAATGATACAAACAATCAGCTGAAATTTGTAGTTTGTCAAAATATGACAGAATTTTGTATGGTATTGATGATCAGAATTTATTGTTCGTGACTGTACATGTACATACATTAGAACAAATACCGCGATTAAAATTAAAGAAAATTATGTGGGTTTCTTACGTACTTTAGAGTGGTAATAAAACTTCTTTACGGTTTATTACGTGTCTACAGCAGTATTTCAAAAACTTAGTGTGGAATAATTTGGTTTTACTACAAATATCCATATCCATACTTGTTGCAATATGCAAATGTCACATTTGATGTAAGTAATTTAATGTAATAAAAATAGTAATTGAAGTTTAAAAATATCAATATAATCCTACAAATACCAAAATCGAACACTTGTATTTGTGATAGAGGAAGCATAACACAAGTTAAAATACTGACATGTGTTGATATTAATATCTTCTTAATTAAGCAGTACTTTTTCTAACTGTAGGATACTGTTAGTAACTGAACTGTGTCTTCTTTCAGTGTGGTTATTACCATATAATTTTTAAGGACTGTATCATCCTAATTATTTCCAGTTCGTTCGCATTCATACATTGAGGTAACAGTTTCTAATTTATCTTTATACTTCGCCACATCAGATATAAATGAGACGCTTTAATTAAAATTAATTGATTTTTTCCATACAAAACAACCAACGAAAGCAAAGCCTCATGTTTATTTTTAGCTATGTGAAAATGTCTTGTTTACAGCCCTGTAAATTTACACAAAAGGGGTTAATATTCTTCCAGCATACATCAATATTCATAAAATCGTTTCGTTTTCATTCAAATTATGCGCGCACAAAATTATATTAACTATATGATGAATTTATTCAGTATGCTCACCCATCGTTTCAGTAGAGATGATAATGTATTTGCATTTAGTTGTTATCTTAGATAATTTATTAAGACAAATACTAACATTAACCTTATTATACTTTACGCGTTAGATTCTGTATTTCCACATATCACAATATTTCTTTGTGAGGTGCAAATGTTTACTGCTATCGCTCATATGCAAGAACAATATTTGCATGTGCATAATATATTGTAACGAAATATGTCCCACAAAAAAGAGGCAGAGTTGTTTATTGCGAACCCGAAAACGTTACAATATATATACACTAGAGTGCTTTTATAATAAGAGTGATCACACGAGATAGGAAGTCAATAGAAACCAAATCGGCCATTATGCGGGTACCCTGTGGGTATCTGTCAAAAGGTAAAATAACAAATAATTCGGTATTATCAAATAGGACTTGACATAATAAACTTATAATTTGCGCATTAAATTTATACATATTAAAAAAAACGTGGTAAAGGTAAGAATGTAACTGTAAAATACATTTTGACATCAGACGCCATTATGTACCTACATAACACAACTTGCGTCAACCTATCAGAACAATAATCTCATGAGTGTCACCACTCTGATTATAAAGGTACTCTATAGTATACACAGATTGTCATTAAAATTCTGGTAGTGGTTTAATATTTCCAGAACAATTAGCACATCTATTAGTCAGTGATATGTGTCATTAAAAGCTTGTATATCCATGGTAAACAATTGATAATCTTGTCTAAAAATAGACAGATTTAAGAGTTTCTTGTGGGAAAACTTTATCCAAATCCAAATGGCGGATTCAGCAACTAAGAGGTGTTAGAAAAAAGTTTTTTCTTAGCATTTTTACTACTCCTACAACCTATAGCAGTTCTGGAAGACCTTTTTAAGAAGTGAGTCAAATTTTGTTTACTGGATTGCCAAATACTAGCCCTTGGGTCACTAAATAAGTGGTGTCATTGTAAAAGTAGGCGGGGGGCAAAAAGATCATCAATAACACCAAAAACTTGTTAACAGAAAACTTGATAGTTCACCCTTTTTTAAAATTTTTATAATTCTCTTTTACTTTTTGTTTACAATGTTTACTTATGCTAGTGAAGAGCAAAAAATAAAGGTCGACGTCAAGAAATTGACATCAATGGGGTGACACTATGAATTACCGCACTAGATGTCACCATGCCCACTGGCACTTTGCACTGAATATTTGAATGAAATATTCTTTACTCATGAACATAATTACTTGTAAGTGTATGAATAATAAAGTTGATAAAAGTACGTATATTGATTTGAAATCAGTTGTTGATAATTTTCAGATAATTTTCTAATACGTGTCAGGTGCATATTAGGTAGATTTTAAATACATTAAGGAAAACAATTTTTAATATGTGGACTAGTAACGTTAAAAGATTATTAGCATGTTTCTTCATTGATATAAAATTCTTTGGTAAAGAATCCCATACGTTTAATATTACAATATCTTCCTTCAATTTTTAGTAAGGAATCATTATTATTCTGCACTATTTTCAGAAATTAATCCTTCTACTTTGAAAATAAAACTTTCAAATCAATTTTCCTACATCATGCTGCTTTAAAATTCAACTAATTCCATTTCTAAATAATGGAGACGTATTCACATAAACTCGGGAACTCCATTATTTATAATTCCGTGTTATGTGTATATAGAGTAAAATGAAATGGATTTTCCACTTTTAACTTGATTAAATTTCTCTTGATAAGCTCGTTTTATTTTGTGTAAAAGGATTAAAGTATTTTTTAACTACATTTTCTGGAATGTCATGCATATTTCCAAAAAATGTTTGCGTTTGTAAAAATGTTTTTGTAATTGATGAAAATATTTCACGACTTCTTTTTCCAAATCTGTAGTGAAGAATGTTTTGTCATAAATATTGTAATATTTTCAGACTTTATTAATAGCATTTGCCGATGTCTCTGAAATGTTTTATTCAGTTCATTGAAATGCTGAATGATGTCACATAAGAATACGTATTAAATCATTTAACCAATCTATATTTGGAAATTTGTCATACCTAATGATTTTTTCATTCAAAAGGAGCTCCTTTAATAAATCGAGAATTCTTGAATGTCAAAATCCCAGAATATTGGTGAAATAAGAAATTGTGTAAAAAAAGTTTCTAAGTTACTTTTTTAACACAATTTCTTATTTCAGAAGATTTATGCGACTACGTCATATTAAAATATGAAGACAAATGTTACCCTGGTAATGTTGAACAAATCGATGAAAATGAAATATTTGTATGTGTAATGTGTTTAAGAAAAACCCTCTGGAAATAGCCACATCCTCGGGGCAAGTTATGGTATAAAACTGAGGAAGTATAGGAGATTGGAGAGTTCTGGACCCTCCTCCCCCTCTCAACTTACTCCACCTCACCCCCCTCGCCCATCACGTTAGTTCTGAACGCGACCACCGTGGATTTGCAGATGGCGCTGTGGTCGGCGCGCAAAATCAATATACAGGGTGTCTCAAAATTTTAAAAAGTAAATACATATACAGTATGGTACTTTGTGACGTATACAGGGTGTTTCAAAAATTAGAAAAAGCAAGATGGCGAATCCAAGATGGCCGCCAAAAATTTTAAAATTATGGCAGGGCGTTTCAAAAGTCAGAAAAGTAAGATGGCGAATCCAAGATGGCCGTCAAAATTATAAAAATAAATACATATACAGCATGGTACTCGGTGACGTAGCAGTCAAATATAAATATACAGGGCGTTTCAAAGTTAGAAAAGTAAGATGGCGGCCAAAATGTAGTGGCCTTGATAAGATAAGGCAATTTTTGGTCAAAACAAGACGTAATTTGCTGACTGTTCGAATGCTTCGTTTATCAAACCGGTGCCTAGATGGCGCCGCTAACCTGACCAGGTGTAAAACTTAGCTGACCAGGTGTCAAACTCACCTGTATAGGTAGTGGAAACCTCCCCAGGCCTGCCTTAGCTGCAGCAGGCGCTCATTTAATTTATGTGTCTATTATAAATTCAATTTACTTTACAAATATGAACATACACTGTGTTCCAAAATAAATAGGGTTGTAAGGAAATAAAAGATTAGATTCTGTAGACAAAATTTATTTTTATATACAAACAGAGAACGAATTTTAATGATAGGTGTGAATCTAGCTGCTGGGCTAAGGCCGATGATGAGCCACTTGGAACCACTTTTGTTGAGGAAGTATGATGACTGTCCAATTAGTTGTTTTTCTTTAACGATGTTGTCATCAATCATTTTAAGTGAATTATCAATAAATTCATTGTAAGTTTCTGGAAAGAATTAAAAAAATTATATAGATATAAGTTTATATAATTGGTGTTCTTACTAGCTTCCATTTTAATATTAGAACATAAAAATATGTGTGAACTCAAATGCAACCAAACTAATACTTATTTAGTGAAATATTAGTGGGGATACTTACTCAATTTGAAGCGACAAATCAACTCCATCCGAGGCATGCGCAGGGGACCAGCTAAGGAGGTGGTAAATCGATCTTATAGTGTCCCCAGGCCAGAGTGTGGATACCATCCCCATTAATCCAGCGTTTATCATCGTGAGCTGATAAGGCTAGTTTATTTTGTTCGACCGAATAGATATTATGTAATTTAGTCCTATATAGTTTCTGTTTTTTTAATATTAAATTTTGTTCGAATAAACAACCGCGATAATCCTCCAAACTAATTTCATCTCGCACAACATTTTTTCACTCCCTTCGCTTTTTTAATTTCCCTACCCTCAACCGATAGGGTATACATTTTCGCGCGCAATCCAACAAACTCACTCATTATATCACCAGCATTCTCACCCTTTAATAAACCTAAAACGGCCATGTTTTGTTGTGCTATGTTGAAAATATTTGTGGCCGACAAGTTTGAAGTGTCAAATTTTGTTATATTATTTTTAATGTCGCGGTATATATATCATTGGTCTCTACTTTTAAAATGAAACTGTCCGTATCCATATAACACAAACAAACGTTTTCTGCATACTCGCGTTTCAAAAAATTATAGAAAAAGTCAATGTACTTACTAGTAGAACACAATGTTGAATGATATTTACAATACTGGCCGCTGTATTTTATACACTAGTAAATATAATATAATAAAAACTGATATGTTTCCAATAACAAATTTGTTTACCATATAAAATGCATGTGTCGAATAACATTTTGCAGATAAATAACTTCGTAAACAGCATTATCTCTCACTTCCTGTTACAAAATAAATGTGGTTAGATATATCCTTTACATGTTTTTTTTACTGAATTTAGGTAATACACAAAGTTAATACAGTGTGGTGACGTAGTAATAAAATACTTTTAAAGTTTATATTTAACGATATAATTGAAGGATGTAACATTGATATACAAATAGTATTATTACTTTATATTATTTATTAATTCAATATCTGTAGTTCCAAAATCGACCACGTTTTTTTATAGTTGTCGCTGTTGTGTCAGTTATATACAGACTTGTCCAAAAACCAATAAATTAAATAAAATACTAATATATACAGGATGGTCCAAAAGTCACGAAAATATTAATATCAAATCGCTTCTAGTGCCCGTTCGGTATGATCGTTAAGATGGTGAAGTGCTCGAACGGGTTCGAACGCGTTCGAGCATTTCAGAAGCTGTTGAAAGCACTTCAGCAGCTCTTCAAAGCCGTTCAAACCTATTCAAAAGCCGTTCAAAGCACTTCAGAAGCTGTTCAGCGGGTGATAAATAATATAAAGCTGTTTGGCGTTCCCCGCCCACGCGCTTAACGTATTACGTCACCCGCCATCCACCCCGCGGTGGGGTGGATATTCCGACTAATCACCCCACCCCACCCCTCTCCATACCTAAATGCAAGCAAAGCATAGTTGAAAATTGATTTGAGTGATTATACATTTTGTATATAAATATGTATATTTTATTCAATGAACACAATTGTTTCATCACTATGAATATGTATACACCCTGTCCACTTTAAAATGCAGTACATGGGGATATTGGAAACCGTTGGAGATACAACGTCGGTTAAATGGGAGAAAAGTTGCGTATTCATTTGTCCATGAATAATCCGACATCAGATTTTGAAATTTTTGTTTAATTGGGCAGATACAGGGTGAAAAAGAAAAAAATGCATTTTTGAAAATCTTCCATATTTTATTTCCTAGAAGAGATAAATTTACAAAAGTTGTAAGCTAGGGATAACAAGTCATGAGGATTTTAAAAATGATTAAAGAAAAATCTAGGTCTACTAGATTTTGCGTGACAATAATCAACTTTTGTTTTTCTTATGGCAGCCATATTGGATTTTGACATTTTTAATATCTTCAAAAAAAATGCTATTCAATGATGTATAACATGTTTATGTTCAAGATAGTAAAAACATGAAAAATAGAGAAAGTAAGATTTTAACATAGTAGGCCGTGATAATAAATATGACATTTGTATTAAACAACTCTAAAAGCTGTGAAGTTTATTCTGAACTGTCAGTAATCTTATTGTTAATCTCATTGTATTGTTATAAGTATCTGTACTGTGCACACCTAAGATGGATCGTTTTACAAATAGTGACAAATATCAAATGCTGGAGTGTTTTATTTTGTGTGGAAGAAATGATGAATTGGCTGCAGAAATGTATTTCGATAGATACCCTGAAAGGCGGCAGCCAGAAAAAAGCATTTTTCGCCGATTGCGTGATAATTTGATAATGCATGGAAGTCTTGTCAAACCCAAAAAAGGCAAAACAATGAAAATAATGAAAATATTGTTCTTCAAGCAGTAGTTGAAAATCCCCGTATGTCTTTACGGGTAATTGAAAATACACTTGGCGTGGCTAGGTCAACAGCTGGTACCATTTTAAAGCGTGCCAAATTCAAACCTTACCGTGAAAGAGCCAGTCAAGGGCTTCAAAATGGTGACGAAATACGGAGAGCACAATTCTGTCATTGGTTCATCGAAAAACATAATGAAAATCCAAACTTTTTTGCGAAAATTTTATGGTCTGATGAGAGTCGATTTACTAACTCTGGAATGTTTAATCGTAAAAATACTATCTTTTGGTCCGATGAAAATCCACACCTAGTTCGTGGCATTAGACAGCAAGTCAGATGGGGATTTAATGTCTGGATCGGCGTTATTGATACCCATGTTATCGGTACATTCTTTTTCAATGAGAATTTAAATTCTGAAAGGTATTTAGAACTTTTGCGCACACATGTTGCTGAACGAATTGAAGAACTTCCACTTGCCACATTGCAAAATATGTATTTTCAGCAAGACGGAGCGCCTCCACACAATTCCTTGTTGGTTACAAATTGTTTAAATAATCAATATTACGATAACTGGATTGGTAACCGAGGACCAATAGGGTGGCCTGCTAGGTCCCCGGACCTCACACCTCTTGATTTTTTTGTATGGGGCTATCTGAAAAACAAGGTGTATTCGAGATCTTATGAAAATGTGGAAGAATTACGTCAAGCAGTTGAAGAAGCAGTGAATGGAATGACACCGAACATGGTTAGACAATCTTGTGAGGCAGTACTAACACGATGTAGATTGTGCATACGAATGAACGGTGGCTTATTTGAACAGTTGTTACAATAATGATTCAGCTACCTAACCACCTTTATTTAATGAATACTAATAAATAAAATGTTAAAGATATTTTAACAGTACTTGGAGACTTGTTATTGTTTGTTTTTTATCAGTATACACTTAAAATATCCATAGTTCCATGGCCTACTATGTTAAAATCTTACTTTCTCTATTTTTCATGTTTTTACTATCTTGAACATAAACATGTTATACATCATTGAATAGCATTTTTTTTGAAGATATTAAAAATGTCAAAATCCAATATGGCTGCCATAAGAAAAACAAAAGTTGATTATTGTCACGCAAAATCTAGTAGACCTAGATTTTTTTTTAATCATTTTTAAAATCCTCATGACTTGTTATCCCTAGCTTACAACTTTTGTAAATTTATCTCTTCTAGGAAACAAAATATGGAAGATTTTCAAAAATGCATTTTTTTCTTTTTCACCCTGTATCTGCCCAATTAAACAAAAATTTCAAAATCTGATGTCGGATTATTCATGGACAAATGAATACGCAACTTTTCTCCCATTTAACCGACGTTGTATCTCCAACGGTTTCCAATATCCCCATGTACTGCATTTTAAACTGGACACCCGGTATATAAATTTAAAAAATTAAACAACAGACCTTCGACTGGACCTTCAAGGTGTAATATCTCGTGAGGGAGTGAGAGGGTGAAGAGCTTTAGTACGTAGTTTTTGGTTAATTTAATTGGTTTGGAGATTATGTATATTATTTATGGAATTTAGCGAATGAGCTTCAATAGCAGTAATTACATCACATTATAATAATAATAATAATAATAATTTTATTAGTCCAGTTAATCAAACATTGATATTAGACACGTCAACATTGCAATATAGTTATCATAGTTTCCCATAATTATAAAATTGATCCAATGTGTAAAAGGCATTGTTTATCAAGAACATTTTAAGGGATGACTTAAACATAGAAACATTAACAATATTCTTAATTGTAATTGGTAGACTATTATAAATTTTTGTACAATTAAATTTCACATTTTTTTCAAATAAAGTTGTCAAGTGACCCTCGGCTCTCAAATCTCCACAGTATCTAGTATTGTAATTATGATTTAAAGAGTTAAAACTAAAATAATGTTTATTTGTTTTGACAAACATACTGCACCGTAGTATATAAATTGATGTCAAGGTGAGCAACTTATTGTATATAAATGTAGGTTTACAGGTTTCCATCTGTGGCAAACTAAAAATTAATCGTATAATTCTTTTCTGCAGTATGAAAAGGCGACTATTTAGAGCTGGGCGGCCCCAGATAATTATGTTGTAATTCAAATGGCAATATACCAATGCATGATATACCTGAAGGAGACCCGATGTGTCGAGCATATTTTTTAATCGGTTAATAGCAAAATAGGCTGAATTCAGTTTGTTAATTACCCACTCCACATGCTCATCCCACGAGAGCCGAGGGTCGATATATAGCCCCAGAAATTTACAATTTTTGTTGTGATCTGCAGGGGCATAATCCGGGATCTTTCTGTTATAAAAATAAATACATTCAGTCTTAGTCTCATTTAAAATCAGTCTATTGAGTCTACACCAATTCTTCATTTCAGAGGTTACAGTGGCTATGTTAACTTTGAGCTGTTCAGGGCTCGACGCGGAGACCACAATGGACGTGTCGTCAGCATAGCAAATTAATTCACCTGTTGACAAGTGGTGTTGGAGGTCATTCATGTACAGTATAAAAATCAAGGGTCCCAGTATCGAGCCCTGGGCAACCCCAGCATCAGTCTTATAATCTTTGGAGCGAGCACCATTACACTTCACGTAAAATTTCCTGTCTGTCAGGAATGATGTCAGAACATCCAATACACTGCCCCGAATGCCTAGTTTTTCAAGTTTATGTCTGGCGAAACCCCTATCAACTGTGTCAAACGCACGTGACATGTCAAACATGAGTCCGGCTACAAATAGTTTTTCATCCAGTTGCTTACTCACATGTCCCAGAAATCTGAAGGCCGCGGTTTCTGTCGAATAGGATGCCCTGAAACCATGCTGAGACGGTGATAATATATCGTACTTTTCAATAAAACCCTTTAAACGGTTATGTAATACTGTTTCGAAAACCTTCGAAATAACGCTAACAACTGCTATAGGACGATAGTTCTCAATGTTTACTCTATCATTTTTCTTATATACCGGAATAACAACGGTTTTTTTTAATATGGTTGGGTATTTTCCCGCACTTATTGCCCTATTAATCAAGTGTGCCATAGGGGCGGCTAAGTCTTCACATGTATCCTTTATCATGCTGATTGACAGTTGATCGCTCCCTACACTGGTTTTGTTCTTTAGATTTCCTATGATACTTGTTATTTCGGCGATATCTGTGTCTAAGAACACCATTGTGTTAGGAACACCTGGAACACACGTACATGAATCCGACAAATCATTCCCGAACTGTTTGTCAAGGGCGTCCTGCACTACGCCCGAGAAGTAGCGACCGAATACTTCCACTATTTGTTCTGGATTAGTAATTGTTTCGTGATCGACTATAATTTTATCGATGCCATATGTTTTCTTTCTATTAAGCGTATCGTTCACAAGTTTCCATATACATTTTACCTTGTTTTGAGCACCATCGATGTGATTTTTATAATAATTTGCTTTTGTCGCCTCAATCAAACTTTTGTATGCCTTCCTTTTGGTATTGTACTGTTCATTGATATTGGCAGAGTCACAGTGTGATTTTAACCAATATAGGTCGTTCAGTTGTTGTTTCATTAGCCTTAATTCATCAGTGATCCATGGCACTGTTTTGTTGTCGGTAATGTGTTTGATGTTTTGTGTTCTGTGCTTGTCAACTATAGTCTGTAGTTCAGTTACAAATTCTTCAAATGCCGTGTCGGCATCAGGCACATTATAGATGCGTTGCCAGTCCGTGTTTCGGAGATCATGTTTTATTGATATCAAATCTTCGGTTCTTATTGTTTGCACTGAATTCTGTTTGGGGCTTGCCTCAGGAGTCACGGTACCCAGTCCCCGCCATGCATAATCTAACACCTGGGCCCTATGGTCAGAGATGTGCGGTTCAATGATGCGCATTGTCCACTCATTATTAGGGATGTTAGATACCATATAGTCGAGTGCGGTACTAGATGTGTGATTATTTTTGTTTGTAACTACTCTTGTGGGTTTTATATCTTTTGTTTGTAAACCATATGATTTAAATATATCTAATAAGCATCCTCTCTTTTTGGAAGCAACCAACATGTTAACGTTTAGGTCTCCGCATAAAATCATAAGTTGGGATCTCTCATTCAGTAATTCTAATATCCTCAACAGGTTTCGCTCGAAGATTTCAAAGTTGCCAGATGGCGGCCTGTATATAGCAATTAAGCCTATACGTTTCTCATTTATCTTAAATACAATTGCGCTACATTCGATGTGACTTTCAACCGAATATCTTTCCTCAAAATTTAGGCATTTGTAATCCACATTATTTCTTGAATAGATTGCAACTCCCCCCCGTCCATGTGTAGTCCTGCAGAATCCGGTAGTTAGTCTATATCCGTCCGGAGCAGTATACTGTAATTGCTCTTTTGTACACCAATGTTCGGTTACGCACAGAATGGATGGTTTTTCATACGAATTAAGTAAGTTTATTTGATCGAATTTTTTGCTTATTCCTTGTACGTTCAGATGCAACAACGTAAAGGAAGAGGCTCCGCTCGTTGCGTCTCTTGTTTTATGTTTTTTTGTAGTTGTCTTTTTTCAGGCTTTTGTTGATCTATTCCATTTTCTGGCAAGTTTATATCTAAAGGACAAAAATCACCGGTATTCGATGTTAATTTTTGTTCCCTACTTTCGACGCACTGAAGAAAAAAAAACGATTCAACTTTACCCCGGTAGGCCATATACTTGGGTTTTTTATTTTTCCTAGGTCTTCATATTTACATGTTACATGAAATGATGAATAGTCCGGTCTCCTAGCCCGGAGTTTCTCGCATCTTATATCATTAACACCCCGAGACAACAAATAATCAACAACATCAGTTTCTTCGGTTGTAGGTATTAATCCATACACATGTATGTGGGCGGATTTCTCTGTCGCTTTAATAGTTAAGTTATTTATTGCAGATCCCTGTATAATATTGTTCTTTCTTTTTTTACGAATTACTGTTTTAAATCCCTCGTCATTATATTCTTCTTCACTGCCAGATTTTATATTCTGTTTTATGTTTTTGTCATCCAAAGATGTCTGGTTTTCTTGCTCAGTACTTTTTTGTTCTACATTCGGTATATCTTCATGTGTGTTTTTAGTACCTCTACCTTTTTGCTGTTTTTCTTTGAAATGTGAAACTGTTATATATTTTTCGATATTGTTGTTTACAGGTAAAATAAGTTTATTTTTCTTAAAGTTTTAATTTATTAATTTCCTCATTAAAGACCTTTGATAGTTTGTCGATGATTAAATTTGCTAGTGCATTTAATTTTGAAGTAAAAATGGAGTGCATTTTCTCACCCATCTCTTCTTCGTTAACTGTATTCAAACTTTTTACTATTGCTTCCTTTACCCCATCGATTGAGGTTGTGTCTTCCATACAATAATTACATCTCCAAACCGCCAAACTTCCATTAGTTCTCATACTTGTATATTTTTCCACAGGGATATTTACACAAGATATATGATAATTTTGATCGCACTTGTCTCTGCACGCTACGTAATCATCATATCTGTCGATTTTCTTCTCGCACACATAGCACTTGATCGCCATTTTGTATAACACTATAAACGGAATCTTGAATGCTTCTTCTACACTTATAATTCCCACAAAATAGGGACAATAATAGGAATTTTTGTGTTGCTCGAAAGCAAAGTAATTTAAATCGTTCGACATATATTTAATAGATTTGGTGCTTATGCAAATATATTGATTTAATAAAAGCTGTTTACAATATCAACATTATTAAACTGTTTATAAGTATTAATAAAACTCCGTGGTTGTTTGTATGCAGTAAAAATAGGAAGCAATATCTGCGTCATGTACATTAACAGTTGATAAAACAATTACATTGACGTTGTGGAAGAAGAAAATAAAATGAATTTGAAGAAAATGAACCAAAATATTTTTTTTATTTTAAAAATCATAAATTATCATCACATAGACTCTTCCTCACATGACATTCTCAACATATATACTCCCAATGAAAACATTCTCTAAATGATACAGTCTGTTCTCGGGGTCAACTGTCTCGATCAACACAAAAATCTGCTTCCATATTATATGAAAATTGAAATATCCGCCAATATACTTAGTGGTATTAGGAAATACGGTTTAAATAAATCAGTGTTATAATTATAGCTTTTAACAATGTATACAAACTTAAAGGCAATTCGATAATGGATCACCATGTTTCACTAGAAAAAGCAAAGTAATTTAAGCGCTACCCATATATTTATAATTTGATTTGAGGGGGTTGATCATGCTTAGAGGAGATTGTTCACATTGCCAATGAAATAAAATTGAATTTGATAATGCATCGCCATGTTTTGCTCTCCATATATTAAAAATTCGTTTGAAGCTTATGTATATGTGTACCATATTTATATATTTAACTGGTTTTAGATATCTCAACAATATGTGATTCATGTGTAAATTTTAATAATGAGAAATGTATTGCAGATATACTTTGAAGAGCTTTTGTATAGGTATTAAAGAACTTTTACAGCTATTACAGAGCCTTACACAGGTATTAAAGTGCTTTGTACAGTCATCGAAGAGCTTTGAAGATTTTTGTGTTGGTGTTTCTGTAGTGTGGGGGGTATGTCAAATGATTTATCACACTGAAGATGTCGCTATTCAGAACAATTACCTATTTTGTTTATATTTCAGAAATTTGTTGCGGTTATTTTTTTTTAATGACTTGGTGCCATGCAAGAGAGATTTTAAAAATACTCAATATTGAATGTTAAAAGGATGTATATTTCATGAATGGATTTTTTTTAAAATAGACTATTTTTATTAATTCCCTTATAATATCAGTTGTTTGCGGTTAACTTTATCGTCAGAGTAATATAGTGAGATTTACATACAGCCATGAATGGTTGAACATCCAAAATCTTCATTGATTACCTATATTGTATTAATTTCATAATTGTAATATATTATGGGGAAATAGACAGCGTCACACCTTAAACCAGATGATAGTAGTAGTTTGTTATGTTTAGTATTAGTAAGTCTTGATCTCACGCATACATACAGGAGAGAGATTTAATAAATTATTTAGTGTGGGAATAATTAATGGAAAAAAATTTCAGATATAAAACGGAAAATTATTTATTTTTTCTTTTCAAATAACACATTCTATGAATTCAACGAATTCTCCAATAAAATAATAAATCTAGGTAATGTTAATATGGAAAATGTTCGGACTTCAGTGTAATAATAAGACAACGTTAATGCATAAAATATATAAATTACTAAAACAAATGCTTTTATAAAAAATATATATTTATTAATAAAAATAATTGAATTTTATTCTATTATCTTAATAAAGGAAATAAAACCACAAAAAATATTTTCATTTATAGTTTATTTTTAAAGAAGCATATGATTAAACCATAATGAGATAGAAATAAAGAACAATACATTAAACTTATAAAAGAAATCAATGAACTTAGTGCTAAAATAACAGTCTTTTCTTGTATTTTTTATTAAATTGCAACAGTTCTGTATTAAAAATTTGTTTGATTAGAGAATCATTAACTTTTTTCTTCAACTGGTGTCATCGCTTGATGGAGTTGCGTCATCATCGGAAATTAACTTATTAACGTTGGTAGATCCTAGGTCACACTTAAATTTAGCAAATTCAAAAGCCAATATTTCTAAGACACAATCGGTATATTCTGAGCTCCAGATACACTTCTGAATGTCGTAATTGTACTCGTTGAACTGATGACATAGAAATTTTTCCATGTACGTCTTAATATCAATTCCGATTTCCTTGTTCGCGGCCAGCGATGACATTAAAGTCTGATAGTAATAGGAAAAGTCTAATAACTCTAATCTGTGGAGTCTGCTTCTAATAGCCAATATAGCATTCATTAACATTGTGATGGATGTCCCATCTAGGATTAACACAATATCTTTACGAACCACTTTCAATATGGGTTGCAGACGGCCGCTTTTCGTCAGTCTACGAGTAAATATTAATTTGATGGAATCCCCAATTGACAAGTGTTCTTCGTTGTTGTTGATGTTGGATACACAATCTTCTTCGAACGTCGCTTCATCTGAACACCTTTTGCGCTGGTTTCGTCGAACATTCACAACATAATCTTTTATCTGAGCTTGATACTTTAAAAATCCATAAAACTCATATTTTGTAAACGATATACATTTTCGACCATTCGCTATTTTGACCACTGGAAAGTAATCTCTTGCAGGACTCAATCCTGTTGATATATAGGTACCATTGTTATTTAATTCATATTTAACTTCATTTATTAAACGATATTCCTCGTTTATATTGTTTTCGTATTTTTGTAGTAAATTATCCATTAAATTGAAAGGATATGATGGATTCATTGTAAACACTTATTACTAGCGATACAAGCTATTAATAACTGATTTTTTGTTCTTTCACACTTAATTAAATGCATTTTTCACTCCCACCATTTTTCTCCTCCTCTCAATCTCCTCTTTCTCGTGTAAAGTTGTATTTTTTTATAATAAATTCCGGTAAATGTTCTTTGTGTAAGTAGCAATTTGCTACTTACACAAAGAACATTTACCGGACATTTACCGGAATTCCACTTCGATTAAACATTTGACCAGAATATATCTTTTCATCTAAGTATGACTCACATGCCTCGATGGCTTCCTTGTATTTTACACTCCATAGATTACGTTCCTCATCTGACAAATATGATTCGATTCGATTTCCCTCCAGCAGGTTCTCAAACTCCAAATCAATTAACATTTTTGCACATCTTACAACAGACGTCTTCAAGTCTGTTGCTTCCGGATATCTTGAATAACACATCCACATGATGTTTTATTATTTGTTCTGACTTGTCTTAGACACTCTATAAGATCAATGAAGGTGTGTGGAATGAAAATATTATTTTTATTTATACTTCAAAAACATATGCGCTGATAAGTCTATAACGTTTGTTTTTAATGTTTGTTTAATATGTTAGCGTCACCATGATATTTTTAAAAAACATGGAATACATTATTTTTCTAGAAACATCTTGTTTTTTTATTTTCTGCACTAAAAAAACACACGCGCGGATAAGTCGATATCGTTTTTGTTTTTTAATGTCTGGGTCTCACACACAAAAGAGATTTAATAATTTATTGCTATATACTACGAAAAACAATTAAGCGTTTTTATTTAACGCTTTAATATTGATTAATAGAAACATTTTACCTTTTAACAACTTGATTGTGTCATCTTGAATGTTAAAAGCGTGTATAGGCAACCATCTTAACGATCATACCGAACGGGCACTAGAAGCGATTTGATATTAATATTTTCGTGACTTTTGGACCATCCTGTATATATTAGTATTTTATTTAATTTATTGGTTTTTGGACAAGTCTGTATATAACTGACACAACAGCGACAACTATAAAAAAACGTGGTCGATTTTGGAACTACAGATATTGAATTAATAAATAATATAAAGTAATAATACTATTTGTATATCAATGTTATTACATCCTTCAATTATATCGTTAAATATAAACTTTAAATGTATTTTATTACTACGTCACCACACTGTATTAACTCTGTGTATTACCTAAATTCAGTAAAAAAAACATGCAAAGGATATATCTAACCACATTTATTTTGTAACAGGAAGTGAGAGATAATGCTGTTTACGAAGTTATTTATCTGCAAAATGTTATTCGACACATGCATTTTATATGGTAAACAAATTTGTTATTGGAAACATATCAGTTTTTATTATATTATATTTACTAGTGTATAAAATACAGCGGCCAGTATTGTAAATATCATTCAACATTGTGTTCTACTAGTAAGTACATTGACTTTTTCTATAATTTTTTGAAACGCGAGTATGCAGAAAACGTTTGTTTGTGTTATATGGATACGGACAGTTTCATTTTAAAAGTAGAGACCAATGATATATATACCGCGACATTAAAAATAATATAACAAAATTTGACACTTCAAACTTTTCGGCCACAAATATTTTCAACATAGCACAACAAAACATGGCCATTTTAGGTTTATTAAAGGGTGAGAATGCTGGTGATATAATGAGTGAGTTTGTTGGATTGCGCGCGAAAATGTATACCCTATCGGTTGAGGGTAGGGAAATTAAAAAAGCGAAGGGAGTGAAAAAATGTTGTGCGAGATGAAATTAGTTTGGAGGATTATCGCGGTTGTTTATTCGAACAAAATTTAATATTAAAAAAACAGAAACTATATAGGACTAAATTACATAATATCTATTCGGTCGAACAAAATAAACTAGCCTTATCAGCTCACGATGATAAACGCTGGATTAATGGGGATGGTATCCACACTCTGGCCTGGGGACACTATAAGATCGATTTACCACCTCCTTAGCTGGTCCCCTGCGCATGCCTCGGATGGAGTTGATTTGTCGCTTCAAATTGAGTAAGTATCCCCACTAATATTTCACTAAATAAGTATTAGTTTGGTTGCATTTGAGTTCACACATATTTTTATGTTCTAATATTAAAATGGAAGCTAGTAAGAACACCAATTATATAAACTTATATCTATATAATTTTTTTAATTCTTTCCAGAAACTTACAATGAATTTATTGATAATTCACTTAAAATGATTGATGACAACATCGTTAAAGAAAAACAACTAATTGGACAGTCATCATACTTCCTCAACAAAAGTGGTTCCAAGTGGCTCATCATCGGCCTTAGCCCAGCAGCTGGATTCACACCTATCATTCAAATTCGTTCTCTGTTTGTATATAAAAATAAATTTTGTCTACAGAATCTAATCTTTTATTTCCTTACAACCCTATTTATTTTGGAACACAGTGTATGTTCATATTTGTAAAGTAAATTGAATTTATAATAGACACATAAATTAAATGAGCGCCTGCTGCAGCTAAGGCAGGCCTGGGGAGGTTTCCATTACCTATACAGGTGAGTTTGACACCTGGTCAGCTAAGTTTTACACCTGGTCAGGTTAGCGGCGCCATCTAGGCACCGGTTTGATAAACGAAGCATTCGAACAGTCAGCAAATTACGTCTTGTTTTGACCAAAAATTGCCTTATCTTATCAGGGCCACTACATTTTGGCCGCCATCTTACTTTTCTAACTTTGAAACGCCCTGTATATTTATATTTGACTGCTACGTCACCGAGTACCATGCTGTATATGTATTTATTTTTATAATTTTGACGGCCATCTTGGATTCGCCATCTTACTTTTCTGACTTTTGAAACGCCCTGCCATAATTTTAAAATTTTTGGCGGCCATCTTGGATTCGCCATCTTGCTTTTTCTAATTTTTGAAACACCCTGTATACGTCACAAAGTACCATACTGTATATGTATTTACTTTTTAAAATTTTGAGACACCCTGTATATTGATTTTGCGCGCCGACCACAGCGCCATCTGCAAATCCACGGTGGTCGCGTTCAGAACTAACGTGATGGGCGAGGGGGGTGAGGTGGAGTAAGTTGAGAGGGGGAGGAGGGTCCAGAACTCTCCAATCTCCTCTACTTGAGGACAATGCAATGGCAATCATAAATAGTCCTAAGAGTCTGAGAACTCGCGGGGTACCTACTTGAAATACATAAATGTGTTACAAATAATATAATTTAATAAATTTATATAAAAAACTACTTACTTGTATTTTTGTATTTTTTACGTATTTTGTTTATACTATATTTTGACATTTCTACTTATCGAACTAAATTACTTGAAGCTGTTACTACTGCAAGGCATGTCAGCTGCATTTTACTATAGTGATGACGAGATTTTTGCAGATGTCCAGGATTTGAAGTTCTCATGTACGAGTATAAAAGTATTTATAACATAATTTTTAATATCTTTTGTATAAAAAAAAATTTAAAATTCGGACCGGAAGGAACACTTTTACTTTTATCGAATAGCGATTTCTTGCAAATATGTCAGAAATTATGCATTCTATATATATATTTATCAAGAGTACACAAGTATTTAGAGCTAGATTTGCAAAGTTTTTTGTATCCAGGAAATTTCAAAATTCGGACCGGAAGTAACACTTTTTCTCTTAGCAAGTAGCACTTTTTTCGAATATCTCGCAAAGTATGCATTCTATAGAGATTTATTAAAAACGTAGATTAAGATTTTGAATAATTTTTTTATTAAAAAAAATCTTAAAATTCTATAATTTGGCCACACCTCATTATTTTTATTTAAAATTCAGTAAGAAAATTATTACTACATCTTATAGGGGGCTGGTAACAGACTTAGCATAATTTCCAATATGTTTAGTTTTAATATAAAAAAATCGTCATAAAGTATTTGAGAGTTGAGCTAGAAACCTCAGCGACTGGGAAGTTTAGGGTATGTTAAGTGAATACTAAGCCAAGTATTCAATTAGTTTTCCACTCCCCCTAGCATGTAGAACTAATACACTTTGAGCAAGGGTTTTTTTGCTTTTTAGCGCATTAGCGATATTTTTTTCGTGGGTGTTTAAAACAGAGTATATTTTCACGAAACTGTTTACATAATTAGCAGTTAATTGATCGATATAATTTCTTAATTCCATTATGCACCCAACTAAATAATGACTAATAATTATCAGTTTATGAAAAGTTTCCTTCGGCAGAAATATCTTGTGATGTACTGACTTCGCACCCAATTAACGTACTCGTATTTGACAGCTTCATGTACTACATTTTAGTCAGCGATGGATGTGATTATATACATGTATTTTATTTAAATATATATATACGCGCTTTCATAATTTATTGAGTTTAATGGAAATTGTTACTTAAAATTAACATTTAGCTTACAGAGACTGGAAAAGTATGTACATAGTTTCATTAACAAAAGAGAAAATATTAAGTACTAAGAATGAATTATTCTCCACAGCAATAGAATTAGATGCCGGAAAGTTGGAGTTTACATATAAACATACATATATTCCTACCTATATCATATATACATAATATATTAAAAGAATTAGGTGTGGTCACCACACGACTTTCTTATACGTATGAGTGTTTCAGATCATACAATTTTAAGAATTTTTTTATACAAAAATTATTCAAAATCTTATTCTAGGTATTTCTATTCTCTTAATAAATCCCTATAGAATGCATATTTGGCGAGATATTCGAAAGAAAGTGCACTCGCTAAGAGTAAAAGTGTTATTTGCGGTCCGAATTTTGAAATTTTCTTTATACAAAAGATATTGAAAATTAATTTATAAATACCTTTATACTCGTAATGTATCCGTCTAAAAAGCATGACTTGCGAAATATTTGCAAAAAACTGATTTTCGATAAGAGAAAAACACCTATTTCCGGTATTAATTTGAAAAAACTTGCTTGATAAAATTTTTCTGGAATTTAATTTTGCGTACATATGAATTCTTTATAAATTTGCTTGCACTTAGAAGTTGATGAAATATTGGCAACATTCGATTTTTTTATTGAAGTAAACTACTACTTCCGGTGCCGATTTTACTGAAAATCTAATCAGATCTCAAGAGGGAAATTATACTCGTAAATACAAAATTTGGAATTAGCGGCTTGACCGCTATCGTGGTCACACTCACAGAGAGAGAGAGAGAGAGAGAGAGAAAGAGATAGAGAGAGTGAGGGGGGAGGGAGAGAGAGAGAAGGAGGGAGTGAGAGAGGGGGTGGGAAGGGGGCGATAGAGGGGGGGAGAGGCGGGGGGAGAGACTACGTATAAAAAAGTAAAAATATTGCTGTAGATCTGAATACTAAGTACTTACGTATTATTTTAGATATTTTTTTAAAATATTTCATTCATTTATATGTATTCATTAAAATTAAAATTCAGTTGGGAGCACTTACTTTCATATAGCAGTTTAGCACAAGAAACATCCGTATTTGAAGGTGGTATCTGATTGACAAAGTTATCATTTATGTCATTGACCTCATGCAAATGGGTGGGCAGATCAACTGTACGCTTACTATCTTCTCCTAGTTGGCTCAGGGTAGGCGGCTCCACAGCACACGACGCACAGTGGTCAAAACCGACAAAAGCCCGATCGTAATTAAAAAAGTTTAAAACATTTGATAATGCTCCAACAGCTAACTCGTGTATCTGTTTGTACGCGTCATCATACAACTTTTCACCAAGAATTGCTGTTTTATCTTTGCCAGAATAGAGATATCAATTAACAATACTTCTATAGGGCATACTAGAGTACCCGAAACTTTAGTTGTGTTTGTTATTATCTGAGCCAGATATCTTGTCCGATTTAATGTAATTATTACAGATGAAAGTACTTACTTTAAGGAATAAAATGGCATCATTACTTTCTAAGAAGCTGTGTTTATTTCCACGTAATATCGGCTGCCTTTAATATTGTAACAGTTATGAATAATTGAATTTTTAATGAGAGTTAACGCTTATTGCTAGTTCTCGCTAGTCCGTGAATTTTTCATGAAATGAAAAATAATACTGTAGGTAATTAAAATAGTTATCATTTTACCTGTGGAGAGGTGCGGAACAGAACCTAATGTATATAAATGTGCAAAGAGTGTCGTAATATAGTTTAATATTTTCTTAGTGTCCTCAGAAGACTTTTTAATTTCGCATAATTGTTCAATTAGTTTGTAACGACTTTTAATTAGTGTTTAGTTAGTGATTTTGATGTTTAGTTAGTGTTTTTGGTGCATTTTCGGGGTTTTGGCACTATGGCAATTACACATTGGGATCTACATCAGAAAATGTTGGAAGTATCTGCTTTTTCTTTGAAGAAAATTCTTGTTTTAGACTATATCAGACAACATTTTTAAACAGATAAGGATTAAATTGCTACTAATGCGCTCGAGAATTTTACGAGGTAATTGTTTATTTCGCAATACCTTACCAAGAATATTCTTTTAATATTGACAAGTTTAATGAATATTGTAAGGTCACAGCAAAATTATGTGTGTCTTTGTACAATTAGTAGGTACTTCATGCTACCTACACTACTTACAATTCTTATTCATGGTGCTGTAATTATTAAAAAAAGTTCTATTGCCTATCGGTGAATTATAAGAAGAAGCCCAAGAGTCAAAGAATAAGGAATTAAGGAAGTACCGGGGTAGACATAGGCAAAAAATCAACCCCGTTAAAATCAGTGAGGACTTATTCTATAGGCTCCTATTGAACTTAAACCCTCTTCTGATTTCATATCAATCCAGAGTATAACACCGATTCTTGACCTTACAGACGAAGACGAACTTGAACTTAAGGAGTACGAGTGTCTTGTATATGTGTGTTTTAGAAATAGTTTCTATCAAATGTACTTTGCAACAACTGACAACTGGCTAAAAAACGTCAACCACCCCCTAAGTCTAAGATCATCTTACTAGAAGTATGGCCAGACCAAAAGCAGAATCTATTCAGTTAAATGGAGCGCCAACTGGTTAAACAATCTGAAAATCAATCGTGGGCAGAGTTGGAAAAATTGGAGATAGACAGCAGATAAAACAAAAAAACTTCTGCAAAGTACTGTAGAACGTACGGAAAGAAAAAAATACAACTAAAGGCACCTAAAAGCAAAAGACAACCGACAACAAAGAAGTAATGGGTAGATGGAAGGAATACTTCGGCTAATTATTAAATGCTGGAAATGGACAGGAAAATAAGGAAAAAGCAGAAGTAGTAGTATAATAGTAGCATGGAGAAAAAGAGAAGAAAGTCAATTGATGAATTGATACCCGTAGAAGATTTACCAAAAATTAGGATTATCAAGAGAGGCAAGTCAGCAGGGCGTGATAAGATAATCTCTGATAAAAACACATAGGACAGTAAAACAAAGAAATGTTAGGTAGTGAAATTCTTCAATATAGCCTGGAAAACAACACGAATTCCCAAGAATAGGAAAACTGGAGCCTTATTCACAAGAAGGGAGATACAAAACAGTACGTATATTACCGGGGAATGACATCTATACTAAGTAGTATATAAATATAAAAGTGCCCTGAATAAAAAAAATTACAACTGCCGTAGAACGGCATCTAGAAGAAATTCAGAGTTGATTCAGGAAATACAGAAATGTACAAAATCACATCTACTCTATCAAATAATAATAATAATCTTTATTAGCAATTGCTATTAAAATATACAAATATAATACTTAGAAATTAAAACTTTTTCTATAATATAATTACGGACTGATTGTTCAAATATTTTAATGTTCTTAACACTTAAAAAACTACAATTAAGAAAACAGGGAAAAAAAGAACCAGTTGGTATATGGGATTCATAGATATTGAAGAGCCTTCAACCGAATACAAAAGAACATGAGTGTGAATACAGTTAAGAAGAAAAAAGCATCCAGGTACGTCTGAGAATAGCAGTAAATATCTGTACGATGGCAACGCCAGTTATGTCAGGAAAAAATGGAATCAAATGAATTCAAAATCAGAGATAGGTTAAGGCACAGTCGATTCCTCTGTCCTCTAGTTTTCATAATAGTGATGGACGACGTAATCAAGCCGCCAAAAACTAAACAAGAAAACATCTGTAGGATACAAACAACAATTTTTTTACCAAATTTGTTTTAGTTTAAAAAAATATTAACAAAAAATTACGTGTTTTGTTCTGGAATTTAAGATACAATTGAACCGATATATTTCCAGAACAAAAATATTAACAAGGTTTCTACTAAATCTAACCTGTGTTATTTAACTTAATTTTCATTAAAATAATCGATATTCTGTACAGTATTTGTTTTATGTTTACTGTACATATGAATGTGTAAAAGATATTAATCATACTTTTAAAAAAATACACTTTTATGAAGGGAACCTGTGCGCTATATAGCTTGTTCATATCTCGCAATAAAAGCGATGTTGAGAACATGCAGGTTAAACACTTGCACGCCATTTACTACTGCTGGGTAATGTGTGGAAAATTGTTTATTCAAAAAATCGTTCGAGAACCACTAGAGGCGTAGTGACTCAAGTACATTTTATTAAGTTTAATACAGTGTAGTTACATAGTGTAAAATTGTTAGTTAATGTCACCAAAGAATCTAAAGTGGCAAATTAAAATGTCTTATTGTTTATATTTTTATGGAAAGTGTATTTTACAATATATATTATACGAGGGGTCGTTTTATATTCCCAGACTAAACATTTTACAATTTTAATATGATTTTTCATTATAGTGTTCTATTATCATACATGCCTTAGTAACGACTCTGACAACTTACAAAACAATTGAAGCAGTATTAGTTTCAATATCTGTCAGTTTGTGTTGTCACGTATTAAAATGCATAAACTTGAATATCGAGCAGTTATAAAATTCTTGATAAAACAAGGAAAATCTCCAAAAATATTCGTGAAGAAATTTTGGCTCTATACGGGGGCGATTGTCCTTCAGTGTCGACTATTTGCGAATGGTCAAAATTGTTTAAACATGGCCGAGAATCACTGGATGATGATCCCCGTCCAGATCGGCTTGTTGACGTGATAACCGCCGATGTTATTGAAAAAACCGAGTGTTTGGAACTGGAGGATGCAAGATTAAAGAAGTATTAATTAGCAGCTTCATTAGGTGTTTCAGAAAGCACGGTTTTCAGAATTCTTCAAGAATACCTTGAAATGACAAAAGTTAGTGCCCGATGGGTTCCGCGAATGCTTTAGCCATTCCAAATGCGTGTGCGGATGGGGACGTGTGAACAATTTTTGGCGCTTTGTGGAGACGAACCATGTTTAATTATTAAGCGACTTGTCACCGCAGATGAGATCTGGGTCCATCATTTTCACCCTGAGTCAAAACAAGATATAATGCAGAGGCATGTTAAGGGTTTTAGCCCTCCTAAGAAGTTAAAAGTCAGCTCTTATGCAGGAAAAATAATGCCAACGATTTTTTTGGGTTATCAAGGAATACTAATGATTGATTATCTACGTAAGGGTAGTACGGTAACAGGAGAGTATTATGCAAGATTAATACATCGCCTAAGAGATTCTATTAAAGCGAAAAGGCGCGGAAAACTGACGCAAGGTTGCTTCACAATAATGCATCAGTCCACAAATCAAGACTTGCAAAAGCTGTCGTTGCCGAATGTAGCTTCACAGAAATAGACCATCTACCTTATAGTTCTGATCTCGCTCCGTGCGACTATTTTTTGTTTCCTAATGTCAAAAGAACTTTAAGGGGAACAAAATTTATGGACGATGACGAACTTATAGCGCCTGTTGAAAGGTATTTTGCAGACAAACCAAAGGATTTTTTTTACAATGGATTAGAAATCTTATTAAGACGATGTAATACTTGCTTCCAAAAGCAAGGGGGCTATATATACCAAGTGTGTTTTTTGTTATTACTTGCTTATAAATAAATTTTTATTGCTTTATTTCATGCCTAGTCCGGGAATATAAAAACAACCCCGCATCTTAATATATATTACAAAACCTATTTTGAATTAAATGAAAGTTGTTTTTATTTAATGCTATTTGTCAATTTAATTTATTCCATCTTCTGTGTAAAGAGAATATTTATAATATTCCAAATGAATGTAATATATTTGCTTGGAGTTGATGAACTGAAACAATTTAAGTGCTTTGATGATGCTTATACATGTTTGTATTTGTAGTTGCGTAGAAGTATTATTTGTTTGAAACGCTGTTTCTTTTTAATAAACTTTTTATGCCAACAAATCATTTCACTATAATTATAATGCGACAAATATAATGAGCACAACATTACTTTCTTATACGTTTGTGTGTTCCAAATTTTGTATACAAAAGTTGCTCTAAATTAAGTTTTAAATACTCTTATCCCCTAATAAATTTGTGAGTAAAAAAAGTGTTTCTTCAGGTCAAGTTTTTATACAAGAATTAGAAAGCATCAATTGCGAGATATTTGCAAGAAACTTATTTCCATAAAAGTAAAAGACTTGCACCCGGTAAGAGTTTCGAAAAAGTCTTTTTATACAGGAGATATTCGTAAAAGCTACTACGACCGATGAACCGATTTATCTGAAAATTTAATCAGATCTTAAGACGATGATTATCTCTTATTATAAGATTTGGTATTGATAGTTTGAGCCGTTAGAAAGCGAGAAAGCGAAAAACATGTTCAAAACCACCTTGTTTCATATAACTAGGACATCTGCAAAAATCTTGAAGTCAAAATTTTTTATGATTACAATACTTACCACCTTCCCTATAAGAAAGTAAAAAGCTATTCTGTAATATTTAATAAAACTAATATGTATATGTTTGTATTTTTGATACCTGAAGGGCTTTGTTTACTATAAAATGTTATGAATCCTTTATATGTAATAAATCGATATTTGGTGTGATTGGATCATACATATTAAAAATATGTATACAGGCTGATTCATTTTCGACCCTCACCATGAGGACCTCGCTTACGTATTATTGGGTTTAGAATATAGGTTTACATTTGGCGAAATTGTTAAATTCTGCGTCTGTTATTAATCTGTAAAGAAAATGGACCTGTGACATATGAAGTTCGGTTTAAAAGAAAACACAAAAACCCTATTTTGTTCTTTTACCTGTAGCACCTACATTTGGCTTTGTAGAGAAAAAATAGAAACACATTCCTATGGCCATCAACTATCTAATTTATATAGGCACCATATTGGATTCAGAAAGAGTTTTTTTTTCTAATTTCAGCCATGTACTACATGTTGACAAAAGTTTTTGATATTATGCTATAATTGAAAGAATAAAATTTAAGATTAAATTAGATAGCCATGAAATTTAAATCCGCCAAATATTTCATTTATCGTTCATTAGTAATACAAAAATGTCATACACCAACGGAGAGAAACAAGATATGTTAAGTATTTTTTATTCTTCGAACCTAAATTCAACAGTAGCGAGTACAAGATATTTACAATTGTATCCAGAACGACAACAGTCTAATCGTGCCATTTTTCTAGATCTTGATAGAAATTTGGTCGAGAATGGGTCGTTTACTATCATTATTATTATTATCTTTATTTGCCATCAAAATGTTACATAGCTTGTCATAAAAGTAGATAATAAAAATAAGGACAAATACAAAAGTTAATATAAAACATATTAAAAGAAACCTACACAGACATAGAAACAAGAAAAAAAAAGTGAAACATGAAGATTATCAATACAAATATTTACAATACATATGCATATATTAACCCTTAGCTTCCGTTCGATCACTGACTTACATTATTATATATATATATATATATATACCATAAGCGTCAAATTTTAATTTCGGTTTGCACTTCTATCATATTATGCAGAAGATGATCTTATACATATGCAGCGATGCCTGCTTGCTGACAGTGGAGGGAGAGCAACGGAGTGGCGGGGGACCCCCACGCCTTACAAATGTCCAGTGTGGCAGCCTCGCTTATGTCTATCTTTAGTTTAATTCGTCGCGCTCTTTTCCACTTACTACTTTCCTATCAGAAATTAAAATATGACGACCTCGGTATATCAATAACATCATCTAAATTCTCCTGAACTGAGTAATAGCCTCTGGCTATCAAACATTTCTTAAAAAGTCTACCAAAAGAATTCATGGACATATCCCTAATAGTTTGAGGCAACTTATTATAGATTTTCATTTGTATATTATTTCTTTTACTTTTGGTAGAGAGAGCTGTAACTATTGATGTTTTTTTTTATGTATATTAGTGTTTGGTAAATATATACACATGGAAATGACATTATTCTTGATGTAAACCTTCCTACATGAATAATTGTAAGGTAATTTGTAGATTGTTCTGATGATCCTCTTCTGCAGCACAAATATCGTTTTTGCATCAACGGAATTTCCCCATGCTATTATGTAGTAGGACATTACAGAATGGAGCATAGAAAAGTGTGATAATCTTGCCGCTTCCTCACTAACACAATATGACAACTTAAGTATAGCATACATGGTCTTTGATAATTTTATGCATAGTGAATCCACTTGTGCTTTCCAATTTAAACCGTTGCGTCGTCCAAAAGTAATCCCACAACTAAGCCGCGTAATGTGCTAGTCAACATGAATTTGAATGAAAATCGATAGAATATTTTACAAATGGTAAATTTAAGGCTTGTTTTTGCAAAGTTCATGTTAATCTTGTATCTTTTAGATAAATAATAATCCATCCATTTCTACACGCGAAGTGGCGTCAGAAGTAAATTTGACCCAGTCTACAATTTGGAGAACAGAGTAGGTTTAAATCATACAAGATCTATGCTAGTCACACTTTACTACCTGGAGATAATTTATGAAGACTAGAATATGTACTGTAATTGGTTAATAGGAAGGATAGAAAATGACGAAAAATTTTTTAAGCAATATCATCTGGTCAGATGAAATTAAATTTACGAATTCTGGAATGTTCAACAGAAATAGGGGGCACTATTGGGCTGTACAAAATCCCTGACAAAACAGGGCAAGGAGACTACAACATCGTTTTGAAATAAACGTTTGGATGGGTCTTTTGGCAAATCGTCTCTTAGGACCAGTTATGTATGAAGAACATTTAAATGGAGAAAGATATTTAAACCTTATCTGACTATCTTGACAACAATATTCCATTAAATCAGTTACAACATTTATGTTGACAACAATGCGGCAGTTGTTAGGAATTACTTGAATCAAGAGTTTCCAAATCGTTGCATTGGAAGTAGAGGAGTTGTTGAATGGCCTGTGAGATCACCTGATTTCATTCTGCTAGATCATTTGTTATAAGGATATAATATTTATAAAGTAGATGCCCCACAAAACATTGAAGAATTACGAGACAAACTTCAGAATGCCTTCGATGTAGTTCTTAGAAGAACTATACAAAGGGCAGTTCAAAATGGCAGAAGGCGTGCCCAATTGTGCATTAATGAAGATGGCCAGATATTTGAACAATTACTATAATTGTTTATTGTTTACTTTTATTAACGTTTTTGTTACTATTATTTCTTCTTTAAAAAAAAAGTGTAAAAATTATTTAAATACATATATATTTATCATTTTTAATTTAATGTATGTCAACTTTGCAAAACACGCCTTTCTCTGTCATTTTAGCTGCACGGGAAACGAGATGGCGCTAGCGTCATCTGATTTTTGTTGTTGTGTTATGGTTATACCGTTGATTGAAGGAATACATATTATTCCTTCAATCAATGTCATATGTCATTCTAAACAATATTTCAAATTTGCAATCCTTTCTTGTTGTAGGGGAAGGGGGGGGGGTAGAAACAGGTAGCGAGGCAGAAACGGGTACCCCTATTATTATGACTACTATGCCCATGGGCCAGACGCAGTGAGCTCATGTTTGTTCACGCAATTACCACCAGTGTGGACCATAAGTTTGAATGTACTCGTCGTTATAGCAACGACAAAAATTGAAAAAACGTGTTTTAATAAGTAAGTGATGATATTTTGCGTTATTTTCAATGATTCTACAATTAACTTATAAAATGATTAATAATATTCTGAGTTACATCATTAGATAGGATGCGTTCCTGTGAACACACTTGCAGTAGAGAAGTGTTTTGAAGTTAATGTGTAACCGACAAAATATTTTTTTGAAAATTTGCAGCATGTGGGGCAGAACCAGAGGGGCAAAATCGGGCAGTTCCCGGTTGTGCCCCATATGCAATGAACATGTTTTCAGTATTCGACAGAACAGTTTTTTAGACATGATAGAATGGTACGCAATTACAAAAAAAAGTCGTCCACACGACAGATTTGGTCTACTGATGATATGAAGAAACTAATAGTTAAGTTCTATCTGGGGCAATAGGGTACAGGAAAGCTGTTAAAACGTACAACGTTCCGCAATGTACTTTGGAAGATAGGATAAAGAAGATGAAGAACAACGGATCTTCGTCGGAAAAGGCTTCTTCTAAAGGTAGATAACGTTAATTAAATTATTTGTAATGCAGTACAATAAGTTTCTTTTTAGGAATTGGAAAGTATAAATATGTTTTTTCTCAAAAGAACAAGAAATTGAGTTTCAGGGCTATGTCCAGCACATGGAAAGCCACATTGGGCACATGTAAAGGGATGGCTTCACAACGGTTTGGATGACTATGTCTATAGAAATTGTGAATTCAAGCTTTAATATACCATACCCGTTCTTACCCCTCTTACCATACGGTTCTGTCCCTACCCCCGGGGCAGAACCGTATTTTGCAAGATGTTGGATTTTACCTTTACCTGTTTTTGTAATACATGTATCGATTTAATTTAACGTTATTGCTTTACATAAGACTTTAGTGTTTATATTAATAATTTTAAAAATACAATAACTAAATAAACAAATATTTTACAAGTTATTATTCTTAGCTACCCGGTTCTGCCCCCCCCCCCCTTTCCCCAATATCATATTAGTAAAAGTAAGTTGATATTGATCGCGAGTTTACGATTAAGTAAGTACAGAGTGAAAGTAGTGAACTGTTATGTAATATAAACTCAGGAATATATTGCGTTAGAGTGATTTCATGTATTCTATTGTGTAAGTTTAATAAACAGAGATTTCTATCGATAATAAAATCTAAGTGTTCGTATTTTTTAAATGTAAAAGTTGAAGGTATTTGATTTGTCCAATAGTTTTGTTTATTTTTTTATTACATTAATAACGTAGTAAATACACAGGCTCATTTCATATTCCTCGCCAATATGCTGTCAGCGCCATCTTCGTACGAGTTCATTCATGTGTGACAAGGATAGAAGATATTGGATATTTTTCTATCAAGTAGTTGTCGGTCTGGTTTGTTTAGTGTGTGTTACTAATGAACGATAAATGAAATGTTTGACGGATTGAAATTTCATCGTTAAAATTAGAAAAAAGCTCTTTCTGATGGTGTCTATATCCAATATGGCGCTTATAAGAAATTAGATAGTTGATGATGATCAGAAAGGAACAAAACGTCATATACAAATTTCAAGTACACCGTTGGATAGAGATTTAAAAGTGGCCATTAAAATGAGTTTTTATTTTTTCTCTTCAAGGCCAAATGTAGGTGCTACAGGTAAAAAACAAAATGTGGTTTTTGCTTTTTTTTTTAAGAAAAACAAACGTCGTTTGTCACAGTTCGCCAAATTTAAACCTATACTCTATATCCAATAATAAGCGTGATCCTCATGGTGAGGGCCGAAAATGAATCAGCTTGTATGCCGCATGTGTAAAATCATATTGGGGATAGGATATATGTATACTAGGCACATCGGCAACAACGCCCAATCGTGGCCGTGGTCATGGCACAAGGAAACAAGGTATGCTTTTGCGCATCTCTGGATGACGCGCATTCGGCCTCTAGTACTACCAGTTCAATAAATTTGTGAATTCACAGGACAATATTTCAATAAAGTCCTTTTTAACAGAAAAACAATACAACACAGTAAGAAAATAAAAGCATAATTCTAATTAAACATTAGTTCTTAGTAAATTATTATATAAATGTATTAAGAACGGAATTCTAATGAAAATAAAAAATATACTCTATACAATACTAAAAAATAAAATGTTATTGTATAGGTTCAAAAATGCCTCCTTCAGCAGCAAGGCATTTTCCGAGCCTATCATAAAAATTTTCTCACCACATTACGAATCATATCGACTGTTACGGATTCAAAAGCCTCTATGATTAGCTTTCTCAAAAGTTTTCTAGTCTGCCAGCTTGTGCAATGTATATTTTATTTTTGATGTATCCCCACAAAAAGAAATCATTTGGCGATAGATCAGTAGATCGCGGAGGCCAACGAATGTTTCCTGTTCCACTAAAGAGACAATCAGGAAAAGCATTCATTAAAAAATGCTTTACTCTGACCGCGTTATTTGCAGGACAACCGTCCTGTTGGAACCAAATAATATCCCGATCTATTCTGGTATTATCAATAGCGGGAAGTATCTGATTCTGTAGCATATCGAGGTATTTGTCCGCATTTAACGTACCTCAATAAAAAATGGACTAAGCAAATGGTCACTCAAAATACCTGCCCAGACATTCACTTTCTAGGGATATTGGGTGTGTTTAACAAAATATCTGTGCTGATTCTCCCGATCCCAATATCGAACAACAGAAGGATTGTGCTTTCCATTTAATGGAAATGACGATTCATCTGTGAATACAATATTTGCGATGAAATTCTCATTTTCATTTGTCTTTTCCATTACGGTTTCACAAAACTCCATTCTTCTAAAATTGTCATCGAGAAATATTTCTTGCTTTTTCGAGTATTTGAAACATTTTAATTTATTTCGCTTCCATATATATGTTCGCGACGGTTTTATTACTCACACCCAATTCCTCAGCAACACTTCTGGTAGATAGCGTATCCTCTACTTTGAGAGTGCTACAAATCATTATATCCCGCTCTTCTCGTTCCTCAGCTGTTAGTGGATTTACCTCTCTAGGACTACATTTTGTGAAATTATTTAAACAAAGACATTTGTCAAAGCTATTCAAAATATGCAATATGCTTTGCTCACAGGGTACAAGTCTGTCTGCAAATATTTGCGGAAATAAATTTATGCAATCCTTTGCAGAATGACCACTAGGTATAGTACCATTTAATAATTTGCAGTTTTTTTTCTGGTGTGTAGCAAGGCATTGTTACAATTGTCCCCTCCTCTCACAAACACAGAACGACGCTGTTCGACACGATCTCCAGATCCAATTTTAGTTGTTAAAGGGAGTCTTGGAAAATGCTATCTGTCAGTTACTTCTGTCAGTGAGTTCAGTCAGTGACTTCTGTCAGAGTTGTCAAGTGACATTTTTTTCGATAAATGCGCGTCATCCAGAGATGCGCAAAAGCATACCTTGTTTCCTTGTACCTTGACTACGGCCACGATTGGGCGTTGTTGTCGGTGCGGTGTGCCTAGTATACATATATCCTATCCCCAATATGATTTTACACATGCGGTATATGTGAAAAATTTAGATGTCGTTCTAAATGAACACTGTTTATGTAGATTGTCACGCTTTCTGTTGAAATATAAATGCGAAATATGTGTTTATATAAGTAAAAAGATATCTAAGTTAATATATTTATATATGTGTATTGTTTCATATTAATTCAATTATCTTGTAAGAACGATTAATAGATTGTAGATTGTCACGCTTTCTGTTGAAAGAACTGTATATATATTTATATAAGTAAAAAGATATCTAAGTTAATATATTTATATATGTGTATTGTTTCATACTAATTTTATTATACTTGGAAGAAGGATTAATAGACTGTAGGAAAACAATGAAGGAACTTAAAAAATACATATGGTTTATTATTTACAGGGAGAATTATCCAATAGATTTAAATGTTCTAAAATAGCAAGGATTTTAAGATAGCATTTATTCAGTTTATGTTGCGACTATTTTCTAAGCAATGTGCGTGTTCTTTCTTGTATGCTTGTAGTACAATTAAACTTATTGCAAGTGCACGCTATATGCTGACATGCAGTGCATTATTAAAATTTAATTTTATGTGGTTGCCTTACGTAAGTATGTATGGCTGTAAATTATTACCGGAGACTGGCATTTCTTGGCACAGATGCATTTAATTTGACCAATCGTTTGGTAATTGGGTTGCTTATTCCATAGGGACCATATCGTGTTACTAAATATGGAGGATAATTTAATTAGACAAAATAATTTATTTGGATGATAGTGAAATACACATATTACAATTTACTTTTATATAGTATTTACGGATTAAATAAATAAAATATTATTGGATGTATATTGTTTGTATGTACATTGGTAAGTAATATAAATGCGAAATGGTTTTCTTTCTATTAGAGATATTGAGTCAAACTGATCGACAGTAGTTATTACGCAAAAAATTGAAATGAGCTGACAATAGGGAGATAGCAAGAAATAATTATCCTCTGTATTGAAAATATATTAGAAAATACTTTAAAATATGATTTGATAATATAAGTATGTCTTGCATGGAAAGGCTTGGCACATTTTCAGGGCGATCGACTTCAAAGTAATTTATAGATATAAAAGTAAATTTTATTGTTCAAGTGTAATAAAAGGCATATGAATATAACGGGCATGCAGAAAAATCTGGAGTGAACTAGACTATGGATAAAATAAACGTTTTCCCAAACTTAAGTCTATTCCAGATTGTTTTTTCTTAATTTCCGAATTATTATGTTCCACGTAGCTGTTGGGGCCACCATTCCTTGCCCAAATTTATTGTCACGTCTATTGCTGCCTTTGCCGCATGTATGTATCTCTCGTAAATCCAAATTGTTTAAGGGGGGTTCTCTTCTTCCACATCCTCTTCTAACAGTGTCTTTATTATTTCTTTTATAAATTTGCTTATGGTATTTAAGAAACATATCGGACGGAAGTCGGTTATGCTTGCCATACTTCAGCTCTTCTACAGTAGAGCTCTCTTGGAATTTTTTGCTTCACCAGTACCTTGCTTATTACGTCTATTACTGCTTTCGGATAGACTGCTTCCTTAGGGACAAGCCTTGGAGCCCGCCCAACATTTATCTTTCGCGAGTCTACTTGATTTCTTCACTTACTGATCTCTAGTACGTTTCCTTTGTGACCCTATTTCTTTCGCCCATAATTTGTATGTGGGAGAAGTTTCTGACTATTTATAATATTTATAGCCGTTGCCATAAATATCGACTTGAAATGTTTCTTTTTTGACCAAGCATGGTTTCATGTAATGTTGAATCAGCAACCATGAGAATATGGAGTGATGAGAAACCCAATAAAATGTTGAAGTCCTTCTACATTCTCAGAAGCCTGGTCTTGGGTGCAATATAGGTAAAAAAGGGATTAATGTTTCAATTTTTTAATGATTTTTGATTGCAGAAAGATATCGACAAGAAATACATTTAGTTTTCTTTAATCAGCCGCGTGATGGGCTACTTTCGACAAGGTGGTGCTAGAACTCATACAGTGGTTGAATCAATGAATATGATACGAGAAGCGGTTAGAAATCGTTTAATTAGTTTGAACAGCGAATATACATTTTGCTCAATATCATGCGATTTCATTTTATTACTTTAAAAAAATTATCATGTACCATTGTAAATTTATATAAATCTACAAGATAGAATTATAAAGAAAATTATTGAAATTAGAAATAGTCCCTTATTGCAAAGTATATTTGGTGACATTAGGAAGATGTGTGTGAAATATTTGGAGGAAAGCGGTGGACAATTTCAACAACAAAATTACTGCTTCAAAATTATTTCAAGCCCGTTTTTACAATTATCTGTTTAACGTAAATATTAGATACATACCATTAATCAATTAATGGCCTGTGGTTTTAAAAGTATTAGTGTTTAGCAAGAATTCTCTGAAATACCAAAATGCTTAATTATAAATTGACGAATTACTTAATTAATCTTACCATCTAAGTTCTCTAGTTGACTAACTTCTGGTAATTAATATTGCATGTTAATTAAATTTCAGGCGATATTACAACGTAAATATCTTACAACATAAAGTCACATTTACGTGTATGATTTATCACTCTTTTGTAACATGACTTAAAATTTCGTGAAATTATTTTACTCCAGATTTTTCTGAACACCCGTTTTAGTTGACAAAATTTTGTTATACTCGAAGAACATATCTGTAATTTATTACAAATCAGGTATATTTATTTTCTTTATATTAGTGGATTGTTTAGCATCCCTTTGTATTACGTATATTTTGTAAGTAATATAAGTAATATGTAGCCATGAATGAAAGATGGTAGTAGTGAGTTTTCTAAAGAACAAACACAAACGACATAATAAAGCAACATGAGCATTTTATATTGACGTCATTATTAATTTAGGTCAAAGTTTCAAGTTCTAACACAATCGCGTTATATTGACCTTGGTTCCGGTGCATATTGCTCTAACCCTGGCAAATTAATTATTTAAGAAATTTATTAAAGGTTTATATTTTTTAAAAATAAAATATATGAAGGTTCACACATGTGTCTCAGGAAATTACCCTCATGCTAATTTGAGATATTATCACTTATGCAAGAATGTGGCTTAGGCAATGTCGCACTTCACTAGCTCAGATAATAGGCTCACTAATAAGATCTTACCTCAGGGGCAGAAATATTCTTTCTCCAAAGGATTTTACTCTTTAGCTTTTTGACAGGTCATGTACATTAAGAAAAATCTTACAAAAGCATTTATTATACATACTTAAAAAAAATAAGAAAGAGGAACAAATTAATCTAAAATTATTTATTCGTATACAACTTAAAACTAAGCATACATTATATATAATAAGAAAAATGTAAATTTGTATAAAGTACTCGCACGTGTTGAGTTTAATGTTTCAAATACAAAATAAAATCAAGAGATTTATTATAGGTGATGACATACCAGATATTGTTATAATGAGCAAAAGAAAAATTTATTATATTGTACAAAATATAAGCTAGACTTTGCTTTAATACTAATCTTATCCAAATGCATTTTCTCACTTCTGGATAATATTCCCAAAGCAAATTCACGCTAATGAGTCAATCAAGGTTAGACATTCTCAACACAAATTCATGTCAGAAAATCAATTAGGGCTTGATTCTATAAGTTCATTATTGCAAACTTATCTAACATATCTCTAATTCATAAGCTCAACATGTCTAATTCCAATGCATAAGCACAAAAATTAAATAAAAATAATTACAAATTCTAAATAAAAGTAATAACCTTGTTATCTATCTATATAAAACACCACACAAAACAAAGCACTGTATAATCGTAAGAGAAAAAGAAAAATTATTTATATGAAATAACTGAGCTCTTTGTTCATCATATCAAAATATTCCATGTTCATTTATATAGACAACACTTTCAATCTACAATACATTATGAAATATAATAAAATTATATTAAATTGTGTAACTATAGAAAAAAAAAACATAACGTGTCTGTGTCCTTATTTAAATTTGTGGTAAATTGTAAATTAAACGTTCTTATTCTAAATTAATTACAAACTCCGGAATCTTTATCATAACATGTCGCGTATAGCCATCATGCCTTAAAATAAAATCCTCCAACCCCTAATTAAAATAATGATATCTCCTGAACATAAATCAAATGTACTGATTTGCATTTGAAAATATTCTGAAATAGTTCTGAAAAATTATTCAAAGTCCAACAAAATATTATTTGAAAAATTAATTCCTTTTTGAAATTTTATTTCAAAATTTATTCTAAGTCCCGTAAATTATTATATAATTTTTACACAGACACCGTATGTTTATTTTTATTCTAAAGCGATTTTTACCTGCAAATGGAATTCCCCGAAAACTACCGTGCGATGCCTTTTATATCTAATTTTCATAATAAAAAAATAGATATATGCCCGGTGAAACTACTATTCCCACTCTTAATTGCATATTACCAACATCATGTTGTCAAAATCACCACTAGCGACGTGAAAATACATTACTGCTTGAAAACGTAAAGAAACAGATCTAACATTAAATCGATGTGATTGTATCGATTTAATATACAAAAATTATAGACAATTTCAGCGTGAATGTGTGAGAATGTGTAAATTACTGCTAGAACATAATCTAAGAAGGTAGGTATAGCAATATATTTTGCACCTATAACATTATTTACGTCGTAAAGTGACACATTATTGCTGTTACTATGATTATTAAACCATTTTCGCATGTTATTTGAACAATTAATCCTAATTTTTCTTGTCTTCTTTCCCATAGGAAACAAAGGAAATATGTGCGTAATAGTTGGAATGCGTTTTCATAGGAAAAATGATTCATGTGTGGTTTGAACAGCATCAGGTGAAGGAACATTATTTACTTCGGCCCCATCATTAGATTCTATCCATTGCACAGTTTCAGGTGACACACATACCATACCAAAGGTATAAATAAACAATTAATTATCAATATTTATCTGTTATACAGGGACCATTCAAATATTAATTTTATAAATAACATTTTAACATCATTACTAAAATAAATTTACTAGATCCTAACCTACTGTACTTTTATAATAAATATATACATAAAATGTGCATTCTTTAATCTTGATCTAAGACCATTCTAAAAAGGTAAAATTAAATTAAATTAACATAAATGCAGTTGTGGTCTTGAGAATATTTATATACAGCTTATTTCTAATAACAAAACCGCAGCAATATGTCTGTAGTTGTCATTTCCAACGTGGCTTACAGAAGTATTTGCCAGCTATAGGTATGTGGAACGTGTTACTATAGTGCTTACAACAACTAGCTATGCAACACAATCATATTTGGAAAAATATTCTATTTTTGGTGTTCTAATGTTGAATCCTTACTACTTATGAGGACTTGATAGGATGAATATAAATACAATTCTGAAAATACAAATATTTTGTGTGCTAAACAATAGTGAATCGTTTCAAAATCACACCTAATACTAAAAAAGATCAATTTATGGAAAAACTTCTATAAAAATGACATAGATATACTATATTACTTCACATTTTATAATTCGCAAGTAATAAAATCTAATATGGCGGTTGTTTAGATTTAGAACCCTGCCCCTCCCACAATCTTAATTCTGATATCAGAGATTTGTCGAGTATAAAGTAAATGCTTAGAAGCGCAGAAGTCTTTTATCCTGCATGATATAATTTAGTATAGATATTTTGGCTAGTTAAATGTTGCTTTAAATATCAAGCAGTCAGTTTATAAGTGAATGATGATATATATATCTGTAAAGTTCAACACCGTTCTAAATGCGCACGATATATGTAGATTTCAACCTTTTTGTTAAGACTACTGTCTTTATACCTCCATTACGATCTGAGCACGAGTTAATGTCTTTGCGTTATATATATATATATTTTGAAAACCCATTATTTTTTACGACTCTACATTATACTGATTATTATGAATATTTTCATTTGTAGAACAATTTCATTTCACCATCGTAGCTATAAAGAATTCAATGATCTCATCGCTATTTAACGCACAGTTTGTTTTGTCTTGTCATTCTCCTATCATTTCGTTCGCGTGTTTTCCGACACTCGAAATTCCGGTGCTGAATTATTAAAGACTCACCGAGAAGAGGGAAAGCTGAAAAAGAGGAAGAAAACGACGAAGAACAAAACTCGAGCAACGTCATTCAAGTTGTCTTTATTTCTGTAGCATCGCCGATACGTAAGAAGGTGAATGCGTCAGTACCGATAATTTTTGTATTACACTGATGAGAATGTGTTTAAATGTGCTTAATATATAAATAAGCTGTTTGATTATACGATACATGTTAATAATAATTCATTCATTTCAAAATATACACAGCCATAGAACAAGTTAATGTAGTGCAACAAAAGGTGCTTGCATATAAAATTTACCCAACATCATAAATAAATAAATAAATAAATATATATATATATATATATATAATTAAATTTCTTGGCCGATTTAGAGGTCAAACTAATTTTAAATTATATTTAAAATTAGTTTATAATTGTTAATTAGGTAATTTTTAATATTTTTAAAAATTACCCAGTAGCCCAGGAATTGAACCCGGAATATCCTAATCACGCTGGTATACCAGCAATACTTTCCATCTGTTACTTGATATATAATATATGTATATGTACATATATCAGTACGATTTAAAGGACTCGAAGCCGGACCCGCAGTAGCGCAACTGGCTAATGCACCTGACTAGTGACAAATAGAATGTAAAATCAGTCATTTATAAATGAAAATGTAAGCAAATAAGCATAGGACAACCGGTATTACTTATGAAGTCCCTCAAAAGGTTTAGGTTTACCCAAGATATGTACATTTGATAGAAAATACACAAACAATAAACGATGCAACTATGTATGTGTTAAGATGTGTTTGTAGCTACAGACATATATGTTCCTACCTTGTTTGGTTTCGTCAGTGCAGCATAACGAGGAATGTGTGTGTTAAAGCACTAAATAAGTGTTGATTAAAAAAATATAGTATTACCTTAAAATGTAAATCCAAAATGTCCAAGTGTTAAACAACAGTGCACTTACTTCATATTGTGTAATGCCTAATTTTAACCAGGCAGTTAATAAAATATATTAAAATTCTTTGCCAAATATACAAATGTATTGAAGAAATGAATATCTTATTGGTAGTAGTGGCAAAATGATGAGCAAAAAGTAATAACAATATGACAACTGGTTGTCATTTAGAAAACATTGATAAATATAGAATGAAAATCAAATATGTATCAATGAATATGTAAACAATAAACATAGGACAATCGGTATTACTTATGCAGTTCCATTAAAAAAATTAGGTCTACCATAAACTATTCAATTAATGTTATTATATAAATAATAACGCTGAAACTATGTAATTAAAAGAATTACAAGTAGAGCTGTTGATATTATGACAAAATAGAATGTAAAATCTGTCATGTATAAATGAAAATGTAAGCAAGTAAGCATAGGACAACCGGTATTACTTATGCAGTCCCATCAAAAGGTTTAGGTTTACCTAAGACATGTACATTTGATAGAAAATACAATGAACGATGCAACTATGTATGTGTTAAGATGTGTTTGTAGCTACAGACATATATGTTTACCATTGGTTTCGTCAGTGCAGTATAACGAGGAATGTGTTTGTTAAAGCACTAAATATGTGTTGATTAAAAAAATATTGTATTATCTTAAAATGTAAATCCAAAATGCCCAAAACACAGTATCATTTGTCGAAAATGTTGCTTCATCACTAAACATCAAGTTTTGATAAAAAAGGCGATGTTCCATAGTGTTCTGATCAGCCCATAAACAAAATAAACAAAACTCGAGTCTGAAAGCGTGATCTGCACATTCTATGGTGTGCATACATCTAGGTTTATATGGATAAATTTTATTCGTTTCATAAATTGTTTGCAATAATGTATGACTAACATTAAGTTCACTTTCTTGCTGGCGTAATGAACTCCTAGGATGTTCCGCAACTGATTCGATAGTTATAATGGTCACAGCATTATCATCATTGTACGCTTTGGGGCTCCTTTTTGTCGGAAACGGATCCAGTTTCATCAAACTTATCAATTAATTGTTTCAGTGCTGCTCTGCTTACACTTACATTCGGGTATTTTTCATTAAATAATTGTATTGCATATTCATACGAGACTTGTCCTACACCATAATTGTTTACCAGGGGATTCGCTGCTTTAACGTCAACATTTTTCACAATAAAGCTAACTGATCTGTCATCATCTGTTTATGACAAATCATGGGTAAAGCGATACTGATGTAACATTCGAATTTAGTCATATTTAAAATCATCAACTCGACATAATTTTAAGTTCTTTATCTTATCTTAAATGATAAGTGTTTTTTTATTTACCAAAAAGGGTTTCGGTACAATAAAAGTATATTACATATTAAGGTTGAGAAGATGACTATTATTGCCCGAGTGGCGCGCCTCGGAATTTAAGACACAAGGGCAATATTGGTCTTCTCAACCTTAGTATGTATACTATTTTTTGTACCAGTAGTCTAATTGGATCTTGAAACCTTAATAATTATGAATAAATTTACTCATATATGTAAGAATGCCCTTGAATTAAAACTTCATATAGACAAATAATTCGGCTATATTTTGATGTTGACAAATAAGTTTTGACATAAATGCTGAAACTAAAAGCCAAGTATTTATTAGATTATTTTTCATTCCATTTATATTATAATGTCTGAAGAGTTTAGATGTACAACACCTGATATGCGCGAGATTGCAGAACAGGCAGTTGAGAACTTGCTTCCCCATAAACCTAAACACTTATACATTAAAACATATATAGAATTTAAAAAGTGGTGTAATTCCAAAAATACAGTAGTATCTTCTGAAAACGTACTTCTGGCTTATTTTGAAGAATATTCAAAAAATAAAAAAACCTCGACTTTATGGGCGCATTATTCAATGTTGAAAGCTACACTTGGCCTAAAAGAGGATATTATTATATCAAAATATTTTAAATTAGTTGCCTTTTTAAAAAGAAAAAATTAAAATTATTAGCCCAAAAAATCATTAGTATTTACTCGAGGAAACTATAAAATTCCTTACTGAGGCACCCGACACATGTTACATTGCAACTAAGGTTGCAATGTAACATGTTTTAAAAAATGTTTTATATATTAATACTTTGAAATGATTGATCATTTATAACCTTGTAGACTGCTCTTGTAATTAGTGTTGCTGGTGCATGCCGAAGTGATGAGCTGTGTAATTTATTAATTTCTGATATCATCATGAAAGATGATTTAATTATTATTCACATCCGCAATAGCAAAAATGGTTCGTCTCGAAATTTTGTAATAATGGAGCCACTTTGGATCAAAATAATTAAAAACTATTTAAAAATTAAACCAATTCCAGATATAGCAAAATTCTTTATTAGTGTGCGTAATGGTAAATGTACTAGACAAAACATTGGACATAACACAATAGGACAGATGCCAAAAAAAATTGCCCTTTCGTAGAACCTCGGCTGCCAATGGTGGTAATATCATTCAGTTAAAACAACATCGTCTAGTGTAGCTGAAGCTTATATCGAAGATTCCCTAGTAAATAAAAAAAATATAGCATGTATGTTACAAGGTCTACCTACATCTACTTACGCAACCACACCTGCAATAAATGCAGGAATTTTCGATATGAATCAAATTCCATCAACATCAGCAGTATAATCAGGATCTATTTCGACTGAAGATATCGTAAATACTTATGGCATTAACTCAATTAGTAATACTGTCATTAATGTGCCTACAGATCTGGACAATCCTGGTTTTTCAAATAGAATTAAACCATCAATAATTTTTATAAATAAATTAAATAATTCTTTACATCTGTAATAGTTAGTGTTATATTGTTTCCACATTATACTGCTATACATATTTTGCTATTGTTAACCTAAAATACAGTTATTTATTTTACCTTAGAGGTCGAGCATTTATAAGTTTTAGATTTTAGGTATGATTTATGGTATAAATCGACGATGATATGCTGATATACGAATGTGAAACTGACCAAAAACTACAATGAATTTTGACGGTTGACAACTTAACATACTACTGCGATTGCATGGTTGCGGCATTCGCTTTATTTGTTTTCATTATTCACCTAGGTCAATAATATGCTCATTATTTACCTGTTATTTGTTCAGGTGGAAAAATGACATTTCATTGCGTTTTTTTATGTGTAAAAATGTTACGATTTTGTACTACTGGTACAAATAATTTTTTTATAGAATTTCTGTCCTGTAACATAGCGAAGTTAAAATTTACTAAATTTCTGACAAATTTTTTTTATATGTTAGCGGTGTAACTAAATTAAAATGTAGATATCTGCCTACGCAGGTATCCTTGGTAAACCATTTACTTAAGATATTGTGAGTTTTATAATCCCGTATTAAGGTGAAAGTTTATTGTAGAGTTAGTTTATTTTTCAAAGGTAAAACACATTGAACAGTTTCTTCAAGAATTCAATAGTTTTCATAAAAAAAGCAATTCATCTTTCAGGATGTATGCCCTGAGAAAACATACCATCATGACGGGCCACAATTTAAACGACGCACAGGTAAATATACTCGAAAAGGAATACAATCAAGAAGCGAGAGATGTATTGGAAACGATAGATATCAGAAAACAAAAAATGTTTGTTAATACAAATACCAATTGTGCAACGTTTATTAACTAACTAACCTACTTTAAATTATATATGTATACACATTTATATATAAAAAATTACTTATTATTTCTAGAATGTATTATAATTAAGAGTTTTGCACTAAATATACTACATTTTAGACTTTTGTATTTCCACAATTCGTTGATAACTGGGACAGTTTCTGTCAAATGCACTATGGTTAACATTCAAATCAATTTTAATTTTACTACCATTTTCATACAATTTACACACTTCTCGTCCTCACCAACACCATTAACACAATCAATTGTACAGTGTTCACCTGCACACCTGCCGCATGTTTCAGTAACTGCAATCCCTCGCAAAATTACTATAATCTGTAGAGTTACAACACCTTATTGTATTTATATATTCATATATTATACTATTGTCTTTCTAGCTAAGCTCAGTCGGTAGAAATTATAATCAAGTATGCAAAATAAATAATAATCTCAGGATTGAATTTTTTTGTAAAAGTTATTTTAATATTTATTTCAAAATAACATTTTTTTAAACACAAGATAATGTATGTTTGTTGACTAAATAAGTTAAGTAATGATGGAAAAAACTCTTTTTAACACAAACAATAAATTAAATTTCAAAATTAAATTCTCCTTCTTAATGAAATTATTAATTCAATAATTTATATATAACTATTCAGATGAAGCGAATATAAAATAGAATCATTTTTTACAATAAATGAAATATCAATTCTATTATTTTCTTTATCTTATAAAGATTTTACTTCAATGTTTGATATTAACGATTATGAAATGATTTTCTTTTAAATATTTATAATTTTACTTTACGATTTTCTGTTTCCGTCTAGGACTGGTCCTCTTCATAAAATACATCTATCCTCGATTACAGGTACAGCTTCTTAAGGTCCGGATAATATGTCATATAAGGTCCAAGTTAAATTCATCCAATAGGTTTTTCTCGTATTTGTATACACGTTATGGGCTTCTTCTATTTAGGTAAAACGTTTTTTATATGTTTTTTTCAGTTTATAACTCCAATTCCATTTTTTTTTACAAGCAAAATCAAGGTAATTCCGGTTCAGTAATCACTTCGGTTCAAGACATGAGGTCCACACAGTTACGACTTATCAAACATGAAGATAATGATAATTAACTTATAAGATCAGGTATTTATTACTTATATACCAAATTTTCTATATAAATATCTTTACTCCAAAAATCTCGTTTAATGACACAATTCTTTACCATTCATGTCAAAATTCACAAATCATCTATTTGTTTATTAGTAACTAGGATATTTTTTACTTAGTTTCCATATACGTATTTGATTTTTCATGATAACGACATTTTTTTTTGTATAGTAATTTAAGTTGCCTATCTTATGTCTTGACAATATTAGTGATATTGAGACTTTTTTAAAATCTTTCAATAAGAATGAGATTACAACAATAAATTTAGTTCCTATCTAACATTTTATACATTTCATTACTATTCTAATAAAATTCTTTTATTCTATATACGAATGATCTTTTATTTGTATAACATAAATTAATTTTCTTGAGAAGTTAATTTTGATTTTATGTTTATAAATGTTGACAATTTAAATCATTATAATATATGTATATATATATATCTTCAAATTTCTTTTTTTTTTCTTGGCCGTTGTTAAATATAATTATATTTGCATCATGGGAGGTATCGGCCTTTATTTAATTATAGGTAGTTTAGTGTGTATAAAATAAAAAAAAAACTGGCAATACAAGCGATTAAAAAACAATGGGATAAACTTAAAAACTTCACAACTCTACCGTTACAAGAATTTATAAAAGGCATTGAACTTACACTCAATGCAACCTACTTCCAGTACAATAACCACTTTTTCAAACAAATACACGGATGTGCAATGGGTTCACCCATATCAAGCGTTATTGCACAACTTGTACTAGAACAACTTGAAGAAGAAGTAATATCGGGTCTCAACTTCACACCAGCATTTTTCAAGAGATATGTTGATGACTGCATTGCCTGCATACCAACAAACAAAGCAGAATACACCTTAAATAAATTTAATTCCTTTCATCCAAAGTTACAATTTACAATAGAAAAAGAACAAAATAACGAATTAAACTTTTTAGACCTAACATTAATACGATCCGGTATCTACATATACACAAAATTATTCCATAAACCAACTGCATCAGACCGATATCTCAATTATAACTCTTGCCAAAACACATCTTTTAAGAACAATGTCATAACAAACTTAATTCACAGTGCAATAACACTCACTACTTCAAAATATAGACCTGAAATTATAGCAAAAATAAAAACATCATTACAAAAAAATAATTATCCACTTTCAAAAATTAATAGTGTTCTAAAACAACAACTACACAAACATTATAATCAGAACATACCTAAAGAAATAGAGGAACCAACTTCGTAGAAATATGTTCCATTACGATATTATATAAAAAATATTTTTGAAAAATTTAACAAGATAGTAATACCGTATAAAGTGAAAATAGCACACACTAACTGCAATAACCTCGACTTCCTATACACCCCTCTCAAAGATAAAATTCCTACTTTAAAAAAAAACCAACATAGTGTACAAAATACCATGTAATGATTGCAATGGCATATACATAGGGCAGAATTCTCAACATTTAAAAGACAGAATAAATGGTCACAAATTTTCAAATAACAACACTGCACTAAAAAAACATACCAATACAACAAATCATTCCTTCAATTATCCAAATACTTCAATTATAACTACAGAAGAAAACCACAAAGCCAGGAATATCTTAGAAAGCATCCACATCCAAAAAAACAAAAATACAATAAACGATAGGACAGATATAAATAACCTATCAAATATTTATTTTTCTATTTTATAATAAATACAAGTACGACGCTGTGTTTCCTTTAAGCATACGTTCAAATACAACACAAATAAAAATACATTAAAAACCATCAATGCATATTAAAAAATTTTTTACAGTACAAACACATTTTAAAATATACATTTATATGTAGACTTTCAAAACATCATTGCTTTTCAATACGAACACGTACACCTTTAAATATTCTATACAGGGTGAGTCATTAGTAGCCGCTTCTTGGATTGCTCTTTTGTGTTTTAAATAAAAGAAAAAGCAATTAGTGAAGGACCAATGGTTGCTTGTGGCGCATATTGTAAAAATACTTTAAGCTCTGACACACTTCCGGTTTTACCGGAAATGCACAAAACTTAATTTTTTTAAACGACTCACAATATATATTTTTGGATTTTCTTGTACTGCTTTAAATTGTCTGTTCGACTGTTTTCTCTTTTTCAAAATTGAGCCAATAGTTTTTGAGTTATTAATTTTTTTTGAAAATATTTGACTAAAACACGTGTTCAGAAAAAAATCATTTTCACATTGTTTTTAAAAGTAAAAACAGTGACTTTGGTGGTGCTTGTAGCCAAGAAAATTCTGCATTATTTGGTAAAGTTGCACTCGACAATACCTCAAGAAACTTTGTTTTTTCAAAGCCTACTTCCTGAAATTTTCACATACCAAAAACTTATTTTTTTTAAATGGAACACCCAGTATTTTATTGAGTCATTTTCTTCCTTTTTTTATTCTCTTTCATTTTTGTTAACAATGTCCTATATCTATCTTTTCTAATTTTTGAGATAATAACTATACGAGCAATTAGCGGTCAATTAAAGAACTACGGGCGTTGTTCTCTGCACCCAAATATTGGTCCAATAAAGGCTGGAATGCGGCTGACTGCCTGAGTCAACTGTTAAAGAAAGTCGGTATACATTTATGTCAAACTTATAAAAGCATCGCTATTAGTTATCATCCAAACGAATTATTCCTATGAAGAGTTAATAGATATGATTGACATTTTGGGTGAATCTGAAAGAAACTCTTTGCTAGCATCCAGACTTTATGCACAGCGATCCCTGGTAGAAGTCAACCGAAGCCAGAAACCTTTGAAAATATAAAGTGGACGGTTTGAGTGAACAGAAAGCATTGAATATGAAAGAAAGAGCGGAAAAAGCAAAAACTGGTGAGGATAAGACGCTTATGGTACTTGCGAGTGTAGTTGAACACCCCCATACTAGTACTACGAAAATTAGTCGGCAGTTAGATGTAAGTAAAATTTGAGAATCCAGAATAATTAGGAAATACGAAATTCACTCGTAGCATATTCATACACAGGGTTAGATGAAAGAAATTTTCAGAATCGCTTACATTTTTGTTAATTGGTAGCAAATAAACTATCCTGGCTTTCTCAATTTTTTGTTGTTTACCAACGAAACCTTCTATTCAAGTGAATACGTTCATCGTCACAATTTCCGTTATTATAACACATAAAATCCCCCACTTTATCACACCTGTAAACTTTCAAAATCGTTGGTCATTAACACTGTGGGGAGGAATAGTGGGTAGTTAATTGAACCTTACTTCTTTTATGAAAATGTTAATGGGGGAGAGTATCTTCGCTATCTACGAACGGATTTTCAAAACTTTTTGAAGACATCTTCAAATATGTCAGTAAACATAACCTTTATTTTACTTCGATGTTAACCAATAGTGTTAAAAATGAAATACTGCAACTGGATATTGCCGGAATTAAAAAATTGAAATGCGATGCTCTTCATTCTATAAAATTATTACTTTTGAGATAGTTGGATATAACATTTACTTTGTTTGACAGTTGACAAAGGAAATCCTGCACCATCCCTGCCTTCCATTGGTTGAACGAATATTTTGGTGCATAGAACAACAGCGCTCGTAGTTCTTTAATTGACCGCTAATTGCTCCTATAGTGATTATCTCAGAAATTACAAAAGATAGGTATAGAACATTGTTAACAAAAATGAAAGAGAATAAAAAAAGGAACAACATGCCTCAATAAAATACTGGGTGTTCCATTTAAAAAAAATAAGTTTTTGCTATGTGAAAATTTTAGGAAGTAGGCTTTGAAAAAACAAAGTTTATTGAGGTATTGTCGAGTACAACTTTACCAAATGATGGAGAATTTTCTTGGCTACAAGCACCACCAAAGCTAATATTTTTGCTTTTAAAAACAATGTGAATATGATTTTTTTCTGAACACGTGTTTAGGTAAAATATTTTCAAAAAAAATTAATAACTCAAAAACTATTGGCTCAATTTTGAAAATGAAAAAACATTCGAACAAATAATCTAATGCAGTACAAGAAAATCCAAAAATATATAGGGTGGGTCATTTAAAAAAATTAAGTTTCGTGCATTTCCGGTGAAACCGGAAGTGCGCTAGAGCTTAAAGTATTTTTACAATATGCGCCACAAGCAACCATGGATATTCCACTAGCTGTTTTTTCTTTTATTTAAAACACAAAAGAGCAATCGAAAAAGCGGCTACTAATGACTCACCCTGTACAATCATTTGAAAAGTAATTAACATTTTGGATAACACCAAAAAAAAAGCAAAAGAATGTATACATACCTGATAATATTCAAAAGAAGAAAGAAAAAGAAAACAGATTTTCAGGCATTGTGCGAGTGGAAAATCTTTTGGAGATTTTAATATATATTTTTTAAATTGTAAACAAATGTAGTATCAATTTTAATAACACATGACGTAAGTTATTTTTAGAATTATTTTGCATATAACATAGATTAATAACGCATAACTGTTACAGCAGCTTATTATAAAAAAATTTTGAGAAAGATATTATATATAATATCGAAACGTAAGAAGAATTTTTTTTTATTTTATACACACTAAACTACCTATAATTAAATAAAGGCCGATACCTCCCATGATACAAATATAATTATATATATATACACATTGTTATAGTATGAAGACATACACTAACAAAATAGTATTATATATTATTTTTATTATAATTGGTTAACTTACTGTAAATTGAGTAATTACAAAGTGGGAATAAGTTGTATGGATTGATAGTTAAATCTCAATTTTCCAGAAATTAAATTTAATACTATACTATATTCACCGAACCAATAGAGTAGCAAAAAACGTATGATTTTTAATACTGCCTTTCTATTGGCTCTGAGAGTTACATACAAATCCTAAAACACACGATATAAATCATCTGCTTTCTGTGATTTTGTCACATGATTGTGACTATACCCACACAGCAAAATCACAATTTTAGAGAAGGATGAAAATACGTATTTGCTAATGTAGAACAAGTGAGCATATAGTGTGCTAGTAGAGATAAATAACATTGTCTGTAATTTTAAAATATTCGTTATATATGTATACTTTTTGCTTTTGCTATATTGTATTTTGTATTGTTCCTTGTGTTTGTGCTTTTTGTATTTGTTTAAGTTGTTATTATTATTATTCTCAGTATTTTTAAAGAGTCTATTAATGATTAAAGGTTTATTGAAGGTAAGATTTATAAATCGTAAACAAAGCAAATGGTTTATAGGTTAATTATCTTTCAGCTTTCCAGAAGTGTTAAATTTAAGTTACTGTTTTCCCTGTTTATACAGTACTGTGCAAAAAGCAGCCAGAACTGACGAAGAAACGAGTAAAGAGAAATTTTACAGTGCTAGAAAAAGAGTGTACTGAACATATTTAGCAAACATCAACAAGAATGCCCAGCTGACTCTAAGACAGTTGACTTCACAGCCGAAGCTGCAAGTATCTGCTCTGCAAGTCTTTTTAATATTTTGCAAGAACACAATGCAAAAGATGTGAAACACCAAAGATGAATCCATTCATTCTTGAAATTACACAATTTAATAGATGGTATTCCACCTGTGCCAAGTACGGTTATTATTGTATATTTGGTTTTAATACATATTTATTACACTAAGGACCAAATGACAGTGTTCAAGAGTCTCACCGCTTACATGTATTAACAACTTATTTATTTTATGTGGAAAAGTACGTGCTTTTGATTAGGTGAAACATTTATAAGAAGTTAATTAAAAACCAATGGATGTGTAGTGCATTATTGTGAAATGTGAATCAATACTTTCGGCTCACTCTACATGCATGGCTGATAACAGCCGAACATTGTAGTTATGTTGGTGCATTATTATCTCAGTATACGAAGAAAAACAAAGCCACTCATGCACTGATTAAGGATTAATTATTTAAACTTGTCTTTAAACTTACAATACCTGACAAAACAATCAGAGGTTTGTTTAATAAGATTTATTTATTAAAATAGTTTCACTTTAATTATTATAGAAGCAATAGTTAATAAATAGTAATAAGAAAATAAATTTAATCATATAGAAATATTATGTGTAAGATTATAAAAGTTTATTATAAATATTTAGCGTACAATGTATAACAGTGTAGGACTTAAGAAAATGTAAATAGATTTCAAATATATTAATAAATAAATTTAACTCATTATTAAAGTGTTGTGTTTTGTCTGTAACGAAATGCCTATTTAAATTCTGAAATAATGGCCACGTTGTACAGGAATAAATTAAGATTATATAGTGCCATAAATAATTATAAATACAAAATCATTTATGACTTACATATGTTAATTAGAACATTAAATACAATAACAATTTTGTCTACACTGTTTAATTTTTGCATATTATTACACTTTTTTAACACGATACTGGAATGAGATATTTTAAGGTGCTAACGAGTTCTTCCTTTAGTAAAAGCTGGAATAACTAAAATTCACTTGCAGAATTCCTAGTGCTTCCTTTATTAAGAATGCTCTTTCTCCTAGAACAACATATGCCGGGTTAAGATTGTTGTAAAAATCACTTCTTCCATTCATTTTTCAGATGTATTTCACCTCGAGCTTCACTAATGTGGCACATACTTCCCTGAGTAGTTATTGCTATTATAATTTCTATCGTGCTTATAAATAGAACAGTACTACTGCTGAGCAAAATATTATCTGGTTTTCCAATGAAAACTTGAAAGCAGGCAATAATTCGGCTGTTTTTTTCTTGAAACATTTCTATCAAACATACTGCAATACAGAACGTTCTGGTCACATAATTATAAGTTTTAGTCTTTGATACATATCATACTTAGATAACTAAATAATGACCTTAGCAAGTTAATTTAATAAGATAATTGTTTAATAAGAGCACTTATAGTCAAATTTTAATTATACAAATCTGTTTGTTTACCAACAACGGCCATATTGAATTTGATTTAACAGGTCGTTGGATTGCCCTATTTACGAATATTTTGTTGATATGGGTTATGTTTGAGATTTGCTTATTTTAGTTATCTAAAAAGACAAAACATGCATTTTTTGTAAAAATAAATCGGTTTAGTATTTTATATAAACTAATAAATTGTTGTTTTCCAAAATTTTAACATGTAATTAAAAGATTTTATAAACTTCATTGTTAATATAAGCACTCTATTGTAAATTGGGCTGTGCACGTGTTACGGTCGTGGACAGCTCGTGATTACTCTATATGTTGAGTGAACAGAGTATAGTACGTTAAATAAATGAAACTGCACGATGATATTAATATTATATAGAAAATTAAAGAAAGGTTACCTTTGTTGAAGATAGCTGTCATTATTTTGATGTCCACATCATAAAAGAATTTCTTAACGTCGATTATATTGGTTTATTATCACTTGTAATACCATGAGTAGTCAAAGTTATGTCGATTATTTTTGTGGTGGTTACACGAATGTCTTTCATGATTGCATTTAAATACTACGAGTGCGGAGCACGAGTAGTATTCGCAATTATGAAAGACATGAGTGTAAAGCACCACAAAAATAGTAGACTCAACTTTGACTACGAATCGTATTCGAGAGACTATTCAATGAACCAAATCAATTTTTCATATTAAAATGACTCAAAATTTAGTTACACATGATTACGTTTCCATGTCAACAAAAAAAACATTTATGTTTGTCATTAAAATTTTTGGAATCGTGTTCCTATTTAGTTCGTTTCGTTGAATAAAAACTGGTGTTTCTAAATAATGGGAATTGAGAAAAGATTTGGCACGAAATCTGAAGACGAAATCGATGCTGAAATTTGCGAAAATATCCCTTGGAACACGAAGAAATCCAAAGATTCAGTATGGAGACAATTTAGTACATTTTTAACAGCAAAAGGCTATAAACTGGATCAATCTACTTCTCCTGTGGACTTAAATGTCATCTTAAAGTCGTGGGCATGTAATATGAAGAAAAAAGATGGGTCCGATTATAAAGAAGGCATCATCAAGCACATGTGGAACGTGACGGCGAAAATGGTTCAAGAAATGTTCTTCAATAAGTGGAAAATAAACGTAAACCCGTTTTCTGATGCAATATTTAAGTCAGCACGTGACGCCAGGGATGCTACAAGAAGAAAACTGCAAGCGTGTCCTGAAAAAAGAACCAGCAACGCGGCGGCACTTACAGAACCAGAATACTTAAATATGATACGCATATTAGATGAGAGTACCCCAGACGGTTTACAGAAAAAGTTTTTCTTAATAGCATCTTACGAACTAGCTTGGCGGGGAGGAGAAGGGAGCAACTGTTTCACCTATTACTTCAAGGAGGAACTCGATAACAAGGGAAGAAGAACTGGTAGAATTGAGTATAATCCAGTATTTTCGAAAACTGCGCAGGGGGGAACTAAATCATTGACAGGCAGCAAGTGGTTGATAGAGAATAAAAGCAATACCGATATGTGTCCAGTTAGGTAACCTATTTATATTTAATTTCAAGACGGTATAATTAATATTCTTCTGTTATTTAGATTGTATTATCTACTGAAATCGAAGAGAGGAAAAAATGTGAAAACAGAAAGGATGTTTTTGACACCGAATCCGTTTTGGGATAAAGTTGAGAATGCGGTGTGGTATAAGAACAGTCCAGTTGGTATATGTGAGATCAGTAAATGGGTGAAGTTATTAGCTGAAAAAACTGGATTAGATGTTAAAAGAAGGAAGATATCAAATCATTCGGTACGCTCTTCAACTGTATCATCTCTGGCGAAAGCTGGAGTCGGAGAGCAACAACTGATGAAAATAACGGGACACCAAAATCTGAATTCCATAAAATCGTACTTGCAGCTTGATGATGAGCACCACGAGTCGATTATCACCAAAATGCGAAGAAATTTTACAACAACAAATGTGTCATGTACAACTTCGACATCTGTCAGTAATAGTGACGGTATTAAGCTACAAGAGAAAGGTACTCCCTCGGGTACTCCCAGTGATAGCTCTGTTCCAGAATGTCTGCTGCAGCACTGCAGTAATGTTAGTTTTTCTAATTGTACCTTCAATATTGTTAGTAAATGAGTTACATTAATAAAAACTTTCACTTGTTTAAAATATCCACTTGAATACCTTCTTGGAAGATATAATCGCTGAAATTTCCTGTTGCTATGATACGAAAGTAAATATTTGCTATTTTATTGGTTCATATTTGAACAATGACAGGTGAATTGAATAGTCGATGTAATTCTTTAGTTAATAGTCATCCTTGATAAATTTCTACCTCATCGATTATATTTATGATGTTTATTAAATCAGATTATTTATAGAAAGATTCTTTGTTTTATTGGCAGATCAGAAGAAATTAGTTCGAATTCTTGGCTTGTAAATAGATGCAATCTATAACCCTAAACAAATATAAATAGAAACATTTTCAATATTTAAAATAAATTTGAACTTAATGATTTACTTACCCTTTTAAATGTTAGAAAAGTATTTGATACAATAAAATATACAACAGTATTGTCAATTAAAGCAAACTAATTCACTTGAACCGAGCAGATTTAATTATATATTATTGAATAACCATTATGTAAAGGTGTTTATCAACGTTTTCGAGATTTGACATATTGATGCCAACTTCATAATAATATATATACTGATTTAAATGTATATTTAATAGTAGAAGAAGCAGGACAGTATTAAGTACATATGAAATTCAGTATAAGGTAAATTCTAAAGAAAGGTTTTAAAATCAAGTTATAATTATAATTGTTATGATAATTATTGAAATAATTAAGTCTCAAATGATTATTTAGATTTGCAAATATAATAATTTACAAGTATTATAGTTAGAATATATGACCTAGTCGGAGATATAATAAATGAATTAGAAATTTTTGTATTCATATAAGAATTTATATGTATAGTTTTTTACTACATATACAGGGATCATTTAAAAAGTTTAGAGAATTCTTATTCTTAAATTTAAAAGATAATAGAGTTTAAACTTTACATTTTGGCTAGGGAGGTGTTGTGTATTCATACACATACCCCCATTACAGCATTTCTTCCATCCAACATTAATTTTTCCTTTCTGTAGCATTTTGCCAAAGATATCCGATTTTACATCAATTATTATGTTACCATAGTTCATTTTCCGTTTGCTGAGATACTTCCTATTTACTCTTTACTTTTTCCTTTATATCACTTCCTAGTATTTTTAAGTCATTCTGATTAACAATTGCGCACATAATATCCTCTGGCTGCATGTGAATATATTCTTTTTCCACTCCTACTGTAATAATCTGTGGATCTTTAAGCTTAGGATCTCACACATCATATTTATTTTCCAATTCTTTTTACTTTCTTATACGTAGTATAAGGAAGTATTGTGATGACGAAAATTTTGGACCTCGAGATTTTTGCAGATGTCCACGTTTTGAAGTCCCCTCATACCGAAAAAGTGGTTTTTAAAAAATGTCTGTATGTGTGTGTGTGTGTGTGCGTGCGTGCGTGTGTGTGTGTGTGTGTGTGTGTGTGTGTGTGTGTGTGTGACCACGATAGCGGCCAAACCGCTACAAGTATCAATTCCAAATTTTGTATTTACGAATATAATCTCCCGCTTGAGATCTGATTAGATTTTCAGTAAAATCGGCAAACCGGAAGTAGTAGTTTACTTCAGTAAAAAAATTGAATTTTGCCGTTATTTCGTCAACTACTAAGTTTAAACAAATTTATAAAGAATTCATATGTACTTAGAATTAAAATTGAGAACAATTTTATTTAAAAAGTTTTTCGAAATTCCTACCGAAAGCAGGTTTCTTACTCTTATCGAAAATCAGTTTTTTGCGAATATTTCGCAAGTCATGCTTTTCAGACAGATACATTACGGGTATAAAAGTATTTAAAACAAAATTTTCAATATCTTTTGTATACTTTTTTTTTAAAAATTCAGGCTGGAAGAACCACTTTTACTCCTATCGAATAGCGATTTTTTGCAAATATGTCATAAATTATGCATTATATACATATTTATCAAGAGTACAAAAGTATTTAGTGATAGATTTGCAATATTTTTTGTACAAATGAAATTTCAAAATTCGGACCGGAAGTAACACTTTTACTGTTAGGGAGTAGCACTTTTTCTGGAATATCTTACAAAGTATGCATTCTATAGGGATTTATTAAGAGAATAGAAGTACTGATAATAGGGTTTTGAATAATTTTTGTTTAAAAAAGTTATTAAAATAGTATAGTTTGAAACGCTCATACGTATAAGAAAGTCGTGTGGTGGCCACACCTCATTTTTTCCTTTGATTTTTCCATTTTTCTTTGGAAGTAGTATCACCGCAACTAACCAAAATACCCCCTTTGCTTATATTTTTAATTGTTTCTACACTTACAGAATATTTTGTAAGGTTAATTTTATTTATCAATTCTGTTTGTTTCCTGACTTTTCTGTTTCACTTTTTACTTTTTTATACGTAGTACAAGGAAGTATTGTGATGATGAAAATTTGCGATCTCGAGATTTTTGCAGATGTACACGTTTTGAAGTCCCCTGATACCGAAAAAGCGATTTTTACAAAATCTCTCTCTCTCTCTCTCTCTCTCTCTCTCTCAATTCCAAGTTTTGTATTTGCCTGTATAATCTCCCTCTTGAGATCTGATTAATTTTTCAGTAAAATCGGTAGACCGGAAGTAGCAGTTTACTTCAGCGAAAAAATCGAATTTTGCCAATATTTCGTCAACTACTAAGTTTAAACAAATTTATAAAGAATTCATATATACTTAAAATTAAAATTGAGAATAATTTTATTTAAAAAGTTTTTCGAAATTCCTGCCGGAAGTAGGTCTTTTACTCTGATCGAAAATCAGCTTTTTGCGAATATTTCGCAAGTCATGCTTTTTAGACAAGTACGTTACGGGTATAAAAGTATTTAAAACAAATTTTCAATATATTTTGTATAAAACAAATTTCAAAATTCAGACCGGAAGTACCACTTCTTATCGAATAGCGATTTTTTGCAAATATGTCGTAAGTTATGCATTCTATATATATTTATCAAGAGTACAAAAGTATTTAGAACTGGATATAAGTACTTAGAATAGGATTTTGAATAGTTTTTGAATAAAAAATTCATAAAATTCTATAATTTGAAACGCTCATACGTATTGTAATGCAGTGGTTTATTTATAAATAATTATTGTTAATTATTTTCGGTATTTATTTAACGGAACCACCGCATACCAAGAAAAATCTATTTTCTTTTAAAATATTAGATTCTAAATGACTGATAGTAGTTTCTCATCCAAGTACGGGTGAACGTTGGGTAGCCTATACTTACATCAAGCTCTGTTACGTATCCACGGGTTAATGTCGGTAAGCGTGCCAACTTTCAGAACGGTAGGGATACGTCAAAAGAAAATTTAAAATGACTTCTCGTGCTACTGAATGAAAAGTGACTATGTGAATCCAAATTGCGTATCACGGTCTAGCTCTCGTCGTGAGTTTATTTATATGGGTACGTATTACTTTGTTTCCTCATGTTCTAATACACTTACGTTAATGTTAAGACAGATGTTTGTTTATCTTTGAAATGCATGAATTAAATTAACCTATCGACATATCATACAACAGACAGATTTTACATTATTGTGTTTATTGTAAACAAAACTATATATACAGATACATCAATATATTTACACAAATTACATGCCTACGACGTAACAATAAAGTAAAACAAATTAAATCGAAACATTGAAGTCGCAGTCAACGATCTATAAATAAAATATTTATTTTATAACCTAAAATTACATCCGTGTTTCTAATTTTACAATGATATGAAATACAACAGGTCTTGCTATGCTAGGAATAATTTTATCTTTAGCGTTTTCAAAACAAAAATTATTTTCAGTACATTGTCCGGACTTTGCTAACGCTTGACGGTGAAATTTATCGATTATCGTGAAATGTGCGGTCGGTCGAAATTATAGCGAGAAGGTACAACGTTTACTTCGCGATGACGCGTGACTTGTACTTAAGCTCGGGGATTTGTAAAATTTTATTTACGCGCGAGAGTTTAGATTTACTATGACGTTACGCGGATCTGGAAAAGAATTTAAATTATTTAATTCAGTCTGCGGTTTTCGGAATATTCTAATTGAAATATGACGATAGGCCTACTTCAATTAAAAAGGTTGAATGGTTCTTAATTAAAGCATGACAATGGGCCTGCTTTAATTAAAAGAAAGGTTACGGATTCTTAATCAAAGCACGACAATGGGCTTCCTTCAATTAAAGAAAAAGGTTACGGATTAAAGCATGACAATGGGCCTGCTTTAATTGGAAAGGTTACGGATCTTTAATCAAAGCACGACGATGGGCCTGCTTTAATTAAAGAAGACGGTGTCAGAACACTCACGACAAATAGGTCTAAGTGCTCTGGTCGGGAACAGGTCGGAAGGAAGAATCTCTCTGCCTATTTCTTGGCCGTGGACGGCTCTTTTATATGGTCGCTTCGCCATGAAAAACAAGTATGCAGAGTGGGATTCTCATACGTAAACGTGACGTAGCAACGCGCGGAAAATAATCGTGACGTCTTCGGATAACTTAAGAGCGCGAACGACAAAGAAATGAATAAATAAAATAGCATACTAATTACAAAAATACTTATAACATGATAAACAATGATTAATGATCGGTTGAATAAAATATCAAACATATATAATTTGAAAATTGCAATTCAAAGTAGATATGAAACGTGAATAAATGATATTTTACTCAATTAACGAAGGAGCTTCGTTACAGTATAAGAAAGTCGTGTGATGGCCACACCTCATTTTTGGTTTTGTAATAATTTTATCATTATTATTTTTTACAGTATCACTGTATAAAGTCTTTTTTTCCGTTTTATTTCCGGCGATCGAAATAGACTTTAAAATTTCATCAATCAATATGTTTTGATCTGAAATTGTTTGAAGACAATCATTAAGTTTATTATCTATTTCATTCATTTTTGGCCAACTTTTAGATTACGACAAATATCGCACACATATGTAATTATATCGGTTTCACTTAATTTCTTAGCTGTTTCGTCGCTTACGTTCGCGCATTTACCATTCACATATTTACTGTTCTTTCCGTCCTTCAGAATTCCAATTGGCAAAAATAACATTTATTGGACAACATACTTTTACTTTCTTATACGTATTCCCTAGTAGCACACAATATCGGGCCAACGTTGGCTGCTGGTCGTTTATTTGTTGGCCTGACCTCGGCGGCTGATATCAATCCGATGTGAAAGTGTTAACATTTTACAACGTTGGATAAATATCATTGCATGATATTGGATAAATATCATTGCATGATATTGGATAAATATCATTGCATGATATTGGCCCAATATTTTGCACAGACATTTTTCCGATTTATAGCAAAATCGGCTGATGATCGTAAGGGAATATTGGCTATTGATCTGCGTACGACATCGTATTGCTATCACGATGCGACATGTATATGATATTATTTACCTACATATATATGATGTTACGAAGTGATATAAATGCAATAATATATACCGCCATTTTGCCAACATTAAATTTTTAGTAAATTTTCATTATACCGAGTGTTTCTCTTTACTTGAAGACCCCTAAATAAATATTTATTAATAACGCAATAAGTAAATACCAGTAACTTTTACCACTGATAGAGGCCATTACGATTAATATTTTTGTAGGAACGAATTTTTAAAGAGTCTAAATCTGGCCTACTATGATAAAAACTCTAGTGCAAGTAGTCAAATAGCAACGATGAAAATAGTGTGAAAGAAATTTAAAAAAGTTGTTGCTAATCACTAAAAGTCTCCAAATACAAAGTTTTGCTGAAAATTTTTCCTACATTTTTGTGTATAAACTCAATAAAAAAATTCTTGTCACAAGAACTGAAACAATTGAAAATAGATTGGACATTAAATTACAATTTTGAAACATTAATTAAATTGGATATTTTTCAACTAAGTAACTTCAAACACTAGTTTTTATTTTAATCATATTGGTCAGAATTAGACTCCCAGAAAATCATTTTCCTATAAGAATATTTATTGTAATGGTCTCTATCACTGGTAAAAGTTTAACCCATATGGCGTTATTAATAAACAATTTATTGTTTGTATTCATGTAAAGTTTAACAGTGTATATTCACATTCAAGGAAGTCAATTATGACGTAATTTTATGAACAGCTATTCTAAGCTGACATGCTACCCTGAAATGGCTACACCATAGTTAACTTCCAGTTTAATATGAATACATAAATAAATGTTTACTATTAAATTTAAGCTGAAGCATTACAGTAAAGAAATACAGGCAATAAGCGTACTACTACAAAATAAAAATGTATGTTTTGAATCAACTGACATCGTACACAGATAGATAATAATGAATGTGAATTAAATGAAGACAAAATAAATATTTTCACAAATTTAATTCTTTATGAAATAACGCCAGGATTATACATATATTTATAAATATAAAATAGGTTTAAATTTTAAATCAATAAGTTATATATGTATATAATTGGAAATATAAATTATAATTTATTATTAAAAAAAATGTCAAAATTCTAAAAAAAAAATAAAAGTACATATTGTGGAGAAAATTAAAAAGATTGTCTATTCCGCCTTGTTAGGCGCCCATTTACTATCTATCCTATGTCCCTAATGGGTAACTTTCTTAATGTTGGAAGATATAGGATCGGTTAAATTAGTAGAGTTGTTAAGAAATTTGATGAGTATTTGATAGCATTTTCAGATATGACATTTATTGTCAACTTTTGAAGATATCTATAACAAGAATGAAAATTGCCGAAATTTTCAGTTATTTATATCTTCGTAACCATTAAAAGTAGAACAAAACTAAAAATGGCATATGGTAATAATTTTTAGGTATACTCCATTCAGTCTAAGAATAAAGCATTGGGAAAGATAGGGCTTAAAATAAACGTTTGTGATTGGTTGAAATCGAGTGTGCATTTACTCCGGCAAAATAATCGCATTTAGCTCGTTCTGTCAAAAATTTGTTTACTGACAGTTTTGTTCAAAGATTTTGTCGATTTCCGTATTTTACATAGTTATTTGTTGTTAATATTCTTAAAAAATAGTTCTTCTTAGAACTCGCAAGTGAAATATTCATTTGTTAAGGTATTTTATCAATTTCGTTAACTTTCTTTTCGTAATCGCTAATATTCTATAGTATGGCGGAAGCAGTTTTACCAGGTCCTTCAAAAAATCGTAAAGGGAAACACATAAGATCTGGACAAAGGCAAATGGCTTATAATGTGTACATTAAGGATAAAAACAATATGTCTAAAACAGCTGCAGTCAATCAAACAGCAGAGGAAGTGGGTATTAATAGGAATACAATGTACTGCATTATTAAAGAAATGGAATTATATGGAGTTCCAATTTCTCCTCCAAGAAAAAGAAATTATCGTCATACTTACAATAAATTGGATGAAGCACAAAAAAGTACAATTAGACGACATGTGCATTCCTTTTTCTTGAGGAATGAGTTACCAACTTGTATAAAAATGTACGTAAATGTCAAAATATAATGATATCAGATATGTATATCCCTGCTATCCATCTGACAGTAAACATATGTTTTACTTGTTTTCAAAATACAAAGTTCATCGTGTGTAAACTGTGCTCATATTGTAGCGCCATCTACTTTATTCTTAGACTGAATGGAGTATAGAGTTTAATAATCTTAGTTAAAAATGCATGACACACTTAATTATCAAGATATAACATAAGCTATAATTTCTAAAAGATAACTATAGCAAACCCTGTATCTATGAAATCAGAAAAAAGAAAGTATGTTTATGAAGTCATGGCTAACTGTGACTGTCATTTAAAAAGAAATATAAGTTTATTTTATATCTTGATAATTAAGTTGGTCATGAATTCTTAATTCAGATTATTAAATCCTACGTAAAAATTACAGTAAAGTGCCATTTTTAGTTTTATTCTATCTTCAATGGTCACTAAGGTGTGGACAACTAAAAATTTCGGCAATTTTCAATTTTTTTTAAATATCTTCAAAGAATAAGTAATCGCTAGAAAAACAACCCAAAACGTTTATGTAAGTCTTCTTGGTATCATAAATTGCGCAAATAGTATCTTACTCATAACACATTTCTCAAAATTGTATGTTTTGAAGGAGGCACATACATGTTACATATTTTTGAAGTTGAATACACAATCTTTTTGACTGACTCTCTATATATCAGACTTACTTTCACCATGACAATTAAGATGAAAATATGATATTACACTTATAATAGGTAAATGAAAATTAAATGATGTATACTTTAGAATGCCTAAAAAAAATGATAAATGTAAAATAAAATTATTATATATCTATGTCGCTTCCAGTCTGTAAAAGTTATATTTATATAATATAAGGATATTTCATCAGCGTGCCGTTAAATGGAGTTGTATCCAGCTTTTTCAGTATCCGATCGATCCTACAGCCTTCTCTATCATTTGCTGTAGCAAGCCATCAACCAATACATTTATCGATATCCAGATCAGTAGCGTTTTCAAAACGACGGCGTACTGCATCTACAAGCAAACGAAACATATTTATTAATATGATGGTAGATATAAAATAGATATACAGGGTGAATCATTAGTAGCCGCTTCTTCGATTGCTCTTTTGTGTATTAAATAAAAGAAAGAATAATCAGTGGAAGATTCATGGTTGCTTGTGGCGCATATTCTAAGAAATACTTTAAGCTGTGACTCAGTTCCGGTTTGAAAATATTTGACCAAAACACGTATTCAGAAAAAAATCATTTTCACATTGTTCTGAGAAGTAAAACATTAACTTTGGTGGTGCTTGTAGCCAAGAAAATTCTGCATCATTTAGTATAAGTTGCACTCGACAATACCTTGAAGAACTTTGTTTTTACAAAGCCTACTTCTCGAATTTTCACATACCAAAAGCTTATTTTTTTTTAATGCAACACCCGGTATTTTATTGTGACATTTTGTTCCTTCTTTATTCTCTCTCATTTTTATTAACAATGTGCTATGCCTATCTTTAGAAGCTACAAGCACCACCAAAGTTAATGTTTTACTTTTCAGAACAATGTGAAAATGATTTTTTTCTGAACACGTGTATTGGTCAAATATTCTCAAAAAAAAAATTAATTACTCAAAACTATTATTGGCTTAATTTTGAAAAGGAAAAAACAGTTCAATAGGCAATTTCCGACAGTACTAGAAAATTCAAAAATATATAGAACGAGTCATTTAAAAAAATTAAGTTCAGTAAATTTCTGGTGAAACCGGAAGTGAATTACAGCTTAAAGTATTTTTTAAAATATGCGCCAAAAGCAACCATGAATCTTCCACTGATTGTTCTTTCTTTTATTTAAAACACAAAAGAGCAATCGAAGAAAGGGCTACTATTACTCACCCTGTATAATACAAATAAGTTTATGCTATGTTTTATCTAGTATTATGTTAAAATAAGCAGTAATGTGTTGAGCAATAAATTATTATTCAATTCTAATTGGTAATTAAATAATCAGTTAATGGAATTTAAGTTTTAAAAAACAAATATTTGGAACATGATCAATTAAACCACCAAGCAAATTAATACATCTCTCATTTAAATTATATACAGCCTGTAAATATTAGTGTATAGAAATTCAGTATCTGCAACTGGTAATTAAGAAAGGCACTGCCATTTGGAAAACAACACATTACCTACAATCGCCTGGTATATAGTTGTTTGACCGAAGGTCTTTTCTTCTCCTTCCCTTTTAGTGAAAATTGCATGGATAACGTAGTCGTCATACATTTCTTCATGATGAGATGTACTGCTCCTTAATTGATTCTCCACCACAGAGATATAAATCTTGTATCTAAAAAGTAAGTTAAAGGGTATTATTACTTAACATCCCACAACATATCTTCATAAGCCTGTGTTTTACATTTGTCAACTAAATTATGAATTAGTTCATGAACAAAAATTGATGAGTGTAATACAAAAATCGACGTCAGTTTCAGTTCATGAATTAATTGGTGAACTAATTCATGAATTAGAACCAGAGCGATTGGAATATATAGAGGGGTATCAAGCTGCAATCTTTGGCCGCAACAACTGCAGGTGGTGTAAGGGGAATTGACACATTGCCAAGCGATTATAGTCCTTAAGGAAATCCTACGGCGTGCTGTCATTCGTCGAAATGTCGTGCTCGTACTTGGTTCGTATGATTTCGTTAAATTCTACATGCATTTGTGCTTTGTGATATGTAATAACGCGAATTAAGCACTTTTAATGCAAAATATATTATATAGTAAAAATGGTGAAATTGTGTTATTTGTGTAAACGTCGATACGAAAAGGCACTCGATCATATCATAAGTAAGTTGGTCAAGAATTCAACTTTACGTGTTTAACATGGTTTAAATATAGAGCGCTGATTGGATGTGCTCGAGTGGATGCCTTTTCGTATCGACGTTTACACAAATAACACAATCCACAATCGCACCATTTTTACTATGTATTTCGCATTAAAAGTGCTTATTCACGTTATTACATATCACAAAGCACAAACACTTTTAAAACAAATGCGTGTTGAATTTAATGAATCTTACGAACCAAGTACGAGCACGACATTTCGACGAAAGACACCACGCCGTCGCATTTCCTTAAGGACTATAATCGCTTGGCAATGTATCAATTCCCCTTACCCCCCTTGCAGTTGTTGCGACCACCAACCTCGCCCACAAACTGCACTCATGCTTCTTCTATATACAGTGTGGAAACTACTTATGGAATAAATTCAGTAACTTCCAAACTAATGACATTTGTCGAAAACGCTGAAACAGGTCAATTTTTATTTTAAATTGCGCTAGTTTTAAATCACTGCACCTATTAGTGACGTCATCTTCTTGAGAGCTGTGACGTCACACGCATTTTTTTAATGGATTGCTATATTTTTTTATAAATTCGTAGATAGTACTATTAAATACCTTTTCAATGAACTAACACTAGTTCACTTTATTTTCAACAGTTTTTGAGATTTTTACATTTAAAAAAAAAATAAAAAAAACAACACAAAAAACTGTGTGATGAAATTGATAGCACCTGACGGTAGTAGAATACATGAAAGATAGTAATTTTGCTTTGATCAAAAAAGAATAAATTAGTAAACTTTGACGTTTTTATAATTGTTGTTGTTGTGGTTGGAACGTAAAAATGTAAAAATCTCAAAAATTGTTGAAAATAAAGTTAACTTGTGTTAGTTCATTGAAAAGGTATTTAATAGTACTATCTACGAATTTATAAAAAAATATAGCAATCCATTAAAAACAAATGCGTATGACGTCACAGCTCTAAAGAAGATGACGTCACTAATAGATGCAGTGATTTAAAACTAGCGCAATTTAAAATAAAAATTGACCTGTTTCAGCGTTTTCGACAAATGTCATTAGTTTGGAAGTTACTGAATTTATTCCATAAGTGGTTTCCACACTGTATATTCCAATCTCTTTGATTAGAACATGTTCTAAAATATCGTCAATTTTCTAGTAAGTTTTAGTAACTTTTACATTTTTATGCTATATACCAACCAGCACCACTATTTATTTACGTCCTATGTGATTTAAAATTTACTGTTACAGGTGATTAGGGTTCGTCATCATGATATTCATGAACAAATTCATAAGTGTAAAATGATTCAAGATCATCAATTTATTTGTATATAAATTCATGATTAAATTCTTAAATTAGTAGACAAATGTAAAACAGGCTATATACTAGTAATCTTAATTAGTAATTTAAATACATATTTTAAAAACTAAACTTATCTTTAATTTTCTTTTATATTTACCCAATAAATTCATTTATTTAAATTTTTTTCATACAATACGTGTACGTTGCATATAGATAATTTTTTGATGAAAAAATCGAGTTAGATTAGGTACTTATTAAAAATGTCAGATACATTACTTTATAGTAACAAATTAGTTACATTCCTATTGAATATTCATACATAAATATGTATATTATTATAACAAATGCAAAGTTATTTTGAATTGGTCTTAAGGCTGCACACCAATTACACAAATACATATTCTTTCATTCCGGAAATGACCTTGAAAATCAGTCCGTTAATGGCGTCTACCATCTTTACGAGTATGACAATTACAAGACCAATTCATACATATATACACACATTTGCATAAGTTCAATAAACTGAATAGTATATAATAGTTTTCAATACAAAATGTACTTACATACGTCTGCATTTTCACTGGGCACTTTATACGAAGTATCTAGTATAATCACAGCTATAATTTAACAACGCAAAAATATCATACTAATAATGCCGAAAATCTTAAATATACGAATAATGCATTAACAAACAACCAAACATTAAGAAGCTAGGAAACACACACACCGCATACCTACACGTGTTAAACAGCGTAGTACTCTATAAGAATCATATTCGACCCCCCCCCCCTTCCGCTTCTTCGCCTGGCGCCATAAAGTCGCACACAAACGCATCATTTATTGGCCTTTTTTTAAAATCTTATTTACAAATTCTCTCTAATACCTAATATAAATTTATATCGAACACTGACCTACAACTAATATCACAGTGACTTTGTATACTTGATATTACGGAAACAATTTTTATTTAAAGTCAATAGTACCTAGATTTTTGTTATCAATACAATATCAGTATCAGATGGTATATCCAATATATTACCAATGTAGACAACGTTGGTTTGATATCAACCCAACGTCATAAATTGACATTTACTAGATATAAGAATTTTATATTCGTACAACATTGGGTGGGGGTCACTGATATTCTACCGAACTTAGAAGGGCTGATGTTGGCACGCTCTTGTAGTAACGAACTTGGCTACTCGGGCTATAATTATAATAACGTAATTTATTATAAAAGCCTGCTTAGTACTTTTAATGTTGGTGAGAAACATTATTGCAAATGCTTAATTATATATTTCATTTAACACACCAACAATTATTTTTGGTACGTAGCGTGTAATATACCTATTCTGTCATATAAATTTAAATTTTACCAATATTGTTTTGCTATGTGAATATGATGTTGGCGTTTCATCGCTGAATGGTAAATTGTGACGTCATCCCCTTTAATCTAAATTTATATAGAACACTGACCTACAGCCAACATCACAGCGACTTAATTAACTTGATATTCTGTTGACATTTCGCTTTAATGTTAATAGTATATAGGTTTTGGATGTCAATACAATATCGGTAACAGATATGTAACCAATATATTGCCAATGTAGACGACGTTGGTTTGATGTCAACCCAACGACATAATTTGACATTTCCTTGATATAGGAATTTTATGTTCGTATGACATTGGGTGGGGGTCACTGATATTCTGCCGATCTTAGAATGTTGGAGTGATATCGGCACGCTTTCCTGCCAACGAACTTGGCTACTTGGGTAGTATAAGGAAGTATTGTGATGATGAAAATTTTCGACCTCGAGATTTTTGCAGATGTCCACGTTTTGATGTCCACTGATACCGAAAAAGTGGTTTTTAAAAAATGTCTCTGTGTGTGTGTGTCTGTGTGTCTGTCCGTGTGTGTCTGTCCGTGTGTGTGTGTGTGACCACGATAACGGTCAAACCGCTACAGATTTCAATTCCAAATTTTGTATTTACGAATATAATCTCCCTCTTGAAAACCGATTAGATTTTGAGCAAAATCGGCAGACCGGAAGTAGTAGTTTACTTCAGTGAAAAAATCGAAATTTGCAAATATTTCGTTAATTACTAAGTTTAAACAAATTTATAAAGAATTCAAATATACTCAAAATTAAATTCGAGAAAAATTGTGTTAATAAAGTTTTTCGAAATTCCTACCGGAAGTAGGTCTTTTACTCTTATCGAAAATCAGTTTTTTGCGAATATCTCGCAAGTCATGCTTTCTAGGCAGGTACATTACGAGTATAAAAGTATTTAGAACGTACTTTTAAATATCTTTTGTATAAAAAAAATTTCAAAATTCGCACCGGAAGTAACACTTTTACTCTTACCGAATATTTTTTGTATAAATGAAATTTCAAAATTCGGACCGGAAGTAACACTTTCATACGTATAAGAAAGTCGTGTGGTGGCCACACCTCATTTTTTGTTATTTTATATATGTTGACCTACGCATGCGATTAATCATTAATTTTGTCCATCACTGTAATCTCGTACACATTCTTTATTACCATTTACTGTGTAAGTTTTCATATGACTATCTCACATATATATTATGCATTAATATAATACTTGTTTCGCGAAAATACTAACCAATAAAATATCGTAAAGCAATAAAATAAGAATATTTTGTAGTGGATATTTGATATTCAAATACATTCATTTTACACGGAATAGTAATAAAACAACAAGCGTTCATAAAATATATTAACAAAGCTAAAATGCTTAGCTGATTTTCCAAAAAAAAACCTATTACGGGGCTCAATAGGTTTTTTTTTTGGAAAATTGCTAAGCATTTTAGCTTTGTTAATATATTTTATGATTTTAAAATTAGGGAACAGTGGATGAAGGATTTTGGAGAGTCAGGCAACAATTAAAATATAAAATGGAAGTCTAAATTAATTTTATTTTCTATATTTCTCACTTACAATATATGTCTTCTTTGTGGGAAAGAATGCCAAGTGTAATTAATTAATTAACCTTGCCATGTTTTAAAAAAGCTATAGTATCATGTAACATAAATTTAGCACATCCATATTACAACATATAAATATTTTAGAAATCATTAATTTGACAAAAGGAATGTAACAATACAAACGTACGACACAACATAAACAAAAACATACGGTTAAAAATGGAAAACAGTTGTACTGTCATATACAAAAAATATATATTTGTTTTACCTAATTATGTTTTGAAAAGTAACCTCTGGGAATGGAATCGTCAGTATATTAATTTGTTATCTCGTTTTATCAATAATAATCCTCTATGTAATATTATAGACACAATCAATTGGCAACAGAGAAGTAACTCTAAATTTATTATTAAATAAAATCTGTTGTTGTTAACATTGTTGTTAAATACTACTATTTTTTTTATTACAAAACATATAACATAGAATTTATAACTCATTGAGTAGAATTACATACTTGTTTCTTTAATTCCGACAGATGTGAATTAATATATAATAATTAGATTTTGTACATCTAGCTTGAAATTTATAGTACATACTATGAAGATTGATATAAACCATCTTATTGAATTTCCTACAGAACTTGTTTTTGTCTGTCTCCAATATTTTCACGTTTTCAAAGTCAGGTGAATGATCTTTATCAATTACATATTTAGGCAAGACACATCTAGTCCTAGAGTCCTAGTTCATCCCGTTCTAATATCACTCTGATGTAATCATAATCTTGTTGACAGCCAGCTTGTAGTTTAACCAATGTATACTTCATCACAACAATCACAGGGTATCAAATTTATCACACCAGGTTTGTATTTTGTATTAAATTTATCTTTTATGTTGGAAAAGTCATCTTTAATTGTGCTCTTATTGTAATAACTAAACGTAATGTCATCATAGTGCAAAATGCGTAAAATCTGTTTAGTTAAATTGTCTATATAGGTATGGCAGTTTAAAATAGCTGTGTCCTTAATAATGTCAATTTTTTGATGTGTTGGAGTGATATATCCATTTGTTTTTCACCAGAGTCCTAGGATAACCGATATTTAAGAAAAAATCTGATAAAATCTGTAGATTTTATTGGTTATAATTGTGGTGAATAATTTTCAACACTCTCTTTTTTGTAGCAATTATATTATTTATTAAATGCAGAGAGACCTAAAGGACTTCCCATGGGGCAACCATCTCGTTGTAAACATAGCCTTACTATTGAATTGTTTAATAATAGATTTAATAATTTAAAAAAGGATTGTTTTGTCAAATTGTTATTTTGTGAAATTAAAAACCAATCACACTCTAGTATCTTGACTAACGTTAATAAAGAGGGAATATTAGTAAATAGTGAAATGACATTAACTAAGATGACTTCGTAATCTGGGAGTGTATAGTTTTGATATCTATCCACAAAAACAAGAGAATTAGGAATATCGTATTTGTTGTTTTTATATGTTTTAGAAAGTATTCTTGCCATGAATATAGGAACACAAGAACGAAGCTTTTGCTCTTCACTCTTGTTTGTGGACTCTTAGATTTAATATGATTCTTGAGTAATTTCAAACAATTGTCTTTTATAGGGAATTAAATATCTTTTATTACGTTTCTCAGGTTTTTTACGCATTTTACTAATCGTGCCATGTCATCTCAAGCTTGTTTCAAAGATGCGTGAACGTTGCTAAGTGTTGTTTTAAATGCGAATAGGTAATCGCTTATGGATTTAGCGTCGAAACTTTTAATATATTTTTTTAGTATTTTGTATTCAATAATTTTATTATTTGCACCTATCTAAATTTACAAATCAATTTGGTGTTTCCATTATTTCATCTACTGTAAGCATGTTTTAAAATATTCTAAACCGTTTTCTGTTATACGAAAAGTGAATTTCTTGACTATTAAAAGATTTCCCTTTAAAATTCTCCACATATATTTCTGCATCTCAGCACAATTAAATTTTCAGGATTAATTTTATTATGATTACAGTACAATTACTGAAGCGGTCGACTACTGGACTCCGTTGAACTTAAGCACATCTACCCGGTAACACTCACACCAAACCGTAACGCACATACAGGTAATTTATCGCGCAGCCTGCGCAGGATGTGCACAGGACTTTTCCAAGTAGTATCGTGAGCGCGACATTCAGTCTATCGCGAATGTTAAGATCGTGCTGCCGTAACAGCGAAATTACAGACGCGTTCAGCCAGAAACGAAATTTTCAATTAGTCGCACGTGTTCGCTGTTTTGTGATCGATACTACGGAACTTTTTCAATAATAGTATTCTGTTCGGTGGAGAATTGAGAATTGTTAAGTACCTATCACTGCTTTCTCTTTTTCTTTGATGACGCACCAACGGCACATTTCATAAATGTATGTCCCTTTCATGAATTTATTACTTTTATTATCACTTAAGAAATGTCCCTTCTTTATTATTTCCATTTGATTTACTGGATAATTTGAAATACATGCAAATATAAAAATGTCCTTTATTCTAAATATTAGCTACAAAATTAATATTATAGTAAACGACCTTTGTTTTGAGCCTACCATCTGTTTGAAATACAAGCAAACACTAATATTTAATTCCACTAATTTCTTCATTTACAAGGAGAATAACACACCCAAAAGTTGTGACTTACACACAATTTATAGAGGATAATACTGTTTTCATTATTTCTTAATATCCTTTACAGCTAGTACTAATATAAAAATTAAATTTATTTGTATGCCGCAGTTTTTATAAATTACCAATTTTCTATATTATAACCTTGAGGCAATAAATTTTGTTTTGAGGGTTAGATTCCATTGTTCCCACGTTATTATCTTTTCATGTGGTTTAAATTAGTTTATTATATACCCTATAAATATGGTGTAATTCAAAAAAAATTTTTGTATAATTATAAACATTTTTGGTATTTTGGCCTAGCATCAGCGTTTTATTAAATGTAAATGTAAATGTTCCTTTTTGCTATTGTGTCTTGTAAGACCGTTTTATATAGGACAACTCATCTAAATTGGCCTATAAATAATGAAAAATATTTTTTTGTTCGTCTTTGTATATTTTTCGGAAGATCATCAAGTTTAAATTGTTTTAAAATAAACAGTTCTTCATAATCATTTAATTCCTCTTTTAGAGTATTTTGTTTACAGTTGAACTTTACAATCAGTTATATTGGTTTGCTTTAGTTTTCTGTTCATTGTATTACGTTTTTTCGCTTTTTAAATTTATTACTACTTTAATATACATGTCTATACATACAGGATGTTTAATTTTCTTTTTCTAATGAAGACATGTTTCCTTGCTTACATTACACCATATTTTTTTAAGGGGTTCATCAGATATATTAATAGTGAACAAGTAATAGCAAAAATTGTAGGCTTATTATTATTTATTGGAAATAGTTCTTATATAAATATTTTTTGGAATGGGAACTTAAACAACAAACAAACAAACAACATTTCAATATACTTTATATTATAAATTTATAATATTATTGAGGCAAATCCCCAAGATGATTTAGAAAGTTTTGCACTACAGTCCCTTATACACCCATCGGTACTCTGTTGATTTGTGCTGTCACTCTAAGGTGCAAATCTTAAAAATTGGTGGGATCTATTTAGATACGCCTAAGAGCACAAAGGCAAACGTTCAGAAAGGTCAAATCTGGCGAACCAAACATCCGCTCGATCATACCCGTGTTTCCAACCAACCTTTCAGAAAACAACATCTGACAAGCACGTACATCCTGTCAGAATGTACTTCTCGTCGGTAGGATTTCATTCAATTAAGAATGCAGCAAGGTAGTTTGGCTACCCACATACAAATATTTTATGGAAATTGGATGTGTATTTTCTCCATCCATTTTGAGTTGATATTTAATTTCACACACCTTAAAGTTGGTACTTCTCAGATACAAACATTTTGTGATAATTATATGAAATTATTAAGTATTTTTATGTAGTACTACCACTTAATTGGAATGCTTTTAGTATTTTGAGTTTATCAACAGAATATAAGAACGAGTACATGAATTACGTAAATATTTATATGTATGGGATTTATCAATTTCCAAAAAAAAATAAGTGTGTGTAGCTAATGTTTTGAATAGGCTATCTTTTATCTATCTGTTTTTGTCGACTTCTGCTACATGTTAATGATGAAACAATATGCATATTTTAATTCTATAGATAGACGTAACAACAATGGAAAGCCATTAGGCAAAAATATGATTCATATATTTATACATACCTAAAATATATACTGGTATCTGTAGAATAATAAGTATTGGTTTCTAAGTTAAAAATTTTACCGGAATATTAAATAGCTTCCTCTGGATAATAAAATCACTATCCAGGAGTATTCTGCACTGACAGAATAATTAGAATGATGGCGTCTAAATAGATGTAATAACGAAGAAATTGAAACATTATTAAGAGAAATATAGTACCTGACTGATCGAAAAATTAATTGCGTAATAAGTTAATTAAAGCAAGTCTAGGGATATAAAAATTCGTTGTTGTCGTGATGATAACTATCCCCCAACGTTACAATAATAAAAAAATATAATAGCTTAGCATATTCATATTTTCATTCATATTTAAAAATAAATTTTACTTCGTTTTCTTGTTTTAATAATATATGACATAACTTTCTGAAGAAAACACTTGAATAAAAATGTATACATTTAGTAAACTTTTGAAAACCATTAGAAAACGAAATTCTTCATGTGAATCAAGAATATTTTAAATGTATGTTGCAATAAAAAAACTTACAACTGAGATCAATGCAAGAGACTTTTTTTCTATTTCGCGAAACTAAAGTTAGATACTCTTTGGGCTTAATAGAATTAACATTTATTAATTTAAGAGAGAGATAATTAAAGATACAACTATGAGTGTTTGTAAAGATTTTCCATCACTCGCATTACATTTGAATAAAATTAATTCTAATCAGTTTACCTCTTTTAAACCTTTTAAGAAGTTGCAATTGGTGTTTAATAATTATAATCTTTTTAGAAGGGATATATTTTCTAGGTGTGGGGAGCCTTTTTTTTTATGTAAAAAAGTAAAATACACGTATTTGTATTAGATGTAGGTTTACACATTTAGCAATTATGACTAAATATTGTATTGAATAATAAAAAATGTTCGTGTAGTCTACAAACAGCCACATTAGATTATATATATATATATTTTTTGGATGGAACAATGTTTGTTAGACATTGCATTTTCTACCTACGGATATAGTGCTGTGCTTAGTGACTTTAATATAGACTCTCTTAGGGAGCAGGACATATCTGCCAAATCTTTTGTTCTTTAAACGTGAAGCAAATTATTAACCAGCTAACATGATTAAGGGGCTTACGTAGAGGTGCCGAGTAACTACTGTGGGGTAGGACGTAAAGGGGTGGCGCCATATGCCCTAATGCAAATTCTGAACAAACTTCGTGGGTGAAATGTAGGAGAAATGATTTTAATTTCAAGAAAATACTCCCAACAAATCCTTAATTAATTCTTCCTATTTAATTAAATGAAGAAAAATAATAAGAGAAACAAAAATTTCTGCTCTTTGTTTCACTTGAACGAATACCTTACAACGGCTGAATTTGCATTAGCGCTTATAGCGCCACCGCCTTACGTCCTACCACACAGTAGTTACTCGGCACATCTACGTAAGCCCCCTTATACAGTGTGGCCATAAAGTCTCGATCCATTTACCTGAAAACGGCCGATAGTAGCTGTTGTATTCCGTATTTCTACACTTGTAGGTAGTAATTAGTAACTCGAATTTAATTCAATAAACGTGTTTTATTTTTCACCTCTACCTACATGACATCACACATGACATTCGTCAGCGTCAGTATCTCAGTCATACCAACTTAAGATGCTACAGTCTATCTTTTGAAATAATAAAAAAAACATTGCTTGTCAGAGACATTATGGAGAAAACATTCCAATACAAATACATATGTTAAATCTATTAATAAAATCATACAAACTGTTTATGAAACTTATAAATCTATACAAAAGTTTTACTAAATTTATAAATCCAAACTTATACATAGTCATTCAAATACATTGGTTTCTTCCTAACTCTTGTCGGTCTGGATAATAAACCATCATCTTCTTCATCATTGTTCTCTCCATTTCCTTTGTGTTCGTGTCCACTTTCCACTCCCATATCTGCTTGTTTCTCTTCAAACTGATTTTCATGATATTTTTTAACTTGAGTTATGTTTTTATTACTTATTACCCCTTCTGGTGATCGCACTTGCACCGCATTCCCGCACTTACTAATAACTTTGTATTCTTTGTCCTGAAATTCTGTATATAACTTGTCAGTTTTTTCTTGCTTCACTAACACACTATCTCCTGCATCTAATTCATGAAATCTTGCATTCCTTTTCTCATCAATATACAGTTTTCCTTTTTCCTTACTTAATTTATCTCTATCTCTCACACCCTCGTCCAATAAATTCGATTGTGAATTTAATTCTGGTAGTTTGTTCCTAATTTTCCGGTTAAATAATAATTCTGCCGGTGATATACCAGTTACTAAATGTGGTGTCGTTCGATAGATTAACAAGAATCTTTGCAGTTCACGCCGCCAATCTTTATTTTCGGCTTGCGCAATCTTCAATCTTTTCAAAATTGTTCTATTCTGTCTTTCCACCTCTCCATTAGCCTGAAGCCAATATGGTGTGACTCGATGACTTAAAATATTATTTTCTTCAAGAAATGTCAAATACTCACTACTGATAAACTGTCTACCGTTATCAGAAAATATTATCCTCGGAATTCCATGTCTACAGAAAATTTCCTCAAGTTTTTCTACCATTATTTTAGCCGTTATGGTTTTTAAGATAACAATTTCAAAGTATCGGCTATAATAGTCAACAGCAACCATCAAATAATGACCTGTTGGTAAAGGTCCCATAAAGTCCACCCTTAGCTGTTCCCATGGTCCTTCTGGTAAAGCAGTCCTCTTCACTGGTTCTGGTACATTTGGCATTTGCACCAGTTGACATCCGTGACATTGTTTACAATAATTTTATACATCGTTATCCAATTTTGTCCACCAAACTTTCGTTCGTAGTAGTCTTTTCATAGCAGTCATACCCAAATGTCCTTCATGTGCAATTCCTAAAACCTGGCTCTTTAAGTTATCTGGAATTATTATTCTTTGTCCACGTAACGTTATGCGTCCTATAGTGCACAACTCCTCTTTAATTATGCTAAAATTCCTTAAATGTCTTGGAAATTCAGTTCCTTCTCTTAAATGTTTTCTTACTTCTGTTAACACTTTATCTCCTGCAGAGGCTTTTTCAATATCTTCTATTTTCATCGCTTTTGGTGTTGATTGAATCGCTATCCATCTTACATAATCGTACTCATCAATATTCGTAGATGGTTCAATCCTTAATAATCTTGATAGTGCATCTGCAATATTTTCCTTACCTGGGATGTGCTCTATTTGATATCTAAATGGCTGCATTCGGAGAATCCACCTTTCTAAACGTGCAGATGGTTTTGATTTCTGTGAAAATATAAATTTTAGTGGTTTATGATCAGTAAACAGGTTAATAGTCTGTCCTATTAAATACATATGGAATCGTTCACAAGCCCATATTATTGCTAGAGCCTCTTTTTCTAACTGCGAATATCTCTTTTTTGTATCAGTCAAGCTTTTACTTGCAAAAGCGATTATACGGTATTTATACCCTTGTTTTTTGCACCAATACAGCACCCAATCCTACAGGACTAGCGTCTGTGTACAATCCTGTGTCTGCTGTACTATCAAATAAACTTCATACTCTGGGTTTACTCAAAGCACTTTTCAATTTATTAAGAGCATCCCTTTGTTCTTGTTTCCATTGAAATTTTGTATTGTTCCTCAATAGTTTACGTAAAGGTTGATTTATTGTCGATAAATTGGGTATAAACCGTGCACAAAAATTCACTAAACCCAAGAAGCTGTGTACTTCTGCTGTATTTCTAGGTTCTCTAAAATTTTGAATTTCTGTCAAATTTCCTTCTGATGGTGATATTCCATTGCCAGAAATTTTGTGTCCTAGAAAATTTATCTCCTTCGTTTGAAATTCACATTTATCCCAATTTAAAGTAATATTTGCTTCTTCAAATCGTGATAACACCTTCTCTAAGCGTGCATTGTGTTCTTTTTATTTCTCCCAGCTACCACAACATCATCAATAAAGTTAATCACTCCTTCACATCCAAGCAAGATTTGTTTAAGTACTCGTTGAAACATTTCTGGAGCACAACATATTATTCCAAAATTTAATCTTTTGTATCTATAAATACCTGAATGTGTGCTGAAAGTAATTATTTCCCTCGATTCTGGTGATAATTCTATTTTATGGAATGCCCACTTTATGTCTAGCTTGGTAAAGACTGAACAACCATTAAGCTCTTGTAGCATTTCTTCAAATGTTGGAATTTGATACCTCTCTCGCTTTATAGCATTATTTGCAAGCCTCATATCAACACATAATCTTAAATCTCCATTTTTCTTTGGAACTAAAACCGTTGGTGACATCCATGGTGTTGGTCCTTGAACAGGTTCAATAACATCCATTTTCATCAATTTCTTAATTTCCTCATCCAATTTATTTCTTAACTGATAAGGTACTCGTCTATGATGTTGTGCCACAGGCTTTATATTATTATCGATAGGTATTTCTAACTGAAAATCTTTCAACTTTCCCAATCCATCTCGGAATACCTTAGGAAATTTTTCTTTCGGGGTTTCATTAACATGAAATGTGTTTACATTTAACCCTAGTTTTAAAACACCCATGCTCAATGCTATGTGTCGGCCTAGTATAGGAACTCCTGTACCTTCAATTACCAAAAGTTCTACATCTTCCATTATTTTATCGTTTACCTTGATTTTGGTGCTTATTTTGCCAATAATTGAAATTTTCCCTTCAGTTCCATATACATTAATGTGATTGTAACATTTCTGTGATTTACATTTTATTTTTTCTTCTTTACATCTTTCCCACATTTGCTTATCTATCACATTGCAATTGGCACCTGAGTCAATCATCATTTTCATATTAACACCTCCTACATTAACATTAATCATGCCATTTTCCCCATTACAATTTAAATGATCTACCTTATTTATGTAGAATGTAAATGATTCTTCTTCACTATTTTCTGAACTATTCTTTTGCACTTCATAAATTTCACAGTTCTTATTTCCTTTTCTTGTTCCCTGTTTCTTGTTTCTTTTTGTTACACCACTGGAACCACTATTTTGTCCAATTGTGTCCTTAACTGTCTTGTCACGTGTCTTGCACATTCTTGTTGTATGTCCTTTAATACCACATTTTTTACATTTACACTTCCATCCGGGACAGTATTTATCACGACTAAAATGTCCTAGTTCTCCACCCCGATAGCACTTAACTCTAGAGTTTTCCCTTTTTGAAACCTTGCTAACTTCTAGCCTCTTCATACAGTTTTCAGTTTCTCCCACTTGTACTTCAGCAATTTCCATGCTCCTGGCAACATTTGCAGCTTCAGTTAGGGTTAGCGTAGCCCCCTTTTCAATTAAACGGCGTCTTAAAATGTTTGACCTACATTTGTCAATCAGCTGACTTAATATTTCATCGTCATCCTTATTAAAATCACAGTTCTTAGCCTGCTGTCTTAATCGTGGTAAATATTGATCAACTGTCTCGTCTACTTTCTGCTGCATTTGCCTAAAAATATGCTTTTCATATGTTATATTTTTTTGTGGCACAAAATACTTATCCAAAGCATCTTTTGTAACTTCGTACGGGTCTACTGTCTGGTCGGATGTCGATTCAGCAACAGTTAATGTATAAAAAATGTCTTGTACACCTATACCAGCATGATGCAAAAATAAAGCTCTTTTCTGTTTTGAATCTGTAACACCTTTTCCTTCAACGTACAATTCAAACGCTCGCTTCCACCGCGTCCATCTTTGACCGATATTTGTCGGTTCGCAATTATAATCGAATTTTTGCAGGCTGCAATCTATGTCGATCTGTTTTGCCATTTTCACCTCGTCGCCAATGTTGTATTCCGTATTCCTACACTTGTAGGTAGTAATTAGTAACTCGAATTTAATTCAATAAACGTGTTTTATTTTTCACCTCTACCTACATGACATCACACATGACATTCGTCAGCGTCAGTATCTCAGTCATACCAACTTAAGATGCTACAGTAGCAAATGAAGCTTTATTAATGGGATAAGAATAATGTTAACAAATGAAATAACATAACTAACGTAATTCGATATGACCGCCCTCCATTTCGAAGCACTTTTCCCAACGCTTTACAGTGGACCGAAACAAGTTCTGCAGCACATCGGGTGTAATTTCTTCTATCGCTGCTCTAATGCTGTTTCGTAGGTCTTGAAGGTATCGAAACGGTGTTTTATAAACCGGAGATTTTATAAAACCCCACGCGAAGAAGTCAAGGGCAGTTAAGTGTGGTAAACGCGGTGCCCAGCACCGTTGGGATCCCTTGCCGATCCATCTACTTACAAAGAGGCCATCTAAGTAATCACCGACGATTCGTGCAAAGTGAGGCGGTGCCCCATCTTGCTGAAATATCACGGTGTCTATAGTGCCATCCTTGATTAATTGCGACTCCAAAAACTGTTGCAACATATGGAGGTAATTGTTGCTGTGGCAACAACCGTCTGTTCGGAAAGCATAAAAGGTCTATATGTTTCCTTGTGTTTGATGCCTAACTAAACGGATGGTCTTTCCGAACGTGACTCATCATTAACGCTTCATGTACATACGTTGAAATTTATTGACAAGTCGTCGAATATTGGCTCATGTGGGCCCTGGTTTTCTAAACTTCGTTCTAAACTCTTCTCGATATTCTTCATAAGTAAACCCTCGCAATCGCGCACACACTACGGCTATTCTCTCTTGCAAAGTTAACATTTTAAATACCTGCAGCAGAAAAGATATATCACTACATTTTTCATCAAATGAATCGAGATTTTATGGGCACACTGTATTATAACAAAAACTTCGTGGGACGTTGTTTTCTATACAAGTATTATTGAAATTTCTGATTCCGGTACTTTTTTATGTAACTTTTCAGAACATGATGCTTTATTTTGTGACACATTATGTATTTCTCCGAATATTTAACATATATTTCACTCGTATAGAAACTTGGGATGGATTGTAACAGATTTCAAAGTTATTTGCATTCACTTACTTTACATTACATATTTGCTATAGATGATATTAATGACAAAGTAGACTATCTTATTGTTGTTTATTGGATTTATTCAATGTGCATGCATCTTTGGAAACCAGACGTTCCACAAAGAATTGTATTTCTTAGTTTATTGATAATGTAAAATTAACGTAAACCTCTGTCCCCTCTTCGTTGGGAGTATTACAAAAGTTTGAGTAATCTAACAACGTCTATTTTGAAATGCGAGAAAATAGGGAGTTTTATTTCAAAAGTAACAGCATCTAATATGTTGTGGAAGCATATTTATTATTTGGATTTGGGTAGCCAGGAAAGTATTCAGGCGTTGCCAGTGAATCTTTCAAATGTATCCGTGATCAATAATTTTTATATAAGTAGTAATCAGAATGTTTTCTCAATAATAATAATAATACTGAAAATAATAATAATATACGTATATCCTTCTCCTTTTTTATGCTACTTTGAAAACATATATTATCGAAAGTATTAATTTGACTGTTACTGGTGTTGAAATTAATATGGTGATGATTAGAACTTGCGGTTTATACCTGGTACCTTTTATAACTCATTTAGTTAATCTTTACATAGAAAAATCAGTTGTACCTGTAGTGTGGAAATATATATTGATAAGGCCTAAAATCACAAACACTATTAGTTTCAATAATTTGGACCTATCAGTGTACTGCCCACAATTTCTATATTATTTGAAAGAGCTACTCTCATACATTTGAAATGAATTTGTTAGTGATAATCGGATACTTCCAAAGATAAAAATGCGCTTTAGAAAAGGGTATATAATAGGGAAACTACATTGCTGGGAGTGAAAAATGATGTTATTGAGACTACGGATCGAGGTTTAATCACCGACTTCGTGCTTCTGGATTATTCTATGGCATTTAATATGGTTTGCGCGTCATATTTTGCTCGTTCTTGGTTCACCTGGGTTTGTGTCGCGCGTCGGTAAAGCTAATAGAAAGTTATCTCTCAAATAGACAACAAACTGTCATTCTAAATTGTAAGATATGACTTTCGCTTAACATTACTGCCCGCTGTGCCACATGGCTCAATTTAGGTTCGCTGCCTTTTTCAATTTACATCTCTAGACTTACTCATCATGGAAAGCTGTGCTGTATCTTTTACATATTTATCCGGATGATACGTAGCTTTACATTTCTTTCAGGCCTAGGGAATGGTGGTTGGCCAAAACAAACTCACTACTGACATGAACTCTCTTCATGACATCTCTCTCAATTTACAGCTTAATCCAGCTAAATCTAAGGTGTTACTTTTTGAAAAATCCAGAGTCTGTAAAGATCTGCATGGTGTGTTTAAGGTGGCAGTTGCTGGTGTGGAGGCAAAAAGTAACCAACGCACATACAGACTGTTCTCATGTGATGACAATCGTGTAATTCTCAATTGTGTCGTGTTGCGAAAGCTGTATCGCATATATATTTATGCGGATGACACGTAGCTTTATATTTCTTAGAGGTCTAGTGAATGGTGGTTGACCAAAACAAACTCAATACTGATCTGAACTATTTTCATGACATCTCTATCAATTTACGGCTTAATCCAGCTAAATCTAAGGTGTTGCTTTTTGAAAAAACCATAGTCTGTAAAGATCTGCAGGGTGTGTTTAAGGTAGTATTTGCTGGCGTGAAGTTGCTCAATATAAAAACTTGGGATTATCGATGGACAATTCTTTTAAGTTTCACTTGCAGATTAAAGATAATGTTAAATCGACATATATAAATTAAAAAACTTCATACGCATTGAGCTTCTCTGCCAATCAGTATTAAAACTAAATTGTGTTGGAATTGTCACAGTTCACATACTGCTCTGCCATTTATCACCTTGCACTAGATAATATTACATGTAATACTATTTAAAAGTTACAGAACTCGTGTCTGCGATATATATTGGAGCCAGGAAATATATATTTACCATAAATTAACAGATGTGAGCTAGTTAAATATGAGGAATAGGCGTGAGTTTAAAATGTTCATAAAAGTATATTGTATAGGTCAATGTATTTGCACTTAAAAAATTAGGTTCAAGTGTGACGTGGATAGTGTCACTAGGAGGTTTACAGGCTTGATATTATCACCTCCATTTAGAATTTTACTTTTCAAACTTCCTTTTCTTTTGATATTTACAGTAATTATATCTTGGATGTAAAACTTAAAGCTCTTGGTGTTGGTGTCTTTTGGTCTAGCTTGAAAGACATATTGTTTCGGAGTAAGTTTTGAGCATGCCAGGTGTGGAGTCTGATGTTGATTTACTATTTGTTGTCCATACCATTCAATAATGGGTGGAGACTGTGGCTAAAAATGTGAAATAAAATGCAAAAGGAAAATCCCTTACCACAAAAAATATATATCAAAAAATCTAAATACGTATTTCGGCAACTAAGTTGCCATCTTCAGTAGATATCTGTATAAAACAAAAAAGAGTGTTAAACGTGGTATTTTTGGCTAAGGTGTAACCTTAGAAGATATGCTCTTCACCAAATCACCAGTGGGATAACACTGATTTCTTAAGAAACGACAACCCTATATTTACTACTCTAATCTAAAAACTAACGGACTATAACAGTACTCTAAACCGTGACAGACTAATCCCCTAAATTACAATAATCCGTACAAGCTGGACTCGGGTAACGGTCCATTGTCAGAATTCATTAACTTACCTCTATTTCTATGTATGTAAATACTTTCGTAACTGTCTAATTCTCTAAAATTATTTACACTTTTAATTAATCTAAGACTATCTGTAGGCATGCCATGGCCTGTATCGAAAATATGTCGAGTAACACTAGATTTTTCCGGTCTGTTGTATCTGAAATGTGCAATGTGTTCTTTGTAACGAGTTGAAATTGAACGCCTAGTTTGACCTACATATTTTTGATTACAGTCTTTACAGGTTATTTCATAAATACCAGATTTTTGATCTACCTCAATTTTATCTTTAGTGTTCCCTAAAAGTGATTTTAATGAATTACCCGATTTAAACGCGATGAAGTTCCTGTTCTTTAAAAATGCTGTTCAAATTTCGTGTGACTGAATGATACGGTAAAGAAACAAACTTATTACAAAGAGTTTTTTGAGGTAGCAAACATGTAGTATCCCGTATTTGTTTCTTAAATTGATGTTTCCTAATATGCTTAGTTACTATTTCTGAATCGAAACCACTGTACTTCGCGATCTTTTTAATTAAACTAAGTTCTTTTTCATATCTATCTTTTGTAAGTGGAAAACTTAACAACCGATGGATAAGAAAATTAAAAGAAGCCATCTTTTGCTGAAAACTATGATTTGAATCCGCTGTTATAAACTTGTTGACGTTGGTTTCTTTTCGGAAGATATCTATTTTGATATATATTTTTTGTGGTAAGGGATTTTCCTTTTGCATTTTAGTCCATACCATTGTTCTTTCTTTTTGTTTTATTTCTCTTATAATATTTATGCTAGGTACATTATCTTATAGTTTCATTAACGCAATTGGCAATAAAGACATTATCATTATTATTTATAAACAAAAAAATCTGTTCGAAAGAGAAACTGTTTTGTATCATCAATGTGAATAACCAATTTAGTTTCCTATAAATCGCATCACAAATTATGCATTTAACATAGACCAGTATAATCTATATTTAGAATGAAATTTGGAACAACCTTTTTAGAAAGAAATGTTCAAAAGCGGGCGCGGGAAGTAATACTTACTATTATTATCGAAAACATTTTTGCAGCTAATTATACAGATTGGTTTTTCAGATATGAATGTTTGTAGAACTAAAACTTTATCATTAATATCATTATAATTAAAGCAACATTACCTGTGCAAGTTACTGTATTATATGTTCTAATGTTTTCATATATGTATATTACGTTGAATCAAATTAAAGGGCTCCATTAGTGATAATATATTGTGCTTTCTTTTTTTGTAACAATTCAATATTAATGTGTCTAAAGGGTATATTGGGAAAAAATATATATTATTTCTTTTATTGTTTGTGAGATGAAAACAAGTATCTATAATAACTTCAGAATCTGGTACGATAGGACGTAGTATTCACATACGAAAGTAAGTATAATCATTTTAAATGTAAAAGTCTATTTTTCTTACATTCGCTTTAAGTTTATAAAAACTTCTGTTAAAGTAAATATTTCTTTCGTGTACCTAAGATATTTACCAAAGGTCTCATTCACCGATAAAAGTCAGAATGTAATAGGTATATACAATATTACGTATTACGCTACTGTAATGGTTTTCCAAGTTTTTTAAAACTTTTTAGATAAGATATGACCTAGTGTATCAATTGAGTGGCAAGAAACTAAAATCGTGTGTTTCCAAAGTTTAGACATAACAGGTTTTTAATCAACTCTCCACCTTAAAATTTTGAAGATTCTTATTTCATATATTATACACAAAGCCAAAGTTAGGATATATTGAGAAGTTTGTAGGTTTTTTCGCCTTTCTTTGCTTGACATTCATAAATTACAACCTGATACGCTGAACACGTATTGATATTCCTAACTTTTTTTGTTTACAATAGCTTGCGGTAGAAAAAAGGACATTTCATATTATTACTTTGGAGCCACTTTTAATATTTAATAATTTCCTTAAAATGTTGTTTCAACTTGAATTTACAAAAACGGTTGGGTATTTTAATTTTGAAAAGGTTAATTTTTAATTCAATCGCATCAGACAATACCAAACATGATTAAATCTACCGCCGTTCCCGAAAAATTAAGATAGAAAGTAAACATTCTGTAAAAGATATGCAATCTGAAAAATGAAAGAAAAGTTAATCCGCTTACGTTCTCTCGTCGCGCTCCCACGACAAGTGAATCGTCCTCTTTTTAAAATGAATGCTAAAAAAGGGGTCAAAAAAAACATCAATTTCTAGCATTAATTCAGTAACACTGATTATTGAAACCATATACGTAGTGCATATTTAAAGTTGTAACTGTCAATATTTCAGTGGATGTTACATTATATGCATAGCAATAATTACGGGGGATAATGAAATAGTATTATAACACAAATATTGTCAAGCTTTAACAGAGATAACTAAACGGTTCAGTCGTAACAAATTAATTAATTTTGGAAAAAATAAAATAGTGAATCGGTTATTAAACGAAATTCTCATATTTACTATAGATAATTGCTTAGACTGGGATTAGCATATTATACACATGTTGAACAATTTGAATAAATGAATATATCTTTTAATTTGATTGAAGAAAGCGTGTGATATTACTACTTTGAAACTGTGTACTATGCACATATTCATACTCGTTTACATTATGGTTTATTTTTTAAAAATACAGATTTACCAAACATATTACTTTTAGAAAAGACAGTAATACGTATTATTAATAATTTAAATCATAAAAACTCTTACCTTGATCATTTCCAATTACTGCGTATATAAACAGTATAATTAAAATCTATAATGCTTTACTGTATGTATGAGAGAGAGAAGGAGAGAGAGAAGGAGAGAGAGAAGGAGAGAGAGAAGGAGATAGAGAGAGAGAGAGAGAGAGAGAGAGAGAGCGAGAGGGAGAGGGAGAGAGAGAGGGGGGGTAGAGAGAGAGGGGGAGAGAGAGGGGGAGGGGGGAGAGGGAGAGAGGGAGAGAGAGAGGGGGAGAGAGGGGGAGAGAGAGAGAGAGAGGGAGAGAGAGAGAGAGAGAATTAATTATTATTTACATTGATATCACATAACAATTTTGAAACTCATTTAAATGTAAATAAATGAGTTTCAAAATTGTTATGTGATATCAATGTAAATAATAATTAAAGAATTTTACATACACATACAAAAACCAAAATTTTTAAATTGTTTTAGACATAAGTATAGAATAATGATTATTGTAATGAAAATGAATACACAGTTTGAAAAAGATATTAGTAAAGTATCGAAACGTTACATGAACATTTGGTATCGGCTCACTTGCACTCGGCGCACTTGCGCTCCCACCTGAAATCGACCTATTTGCGCTCTGACCCTAATGACAAGAAATTAATGATATCTTCGCCGGCCGACTTGCGCTCCCGTTCTCTCGGGATATATACATGTATAATTACATAAAACTTAGGATATACTGTACATAGTGCCTTTCATATTAGATGACCTACCTTATTGAGGCGAGTATATGAAAATTACTTATTGTAGGTTTTTATAGAATATATATACTCGCTTTAATAATTTATATATTTATTTATATATTTAATATGAATATATATATATACATAAAACTATACAGGAATTATTTTCTTATGTATCTCTAACCTGACCAAAAGTGTTTGCTACTTCAATTCGTATTTTTATTATATAATTACGTGACTATGTATAGAATAACCCAAATCATTTTTGACGATTTCTTTATTCAAAAAGGAAGACATACTTACTCACATATAATGACCTGTTTTTCTACAAAATGCATAAATATTGACGATTTCTTTATTCAAAAAAGAAGACATATTACACACTTTTAAATACTTATGTATTAAACTTTGCCCATCCTAAGTCTGGATAAAATGTGAAGGAAAGTGTTGTTTTATTAACTTTTATATGAATGTTATAATTCTCATGTTTAATTGCTTGTTTTATTATTATTATTAATTTGGCAAAATACTCAAGAAAAAATGGTTTGAGTTATTCTATACATAGTCACGTAATTATATAATAAAAATACGAATTGAAGTAGCAAAGAGTTTTGGTCAGGTTAGAGATACATAAAAAAATAATTCTTGTATAGTTTTATGTATATATACATTCATATTAAATGACCTACCCTACTGAAGCGAGTATATATATTTTATAAAACCTACAATAAGTAATTTTCATATACTCGCCTCAATAAGGTAGGTCATCTAATATGAAAGGCACTATGTACAATATATATTCTAAGTTTTATGTATTTATACATGTATATATCTCGAGAGAACGGGAGCGCAAGTCGGCCGGCGAAGATATTAATTTCTTGTCATTAGTGTCAGAGCGCAAATAGGTCGATTTCAGGTAGGAGCGCAAGTGCGCCGAGCGCAAGTGATCCGTATTCGAACATTTAGGGTTTTTTTTAACCTATTATACAAATCAATAAGGTCGCTAATCCCAAGAAAAAAATTTTAAAAATTCTATATATATATATACAGGGTCGTCCAAAAGTCTGGATTCACGTGGATTTTGAGTAAACTATTCACTTTTTTGGAAAACTGAATTCTGTATCTTGAATGGGAATAAAATTGCAACTCAATAGTATTTTTTATTTCAAAAAAATTGTTTATAATTTTGAGATAAAGTTAATAACAATGTTTTTTTAAATGGAAACCTACCGTGATTTTTATTTCAGAGAGAGTACTTTCGATAAGAATTGCATTGGCATAGAAATTTTGGCTATAAACCTTACGATTATTGTTTAAATTAATATTAAATTTTCGATCCGAACACTCGTTCGCGCTTGTTCGGAAAATACACGAACGTGTCTTCTCTTACCACGTTTCCAACTGTAGGCATGGGTCCACCCCCTAATAAAGCATTCTATTGAAGGCGTTACGTTTATCTTGAATGATAGCATTTTTTTTTATAAAATGGGGATCTACCGCGATTACGATATTTAAACGTTATGAGAAAGTACAACGTAGTTTAATAAAAAATAATTTTATGGTCTTTTTCCGTTTTTAGACACTTGGAAGGTCCAAATCTTATCTCATTCTGTTTTTGGTATTACTAGTGTACGTTTACGGAGCGAATTTGAATTTTTATTTTCTGTTTTCTTGAACGTTTTGTTTGTTGTTAATTGTGTTGTTTTGGTATTGACTTTATCTATTATTTTTGTGATCTGTGATTTTGAACAATTTGCGTAAATATGGAACTGGTAGAGAGAGAACGGATAGAAATTCTAATTATGGTGGGATACGGCGACAAAAAGCGATCACATCAAGAAGCTTGTGATCTCTTCAATCAACTTCACCCCGAGCGAAACCCAATTTCAAAATCGACTGTTGCAAAAACATACAGAAGATTTTTTGAAAACGGAACCGTCAAGAGTCTCCCAAGATCTGGCAGAACCAAGACAGCAACGAACGACCATGTCGCACAGCTTGTAATGGAAAGGATTATTGAGGAGCCAATCATTTCAACCGAGCAGTTGGCACTAGATTATGATGTAAGTGCCACTTCTGTCAAGAGGATATTGAAAAACCAAAGTGCCAAACCATATAAACTGCAACTTCAGCAAGAGCTGACCGCAGAAGATTACGATCGTCGCCTCCAATTCTGTGAATGGTTATTCTTCCAGCAAGAACAAAATTTGAATTTTACAAATAACATCATATTTTCGGACGAAGCAACATTCTGCCTAAATGGAATAGTCAATCGTCACAATTGTCGATATTGGGCGCTGGAGAACCCCCACTGGATGCAGGAGCACCATACCCAACATCCCGAGAAACTTAATGTATGGGCAGGTATTGTTAATGGGACAATTATTGGTCCTTTCTTCATCCAGGGCAACTTAACTGCTGTATTGTATTTGGATTTGCTAAGGAACCAGATAATTCCAGCGATTCGAAGAATATTTCGAAATGCAATTCCGAATCAAGTTTGGTTCCAGCAAGATGGTGCACCGCCTCATTTTGGTATTGCTGTAAGAAATTACCTAAATGAAATCTTTCCCGAAAGGTGGATTGGAAGGAGGGGAGCCGTGGAATGGCCACCACGATCTCCAGATCTCACCCCATTAGATTTCTTTTTATGGGGATACGTAAAAGGTTTGGTCTATAAAAGTAGACCAAGAAATCTAGAGGATCTGAGAGAGAGAATTGAAGAGACCATGGCGAATATACCTCAGGAAATGTTGAATAATGCTGTCCAAGGTGTAGTTCATCGAGTTGGATTCTGCCAGGAAGTTAATGGCGAACATTTTGAACATTTAATATGATTTTGGTAATATCTAGTTTAATTTCATTGTTTTGTTTGTTTTAATTTTATATTAGGAGTATTTTTTTTTACACGAAATTTTAATTACAATTTTTATTTATATTTTGTGTTTGTTATTTTCCTGTATTACCCCATTTTTTAATAAATAAAAATATCTGTAAAATATTTTTAAAATCAAATTCGCATTCAGTAAGAAAAATTTTTGCTTATTACTAAAGTAAGAAAAATTAGTATAATAAAAGTTTAAAAAACGAGTGGTCACAAATCATTTTTAAAAATGTGTGCCTTAAGGTCTTATAAAATGGTTTTTTTATATTATTATAAAAAATCATTTTATAGAACTTGAGGCACTCATTGTTTAAAATAACTCGCTTTGCAATTTGCCATTCTTATGGCGTTTTTTAATTAAAAGAAAAACTGATTTCATCGATTGAGGGATTTTTGTGGTAATTGGTATTTTTATTTTTCGTCTTCTTGACACTGCTGTTATTTAAATTGACATAATGAAAGAGAAACTGCACATCCGCAGTTCCGTGGATTGATGTCTAATTAGGACGCCGAAAACTATGACGTTGCGTTTTTAATCATTAATCTAATATTTTATTCTGAGATATTTACTAATTTTTACGCTTCTTTCCTTAAGTTTGCCAATTACGTTTCGGATCTAATTTTTATTAAACTACGTTGTACTTTCTCATAACGTTTAAATATCGTAATCGCGGTAGATCTCCATTTTATAAAAAAAAAATGCTTTCATTCAAGATAAACGTAACGCCTTCAATAGAATGCTTTATTAGGGGGTGGACCCATGCCTACAGTTGGAAACGTGGTAAGAGAAGACACGTTCGTGTATTTTCCGAACAAGCGCGAACGAGTGTTCGGATCGAAAATTTAATATTAATTTAAACAATAATCGTAAGGTTTATAGCCAAAATTTCTATGCCAATGCAATTCTTATCGAAAGTACTCTCTCTGAAATAAAAATCACGGTAGGTTTCCATTTAAAAAAACATTGTTATTAACTTTATCTCAAAATTATAAACAATTTTTTTGAAATAAAAAATACTATTGAGTTGCAATTTTATTCCCATTCAAGATACAGAATTCAGTTTTCCAAAAAAGTGAATAGTTTACTCAAAATCCACGTGAATCCAGACTTTTGGACGACCCTGTATATATACATATGAAACACACACTTATATCTATATACGTGCGAGTCGATTTCTTGAAAATTTGCGGCTTATATGAAATTGAAAATTACTTGCTTTCTTTAAGTTAATTACTGAACTTAGGGAAAAGAGTAATTTAATTATCGAAGAGAGAAAGTTCATTAATTAACTTAAAGAAAGCAAGTAATTTTCAATTTCATATAAGCCGCAAATTTTCAAGAAATCGACTCGCACGTATATAGATATATGTGTGTGTTTCATATGTATTAACAGATACGGCTAAGAATTTGATATATGTGTTTAATGCATATTAAATACATATTAAATTAATATAATTATCCTGAATGAAATAAGGATTTTTCATTAATACCGACGTTACGTACACAATATGTGTTTCAAGTCGGTAGGAGGCAAAACACATAAAGATGTTTCCTCTGTATCATAGAGTGAATTAAGTAATTAATTCTCTCATGCTTGCTAAGATCACTTCAGTTTGTATAAATAGAAATCGAAAATTAGAGGGAAAAGATCTGGTTTCATTATCGGACTGACGAGCATTTGGCGAAACTAACATTGTTAGTCTTCGATAATGAAATTACTCTTTTCCCTAAGTTCATTAATTAACTTAAAGAAAGCAAGTAATTTTCAATTTCATATAACCCTTACACTCCTGAGTAAAAAATTGCAAGATATAAATATGATAATTATTTTTCATCGGTGAAATAGCCTCAGTTGCAAAGCCATTTTTTTTTTTTAAATTTTGGGTCACGTCTTTTTGGATTTTTTTGACATTCACAATTGTGAACATCGGGAGCGAACAAATAAAGTCACAATTGTGAACGAAGGTATTTATTTCTTATGGAACTTTATAAAACAATTATTATTCTTATTTAAGCATAGATAAACGTTGCATTTAAGGCAGCGAATTCTAGAACGACTTCCACAGCCTTCAAGTCGACATCTAGCCGGGTGTTTGGAATCGTCGCTTGTTGGCCAATGCTCAAATCCATCGTAACGTTTATCTTGACAAGGTATTGGTGCTGAAATATTCCTTTTCTTTTTTCTTTCTGGTTCTTCTTCATTTTCTGCTTCTTCTTCTTCTTCTGTTGGTCTTCGTTTTTTGGTTCCAGAAACTAAATATTCTCCTAGATTTAGTCTAAAATCTAACAGATCCATAACTTTTGTTGTAGTGTTGTGGTCACTTGCATCACTTTTGTACTCCATCCAGCTGTTGACTATCGCAAGATCAAATAAATGAAGAATTAATTTGAATGTCCATTTTCGGGTTTTAAAAAAAGATCTATAGTATTCAAGCATTTGGTCACACATGTCCACTCCACCCATTTTTTCATTGTAGGCTTTAACAACTTTTGGACATGGTCAACCCGTGCTTTTTGGTTTTTGTCCCATCTTCTTACTGTAGTATCTGGTTGTGATCCAAAAGCTGTGGACATCATCACAACTGATTTATTGTCTTTCCATTTCGTCGCACAAATCTTGTTGTCGCTCCTTACAAATTCCTCACATTCACCCTTCTTCATCGAACTGTCTGTTTTGAAGACAATACCTTTAATTCGGTTTGTCATAATTGTGCCTGTTCCATGTAGGTTTAGTGACGATAATTTGTCAAACAAGGCTACTGTACTAAAATATCTGTCAAAAAATATGTAACTTTCTTGTGGTAGAGTTTGGACTAGTGTAAGCACAACCGAAGGTCCCAGACCCAAATCTTTATTGGATAATGGTGTGGTTGACCCCTGATAGATTACAAAATCTAGCACAGTTCCACTAGAAGTAGTTAAAACAAAGTTTTTTAAGCCTACTGGTCTTGGTTTATTTCTTACATACTGTCGAACTGGACAACGCCCGAGGAAGGGAATCATTTGCTCGTCTATTGAGTAAGCCCCTTGGGCAGTCCTTTCAATTTCGTGACAACGCTTTTTCACTAAATCGATCATGGGCTGAACTTTCCAAAGTCTATTCTTTTTTTTAATATCATCGTCAACAGATAGATTATCCACAACGTGAAAGTTTACCCTGAGAAAATAAAATCTATCGCGTGGCATTATATTATCGATAAGTTCAAATTTAAATTTAGAATTCCAATACATGTGGATTCTGGGAAATTTTATACAACTTTTTTATTTCTTCAGCAGTAACTTTTAGCGGTTTCCCAGTTTTTTGTACGCAATATTGAACTGTAAATTTTGCACCAATTTCAAAAAAGTCATCATTTAAATACCTCTCAAAATACTGCCACGGCGTTAAAACTTGATTTCTAGAATTCGTTTGCTGTGGATCATCTTTGCTAGTAAAAGCCTCTTTTCTCCAATGAAGTTTTTGAAATTGAATTATAGGTACGTTGTCTTCACTATCACTATCAGAATCATTATCAGTATTACTATTTCTGTCATTATCTTGTGGACTATTAATTGCAGGATCAATGTCTTCATTGTCAATTGATTCCCAACCATCATCATCTTCATTACCATCACCCAGTTCCAAATCTGAGTCTATTTCATCCAAAATATCGTAAATTTCATCGGGATTATTTTCCAACCAGGTCAAATCGATTGTTCTTCTTTCTGAAAGTTGCAAAAAAGAAAAAAAATAGAATCCTGAATTGTAACTTGTTTCACGTGATGTCTAGGTTCACTCCTATGAGTCACAATTGTGAAACTCAAACAAAAACCTAACCCACATTTGTTTTTGAAGGAATTTTCCGCTGTAGCTTTTGAAAGCCGTTCAATTAGAGTGTTTTCCTTTAGTTGTAAACAATACATTCCAACGAATATGAATAGTTTGAAAAATATAAGCTACTTACTTTTGGCTGCCATGGTGACTAAAACACGTTAGGATTGATCACGACACAAATGAGGATGAAAGCAAAATGGTGGTGGTGGCAACGTACACACTGGTCAGTTACACTAGTTACAATTGTACGATGCCGGAGTAAACCGTCCTGAGAACGATTTTGACCTTTATGTACACAGAAAATACGGAAGTCACAATTGTGACCTCAGGGAGCGTAAGGGATAAGCCGCAAATTTTCAAGAAATCGACTCGCACGTATATAGATATATGTGTGTTTCATATGTATTAACAGATACGGCTAAGAATTTGATATATGTGTTTAATGCATATTAAATACATATTAAATTAATACAATTATCCTGAATGAAATAAGGATTTTTCATAAATACCGACGTTACGTACACAATATGTGTTTCAAGTCGGTAGGAGGCAAAACATGTAAATATGTTTCCTCTGTATCATAGAGTGAATTAAGTAATTAATTCTCTCATGCTTGTTAAGATCACTTCAGTTTGTATAAATACAAATCGAAAATTAGAGGGAAAAGGTCTGGTTTCATTATCGGACTGACGAGCATTTGGCGAAACTAACATTGTTAGTCTTCGATAATGAAATCACTCTTTTCCCTAAGTTCATTAATTAACTTAAAGAAAGCAAGTAATTTTCAATTTCATATAAGCCGCAAATTTTCAAGAAATCGACTCGCACGTATATAGATATATGTGTGTGTTTCATATGTATTAACAGATACGGCTAAGAATTTGATATATGTGTTTAATGCATATTAAATACATATTAAATTATTATATATATATATATATATATATATATATATATATATATATATATATATACAGTATGTCCACGGATCGAGTTCCAAAGAGGAAAAACTTTTTTATTTTGCATTTTACAAGAAAAATGTATTCTTGATAAAAGTTTTTGCATGTCTCGAAACGGCCAAGTCAGTTTTAACCTTTTCAAAATTTCTTTTAGTTTAAGATAAAAATCGAAAAATTGGTCGTTTTATTTGAAAATTTTTTCATAAACTCAAAAACAAAAATGATGTAACTAATAACTATTTTACTCAATCCATTCACCGCCCTTTTCAACGCACAATTCTAGCCGTCGGCGCAATTCTCTATAACTTCTTCGAATTTCTTCGAGAGTTAAAGACGTCACAGCGTCTCTAATCCTCTCCTTTAAATCTTCTACGTTCGGAGGAAGATTATTTAATAAACTATTTGCTTCAAACGACCCCAAAGATAAAAATCAGCCATTGTTAAATCAGGGCTCCTTGGTGGCCATATCACGGGACCATTTCGACCAAATTGCTGATTTAACCATTGCTAATTTAACCATTCAACAACAATCCTAGCATAATGAGCCGGACAACCATCTTGTTGGAAATAACACCTTGCGAGGTAATTAATCGGTAGATCGTCCAAACGTTCATCAACAAAATTTTGCAGCATATCCATGTACGTATGCTGATTGACAGTATTATCAAAAAAATATGGTCCAATGATACCATGGTAAGAAATTGCACACCACACATTAACTTTTGCCGAATATTGTCGATTGTGAGGCATGCGAAAATTCGGATTGTAATCGCTCCAATATCTCACATATTGAGATGCAACAGTACCATTAATAGAAAACGTGGCCTCATCAGAAAAAATAATATTTCGGTAAAAGTATTGATTTTCCATAATTTGAGCGCCCATCCACAGACAAAAATACAAACGTTTCGCAGGATCTCCGGGTTCTAATGCATGATTAAAAATGGGCTTGTAGGGATGGAACTTCCCTTGTTTCAAAATCTCTTGAATGAGCGATTTACTAATTCCCAGATGGACTGATCTGCGCCGCAAAGAAAGTTTGGGATAGTTCCGTACTGAATCCATTACAAGAAGAGTGGCGGCGTCGTCATCATCGCGTGCTATATTTTTTTTCTTTACATCAAGTATGGAACCAGTGGATAGGAATTTTTTGACCAATGCTCGTGCACCTCTATTTGAGATGTAAATATCCGGAAACTTTTGATTAAATTCTTCGACAACTAGACGGATCGCTTTATTACCTTTGCCATAGCATTGAATTAGGTAAATTCGTTGGTCTTTTGACAACATTTTCAACTATTATGGTTGATTTTTCTAACTGACAGTTAATTAGGTAATTAAATATGGATAATTACCATGACAACGCAACTTAATTTCTGGGACTTTAAAAAATTTTCAACTAAAACGACCAATTTTTCGATTTTTATCTTAAACTAAAAGAAATTTTGAAAAGGTTAAAACTGATTTGGCCGTTTCGAGACATGCAAAAACTTTTATCAAGAATACATTTTTCTTGTAAAATGCAAAATAAAAAAGTTTTTCCTCTTTGGAACTCGATCCGTGGACATACTGTATATATATGTTCTCTTTCAGGTTTCCGCGGGTAGTAGTATGTGTTGTCACTGGATTCCGGGTTTTCTTCCGCGTTTCCACTGCTTGGTCTTTGGAAAGACCGATGCTGGTTTCTTGACGACGTTTCGGCAAAATCACACTTGCCATCTTCAGGTCTGCGATAACTGTCTGCTTCTGCTTCTTGTTATTCTTGTTATTCGTAAACAGTTTACGAATAACAAGAAGCAGAAGCAGACAGTTATCGCAGACCTGAAGATGGCAAGTGTGATTTTGCCGAAACGTCGTCAAGAAACCAGCATCGGTCTTTCCAAAGACCAAGCAGTGGAAACGCGGAAGAAAACCCGGAATCCAGTGACAACACATATATATATATATATATATATATATATATATATAGAAAAAGAAAAATATTGGGTATAATCCGCTGTAGTGCAACCGTAAACACGTGTTTCTGACTAATTGGTCGTCATCAGTACGGTGTAGCCAAGGAATAAGGTGGGATAACCTTGGAGATGTAAGCTAAACGGAAGACCATCAGGTGACAGACCACCATTTGCAGCTTCAGCCAGAAGATCCTCGGTTCTGAGGACAACAACTAACGTCGCCACGAGGAAGACAATGTCAACCTGCGTGCCATCCGAGACCCAGGAAATGTAAATGAAAGAATAAGAAATTATTGCGGATACATAAAATATCAGAAAAAGAAAAATATTGGGTATAATCCGCTGTAGAGCAACCGTAAACACGTGTTTCTGACTAATTGGTCGTCATCAGTACGGTGTAGCCAAGGAATAAGGTGGGATAACCTTGGAGATGTAAGCTAAACGGAAGACCATCAGGTGACAGACCACCATTTGCAGCTTCAGCCAGAAGATCCTCGGTTCTGAGGACAACAACTAACGTCGCCACGAGGAAGACAATGTCAACCTGCGTGCCATCCGAGACCCAGGAAATGTAAATGAAAGAATAAGAAATTATTGCGGATACATAAAATATCAGAAAAAGAAAAATATTGGGTATAATCCGCTGTAGAGCAACCGTAAACACGTGTTTCTGACTAATTGGTCGTCATCAGTACGGTGTAGCCAAGGAATAAGGTAAGAACATTTTAGGCCAATGTTCTTACCGTACGTAAAGAGAACAACGGACAAAATTGCCAAGAGCTTACGTAGGTTTGAAATGAAAGCAGTATTCACAACGGACCGCAAGATCGCAGATGTGCTGAAAACACCTAAAAGTAAAATACACCTAGAAGAACAGGGTGTATATGAAGTACCGTGCAAAATGTGTAATGGCAGCTACATCGGCCAAACGAACCGACGAATAAGTGTACGACGCGAGGAGCACATAAACTCGGTTGCAAAGAAAGAGCATACATCCCCGCTGTTCCAACATCATGCAGAAACAGGACATGACATCGATTTTGACGGTACAAAGATGTTAGCAAGAGTCGAACATATGAATAAGCGGATAATACGTGAGGCTGTAGAGATAGAAAAACGACCCGATAATTTCAACAGAAGGGATGATGCGAAAAGGCTGCCGGACATTTGGAGAACGGCACTAAGGGAGCGACGTATTCATCACAGTCGCCCAACAACATCTACACCGCTGGAGGGAATAAACGAGGACGCTCCCCCACCACCGACTCGACGACCCAATAGGAACGAAGCATGCAGAGTTGCACCCACTCCAACTACCAACGCAACTATACAAATAAATGTCGAAAAACGAATAACACGCAGTCAGACGAAGATCGTTAGAGAGTAACATACGCCAGAAGATGATAAATGAGATTTTATCGAAACGTTGCACCGGTCCTTCTCAGGACACCAGAACTTCCACGCGGGAAGAAACCCGAAACAACGCGATTACACATTACACCCGCGAAAACCTGCGATACCATATATATATATATATATTGTTTTGCATTTTTCTTGGCCGTATTATATTTTATACGATGAGAATTGTCGTGGGTGTAGCGGCCTTCTTTTTGGAACTTTACAGTTTTTAAATAGGTAAAAAATGTAATTAAAAACACATATTTTTTTTCTTTTAAAATATATCTGTCCAGATATATTTTAAAAGTCGACACATAAACTTGACAATTATGACTATAAAAGTAAGAACAAGACTCTAAATGTGAATGAGATTTGATGAAAGTGTTAAAAAAACTAAAGAAGGAAATGATGACTTTCAAAAGAAAAATTATATTACTTTTATATATGTCGTATTATTGTGTTCACGGTTGGAATTATTAAAAAAACCACTGATAAATATTGTTTGATAAAGGCAACATAGATGTTCAGCCGAAACGTAACATAAAAAAAAAATAAAGAAAAAAAATATGTGTATTTAATTACATTTTTTACCTATTTAAAAACTGTAAAGTTCCAAAAAGAAGGCCGCTACACCCACGACAATTCTCATCGTATATATATATATATATATATATATATATATATATATATAAATAAAATTATTTGCTCTTGGTCGTTTCTTTTATATAAAAATCCAAACTGTAAATTTCTTGGCATTTGCGACCATTTATTGATTTATTACCAATTATTCAAACATTTATGGTAAAATAAAAGTCAATTTTAAAAGACGTTTCGACAATTGTATATTGTCTTCCTCAGTTTTACATATACATAACATATTAAAATTCATTTTGTTTTAATACTGTAAAAAAAACACACAATTACTTACAAAAAATTTTCACTCCAAAACACTTCCCGAAAACTCACCACACACATGTATTATGTCATTATGTTGCTTAATTGTGTACAAAAGAACTTCATTGTTGTACAAATTATATTTACAGACTGTATACTATGTGTCTATTATGATTTTTAGCACCGTATGAATATTTCCTTTTCAAAGGATCAATGTCAAATCAATATTAAACATGCAATTTTTTCCAGAGCTTTATTTCTTTATGTGCTGTTTATTTTTGCGCTTTCTTGTGTTGTATGACTTTATATTAACGTATGAAGGACATCGGAGATACAGGGTACTCTATTCATTTAATTGTGCTATTTTATAATATAGGGAAATATATCCTAGACAATCCATCGATTTTGTTTCTGTCATTTACAGCATCTTGTGATCTCTTTATCTCTATCATTTCAAGGAAATTTCTAGCCTTTGTGTTATTTTCTTTTTGAGAACTTTTACTTTGTTAAAATCGAATGTGTGCCCCATTTTATCTTTGTGTTTTTTTAAAGATGTAGGATTTTTGGCGTATTTGTGCCCTTTTATTCGCTCTTCCAAAAGTTGTTTAGTTTGGCCGATATATTTTTTATTGCAGTCGTTGCAAGGAATGCTGTATACAACATGGGACTTTTGTGATATTGGAATGGGATCTTTTAATCGTGTATATAAGTGGCCAAGATTATTTTTATTAACATATGCTAATTTTAAATTGAGCGGTTTTACTATATTATTTATTTTTTCTGATAGTTCTTTTATATAGGGAACAGGTATATATTTCTTTATTGATTGATCGGATTTTTGTGGGTTTTTTAATGCTCGTGAATTGTTATAAAATTTATGTAATCTTTGCTTTACTATGTTGTTTATAAATGATCTAGGGTAGTTGTTTTGTTCTAGAATGTTTTTGATATTATCCAAAATTTTTGGCCTAAAATAGGGACTAGTTAATCCTATCCCTCTATCGACTAATGCAATCACAACATTTTTTTTGTATGCTATAGGTTGAGCATCATTGTACATACTGTATCTCCCTGATGTGCTGGGTTTTTTGTACCATTTGGTTAGAATCTTGTTTCCTTGTTTGATCAAGGTTAAGTCTAAAAAGTTGATCGAATTATTATTTTCTATTTCACAAGTAAATTTTATTTTTGGATTAAATGAATTGAATTTATCAAGTAGATAATCTATTTTTCTTGCGGTATTAGAGCAATGCAATCATCTACGTACCTCTTAAAAAAAGTAGGGGTGAAATTTAAACCACTCATTATACACTCTTCGACATGTTCCAACACTAATTGAGCTACCACACTGGATATGGGAGCTCCCATTGCGACACCTTCTATTTGTTTATACCATTTGTTGTTATATTGAAAATAAGTTGTTGACAAGGCTATTTCCATTGCTTCTATGAATTCTGATTGAGGTAAATTGGTGAACTCTTTTATGCAATTCCATTTCTTTTGTATTACAATTTTTGCCAGCTCTAAAGGGATATTAGTATATAGAGATGCCACATCTAGGGATATTAGTTTATGATCCCTTTCAGTGACTACTTTATCCAAAAACTGTTTGAATTCAAAAGAATTTTTGATGTAATAGTTATTTTTACCTGTAATATTTGCAAGGATATTGGCTAAAAATTTTGACAAACTATAGAAGGGGCTTTGGATGCACGATACTATTGGTCTTAACGGTATATCTGGTTTGTGTAACTTGGGCAATCCATACATTTTTGTGTATGGATTGCCCAAGTTACACAAACCAGATATACCGTTAAGACCAATAGTATCGTGCATCCAAAGCCCCTTCTATAGTTTGTCAATCCATACATTTTTGTGTATGGATTGCCCAAGTTACACAAACCAGATATACCGTTAAGACCAATAGTATCGTGCATCCAAAGCGCCTTCTATAGTTTGTCAAAATTTTTAGCCAATATCCTTGCAAATATTACAGGTAAAAATAACTATTACATCAAAAATTCTTTTGAATTCAAACAGTTTTTGGATAAAGTAGTCACTGAAAGGGATCATAAACTAATATCCCTAGATGTGGCATCTCTATATACTAATATCCCTTTAGAGCTGGCAAAAATTGTAATACAAAAGAAATGGAATTGCATAAAAGAGTTCACCAATTTACCTCAATCAGAATTCATAGAAGCAATGGAAATAGCCTTGTCAACAACTTATTTTCAATATAACAACAAATGGTATAAACAAATAGAAGGTGTCGCAATGGGAGCTCCCATATCCAGTGTGGTAGCTCAATTAGTGTTGGAACATGTCGAAGAGTGTATAATGAGTGGTTTAAATTTCACCCCTACTTTTTTTAAGAGGTACGTAGATGATTGCATTGCTCTAATACCGGAAGAAAAAATAGATTATCTACTTGATAAATTCAATTCATTTAATCCAAAAATAAAATTTACTTGTGAAATAGAAAATAATAATTCGATCAACTTTTTAGACTTAACCGAGATCAAACAAGGAAACAAGATTATAACCAAATGGTACAAAAAACCCAGCACATCAGGGAGATACGGTATGTACAATGATGCTCAACCTATAGCATACAAAAAAAAATTTTGTGATTGCATTAGTCGATAGAGGGATAGGATTAACTAGTCCCTGTTTTAGGCCAAAAATTTTGAATAATATCAAAAACATTCTAGAACAAAACAACTACCCTAGATCATTTATAAACAACATAGTAAAGCAAAGATTACATAAATTTTATAACAATTCACGAGCATTAAAAAACCCACAAAAATCCGATCAATCAATAAAGAAATATATACCTGTTCCCTATATAAAAGGGATATCAGAAAAAATAAATAATATAGTAAAACCGCTCAATTTAAAATTAGCATATGTTAATAAAAATAATCTTGGCCACTTATATACACGATTAAAAGATCCCATTCCAATATCACAAAAGTCCCATGTTGTATACAGCATTCCTTGCAACGACTGCAATAAAAAATATATCGGCCAAACTAAACAACTTTTGGAAGAGCGAATAAAAGGGCACAAATACGCCAAAAATCCTACATCTTTAAAAAACACAAAGATAAAATGGGGCACACATTCGATTTTAACAAAGTAAAAGTTCTCAAAAAGAAAATAACACAAAGGCTAGAAATGTCCTTGAAATGATAGAGATAAAGAGATCACAAGATGCTGTAAATGACAGAAACAAAATCGATGGATTGTCTAGGATATATTTCCCTATATTATAAAATAGCACAATTAAATGAATAGAGTACCCTGTATCTCCGATGTCCTTCATACGTTAATATAAAGTCATACAACACAAGAAAGCGCAAAAATAAACAGCACATAAAGAAATAACGCTCTGGAAAAAATTGCATTTTTAATATTGATTTGACATTGATCCTTTGAAAAGGAAATATTCATACGGTGCTAAAAATCATAATAGACACATAGTATACAGTCTGTAAATATAATTTGTACAACAATGAAGTTCTTTTGTACACAATTAAGCAACATAATGACATAATACATGTGTGTGGTGAGTTTTCGGGAAGTGTTTTGGAGTGAAAATTTTTTGTAAGTAATTGTGTGTTTTTTTTACAGTATTAAAACAAAATGAATTTTAATATGTTATGTATATGTAAAACTGAGGAAGACAATATACAATTGACTTTTATTTTACCATAAATGTTTGAATAATTGGTAATAAATCAATAAATGGTCGCAAATGCCAAGAAATTTACAGTTTGGATTTATATATATATATATATATATAAGAAAAATGTATTCTTAGGGGGGATCCAGCATCAAAAGATAAAACTTTATGTGAAGTTCTTTATTTTTTGCCAATATTTCGTATTATAATCTAATACTTCTTCAGGGCTAAACTACGGTATAAAATAGATATTGTAACTTTATAAAAATGAAAATCAATAAAAATAACTTACAATGCGAACTTATTGAGAGAAACACGTGCACATAACTAGAAAACATCACTTTTTTTTATGGGTTGATGAGTCAAATTGATAATATTTGATAATTTTAAAAACTACAGTTAAATGTTTTACAGTCACAATTATTAAAATAACAATTAAAAAGTTAAGGAACTTCTTGGAAGGACCTCTAAAAATTTTAATAACTACATGTTGACACTTCAAACATCTGACAGGATATGATCAGCTGTTGCCATGACAGAAAGACACAACCTCATTGTGGTATTGCCAACTGAGTGTTTACAACTTATAAATGTTAAAATTACCTGAATTGTACAAAACGGTTGGTTAAAAAGCGCTAAATTACAAAATTGTTATGTATTATATGTAAAAATTGAAAGTTGAATTATAAAAATGATTTTAATATTATGTTTTATTTAATGAAAGGAGATATGAATAAATGTTACTTAATTGGTCGATGTCAGACCTGAAATTCATGGACTTTGCATTATTATTGATCTCTATCATTTCTAGAAACTCTCTCGATCTCTTATGTCTCTCAATACATAGGATCTTGGTATCATCGTATAATGGATGGTGATTAAGTCTAAGACAATGTTGTGCTAAAGCACATCTCTGTTTTTTGGTGTTAATGTCGCTTTTATGTGTACGAAGGCGAGTTTTCAACCAAGAGGAGGTGTTGCCTATGTATGTCTCATCGCAATTACTACATGGGATAGAGTATACTACATTAGACTGACAATCTTTGTTGTCTTTATCTTTGACTTTCGAGAAAAGTCTATCCAAACCAAGCACACCATAATAACCGAATTTGATGTGTTCATACCTAAGGACTTTAGAAATTTTATAACTAACATCTTCTATGAAGGGTAATCTAAAATAAGTGAATTCCTGAGGGGGATTATTGTTATCGCTATGAGAGTTGTTATTTAAGTTAATAGTTGATGTGTTGAATAGCAATCTTTTTACCAACGACCTGGGATACCCATTATTGATAAAAATACTGCTCAATTTATTAAGATTATCATTAAGGAAAGACGGGTGACATATCTTGGTTACTCTGTTTTTTGTAGAAGTCAATATGTTTAACTTCTGTTGTAAGGGATGACTGGAATGGTAATTTATAATTCTACCAGAGTATGTTGGTTTTGTGTACCAATCAATAAGTATGATGTTGTTAAAATTTCTAATTAGTTTCGTATCCAAGAATGGCACCGATCTTTCCGTTTCCGTTTCAACTGTAAATTGTATTTTTTCATGAAAAGCGTTAAATTTATTCAAAGTGTATTCTACTTTGTCCGAAGGTAATCCCAAAATCAAATCATCAACATATTTTTTAATAAATGACAATTGAAAACCCAACGAAGCAATCACTTCACCCAAGCAAACGTCCATAATAATATTAGCCATTATTGGGCTCAAAGGCATGCCCATCGGTACGCCATCAATCTGCCTGTAGAATTCATCGTTAAATTTAAAGTAACTGTTATTAATTATAAATTTTAGAAGTGTCATAAATGAAGATTTTGTTAAAGTTGTGTACGTCTCTATTTGAAGCCAATTTCTTTCTATGATTTCAAATAAGAGGTCTAAAGGAATGTTAGTGAACAACGAATTTACATCTAATGAAATGAGAACGTGATTATCTGGTAATTGGTAATTTTGAAACATTTCAACAAACTCAAATGAGTTTTTAACATCAAAGCCACAGGGATTATTATTTACTGAATCATTGAGAATGGAGGCCACAAATGAGGACACATTATATAAGGGTGAATTGACACAGCTGACAATAGGTCTGTAACTTACCGGAGTCTTGTGGATCTTAGGTAATGTGTAAAGTTTTGGTGAAACACCATTCTGACAACTCAGTCGTTTATATTGATCTTCCGTTATTTCATTTTTGTTTTTAAGTTGTTTTAAAATGTTGTTTATTTTCGTTTGTATTGAGGCAGTAGGGTCTGCCTTGATTTTATTATATATGGAAAGATCATTGAGTAAGTCTTGAGTTTTTTGTATATACTCTGCTTTTTCCACACCCACGGTGACAGCGCCTTTGTCAGCCCTCAAAATTAAAATGTTACTATTATTTTTAAGAAAGTCCTTACATTCGGACATCTCCCTCCTCAAGAAACCGTCAGAATGAGATGGCTGTATGTAATAGTTTGTTAAAATGTTAGTTAACTGTGCTCTACAAAAATTAACTTTTTGAGGAGGTACCCTCTCTAAAACTAACTCACAATCTGCTAGAATTCTACCTACATTGATATCAGACGATTTAGTGATCATTCTAAATTTAGGTCCTAATGATAAAAAATTCTTAATTGAAATTGGAATACCCTGATTTGTAAGATCTACAAACCAATTGGTATTGTTATTAAAAAGGAATTTCTGCTTGGATTGAAGCAAAAGTCGTTCAAACTTACGTATATTATTGTCCCTAACTTTACGAAAACATGATTCGTGCTTGGCAAAAACAAACCTCTCGAAGTCGGTGAAAACATGGATAGGTACAAGTCCTCTAGCTTTTTCTTTAGTACTATTTAATATTTTCTTATAGAAACTCAAATCTGACACCGTAATTCTTATCTCTAACTGCAAAACTCCGTAATCCAACCTGTTGTTAAAGTGTTCTGCCTTCCTGTGTATCTTCCTGTCTCGCGTGGATAGAAGGTTCCTAACGTTGTTAGAAGTGTTGCCTATATGGGAAGGTGTAATTCCTGTCTTCTTGCATCTAAGGAGGAAGTTTCTTCTGTTAACTAGTTTTGCCAGAAGAAACTTCCTCCTTAGATGCAAGAAGACAGGAATTACACCTTCCCATATAGGCAACACTTCTAACAACGTTAGGAACCTTCTATCCACGCGAGACAGGAAGATACACAGGAAGGCAGAACACTTTAACAACAGGTTGGATTACGGAGTTTTGCAGTTAGAGATAAGAATTACGGTGTCAGATTTGAGTTTCTATAAGAAAATATTAAATAGTACTAAAGAAAAAGCTAGAGGACTTGTACCTATCCATGTTTTCACCGACTTCGAGAGGTTTGTTTTTGCCAAGCACGAATCATGTTTTCGTAAAGTTAGGGACAATAATATACGTAAGTTTGAACGACTTTTGCTTCAATCCAAGCAGAAATTCCTTTTTAATAACAATACCAATTGGTTTGTAGATCTTACAAATCAGGGTATTCCAATTTCAATTAAGAATTTTTTATCATTAGGACCTAAATTTAGAATGATCACTAAATCGTCTGATATCAATGTAGGTAGAATTCTAGCAGATTGTGAGTTAGTTTTAGAGAGGGTACCTCCTCAAAAAGTTAATTTTTGTAGAGCACAGTTAACTAACATTTTAACAAACTATTACATACAGCCATCTCATTCTGACGGTTTCTTGAGGAGGGAGATGTCCGAATGTAAGGACTTTCTTAAAAATAATAGTAACATTTTAATTTTGAGGGCTGACAAAGGCGCTGTCACCGTGGGTGTGGAAAAAGCAGAGTATATACAAAAAACTCAAGACTTACTCAATGATCTTTCCATATATAATAAAATCAAGGCAGACCCTACTGCCTCAATACAAACGAAAATAAACAACATTTTAAAACAACTTAAAAACAAAAATGAAATAACGGAAGATCAATATAAACGACTGAGTTGTCAGAATGGTGTTTCACCAAAACTTTACACATTACCTAAGATCCACAAGACTCCGGTAAGTTACAGACCTATTGTCAGCTGTGTCAATTCACCCTTATATAATGTGTCCTCATTTGTGGCCTCCATTCTCAATGATTCAGTAAATAATAATCCCTGTGGCTTTGATGTTAAAAACTCATTTGAGTTTGTTGAAATGTTTCAAAATTACCAATTACCAGATAATCACGTTCTCATTTCATTAGATGTAAATTCGTTGTTCACTAACATTCCTTTAGACCTCTTATTTGAAATCATAGAAAGAAATTGGCTTCAAATAGAGACGTACACAACTTTAACAAAATCTTCATTTATCACACTTCTAAAATTTATAATTAATAACAGTTACTTTAAATTTAACGATGAATTCTACAGGCAGATTGATGTCGTACCGATGGGCATGCCTTTGAGCCCAATAATGGCTAATATTATTATGGACGTTTGCTTGGGTGAAGTGATTGCTTCGTTGGGTTTTCAATTGTCATTTATTAAAAAATATGTTGATGATTTGATTTTGGGATTACCTTCGGACAAAGTAGAATACACTTTGAATAAATTTAACGCTTTTCATGAAAAAATACAATTTACAGTTGAAACGGAAACGGAAAGATCGGTGCCATTCTTGGATACGAAACTAATTAGAAATTTTAACAACATCATACTTATTGATTGGTACACAAAACCAACATACTCTGGTAGAATTATAAATTACCATTCCAGTCATCCCTTACAACAGAAGTTAAACATATTGACTTCTACAAAAAACAGAGTAACCAAGATATGTCACCCGTCTTTCCTTAATGATAATCTTAATAAATTGAGCAGTATTTTTATCAATAATGGGTATCCCAGGTCGTTGGTAAAAAGATTGCTATTCAACACATCAACTATTAACTTAAATAACAACTCTCATAGCGATAACAATAATCCCCCTCAGGAATTCACTTATTTTAGATTACCCTTCATAGAAGATGTTAGTTATAAAATTTCTAAAGTCCTTAGGTATGAACACATCAAATTCGGTTATTATGGTGTGCTTGGTTTGGATAGACTTTTCTCGAAAGTCAAAGATAAAGACAACAAAGATTGTCAGTCTAATGTAGTATACTCTATCCCATGTAGTAATTGCGCTGAGACATACATAGGCAACACCTCCTCTTGGTTGAAAACTCGCCTTCGTACACATAAAAGCGACATTAACACCAAAAAACAGAGATGTGCTTTAGCACAACATTGTCTTAGACTTAATCACCATCCATTATACGATGATACCAAGATCCTATGTATTGAGAGACATAAGAGATCGAGAGAGTTTCTAGAAATGATAGAGATCAATAATAATGCAAAGTCCATGAATTTCAGGTCTGACATCGACCAATTAAGTAACATTTATTCATATCTCCTTTCATTAAATAAAACATAATATTAAAATCATTTTTATAATTCAACTTTCAATTTTTACATATAATACATAACAATTTTGTAATTTAGCGCTTTTTAACCAACCGTTTTGTACAATTCAGGTAATTTTAACATTTATAAGTTGTAAACACTCAGTTGGCAATACCACAATGAGGTTGTGTCTTTCTGTCATGGCAACAGCTGATCATATCCTGTCAGATGTTTGAAGTGTCAACATGTAGTTATTAAAATTTTTAGAGGTCCTTCCAAGAAGTTCCTTAACTTTTTAATTGTTATTTTAATAATTGTGACTGTAAAACATTTAACTGTAGTTTTTAAAATTATCAAATATTATCAATTTGACTCATCAACCCATAAAAAAAAAGTGATGTTTTCTAGTTATGTGCACGTGTTTCTCTCAATAAGTTCGCATTGTAAGTTATTTTTATTGATTTTCATTTTTATAAAGTTACAATATCTATTTTATACCGTAGTTTAGCCCTGAAGAAGTATTAGATTATAATACGAAATATTGGCAAAAAATAAAGAACTTCACATAAAGTTTTATCTTTTGATGCTGGATCCCCCCTAAGAATACATTTTTCTTGACTTTGACAGCAGAGACTCCTTTCCGTTTTATATATATATATATATATATTTTCTATTCTTTGTTGCCGTATTTATATATTATTTAAACTCTTGATGAGCATTGGGCATTTTCGGCATTAAATAAACATACATTAGTTTATAATGTTTGATTTATTTTTTAACGTTTCGACCTTTCTTTTGGTCTTCATCAGAAATGATAATAGGTAAGAAACAATTTTTCTGAAACAACATACACCATGTACATACAAAATGAATTTTAATATGTTATTATATGTTATGATCATTGACATTTTAGATCTTAATCGTTTGACGTTACGTATTTTAAATTTTAAAACCCTTTTAATGTATTTATTTGTTGTACATGTTTTATAAAAGTTATTAGGACACTGTTGTTACATATTTTGGAGTAAGTTTTCTCATTTTTTAATATGATTCTTATATTTTTTGTATACCTATATCAAATCATTTTTGTGTTATCGCATTTTGTATGTACATGGTGTATGTTGTTTCAGAAAAATTGTTTCTTACCTATTATCATTTCTGATGAAGACCAAAAGAAAGGTCGAAACGTTAAAAAATAAATCAAACATTATAAACTAATGTATGTTTATTTAATGCCGAAAATGCCCAATGCTCATCAAGAGTTTAAATAATATATATATATATATATATATATATATATATATATATATATATATACGTGTAGGTAAATTCTTGGTATTAGGCCTTTTTAACGAAATGCAATAAATACTAGGTTTTAACGTTTCGACATTTTTTAATATTAATGTCTTCTTCAGAAAACTGAAATTATAAGTATAAGTTACAATAATGGTTCAAAAAATTAATACAAAACAAGATTACTTACTTAAGAATAGGTATAACAGTTAAAATTGTATAAATAAAATGTTTCTCTTAAAATTTTGTCAAAAGACTTGACATACATCAAAATATAATTGTAAATGTCAGCATATGATTTCTAGATTAACAAATTAACATTGCTGACATATTTTAATAATAATGTCATTACAAAAATTTTTACAATGCAAATATCAAATAAGCACTAAAAGAACTGATTTTTGAAAATATAGAGGGGAAATATTTGTTTATGTAAGTAATGAAAAATAAATTTTTGAAAGTGCATTAATTTCACTTCGGTCATTCACACAAACTGATTCATTTTTCTTAATTTGGATGAGTTCTAATATTGATCGAGATTTATTGTTAATTTCAATATTTAGAATTTTAGTGTTATCAAAATTGAAATTATGTTTAAATTGTTGACAATGTTTTTTTAAAGCCGTTGAATTTTTGCAATATTTATGACCTTTAATTCTTTCTTCTAAATATTGCATAGATTGTCCAATGTAAATTTTGTTACAATTATTACAAGGAATACTATAAACAGTGTGGGTTTTCTTTAAAAAAGGAGTTTTAGATTTAATATTAGTATTGATAAACTTTAAATTATTATAATTTGTATGTGCTACTTTAATATTAAATTTACTAAACATTTTAGTTAATTGTTCTGATAATTTTGGTACATATGGGATAGATAAATATTTAATTTGACTATTATTTACTATTTGATTGTTGTTTTGTTGTTGGTTGTAAAATTTATAAGTTCTTTTTTTAATGATACTTTTAATTAAATTTATTGGATAATTATTATTTGCTAAAGTTATGGTAATGTTTTCTAGAACTTCTTTTCTAAAATTTGGGCTTGTTAACTTAATTGCCCTATCAGTAAGATTTATGATAACACTTTTTTTAAAAGATAATGGTTGACATGATTTAAAATTCATTAATCTACCTGAAGATGTTGGTTTAGAATACCAACTCGTTAAAATTTTATTGTCTTTTCTTATTAAAGTCATATCTAAAAAGTTGATTTTATTATCAATTTCTATTTCTTTTGTAAATTGAATTTTTTTATGATAACTATTAAAGAATGTATCTATTAGATCTATTTTGTTTTCAGGTATTGCTAGAATACAGTCATCAACATATCTTTTATAAAATGGAATTTCAAAATTAATTTTTGATATAATTGTTTCTTCAAGATCTTCCATTACTAATTGTGCTATAACACTTGATATTGGAGCACCCATAGCACATCCATATATTTGTTTATAGTACTTATCTTTATATTGGAAGAACGTTGAAGTTAATGAAATATCTAAACCTTCTAAGAAAGAATTAAGATCTAAATAAGTGAATTCCTTTAATTTACACCAATGTTTCTTAATAATGTCTTTAGCTAAATCAATAGGAATATTTGTGTACATTGAAGTAACATCAAGAGAAATTAATCTGTGATCTTTGTTTAAATCTACTTTATCGATAAATTCTTTAAAACTGAATGAATTTTTTATATAATATTTATTTTTACCTGTAATATTAGATATGCAGTTAGCTAAATATTTTGATAATTTGTAAAAAGGATATTGAATGCATGAGACAATAGGCCTTAAGGGAATGTCTTTTTTATGTAATTTTGGTAAACCATAAATTTTAGGAGGATATGCATTATGTATTTTCAGAGATTTTGAAATTGTGGAAGAAATAAGATTTTTTTGTTCCCATTTATTAATTAGATCATTATTAAGTTTTTGGAATATAGTTGTTGGATTGTTTTTAATTTGTGTATAAGTTCTTTTATCATTTAATATAGTTTCCATTTTATTTTCATAATCATTAGTGTTCATTATAACGGTTGTGCTACTTTTATCAGCCTTTAATATTGTAATTTGCTTGTTTTCTTTAATAAAGGTTTTCGTTTTATTAATACTATGTTTACTAACAAAAGTGTTGGATTTTGTTACAGAATTTGAATTTTTAAAGTTTGTAATAATATTACAAGTTTTAGCTCTAATACTGGTTTTACTATGTTCATCCAAATGATCTATATTAGATTCAATATTAGCAATAATATTAGGAATTGGAATATCTGAATTCTTGTTATATGGAATTGAGAATTTTGGACCTAAATTTAATACTTGTTTAATTTCTGAATCAATTGTAGTGTTAGATAAATTAACTAACCAATTATAATTATTGAGACTCAAATTGTATACTTTTTTTGATTTCTGTTTTAAATTCTCTATTTTTTTACGTTGTTTCCTCTTAATTTTTTCAAAATTCAGTTCGTTTTTACATAGAAAACGTTCATAAAAATTTTTTTTCAAATTACAATTATAGAAATTTGGAATGTTACTTTTTTCTTTGGCAATTAACCTTTCTAATTGGTTAATATTATAAGAATTAATTAATTAATTAATTAATCTTGTTTTGTATTAATTTTTTGAACCATTATTGTAACTTATACTTATAATTTCAGTTTTCTGAAGAAGACATTAATATTAAAAAATGTCGAAACGTTAAAACCTAGTATTTATTGCATTTCGTTAAAAAGGCCTAATACCAAGAATTTACCTACACGAATATAATAAAGGCCAAGAAATAATAGTATTATTAATATAATACTTATTTAAATACTACTATCTGCTATGGTTGAAAATTTAGCAAACATTTCTTCATATACAACACTACCTCAAGATTTCAAGATTATAAGAAAACTTCATTATAGAATAAACAAGTCGAAGAATAGAAGAATATTTTTATTACAATGTAAGCATAATGATTTAGAACCAGTTTTTCTAAATTTCAATTTAAAACATATAATTTTCACGAATGAAAATCTAAATAATAAATTTACAAATCTAGTAAAAAGATTTAAACATTCACTATTAAATCTTTTAATTACTGATACTTCTTATAATATTAACCAATTAGAAAGGTTAATTGCCAAAGAAAAAAGTAACATTCCAAATTTCTATAATTGTAATTTGAAAAAAAAAATTTTATGAACGTTTTCTATGTAAAAACGAACTGAATTTTGAAAAAATTAAGAGGAAACAACGTAAAAAAATAGAGAATTTAAAACAGAAATCAAAAAAAGTATACAATTTGAGTCTCAATAATTATAATTGGTTAGTTAATTTATCTAACACTACAATTGATTCAGAAATTAAACAAGTATTAAATTTAGGTCCAAAATTCTCAATTCCATATAACAAGAATTCAGATATTCCAATTCCTAATATTATTGCTAATATTGAATCTAATATAGATCATTTGGATGAACATAGTAAAACCAGTATTAGAGCTAAAACTTGTAATATTATTACAAACTTTAAAAATTCAAATTCTGTAACAAAATCCAACACTTTTGTTAGTAAACATAGTATTAATAAAACGAAAACCTTTATTAAAGAAAACAAGCAAATTACAATATTAAAGGCTGATAAAAGTAGCACAACCGTTATAATGAACACTAATGATTATGAAAATAAAATGGAAACTATATTAAATGATAAAAGAACTTATACACAAATTAAAAACAATCCAACAACTATATTCCAAAAACTTAATAATGATCTAATTAATAAATGGGAACAAAAAAATCTTATTTCTTCCACAATTTCAAAATCTCTGAAAATACATAATGCATATCCTCCTAAAATTTATGGTTTACCAAAATTACATAAAAAAGACATTCCCTTAAGGCCTATTGTCTCATGCATTCAATATCCTTTTTACAAATTATCAAAATATTTAGCTAACTGCATATCTAATATTACAGGTAAAAATAAATATTATATAAAAAATTCATTCAGTTTTAAAGAATTTATCGATAAAGTAGATTTAAACAAAGATCACAGATTAATTTCTCTTGATGTTACTTCAATGTACACAAATATTCCTATTGATTTAGCTAAAGACATTATTAAGAAACATTGGTGTAAATTAAAGGAATTCACTTATTTAGATCTTAATTCTTTCTTAGAAGGTTTAGATATTTCATTAACTTCAACGTTCTTCCAATATAAAGATAAGTACTATAAACAAATATATGGATGTGCTATGGGTGCTCCAATATCAAGTGTTATAGCACAATTAGTAATGGAAGATCTTGAAGAAACAATTATATCAAAAATTAATTTTGAAATTCCATTTTATAAAAGATATGTTGATGACTGTATTCTAGCAATACCTGAAAACAAAATAGATCTAATAGATACATTCTTTAATAGTTATCATAAAAAAATTCAATTTACAAAAGAAATAGAAATTGATAATAAAATCAACTTTTTAGATATGACTTTAATAAGAAAAGACAATAAAATTTTAACGAGTTGGTATTCTAAACCAACATCTTCAGGTAGATTAATGAATTTTAAATCATGTCAACCATTATCTTTTAAAAAAAGTGTTATCATAAATCTTACTGATAGGGCAATTAAGTTAACAAGCCCAAATATTAGAAAAGAAGTTCTAGAAAACATTACCATAACTTTAGCAAATAATAATTATCCAATAAATTTAATTAAAAGTATCATTAAAAAAAGAACTTATAGTATAGTAAATAATAGTCAAATTAAATATTTATCTATCCCATATGTACCAAAATTATCAGAACAATTAACTAAAATGTTTAGTAAATTTAATATTAAAGTAGCACATACAAATTATAATAATTTAAAGTTTATCAATACTAATATTAAATCTAAAACTCCTTTTTTAAAGAAAACCCACACTGTTTATAGTATTCCTTGTAATAATTGTAACAAAATTTACATTGGACAATCTATGCAATATTTAGAAGAAAGAATTAAAGGTCATAAATATTGCAAAAATTCAACGGCTTTAAAAAAACATTGTCAACAATTTAAACATAATTTCAATTTTGATAACACTAAAATTCTAAATATTGAAATTAACAATAAATCTCGATCAATATTAGAACTCATCCAAATTAAGAAAAATGAATCAGTTTGTGTGAATGACCGAAGTGAAATTAATGCACTTTCAAAAATTTATTTTTCATTACTTACATAAACAAATATTTCCCCTCTATATTTTCAAAAATCAGTTCTTTTAGTGCTTATTTGATACTTGCATTGTAAAAATTTTTGTAATGACATTATTATTAAAATATGTCAGCAATGTTAATTTGTTAATCTAGAAATCATATGCTGACATTTACAATTATATTTTGATGTATGTCAAGTCTTTTGACAAAATTTTAAGAGAAACATTTTATTTATACAATTTTAACTGTTATACCTATTCTTAAGTAAGTAATCTTGTTTTGTATTAATTTTTTGAACCATTATTGTAACTTATACTTATAATTTCAGTTTTCTGAAGAAGATATTAATATTAAAAAATGTCGAAACGTTAAAACCTAGTATTTATTGCATTTCGTTAAAAAGGCCTAATACCAAGAATTTACCTACACGAATATAATAAAGGCCAAGAAATAATAGTATTATTAATATAATACTTATTTAAATATATATATATATATATATATATATATATATATATATATATATATATATAATGTATCGTCGAAATTCTTGGTATTTTCGGCTTTTTTTTTTTTAAAAAAAATTTATATGAAGGGTTTGTTAATAATAAAAACGGTTTTTTGACGTTTCGAAATTATGTATAATTTCCTCATCATAATTTCGAAACGTCAAAAAACCGTTTTTATTATTAACCAACCCTTCATATAATTTTTTTAAAAAAAAAAAAAAGCCGAAAATACCAAGAATTTCGACGATACATAATATTTAAAAAACCGGCTAAGAAAAGAAGGAAAAGCAAAAAAATCCTTCACACAATTTGTATATATATATATATATACATACCGTACTGATGACGACCAATTAGTCAGAAACACGTGTCTACGGTTGCTCTACAGCGGATTATACCTAATATTTTTCTTTTTTTGATATTTTATGTATCCGCGATAATTTCTTATTCTTTCATATATATATATATATATATATATATATATTAATTTTTATTGGACGATTTGTAGGTCGTTATACTAGTTTTAAATAATTTTTAAAACTCGCTAATTTGCAGTGTTTGAAAATTATAATTTTATAATTTTACCACGACCGTCGGTGTCTGATTCAGACACCGACGGTAGCTCAGTTGGTAGAGCAACCGGCTAGTAATCGGTATGCCTGGGTTCGAATCCCAGCCGTGTCGGTAATTTTTAAAAAAAAAAAATTACCTAATTAATTTAATAGTCAGTGGTAAAATTATAATTTTCAAACACTGCAAATTAGCGAGTTTTAAAAATTATTTAAAACTAGTATAACGACCTACAAATCGTCCAATAAAAATTAATATATATTTACTTATATGAGGTCAATAAAAATTTAATATCATATATATATATATATAATATTGTAACGTTTTCGGGTTCGCAATAAACAACTCGTGTAATTTATTTATTTAAAACAGTCTGTATATTCATACACTTAAAATTAATTACAATATAAAAATGTAAAATTAATGTATCACACTTAAACTACTACGATTTAAATTAACACAGGTATTTATTTACCAGTACTATTTATATGTCTGTAATATTTATATCTTTATTGCACTATAATAAAAACTGCACCGTATTTATATCACTTCTATTCGTCATCCATGACGTCTTCCCATCGAAGGTGGGAGGTTTTACCTTCGCCTTTGCTGTTCGGGAGATCTCCAGGCTTCCGCTTGAGGCGTCATGGGGACCGCAGTCGTTCATCGCTGGCAACTGAAGCTGAACCCCAAACTCGTCCCCCATTCCGAACACGCACTCCTCAACTTTCTGTTCTACGGCTTCCATGGCCCCAGAAAATTCCTGTCTCCCATTCGATGAATTCTTCTGAATGTCTTCTTTAAGTTGTTTTGAATTATTTGCCATTACATCTTTTAGAGTCTCGAATTGTTTTACAGTTTCATCTTTTAGAGTCTTGAATTGTTTTGCAACATCTTTTAGAGTCTTCATATTAGTCTCGAATTCTTTTGCAACTTCATCTCTTAGAGTCTTCATATTAGTCTCGATTTGTTTTGAATAATTTGCAATTTCATCTTTTAAAGTTTTTGAATTATTTGCCATTTCAGTTAACATCTCATCTTTTAAAGTTTTTGAATTATTTGCAATTTCAGTTAACATCTCATCTTTTAAAGTTTCGAATTGTTTTACCATTTCATGTTTTAGAGTCTCCGTTATTAAGCTTAGATCAGCCTGTACTTGAAACAAATATTTCTCGGGATCCTTACCTTCATTTATTAAAAGGTCACGAAGCCGATCCTGGAGAATTGTTTTTTTTCCAGACGTATCTGCATCGCTTTTCTTCCAATTCTGCCCTTAACTCGGAGACTTTTAGTTCTTCCAAACGTTTGGTAGCCATTTATTTATTTATTTATTTATTTATTTATTTATTTATTTGCACTTATATTGTTTATCCCACACTGACACCAATTGTAACGTTTTCGGGTTCGGAATAAACAACTCGTGCAATTTATTTATTTAAAACAGTCTGTATATTCATACACTTAAAATTAATTACAATATAAAAATGTAAAACTAATGTATCACACTTAAACTACTACGATTTAAATTAACACAGGTATTTATTTACCAATACTATTTATATGTCTGTAATATTTATATCTTTATTGCACTATAATAAAAACTGCACGGTATTTATATCACTTCTATTTATATAACACTACTACCACTTAAGAAACTATTTATATATTTCTTATATTTCTTTTACTGTTCCGCACGAGACTACTTAAGGACTTTCTTATTCCGGAATTACCCATCCACCGGTGATCCAGCCGCCTTATATACACATACGAAACATCTGGAAGCATTCGCGTAAACTCCATCTTCCTCTCGATGTTTATGGAACATTCGATAAACATTCTGTCTCGTTACGAAGTACAACGCAAATGGATGATTTATTGCTTTATGATGTTTACCAGTCGCGCCGAGATGATTTACAACCTCTTTTTATTGTCGCTCGGAAGTCTGCCTTTCTTTGTGCACTTGTTTCGTTACAATATATATTAAAATTCTTTGCCAAAATATAAAAATGTATTGAAAAATTAAATATCTTCTTGGTACTAGTGGCATAATATGAATGTAAGTAATAACAATATGACAACTGGTTGTCCAAAAGTTACGAGTAGAGCATGATATTATAAAAATAAAGAATGTAAAACCAGTCATGTGTAAATGAAATTGTAAGCAAATAAGCATAGGACAATCGGTATTACCTACGTAATCCCATCAAAAGGCTTATGTTTACTTAGGCATGTACATTTGATTGAAATACACAGACAATAAACGACGCAACTATGTATGTAAGATGTGTTTGTAGCTACAGACATATATGTTTCTACCTAGTTTGGTTTCGTCAGTGCAGCATAACAGAGAAGATGTATGTTGAAGTACTAATATGTGTGGATTAAAAAAATATAGTATTACCTTAAAATGTAAATCCAAAAATGTCCAAGTGTAATACAATAGTGCACTTACTTAATATTGTGTAAAGCGAAATTTCAACCAGGCAGTTAATAATATATATTAAAATTCTTTGCCAAAATATACAAATGTATTGAAAAATTAAATATCCTCTTGGTACTAGTGACATAATATGAATGTAAGTAATAACAATATGACAACTGGTTGTCATTTAGAAAAATTGACAAATATAGAATGTAAATCAAATATGTACGAATGAAATGCAAATAAACAAGCATAGGACTGTCGGCATTACCCATGCAATTCCATTAAATGGCTTGGGTCTACCACAAACTGTGATTACTAAGACATATTTAACACTATCATGTTTAAAATACATTATATATTTTTCTCAGAAGATTCTTGTGAGAGTTATCCATGGAAGAATAAACGTGTGTTCAAGTAACAGTTTGTGGTAGACCCAAGCCATTTAATGGAATTGCATGGGTAATGCCGACAGTCCTATGCTTGTTTATTCGCATTTCATTCATACATATTTGATTTACATTCTATATTTGTCAATTTTTCTAAATGACAACCAGTTGTCATATTGTTATTACTTACATTCATATTATGCCACTAGTACCAAGAAGATATTTAATTTTTCAATACATTTATATATATATATGTTTCCACCTTATTTGGTTTCTTCAGTGTGACACAACTAAAAAAAATACATATCTGTGATTACTAAGACATATTTAACACTATCATGTTTAAAATACATTATATATTTTTCTCAAAAGCTTCTTGTGAGAGTTATCCATGGAAGAATAAACATGTGTTCAAGTAACAGTCAAAGCTACTTGATCTTATTTCGTAATTCAATCCAATTTATTTTTTTCCAACGACCAGCACACACAATTTACTTTTCAAATCAATAAATTTCGTATATTCATGAGAATTTCCAATTAGAACCGACACCAAAGTGATAATACAGATGGCGTCACTTTTGTTCGTTTTACAAATTAAACTTTTTAATTGGATAAAAAGATCAAATTATAAAAACGGGGAAAAGTAGGTAACAGGATTGACAAAAAATTTAATTATTTAATCGTGTACAAGTCAAGGACGAACTTAAAAATTAGAAACAAAATAGCCGTATTTGAAAAATGAATTTCAGTAAAAGAACAAGTACCACATTTTTGATGTCAAAAATTAAAATTATATGGATTGTTTCTAAATTTATCTTTGCCTATTATTTTTGCAAGCGAAGGCTTAAGATTCCAGACGTTTTAAAACTAAATTTAGCCTAGAAGTCTGTCACGGAACTAGGGAGTTGAACACTTGCACAAATATGAATTAATAAATACCTATATTGACGTTCTAAAATTAGAGCAGAGCAGTTAGTTCAATGAAAATAGCGAAGTCTAGGCTATTTTTGGAAATCAAGTATACGAGTTTATAACATTATTAACTATTTGGACGGGTTGAAGGCAGTAATTAAATATTTAGACTTTATATAAGAGTAATTTGAATAAATCCTAGTATTCTGTTTTTACATCAGGTCCGAATTCAAATGAAAGAACATAAAAAACGAATTCTACATTAAGTTTATAATACTTTGCAAATCTGCCCATTCTTGAGGTATTTGTAAAAAGAAACTTTCGATAAGAGAAGCTATTCATTTTTAACTATGAAAGTTTTAAAAACCGCAAATATTTTAAGTAGCAGTAAGTTTTTAGTACGGTATTCTTATAATAGTAGATTTTGTGAACATTTCCATTTGGCACAGTAGTATTAGCTACCGTAAAGAATCCTGGATAAACTAAAAAGGTTTCAAAATCATTTTAAATAAAAATTAATTAACGAAAGTGGTAATAATGGATGAATTAGAAACTGTTATCTAATAAACATATTTGTTAAGACTTAACTTTAGAAGCAAATTTTAAACAATTAGTGATTCTTAATTTTATTTATGTATTTCTGTTGGAAAACGAATGGCCGCAGCTTCTAAAATTTAGTTACTATAGTAAACATTTGTTATAGTTATTTTGTCGGCTATTTGTGTGTGCAATGTAGTACATACGCATACAATTTAAAATATACATAGGTATGATTTACACTTATAATGTATTTGTTACTAGATATAAGTTCAATAATGATGATCCTTACACAACTCTACATCTAATTCTAAAATTTACAAGTCTGTATATACAGGCTGTCCCAGATAATGTGCTCACCATTGGGATCTCGTGAACGGTAAGAGATAGAGAGTTGGTTAAATGAGACAAAATGTTCGTGACACCTGGGTTTACTTTTTTAAATAAAAAAACTTTTAAAAAAATGAAGGATACGTGCGCTATAGGGGAAAAACTAAAAATCGGCAATTTTAATTTCGTCGTTTAACTTATTTCATGTAAAAGATACCGAAATACTATTTTGACATTATGAAGGTACTTTTTTACGCAGAATTCAAATTTGGTATTGCAACCTCTGAAGCTTTTATACGTTTCGAGATTTTTATACAAACTTTCTTATTTTAAATACAAATCGTAGGCGGCTTTGACTGTATCAAAAAGAGCATAATTTGCTGATTTCAATGATGTATAACACTTTGGGTTTATTTGTAGAAATAACAAAGTTATAATGATATTTGTGCAATTTTTGGTATCCTTATGAATGCATAGGCTATACATCAGAGGCAGCATTGAATTATTAAGACAATAAGTAGTATCTGTCAAATTTATTTACAAGCAAGTTACGTATCCGTTAATTTTTGTGTTATTTAGTCTGCTATTTTGTTCGTTTATTTAAAAATCACCGCATTTGTTGTTTTGGTTCGTTTTATTACTTGTTTATTGTTGTTCACGTTATGGAGAAATTTAATAATGAAGAGAAATATGATATGCTTCAAAGTTACATATTGGCTCACAAAAATTCAAGGAATGCAGCTAATCATTATTTGGAGTTGTACCCAGATCGACGGCAACCACACGAAACTTTATTTCGAAGATTAGAAGTAAATCTAAAAACATACGGTGCCTTTAGTAAATCGAAAAGAAATAGAAGAAGATTAGATGAGGAAACCCAAGTTATTGTATTAAATCAGGTGCGTGAAAATCCAAAAGTTTCCACAAGAGAAATAGAAAACAACACCGGAATCCCTAGAACATCAGCCCATAGAATATTAAAAAAGCATCGATATCATCCTTACAAAGTCCACATTAGCCAAGGACTCCAACCAGGAGACGCAGAGAGGCGGACTCGTTTCTGTCTGTTCTGTCTTGGTACATTAATCAGCATAACAACAATGTTACATTTCTGTTTAATGTGTTGTGGTCAGATGAATCTCGATTTACGAACAATGGGTTATTTAACAGAAATAATATTCACTATTGGGGGACAGAAAATCCCCATGCTCTACATGAAGCTCGACATGAAGAATGTTTTGGGTTCAATGGGTGGTGCGGTATTATCGGCAGAAGAATAGTTGGACCTATTATCTTCAATAACAATTTAACGAGTGAACGCTATTTGAACTTACTTCAAGGTGAAATAGAAGATCTTCTAGACGATATTCCGCTTAATCTAACTGCGAATATGTATTTCCAACAGGATGGGGCACCAGCACATAATGCTCACATTATTACGAATTACCTAAATAATAGATTTGGTAATCGGTGGATTGGTAATCGAGGACCCATTTCATGGCCTGCACGTTCCCCAGACTTAACCGCAATGGATTTTTTCCTTTGGGGTTACATAAAAAATAAGGTGTATAAAACACAATTTAATAATGTGGAGGAACTGCAAGCTTGTGTTTTAAGAGAGTTTCATCGGATAAATGGACGTATTTTAGAAAAAGTGATTAATTCCACACTAAGAAGAGCTCAGTTATGTATCAATAACAATGGAGGACTTTTTGAGCATTTAATGTAATTTATCTATTTACTAGTAGTAAATAAATAGTTAGGTATGTGAAGTTAGTGTTTTATTTACTTTTCAGTCATTTTTGTATTTTGTTTCCAGGAATAGGTAAGTATAAAACAAAAAAATATGCTAATTATTCTTGTAACTTTGTTATTTCTACAAATAAACCCAAAGTGTTATACATCATTGAAATCAGCAAATTATGCTCTTTTTGATACAGTCAAAGCCGCCTACGATTTGTATTTAAAATAAGAAAGTTTGTATAAAAATCTCGAAACGTATAAAAGCTTCAGAGGTTGCAATACCAAATTTGAATTCTGCGTAAAAAAGTACCTTCATAATGTCAAAATAGTATTTCGGTATCTTTTACATGAAATAAGTTAAACGACGAAATTAAAATTGCCGATTTTTAGTTTTTCCCCTATAGCGCACGTATCCTTCATTTTTTTAAAAGTTTTTTTATTTAAAAAAGTAAACCCAGGTGTCACGAACATTTTGTCTCATTTAACCAACTCTCTATCTCTTACCGTTCACGAGATCCCAATGGTGAGCACACTATCTGGGACAGCCTGTATATACAGACTTGTAAATTTTAGAATTAGATGTAGAGTTGTGTAAGCATCATCATTATTGAACTTATATCTAGTAACAAATACATTATAAGTGTAAATCATACCTATGTATATTTTAAATTGTATGCGTATGTACTACATTGCACACACAAATAGCCGACAAAATAACTATAACAAATGTTTACTATAGTAACTAAATTTTAGAAGCTGCGGCCATTCGTTTTCCAACAGAAATACATAAATAAAATTAAGAATCACTAATTGTTTAAAATTTGCTTCTAAAGTTAAGTCTTAACAAATATGTTTATTAGATAACAGTTTTTAATTCATCCATTATTACCACTTTCGTTAATTAATTTTTATTTAAAATGATTTTGAAACCTTTTTAGTTTATCCAGGGTTCTTTACGGTAGCTAATACTACTGTGCCAAATGGAAATGTTCACAAACTCTACTATTATAAGAATACCGTAATAAAAACTTACTGCTACTTAAAATATTTGCGGTTTTTAAAACTTCCATAATTAAAAAATGTATAGCTTCTCTTATCGAAAGTTTTTTTTTACAAATACCTCAAGAATGCGCAGATTTGCAAAGTATTATAAACTTAATGTAGAATTTGTATTTAAAATAAGAAAGTTTGTATAAAAATCTCGAAACGTATAAAAGCTTCAGAGGATTTAACCAACTCTCTATCTCTTACCGTTTACGAGATCCCAATGGTGAGCACACTATCTGGGACACCCTGTATATATAGCAATAACCTGCAAAATAAGCTCTTTTACTTTTCTCCATATAATTAATTGATTATTTGAAATACATGAAAAATTAGATTAATTCACCCAGTACATTATATTTCTACATAATAATATAATTATCATTTTTTATATCGTATCTTTTGGTAAAGAATTAGGTAATTTTAATTAAACTATAGATAGCGTATATCGATAGTATTATCGATAATACCTCAGACTATCTGTTGTCAAAATGGTCGATAGTGCCCACTACTATGCTAAAAATGTAATTAATAAAACTAATAGTTGAAGTAAAACGTCAATTTCGGTTTTTCTATTTAGCTCAAAAATTAATGAGCATTCATTCCCCTTGACACACACACACACATAGAGAGAGAGAGGGGGGGAGAGAAAGAGAGGGGGTTGGGAAGAGAAATAGGTGGAGAAGGGGCAGAGAAAGCGAGTGAAGGAGAGAGGAAGTGAGTAAAAAAGCGAGAATGAGAGGGGAGAGGATTGATAGAGGTAGGGGTAAGCAGAGAGGAAAGGGGAAAAGAGTAGAGATAGGGGAAAGAGGAGGAAGGGGCTGACGTTTATATGACCTGGTGTCAAAGATCTTTAGTACCTACTTTCCTATACCATGTACGTGAACAGTATGTAATAACAGTTATGAAGATGTTTCTTACGCTAGTGGACAAAACGTCGCCAGCAGTACAACAGGCTACTATACTATTTTAAACTAGCAACCAAAAGTACCCAACGACAACCGTGATAGATTATATAATTACATCAATATATGTGTATTATTTGTTATAGAAAATTCATAGCTCAACAAGAAAATTAATTTTATCGTGTAAATATAAATGTTTTTTTGCGTCAAATTTATAATACATTTTAAAATATATGACTCTTAGGAATTTATATGTTTTTACATAAAATATAATGGCAAAATAATTGAAAATAGTGTATATATTCTGTAATTTTCCTAGGATTTTTTCATTGGAAGGTATTTTTGAGAAGCAGGTATAGGAATTTATAAAATTATATATTATCTAATAGGATGATATTGTAATGTAATATATAGACTTATAGTCTAAATAGGTCCTAGAATCGGTTTTTGTCCATGTTTTACATACATATATTATAAAAGACAGCAACCAGTGGAATTTCAACACAATCGATATCAAGCAATATCGGTTTTTCTATTAAAGCCCGTGAAACATGAAACTTTCTACATTAGGTATAGTCAACAATTTTCGCTTGTAGTGTGTTGTGTACTTGCACACATGATACTTTTAACGAAACAATGTTACATTCTACAATATCACGCCATCGTACACATTTGAAAAATACTGTTTGCTACTTGTTGTAACACGTGCCAAATATTTGAAGAAGAAATAGATATACGTACATCTAAAAACAAAGTAATGTCTCTACAAAGGTGGAGACATTCAAGTTTTTAAAACTCACATTTTAACTTCTGCATTAAAATAAATGGAAGAAGGTATGTCGAAATATTACATAGCGCGCTGGTTTATAGAACGCTGGCCTAAGAGAGATGGGCGACGTAAGTAGTGAATATATCTGGTTAGAATTTTAAAGTAAAATTATCACTAACAAAATTATACTAAATTAATGCAACATAATAAATGACAATGATTTTCAATTGCATTTAAACTTTAGGAGTCAACAATAATCAATCACTAGTGCCTGTCAAAAGCTTAATAAATCATTTCATTTCAATCTATTCGAATAAAAGAACAATTAAATTCAATCTAAATCAAATTATATAGAGGATATTATTGGTTTTAGCGACTTTTCAATTAAAATGGAGGAATGCCTAGAACTTAATTTCATAAAAACTGGCATTAGCATATTCATGGGAACCTCAGCAATATTTTGCTTTTGCATTATGATAGCGAGAATTCTTGGCATAACTAATAACCATCAAAATATGCGCTTTTAGAGATTTCTCATTTAATCATAGCTTTGAGCTAAATTATAGGCGCCAGGGATTGTTTTTGAAAAATTAGTTATCTATCAAATATGCAGTATCCAATAAGAAATGCTTAGAAAGTTTGAAACACTGAAAAGAAATTAAAAAATAATACAGGAATATTCAAGCGTAGCAACTGAGATAAGTTTATTAAATATAAAAATGCATCAAGTATTTATTGTAAGGGTACATTAGAACATTTAAAATAAAATTCAGTGCAATCACAGATCACTAATTAGTAATTCATCATAGTAATTTTATGATAAAAAATCAATTTCTAAACAAAAACATAAATGTACCGGTTGAAAATAATACCATCTAAATTAAACGTAAATCGCATTTTATTTGCATTTTTTTGATACAACAATGCACAAACAAAATAAAAGAAAACGTAGGCAAACGTATATGAACCCAACAAACGAAGCTATTCTATAAACTCTTGGCTACTCTCTTTACAACAACGTTACCAACCTTAGCAAATTAGTAGTAGGATCTATTCACAACCATTGATTTATTAATTATAATTATTGGTTATGTTGTACTTCACTCTAAAATCAACCAATATGAATCTTTGCATTATTTGTAGAAGTAAATATTCAAATAACAAAGGGACTTAGATGAATTAAATAATCAGGTTGAGATTACACAATTAATTTATTTACTGAAATAGGCTAATCACATTATAAAGAGTTACTTTGGGTCAAGTAACATTAAATTACAAAAATAACTTTGTAAAATATTTACGTTACCAGAACTGTGCGCAGCTTCAATATATAGCTTGCAAGCATTTTATTCTGTCAAATGTCATTGGTGATTAGTTGTTTTCAACAAGCTTATTCCCATAATTCATGCGTAAACAAGCGAATGAAGTCATTCTAACTCATTAATCAATTGCGTATTTTGAAAGAGAACACTTCATAATGGACCATTACTCCCGCTATTAGCAGTTCAAGATGCAATATCTTCTATTATTTATATTATAAACGTTTTAACATTAAGATGTTGTATTATAGAGAGTAGCATGTGCTTTCAATATTCATATTGCTACAGTAAATAGAATCTCAACTAAATCAAATATGCTGATGATTTTAATCAATGTTCAATTAGAAGGGGCAGTATGGTGTGAATAAAAACAGTAAATTTGATGATAATCCAAAACGAGCAAATGCAATTTCCCTAAATTACATTAAAATTAGATACATTATTAGAATAATATGTTTCTAAGGACCAACAAGTTTCTTTTCCTTACTGACACTCGGATTTTCTAAAATCAAATTTATTCTAATTTTTTTAATCTTTATAATATCTTGAACATATTGTTCTTACCTTATTAATTATAGAGGAAAAATTAATAAAATAAAATTTTAGTAATTAAATAAATAAAGCTGGGAAAAAGTAAAAACTTCACAACACATTATCGTTCGAAAGTTATTAGACAAACATAAATGTCAGACCGAAACTAACTCTACGGAGGCAAACCTGAAGGGCATAGCGTAATCTTCATATCTTACCAAAAACATACATGTTAGAAAAGCAGACCAAATTTTCGCACCCATGAGTGTTATATTATCTTAAAAATAACTGAGATATAGAAACTATGCCAAGTTACTTGCCAACACGTTACCTGCATCGTACTGATAACCACAGACTTGTCAATTCTTCAGAAATTTCCCTAATATTCATATCTTTAATGTAAACTTGCCAAGTTTGATCTGGAGGTTTATCAATTTACACAGAATTTTCTGTGCCTATTAGGACAATGCAGTCAACATGTATGCAAGTAACTTGGCATAGTTTCTATATTTCAGTTATTTTGAAGACAATATAACACGCACGCTTGATTGATGTTTGATCTTTATACAAAACGAAAGTCACTTGCTAAAAGGAAACAAGAAAGTAGAAAAACTAAGAGATTAAAAAGTTATAGAATTCTACCAGAAACATACATGAAAAAAAAACCGTATTACATGTTTGTTTCTGGTAGGATTCTATAACTTTTTGATCAGTTAATTTTTTCTAATTTTTTGATATGTGAGTTTGTGCCGCCTTATATAAATATTACAATTTGTACTTCATTTTAAGAGAGTGATATTCAATCTGTAACCCACAAATTCATTATTAAATGAAGCTCGAATAGCGGCAAGTAATTATAATGATTTATATTTTTTTATAGTAAGTGTAAAGAATTTGTAGGAGTTGGATTGGAAAATGTTTTCCTCACATTATTATCAAGAATTTATAAGCACGTCGTAAACAATGGAAAGTATGACGCATCGCAAAAACTATCGTATAATTCTAATAAAACTTATATGCCACGATCTCTATGTACACTATGTTTCAAATTAAATGCGAATGTGAAAACATTTTTAGCAGCAGCCCGCATATCACCGGTGTATTGTGTGTGGTATTGATAAGTATACAGAGATATTTAAATACAAATATTTCAGTCATATATAATAGTAGCACTTAGTGGATGTTCCACTTTAAGAGATAAACTTGCTTATATGAATCATTCGTTAAATATAAGTAATCACATTTATTTTGAATTGAATATATTTTTCTTATTTGTTTTGATATTTACAAATGCAATTGTTAAAAATTACATATTTGTATTTAAATAACTCTGTATACTTATCGATATCACACACAATGTTATGCGAGCTGCTTCAGCTGCTGCTAAAAATGTTTTCACATTGGCATTTAATTTGAAATATAGTGTACCTTACTTGTGTATTATTGCTCAAATCCCTCCGTGGTCGAAACACTCCCGACGGTTTTAAATACAGGGTCCTTCGACGTCGCTATATATGCCCTATGCCGAAAAAGGGTAGTTCGCCACCTCTCATTCCTTTTAGTCTTCTTACCCAAGAGGAAGGTAAGGAAATCAATAAAGGTATTCAACCACAAGTTATATTCACAACAACAAAAAGGTTTATTCAAAATTATACTTATAGTCGTGTCAGTTCACTCTGAGAACTAATTGAAACAATTTAACGAAATATAACGTGAAATGCCCGCTTTATGAATTAAATTATTAAAATGAAATAAATTAAAGGCTTTTTATGTAACTTTCAAATTTCCTATTGTACAATATATATCTTAAGGGATGAATTTGAATATTGTTAATACCAAGACTTTATTGACAAATTGACAAAAAAGAACAGGAGCGGTCATGAAAGAGAAAATTGAATTACTAAATAAAATTTTAAAAATAAACACAGCTTTCACATTCCAATGCATAAATAATAAGAGCATCCAATTGAGGTACATAAGTTTTCGTGCACATCAATCATTACATAAATAAACCTAATGGCAGAGTGCTTTATGAACAACTCAACAATCTTAAATAAATATATTTTAAGGCACCCAATGTCCAAGAGCCTTAGCTGTATATGTCTCTAACATCGAAAAGCTAAAAAAAAACTAGGGGCTCTGACATCAGTAGAATTAGGTTGACATGTAACATTGACAGTAATGAAATATAACAAAAATTTATTCAGTATACTTACGAGGAGCACTCATTTAAACGTGAAATTAAATAGAAGGAACTTGAGATTATATGAATGTTAAATATAAGTAAAAAAACTAAATCTAAAATTGGTATTTAAGAAATTACAAAAGTTCAATTGGAGTTTCAAAATGCTTTGTAACATTTAAATTGTCGAAGAGAAAATTGAAATTTCAACTGTGGAACAACATCTGTTTAAATATTTAAGTTATAATGTGGTGTTCGTAGCTAATCAAATCTACATTGAAGAAAACCACCCACGATTAATAACAGAATATCCTATTAACAAAAAAAAAGAACAGAAAATATATCTTAATCATTTGTTATATATTTATATCACTATCAGAATTATCCAACATACAAATTGTAAATTAATGAAACTGGGTTGATTTTATGAACACTAATTAAACTAGAAATATACCAAGCGGAACGTAAGCACGTGATAAAGCAAAAATCTATATTCTCTAATTATCTCACTTCGTAATGGCATGCGGGACAACAAAAAAAGACACTCAACTCAACGTTGACCTGAACCCCCTTGCTTAATGAATCCGGAATACGTGCAATAATTTTCCAATAAATGTCAAATCTTACACAAATATATATCTAAACTTCCGCTTCTAATATATGAACTTTTATGGTATTTCCATAGAGCACAAAATCAACTTTTGCGAGAAGATCGGGGTTAGCGGCACGCCAAATCGACGTTTTCCCAATAAACATATCCGTAATCACGATCTTGCATCCAAACCGCGTACGCATTATTTGGCGCATCCACGTGAATATAAGTAAAGGTACGCAATTAAAGAACTGAGAAAACAAAAGAAATAAAGATTAAATAAAGTACTTAGGTACAATATTTTAAAATTAATTTAGAGAAATTTAGAAACAAAAGCCGATCAATAAAGCGAATACAAAACATGGATCTACCATATGTCGATAACTGAAAAGTAAGGCTAACTAAGGAGTATCACCAGAATATGACGCGGTAAGGCCAGAAAGTAAATAAAGAAATAAATTACATTAATAAAAGGACAAGAGATAACACACTAAAAATAACTAATTATAATTTAAAATGTTATACCTCAAATTGTCATGACATTTAGGTGATTGAGAACATCTTATTTTGTATAACACTGACTGCATTTTTGTGTAGTACGAAAGTACTATAAACCATTTCATTATTTTTTGTATCCGGTTCTTAGAGGACACTTTACGGTGTAAGTTTATATAATTAATAAACTCCATAATATGCAACTATTCATTAATTATTCTGTAAAGGTAATTTCTGTCGTTCCCAAATTGCTAAATTTGAAAAAACTATCTAGTTGGAATAGAAAGTAGGACAACAGTTTGAAATATAGTTTAGTTATAGAATAGTATTAAAACTAGGACTTGAAATTCTGTTTTACTTTCTTATACGTAGTATAGGGAAGTATTGCGATAATGAAAATTTTCGACCTCGAGATTTTTGCAGATGTTCACGTTTTGAAGTCCCCTGATGCTGAAAAAGTGGTTTTTAAAAAATCTCTCTCTCTCTCTCCCTCTCTCTGACCACGATAGCGGTCAAAGCGCTATAGATATCAATTCCAAATTTTGTATTTATGAATATAATCTCGCTCTTGAGATCTGATTAGATTTTCTATAAAATCGGCAGACCAGAAGTAGTACCTATTTTACTTCAGTGAAAAAATCGAATTGTGCCAATATTTCGTTAACTACTAACTTTAAACAAATTGTTAAAAAATACATATGTACTTAAAATTAATTTGAGAAGAATTTTATTATGAAAGTTTTTCGAAATTTCTACAGGAAGTAGGTCTTTTACTCATATCGAAAATCAGATTTTTGCCAGTATTTCGCTAGTCGCCAGGTACATTACGAGTATAAAAGTATTTAGAACTTAATTTTCAATACCGTTCGTAAAAAAAATTTCAAAATTTGTACCGGAAGTAACACTTTTACTCTTAACGAGTATCACTTTCTTTTGAATATCTCGCAAAGTATGCATTCTATAGAGATTTCTTAAGAGAATAGAAGTACTTGTAATATGATTTTGAATAATTTTTATATAAAAAAATTCTCAAAATTTAAAACAATTTAGAACAATTTCATATAATTTGAAACGCTCGTACGTATAAGAAAGTCGTGTGGTGGCCACTTCTAATTTTCTTTTCATACTTTGTCTATGACTATCTCTAGATGCAAGAAAAAGAGACGAAAAATGAGGTGTGGCCACCACACGACTTTCTTATACGTATGAGCGTTTCAAATTATAGAATTTTAAGAATTTCTTTTACAAAAATTATTCAAAATCCTATTCTAAGTACTTCTATTCTCTTAATAAATCTCTATAGAATGCATACTTTGCAAGATATTATCAAAAAAGTGCTACTCGCTAAGAGTAAAAGTGCTACTTCCGGTCCGAATTTTGAAATTTCATATATACAAAAAAAAATTGCAAATCCAGTTTTAAATACTTTTATACTCTTGATAAATATATATAGAATGCATAACTTACGACATATGTGCAAAAAATCGCTATTCGATAAGAGTAAAAGTGGCACTTCAGGTCAGAATTTTGAAATTTTTTTTATACAAAGGATATTGAAAATTATGTTTTAAATACTTTTATACCCGTATGTAACGTACTTGTCTAAAAAGCATGACTTGCGAAATATTCGCAAAAAACTGATTTTCGATAAGAGTAAAAGACCTACTTCCGGTAGGAATTTCGAAAAACTTTTTAAATAAAATTATTCTCAATTTTAATTTTAAGTACATATGAATTCTTTATAAATTTGTATAAACTTAGTAGTTGACGAAATATTAGCAAAATTCGATTTTTTCGCTGAAGTAAACTGCTACTTCCGGTCTACCGATTTTACTGAAAAACTAATCAGATCTCAAGAGGGGATTATACACGTAAATACAAAATTTGGAATTGATATCTACAGCGGTTTGACCGCTATTGTGGTCACACACACACATACAGACACACACAGAGAGAGACACACACAGGGAGAGAGACACACAGACATTTTTTAAAAACCACTTTTTCGGTATCAGGGGACTTCAAAACGTGGACATCTGCAAAGATCTCGAGGTCGAAAATTTTCATCCGTACTTCCTTATACTACGTATAAGAAAGTAAAAAGGTAAGTGTATTCCTGGAAATGCGTCATTACTATTTATGAGTACATTTATATATATGTCGTAGTCATTGAGCGTAATGCGTCATTTCGCGGAAAGCCTAGTCATTGGCCGTATTGCCGGCAAAGGCTGTATTACAATGAATTTTTCTTTGTTTGACTGAAAATTCAGGTCATTTCAGGGATTGCCTGTTTAATTCTCGTCAAACAAAGTAAACGGTGAAACAATTACACGGTACAGCGCTTGACTGACACCTATTTAGTCATTTGCTGAATGCACGGAATTGCGTTGTGATTGGTCGTAAATTATGGAAAACCATAAGAGTTTGTTTTATCAGAAGTTAAGTGGATATTATTTGGCAAACAGAGATGCCAAAAAACCGTGGAATTATGAAGAAATGAAGGAGGTATGAAAATTCTAACCTCAAAATATTGAATTTTAGGTTTTAACTCAATAGTTGCATTTTAGGTGGCAAAAGATATTTTACTCGGCAAGCATACTAGTGGCAAGAAAGCTCGTAGGCAGTATCATTTATTGTCCCTGTATGATACGATGGAGGTAGGACATAAACAGTTAGTTATTAAAAAAAGGCTAGAAGATAATGATGACGTTATTTATATTACGCCGTACGAAGACTTATTCGAAATATTGTATTCTACGCATATTGCAGTAGGACATGGTTCTAGAGACAAAATGATTTTTGGTTTAAAATCCAAATATCAAATTCCACGACCTGTTATTGAGACATTTTTGCAGTCTTGCGAAGTTTGTCACAAGAAAAAAGCCAACAAACATGCAAATCTTGTAACCAAACCTATTGTTTCAAAAGACTTTTGCTCTCGGGGCCAAGTGGATTTGATTGATTACCAGTCATGTCAGGATGGAGACTACAAATGGTTATTAAATTATCAAGACCATCTAACGAAATTTATCTGTCTACGTCCCTGAGATCAAAACAGTCTAAGGAAGTGGCCTTGGAACTGCTGAAAATTTTTCTTGAACTTGGAGCGCCAGCTATACTACAGAGCGACAACGGCCGCGAATTTGTAAATAGTTTAATTACCGAGTTGGTAAAACTATGGCCTGACCTGAAAATTGTTCATGGACGGCCACGACATCCACAGTCGCAAGGCAGCATTGAAAGAAGTAACCAGGACGTGGAAAATATGCTGCGGGCATGGATGATGGATAAAAATTCAACCAACTGGTCGGTTGGTTGCTATTTTGTACAATTTCAAAAAAACTGTTCTCATCATAGAATTATTGGGCGCAGCCCTTATAAGGCACTGTTTGGTACAAACCCAAAGGTCGGACTATCCTCTACAAATTTACCAGGCGAGATTATCAAAACCTTAGAAACGGAAGAAGATCTTAACGGGGTTTTGTCAGAATTACCTACAGGCGAAGATGATGAAGAAACCGATGAAAATGTTGAGGTTTTGAATGGCAATACAGATGAACAAAATAATGATTTAGTGGGAAATGAACGATATGACGATATTGAAGGCACAAAAGAACGAACGTTGAAAGAATCAAATGTTATAATGGAAGTACTCGAAGCTGATGAAATAAACGTTGAAGTTGCCTTGCCTTTTGCTAGTCCACAAGAAATTGTGAGCGAATCTCAAGAAACCGTTCAACAAGTTATTTGCCTGGATTGTACAAATCAAGAAAAGGCATCATGTGTATTATGTTCCCTTCAAGCCTCCATTTTGAGTAATAGAAATGAATGTCATTCAGGACAGAAAAGAGCAGCCGAAAAAATGGTGTCAAGTACAGTTAAAAAATTGCCGTCATTAAAAATTGGGGACTGCGTGCTGTTGTCAGTTGAAAAAATTGATCGTGGTCCAAGCGACATGCAGAATTTAATATGTGTGATTGTGGACTACAAAAATGGAGTATACCAATTAGGATCTTCCGTGGGTAAAATTAAAGGATGGTATAATCGTGCGGATATTATTGCAGCGAATAGTCACTTTTTAAATATGGAAGATGTCCCTGATAAATATATTTCTGTCCGAGACGCTGTATCTGGAGTTTCATTGCATGATGGGCAAGGATTTGCAAAGTGCTCTTGCAAGCCATCTAAGAAACAATGCCAAACAAATCGCTGTGTGTGCTTTAAAAAAAAAGTGATGTGCAATTCTAGGTGCCATAATAGTGCTACTTGTTTAAATAAATAATAAGTAAAATAAATACATACTTATTCTATAATAATAGTATGCATGTAGGTACCTGCAACTGTTAGAGGTACCACTTTGTATTAGAATATTTTTTGTTTTTGTGACATCAAAATGCCTAGTTATCTAACGCAGGAATATTTTTATTCGTTATTTAAGTACCTAATTATTTAAGTACCGATTCGGTGCGATTCTGTTTTCGAATTAACGGTATCGTTACAATAACGATATTGATTTTCTATAACAACAACCAATCAGAAAGCTTCTACCATAGCAACAACAATATCGTTATTGTAACGATATCGTTAATTCGAAACAGAATCGCACGGATTATTTGTTGAAACTTATACCATATTACACGTGGGATTGTTGCAAATGAACAATGACAAAATAAAAATATTTCGTAAACTTGTTTACTACCCCTACCAAAAACTTTTAAAACGTTTCAACCAATGACTATTTCAACCAATGACTAAACAGGTGTCAGTCAAACGCTGTAACGTGTAATCGTTTCACCGTTTACTTTGTTTGACGAGAATTAAACAGGCAATCCCTGAAATGACCTGAATTTTCAGTCAAACAAAGAAAAATTCATTGTAATACAGCCTTTGCCGGCAATACGGCCAATGACTAGGCTTTCCGCGAAATGACGCATTACGCTCAATGACTACGACATATACGTATATACCAATATGTATTCGATAAATTCAAATTAATTTCTATTTGCGCTAAGTATCAGTTTCATACAAACATATAATTAGAGTAGGTATATTTCAGAGTGCGTACATATATGAATGATAATAATAAACAATATTAACGTATAATCCGTCGATGAAGTATCAGACACATACAAATCTTCAGATATTAACGTTAATATCAACGATATCAAAATGTTTGTGCGTAATTCATATAAATTTGAACATTAGTTAGCAATGTGTTATTGTACATACAATGCAAAATTGTGACGACGGCACCGTTGAGAAACAAAACAAACAGCGAAGCAGAAAACACTGACAAGTCGAACGTCCAAACTTGCATAAAACTTCATTAACTGAAGAAATAATAATAATTTCTAAACATATGAATTCTAATTACATGAATATTTGCATCTATTAAATATACTCATGTGATACTAGTTAAGTTGGTGCTTCTCCGCATTCGCCAAAAGAAATCACAGTAATCCGTACACTCAAGAAAGGATTATTCCACACCGTGAGGCAAGTATGCTAAATACTTTCCTTTAGCTCAATCGCTTCATTCAACATCGGAGTTACAGCCGCTTCCAAGTTTTACGCATTTTTCAATTTTTTTTAAGCATGGGAAACTGTATTTATTATATATTTTCTAGCTATATAACCAAATGTTGATACATGACAGTGGGGTTTAGCAGTTAGATGTGTTCATTTAAATAGTTTTTTTGCTTAGTTTGTTATAGTAAAAAGAGAAATCTTGTAGTAATAAAACTGCATCATCAAGGAAAATAACGCCATAATCAAATTTTCCGATCCTGTTTATTAAAACTGTACTTTATTCTTTTGCTTGTTGAAAATTTTCAAATTTAAAAAGCTAAAATAAGGAATCATATAATTGTAGCTATGCATTACCATAGCGTTTTACGGAAGTAAACAAAAACTTTATCATATTGTAAAATAAAACACTTTACATGCCGCTTGGTACATAAATAACTATTATCATCAAACTCGATAGATTACAGAATGACCGATATACAAAATAATTAAATTAATTAATTTCTATTGCTATACAATTCCCAAGAACATTATCAAAGTAATTAATACACATCAAGTTTAGTCAGATGACAAACAAGCACACGATGTAGATATGTGAAACAATAGTTATTTATGTACCAAGTCAGTAAAGTGATCCTTTATCGAATGAGTCTGATTTATGAGCCATGCGAGCGAGGCGAATAACAGACGAGTTTGCGTCCGGCCCATAGTCGCGATCGTTCGTAGTTCCTGAATGTGTTTTTTGTTTCCAAAAACATTTTTTATTCTCATACCGTTTTACATCCATATTTGGTCTGAAGCTTTGAATGATATTTGCCCTTACAATTAAATGAAATCGCTACCGCTTTGCAACGTGCACTGTAAGAATTACGTTGAATATAATTCAATCTTTTACCCCATACAAATTATGCAATGACTGAATTAAAAGATTCTACAATGTTGGTATCCACGTTTTCTATTAAAGATCTATTGTTTTTGGTGAGCCGACTTAAAGCGTTATTGAAGTCGTTCTATATATTAGAATTCTGAAATTTTTCAAACAGATTGATCTTGCTTTCTTTAGATCCTTGACAAAGGTAAAAAGCACAATCCCAGTGTTCGCTAAAAATATGTCTTGGTCCATTTATAATGTCACGCTGCAATTTGATTGTCTATAATTTGTTATTGTTAAGTTCGAACTTTTGTACTGTTCAATAGCTTTTGTCACGGCGTTATATCTTATGTCCGAATTGAATTTAGGTTTCTTTCAAACAGTTACAATATATATATTTACATTTTATTAAAAAAAACAGGCACTGTTACTGTTACAACACAGAATTGTTTTTATAATATTTTAGTTGACTATGACGTTGCTCATATTATTGAGATTAAAAACCTTCAACATTTAAAGTAAAAAATACATATCACCGCGAGAAATTAAGTAACAAGTTAAATTTCATAATAATAACAACATATATTTATTTCAACGTAAAATAAAACAATAAATTTGTTTAGATCTTCATTATATTTACAAAAATGTAAAGGCTGTGACGCGTTTCGCTAACACTGTAGCTTTGTCAAACAGCGATGGTATAATAATTACTTTACAAGTGAAATACGTATATGTACTTAAATTTGGTAATTACAAGTATATATGACTCACAGAAACGATTAACTAACAAGTACAAAAAGGGGGGGGGGGAAGACATATTAGGCATTTCATCATAATAGGCACACGGAAAAACCCTAAACGAATAAGTTTAGTAATAGAGAACGATTAATATGTAGTTGGTCATTAAGTAAATTCCCAGAATTTTTGTTTTTATTTATTTCAAGGGCTTCTAAGAGATTTAATTTATGGGATTTATTTTGTACATGTAAAATTTCAAACTCGGGATCAAACAAATGGTTTTCTGATAATAAGTGATTTGAGTAATTAGAATCTAGTTTCAGACGAAGAATTAATATCTAATACATTCTCGCAAATATTTTTAAAATAATTACAAAATAAAATCGATATCTAAAAGAAACATTCGTTTACCTAAGGTAATAAAAAAAAGTTGAATACAATCTCTGTTTATTTGATGTTCGACTTAATACAATTGATCAGGTATACCTTTCATATCGCTGGTCTTAGCCATTACAAATTGTGTGTTGCCTATTATGCGATCATTCTGATTGGTTTCAAAGTAATTTTTTGTAGACCAGCCTTATATTGTTAGTAAAGTAAGTACATACAGTTCAGTATAAAAATATCTACGCACCCACGATTCAAAAAAGTACTTTTTAAGCACAGTAAGCTTTATATCGCTATAAAACGAAAGAAATTTATAATGCTGTGTTTTAACTTTTAACTATTTTTAAATATAATTGCAAATTTTAATCGTGAGTTAATAGAATAAATATTGATTATTTCGTTCATGTAGCGGCAACTTTTTCAAGTGCCTTAATTTTTGCGATTTTTTTGCGTTGAATTTGTGGCATATGCCGATGAAGTACCCCCCCCCCCCCTAAGAGATTATGTTATCATCTGTGAATTTAAAGGCTTTCTCTGTAAGACACGCTATAAAAGTATTGATATGCTTTTTCTTTCTTCAACAACTTAAACATCTTTAACTTTGTTATATTTGCTTTTTGAATACTTTCTGATAAGTGACATTACCGGCAGTGAGTGTATTAAATTAAACACCTTATTGAAATTCCGACGAAATTGGACAGGCCCTCATTCTGCTACTTGGTCGCTAATCCATTTTACAAATTCGGATGGTTCTCGTACTTAAAGTGCTTTTCGTTGCTTAACTAATTCGATATCGTGAAAATTCGTTTCGAATCTGTCGGCTAGAGCTTCTAGATATATGTAATTTTCATGTACCGGCCTAGTATGAAATTTAATTTATAACTATGTTAGCGTTATTACACAAATTAAAGTCCTTAATGTTTGTCCTGTCAATTTAACAGCGTAACCGGGATATGATAATAGGGGATTATAAACGTTTTCCCTCTATATTGAATTATGAAGTAATTTAATACAGGGATAATCTCAAAGTATGGTAATATGTTTCATCACAAACATATAATATGTCTTAGGATTAATAGACACATTGTTTAGGGATTACACACATAATCTCAATTTTGTTTCTCTAACTCCAGAGTATTTTTAATCGAAAATTTTCTATTTTTATTAGTCTCTAATAGATAATAGGATGCATCCAGTAATGAATACTGGACACCTATTTTTCTTCCAATAAAGATCTGATTTTGTAGATAAAATAGTGAATTATTACATAAGAATTACGTAATTATGTAGTGTGAATTATTATTTATCTGTTTATATAATATATATTATGCTGATAAGACTAATATTATTAAAAAAAATATTTTGTGATTGCATTTCAGTTCTTGTATAAATATACTTAAGCGACGGATGGATATGTCCTGCAGGGATTTCTTATGCTGTGCGTATAAAAATGATAAAAAGCTGTGGAGCAATCTGGAATTCGAGTGCGGGTGATATAAACAAAATTTAATAACGGACAGGCCTAAATAATTTGGGAGCTGTTCACTGATAATCACTGTGAGAAATAAAAATTCAAATCACCGTGGGGCCCGATGCTTGGGTCTAGAAAACAGAGATATCGCGAGAACAGAGCACAATTCTCAATTCAAATGTTAAATATTCTATTCTTGAGCTTCAGAGGCAGATTCTGACGAAAGTTGGGAGAACTTACGTCTCTTGGTTTATATCAAGAGAACATATAAAAGATTATGAGAAACCTGCGCATTTTGAATTATGTCGTTTAGGTGCATATTCATGCATTAATGTGGGAGTGGTATGGATGAGTAGAATGCTTTCTTGCTGAATCAAATATTAAAGGATACCACGAATACAAAAATATGTTCTCGACTTCGCTTTTATGGTGGGAATAATTTATAAAATTAAAGTATTAATTAAATTGCAATTACTATTTATCATTTACATTGTATTATATGTGATTTAAAAGGATTAAAGATTTACAAACATTATAATTAAATAAGTAACAAAAGAAAATTATGTATAAAAACACTTTGTATTAAAGAATGTCGGGGAACTACAATTCTCACGCCCTGGATATAGGTAGTTTCTATAATCGGAAAGTATAACGTATAATGTATATGATATTCAATTTATAAAATTAAGGGCGTTAGTGCTAAAATAAAAATATATTGCAATTAGGAGGCTTATAAAACGAGTTTGATACTATACTTTTTCTACCACAGCAAATAATCAAAATAATACAAAGTTGCTTGTCTGTTGACGCGCCACTTCGGGGAAGATTGACAGATCGATGACAAGGGTTCACTTTCACCATCTTTTTTGAGTTTCAATTGATTTTTGCATTTAAAATATCTAGAGCTAACTTCTGCCCATCCTTAAAGTGTCCGTTGCTAAGTTCATTCGGTTACTAAAGAGTACAAAGTTACAACTGCTTGTCAAGGTGTATTTAAAAGGTCATTTAGCATAGGTCGCTTAGAAGAGGTTGAAAGTGTTGCATTACTGTCGAGAGATTAACTAGTTTACCGAGAGGCAAAGGGTCGAGATTAACTCGAGACTATAATAAAACTGTTCACCGAGGTTTGTATACTATTGTATTATACCATAATTATTATATTTATTTAAGATAATTTAATGCATGTGTAAAAAAAAACCCGTAAGACGAGATAGTTTTGTCACTTTGACAGGCAGAAAGTTTACTTTAACTTTTAGATCGACAAAAAAGGTGAATTGTATTAGTTTATAACTTTATAACAATTAAGTGTTTTGGTGTTTTCCTCATATTAGGCGCAAACATATGGCACTAAAAAGAACTTTTGCGCCGCAAGTTGTGGTGCCAACTTCACGCACCTACATAATTGTATTTGTTTATAACTTTATAACAATTAAGTGTTTTGGTGTTTTTTCTTCAGATATCGACGGCTCATGTTGTGCGCAAACGATTTGCACTAAATTGGAACTTTGCGCCATAAATTTTGGTCTGGTAAAAAGTTGATACTAAATAACTATTTTTGTTTATAACTTTGTAACAAATGAATCCGGTGTTTTTTCTTTAGATATCGACGACGCATATTAGGCGCAAACATATAGCACTAAAAAGAACTTTTGCGCCGCAAGTTCTGGTTCTAACTTTACACACCTACATAATTGTATTTGTTTATAACGTAATTAACAATTAAGTCTTTCGGTGTTTTTTCTTGAGATATCGACGGCGCATGTTGTGCGCAAAACGATTTGCACTAAATTAGAAATTTGCGCTGTAAATTTTGTTCTGGCAAGAAGTTGATACTAAATAACTATTTTTCTTTATAAATTTGTAACAAATTAAGGGGCCGGTGTTTTTTCTTCAGATATCGACGGTGCATATTAGGCGCAAACTTTTGGCACCAAAAAGAACATTTGCACCGCAAGTTGTAGTGCTGGTGTGAAGTTTGCACCAAAAAATGTTTTTGTTTGTAGCTTTGTACAAAAGTAATGCGCCGGTGTGTTTTCTTTAGGTATCGATGGCGCATATTTGGCGCAACATTTTGGCACTAAAAAGAACATTTGCACCGCAAGTTGTGGTGCTAGCGTGACTATGACACCAAAAAACTGTTTTTGTTTATATCTTTGTAACAAATTAAAGCGCCGGTGTTTTTTCTTCACATATCGACAGCGCGTATTAGGCGCAAACTTTTCGCACTAAAAAGAACATTTGCGCCGCAAGTTGTGGTGCCAACTTCACGCACCTTCTTTACCTTTGGTTGACCCGACAACAATCGTTTCTTGTTATGTCATAAAATTAACGAACTTATTGTCAAAATGAAATGTCAAAGTCGATGCAACCGTAAGCTTTGCGTACTGTCTTTGGTCGGCCTATTATCAATTTGTTTACTTTATTACCACAGTGTTCGTTGTGAAGTGTTGGTATGAAATAAAATCTGCAAACTCCTTGTAAGTAATCTTCACAAAATGTATAAAAACGTGTTTTTGATAACTGTATTTTTAAATAATATAATTACTATGTAATAAATTTTCAGTAATTTTGAAGTTTGCACATTTAGTAAATTATCTTACCGAATTACATTCGAGCTTCCTTTTTATTTCCGAATAAATTTTCCATTTTCAAAGTCAAATTTAGTTGGTAAATGGGAACTGAACTCAACAAATTGCCTCCTCGATAAAACGACTTTTTATCAGGCAATTTGTTTCGTAGAGTTACCCAGCAACAAACATTTTCGTTAAAAACCGAAAATTTATCCGGAAAAAAAAGCTCTCGTGTAATTATAAGTGATAAAAATTCGGGTAAAAGTTTTGACATATCGAGTTTTCAGATTTGTGATGGTATAGCGTAAACGTCAAATAAATATACGTCAGATTCTTTCGGTGAATGGATTATAACAGAAATGTTGAGTAGTAAAGCGTTCGAGGACTGCAGTCCACTAGGTCTGAGGGAAACAGTTCTCCTGTAGCAGTCGAGATATCTTAGATCGAATAGAGAAGGAAATGAAATCACTATTTCATCAGATCAGCGACTGCGGCCTATTTATATGGTGTAACGTATGTAGAACAAGTAATATTGCAAAAGCCATATGAAATCTTACTATCAGATGATCCAATGTTCTTCTTCTTCCTTAAATTATTTGGCTTTCGGCTTTCACCATCTCTGCCAGTCTCGAGAGTTTGGCTCAGTTTGGCCGTTTCTATAATTCTTAAATCCAATGTTCGAGCGCAGGATATGACATCTTACTGCCAGAAAGGTCCAATGTTCGAATGGCAGGATCGCCATATGACATCATGCAGGTATCTACGTACGCCTGGCAGGGTCTTCATATGACATGAATCCCTTGTTAGAGAGTTGGACGTTTAATAAAACACATACGCATGTGCTTTAATTCGTATTACATTACTGTACACTATGCACTATAAACTATATACATACTGAATTACTTAATACTGACTACGGACTACTGCCTAATGAATACTGAATACTGAATCATACTGAATACTTAATTTTCCTAAGATCACTCTTTTATATTAACTATATTATCTTAACCTAGTTCAGTGAAGGATTGGTTATGTAACAACAAGTAGTTTGTGTTTATGTATATAGGCCTTGTCTATATAACAAGACCCTGTGTCATGGACCTTCTACTACTTTTGCAATATTAATTGTTCTACATACTGTTGTGATATGTACTATGGTTAATAACAGATAGTTTATATCTTGAAATTGATTTATAAATTAGTGGAAGCTACTATAATGCCCACGTTGCGTAGCAAAATATATTGCGATGTTTACTATATTTCCTTTAAGGAGGATATACCGTATGTGTCTATTTTCATTAGCTATAGGGATTCAATGTTTACATGCGATTTATACGTATACAAATAATACGTGGCAACGTGTGTCTCCCGGCAACAATCGACATCACAGCGACTTTCCCCGATCTTGCCACTTCTACATTAAATGTTTAGCTGCGAACACGTTCCGAGATATAGTCTGCAATAAAATCCGTCATCATCAAATGGACGGCGCGATCTAGTTGTTTATTATTATTTTCAGAATCCTTTTTTATTTACCTTATTTTTAATTTTATTAGAATTACGCTTTTGTTTGTGTCATGCTTAATAATTCTCTGCATTTACTGAAAGGAAAAAGAAAAATCCTTGCAAGGCGTAAATATTATTTCTAAGCGCAGTACAAACATCCAAGTCAATAGTCCAACAGCAGTGTTATCCCACTGGTGATTTGGTGAAGAGCATATCTTCTAAGGTTACACCTTAGCCAAAAATACCACGTTTAACACTCTTTTTTGTTTTATACAGATATCTACTGAAGATGGCAACTTAGTTGCCGAAATACGTATTTAGATTTTTTGATATATATTTTTTGTGGTAAGGGATTTTTCTTTTGCATTTTATTTCACATTTTTAGCCACAGTCTCCACCCATTATTGGAACTTATTCTAATGTCTTTACTTCTCTTTGGGACGGGTATAAATGAATAAAAGGATGGATATCAATAATACTTATTTTTTTATTTATAATCTTAAATATACAAAAACATGTGGTGGTTATTTTAACCTATTTATATAATACTTAAAGATTCATTTATATGATTCATTTTGTCCTTTGAAATACAAGCATCTTGCAATCCTTCTTATTTTAATGTGTTATGATTGATTGTCTAATTATCTCTTTATATGTGTTCAAAGCCTATCCTCTCATTTTAAAAATTTTCTATAAGCCTAGTTGATTAATATCCTTTATTGAATTACCTAATCCAAGATTTGCACGTCGGACTTCGGTTAAACAATAATGGAATTCATTAAATGTTTAAATAATAATTTATTTTATTGTGATTGAGGCTGAATTATTTATATCCTTTATTGAGTCACCTAATCCAAGATTTGCACGTCAGACTTCGGTTAAACAATAATGGAATTCATTAAGTGTCTAAATAACAATTTATTTTATTGTGATTGAGGCTGAATTATTTATATCCTTTATTGAGTCACCTAATCCAAGATTTGCACGTCGGACTTCGGTTAAACAATAATGGAATTCATTAAGTGTCTAAATAACAATTTATTTTATTGTGATTGAGGCTGAATTATTTATATCCTTTATTGAGTCACCTAATCCAAGATTTGCACGGCGGACTTCGGTTAAACAATAATGGAATTCATTAAGTGTCTAAATAACAATTTATTTTATTGTGATTGAGGCTAAATTATTTATATCCTTTATTGAGTCACCTAATCCAAGATTTGCACGTTGGACTTCGGTTAAACAATAATGGAATTCATAAAGTGTTTAAATAACAATTTATTTTATTGTGATTGAGGCTGAATTATTTATATCCTTTATTGAGTCACCTAATCCAAGATTTGCACGTCGGACTTCGGTTAAACAATAATGGAATTCATTAAGTGTCTAAATAACAATTTATTTTATTGTGATTGAGGCTGAATTATTTATATCCTTTATTGAGTCACCCAATCCAAGATTTGCACGTCGGACTTCGGTTAAACAATAATGGAATTCATTAAGTGTCTAAATAACAATTTATTTTATTGTGAATGAGGCTGAATTATTTATATCCTTTATTGAGTCACCTAATCCAAGATTTGCACGTCGGACTTCGGTTAAACAATAATGGAATTTATTAAGTGTCTAAATAACAATTTATTTTATTGTGATTGAGGCTAAATTATTTATATCCTTTATTGAGTCACCTAATCCAAGATTTGCACGTTGGACTTCGGTTAAACAATAATGGAATTCATAAAGTGTTTAAATAACAATTTATTTTATTGTGATTGAGGCTGAAATATTTATATCCTTTATTGAGTCACCTAATCCAAGATTTGCACGTCGTACTTCGGTTAAACAATAATGGAATTCATTAAGTGTCTAAATAACAATTTATTTTATTGTGATTGAGGCTGAATTATTTATATCCTTTATTGAGTCACCTAATCCAAGATTTGCACGTCGGACTTCGGTTAAACAATAATGGAATTCATTAAGTGTCTAAATAACAATTTATTTTGTTGTGATGAAGCTGAATTATTTATATCCTTTATTGAGTCACCTAATCCAAGATTTGCACGTCGGACTTCGGTTAAACAATAATGGAATTCATTAAGTGTCTAAATAACAATTTATTTTATTGTGATTGAGGCTGAATTATTTATATCCTTTATTGAGTCACCTAATCCAAGATTTGTACGTTGGACTTCAGTTAAACAATAATGGGATTCAGTAAATGTTTAAACAAGAATTTGTATTTATTATATTATATTTGAACACACATAAATGAGTGTATTTATTTATTAATTATTAGATTGCAAGTGAAACTTTATTATCATGCTTGTACTTACGCCGATTCGCTGTAGATCTTTTCGAACTCATCCAGAAAATTATTGGATTCCATCTTTGTTGGTAGTCCTTTTGTTTACGCTTTTCTTCGGAAAGCGATTTTTATCCACTAATGGAACGACTGCTTCCCTCGCGCTCTTATTTCTTGGCGCGCTTTCTGTTTGAATATACTATCCGTGTACCCTCACTACACTGTATCCAATGTATCTGCTTCTTACTTATTATTACGCGTGTTAAAATCTTAAAAGCGTTTTTTGCCTTTGAAGATTTTGTTACTTGTTTTCCTTTTTCTTTGGTAGTCAGGATCAGCTGAAGAACTCTTGAAGAACTTCCTCTTTTGGCTGCGTTGCCCCTTTTTTTATAGGCAAGCAAAAATGAAGAACGCTAATTTTTTTTTATATTGAAATTGTTTTTATATTCTGGTTTGAATATGCTTAACTGCACCCTCTGTGACGGATTTCTTAACCATTTGTCTAATCTTTGTTCCCATTGGTCGATCACTGTTATTTTGGAATTTCAACTTTGTTTACATTTTTATGCACTCGCATACTTAATCAATATCGGTAAGGTAAGCCAACCAATTTATTTGGTAAGTACTTTCTAATTTGTGTTATATTATACTTTGTCTAATATCGTATTTTTGTTTTAGCTTGAAGTTTCTTGGAGTATATTCGTGTGGAGAAGAAATAAACAAATCGTATATCTCAACGTACATTCAATATTATTTTATTCAGAAGATACCAGTGAAATGTGCATATTGCCACATAGACTTTTATTTTTTATAGTTATAGTGATTACGGTAGTGGTACTTTAAATGATTGAACAATATTTCTTAGTGTTCTCGCAGTTAAAAAAAATGCATTTGAACTTGACCTACTTTTCTGCTAATTGCTAATAATAGTGTTTTAAAGTCATTATATATCCTTTTTAAAACTGAGGTCAGTATTTGAATTTTGTTTTATACAATAAGTAATTCTTATGTTCTAATTTATTTGAAAATTTTAAATATTCATAATTTCTTAGATCTGTTTGTCATCTACCATTCATAGGTTGGGTATATGCAACCCACGTCTCATGAATGTTTATAGTGTTGCATATTCGCATTCTTTTTCAGGGGTCAATTGTTTTGTTTACTTAAGTGGAATATAAAATTAAAATTAGTCTACTAATTATGTGTCTACTTGTGTATCTAATTATTTTTTAAATATATTACCTTAAAGTATGTTCGTGTCTTGTTTTTTTGTGTTTATTTTTAAAATATTGACTAAATATCTACCTACATTTAATTTTTCATATTCTTTTACATTTTTATAATTTTTAAAATTTAAAATACCACAGCAATACGTTATAATGGATTCACGCTTCCAATAATTCTCATGTAACTATTAATTTTAATAAATACGTTTTTGTTTGTCTTGTTTATTAAAATGTGTTTGGGAGGCTTTTTAAACGTATTATCAAAAATAACGATAACCTAACATTTGATTGAAACTGAGGTTTGGAAATGACGGTGGGAAGTGAGGGCGGGAAATGAGAGCGGGTAGTGAGGGCGGGAAGTAAATGTGAACAAAATGATAATACCAAACTTTTAAAAAGTCAGAAATACCAACATTACGCGTATGGTTGTAAATAATAGTATATTACATGCTGAGGTGGAAAGTGTTTTATTATTGTCGAGAGATTAAGTATAACCGAGACGCGAAGCGTCGAGGTTAACTTTATCTCAAAACAAGAATGAAACTTTTTACCGAGGTTTGTATACTATTTTAGTTACAACCATAATTATTATATTTATTTGTAATAAAAATTCCGGTAAAAATTTTAACATATTGAGTTGTCAAATGAATGTACGTCAGTTTTTTCGGTGAATAGATTATAAAAGAAATGTTGAGTAGTAAAGTCTTGAAGGACAGCACTCCACTGGATCTGAGGGAAACTTTCTTCCCGTAGCAATCCAGATATCTAAGCTCGAATGGAGAAGGACAATAAATCGCTATACCATCATATCAGCAATAGCAGGGTGGTGTATCTACATGGATTCAAGCTTCCAATAATTCTAATGTAACAATTAATTTCAATAAATAAGTTCTTATTCGTCTTGTTAATTAAAATGTGGTTGGAAGCCATTTTAATGTATTATTAAAAATTAAGATAAACTAACATTTGATTGATATTGAGGTTGGGAAATGAGGGCGGGAAGTGAGGGCGGGAAGTAAATGTGAACAAAGTCACACTTCCAAACTTTTAAAAAGTCAGAAGTTCCAACATTACGCGTATGGTTGTAAATAAAATTTATTATCGCATGTGGATAAGCTGTGACACTAGCAATAAATTTCTATTAAAATATAATTACTGCCGTAAAAGAGTAAATAAATAGCTGCAGCATGTGTTATTGTACTGTAATGAAATTTACTAATAAACATGTATGATTTTACAAAACTTAATAATAGTTCACAGTTTTGTTTTTATAGCGAAGCACTATCCATAAACCTATAGTTGCATAAGCTGTAACTCAGAACTTTATTGACATCATTTATGTAACCACCATCTGTTTGTTACAATTAATGTAATTGCTTTCGTCTTATATATTATCTAATATAAATCTTTCTATATAACAATTATCCTAATCTGTCGTCATTCTCAACCTGGCAACACTATAGTTATAGTTTCTACATGATCTACACATATGACTATTTAAAAATAACTATCCCCCTTATGGAAATACTGAGAGTAGCTGCGATTCTGAATCAATAAAACTATTTAATTGCATCTGTTTATTTTTATGTAGATATGTATGCAATAGTATTATTGGTATTCGTATATTTGTAATTATTTATGTATTTTGTCTTCTATATGAAAATTAATCTATTGGACATATTATGGGTATATTATTATTATTATTAAACTCAATATAGAAACATGTATGATACAAAGACGCTATGTTATACCATAATAAAAATTAAAGAAATAGCATTGTCTAATGCACTTGTTGTCAATTTTATAGACCCACTGAGACTTATTTTCCGAAATATTATGCTTGAGGTATGGGGGTACTCAAAACTTAACAATATACATAAAATCAACAACTACTTATGTTTAATGAGCACTGTACAATGGAAATTACTCTGGCAATTATAAAGAATGTAACATCTACAAAAATCGCCAATGAACAAAAGGTAAGCCAACCAATTAGCTGTATCAAAATCGTCAACAAAACAAAGATAAATGACAATATTGAATTTCCAACAATAAACTATAACGAGCCACTAATTCAGACTGTATCTAATCTTCAGAACTCCTATGCACGAGTACTCAATCAAAATCAGAAATCAACAAACATAGGCGACCAATTTGCAGCTTTCCTGCATGAGTTCAAAGCAATGACAATGACAACAAATTAATGAAAACGGCATTTTAGTATACATGCTGAGTACCGTTATAAACAACTAACGGCGAACACGTACATAAAATAGCCTTTATACAGCTTGTCTAATGGAACACTTGATATTACCAAGTAAACATTGCAATGTCGTATTCTTTGGCCGTATTGGGCCACGACGAAAGACAGGAGAGGGTAGGGGTAACTGTGATATTGCCCGTCGATGCTTCACGGCTAAACGTAGCGAGAGCGGGGATACAGTACGCGACGTTGCAATTCTAATGTATTTTGGACTTGTTATATTAAGTGTTCCATTACACAAGCTGTAGGTATATGTAACACTTTCATTTCTAAAATTATGTTCAAAATACTCTATTATAAAATCGACTACATAAATCACGTAGACGATGCAACATCTGGTGGTGTAGCTGGTATAATCCGAAACTTAATATCTCATCAAAATAAGAAAATACAAAAGAGTAAACGGTTTTCTGTATCTGTCTACGGGACGACATTTCAAAACTTCTCACCCGAAATTTCTGGAAATCTGGAAATCTATGAAAAATTCCCTGAAACAAGTAAGAAGTATTATCTTGGGGGACATTTCTTGATGTAAAACTTGACTCGCCCACTTTAACCCCCTGCCCCCAGGAGGTACCCCCTTAAAAATCTTAAATGGAAATAGGTATCGAGTAATACGTCATTTTAAAGGTAGTAGACCAAACGTTTTCCGCTGGAACAAACGTCTTTTGGACGACAATGATAACTTGGAAATGATAAACATAACAGAATACCACGTTTATCAAAGATACCTTATATTATTGAATAAGTGCGTTGCAAACGCTTTCTATATGCTACTAAGACTGAAGAAAGACTCTTTGAACATCAACAAAAAACGATACGACCCATACTGCATACAAATTTGGCCACAGTAAAAGTTTATGGTAAATTTGTTCAACACACATTATCTATATAGATTCGGAAAATGACGAAGCCTTCTTGAAATCGATTGTTTTCAACATGATCCGACAAAGAGTGGTCTGGGAGTCAACAAACTCATTACAAGTGAAAAAACAAAAAAGGTCATTCAAAAATCAAAACAATGTTATTTATATTTCTTGATAGTAAGTATATTATTCGCAAATAATTAATTCTAACTTCAAAAACAATTACTGATGGGTTTTACTTAAAAGTTTTTCTTCTTTTTGGTCCAGAATATCGCGATGGAAATAAAAATTTTGCAAAAAAATAATATTTGCCTTGAAACATTTACCGTATTCGAATAACCTGCCCTGAGAAGTCTCCACTGGTTTATCGTATTATTTTGCTGATTTTAGAGGTCGCTGTCATTTGCAGTTCAATACTTGCGATATAAACACGGATTTTCAATACATTGGATCTTAAAACCTAGAATTGTATTTATACATTAACTATATTAAATTTTATTATAGAAGATAATTTGAAAGAAGTTTATTAAGCTGGTAATTAATTTCCCAACACACTCGATCAAGTCAATGTGGTACTTTTCTTTTAACTATCAACGTCAGCTAGCCACGCCTGGATATTGGACCTCTTTTTTTGTTGAGCATGTGACCTATATAGAATTTTAAAAGAGAATATAATTTCAATTAAAACTGAATGTATAAATGAGAATGTAGAATATTGAATATTTGCCCAGGTCGCTACTGCTGATGTCGGTTTCTTCTCGAACAAGAGATATTATTTTCAAACCGTTATTTCCTTATATGTGGATGCACTTAATAAATTGGTATATTCCACCATATATTGTATTGCAACCTGAACGTGAAACTCTCATTTGTTTCCTAATTGTAAAAGTGTTTAAAAATGCTGATTTATATGCAATTTAAGTGTAATGTGACAATATTTTCTACGAAAGATATATTGTGTACGCATTTGATGTTTTTGTAAACAAGAATAAAAATGACCAACAAATTAATTATCTGAAGTTTAGAAAATTCAAACTCATTGCTATAGCTTCTGACGCATTTTTTATCATATATGCCTAGTATACATACGTTCCTACGTATGTACGTGTACTGTAGGTTATTTTTTATTTCACACTCAATTAATAAGGAATGAAATTCAATTACACGATGGCTCTAACATTGTCAACAATATTTGGGAAACAAATTTCAATTTAAATCATCTTTTTTTGCTTTATTGTCGTGTTCATGTACCGTAGAGAATATTTTTAATTAAGGGTGTTTTAACTTGTATTTATTCCACTTTACAAACAATATTACTTTCTGTACTGTGGTACTGTGTTATTAATTAATATGATGTATATATTTTATTCAAAAAACAATATAAACCACTGCACATATAAAAATACTAATCCAAATTGAGTATAACTGCATTGTTTTAAATATAACATTTTTTTGTAATTTGTAATATAACGTATTTATTGTATGAAGATTTGTTTACATTTCAAGCAAGCCATTTTCTTATGAAATTCACTAAAATTAATGTTCATGTAATAACTACAATTATATGATATTTTCGGTATAAGAATAACTTTAAGTGAAAGCAAGAATAAAATAAAAAGTACATGATTGAAGATGAACAAATATTTTTGTCAATGTAGGTGTGTAATAATTGTTTCGAAGTTTGCAATTAAAAATAGTTTTATCAAGAAAAAGTTACCGTATTTATATACTGAAAATCTGGACAGTTCGATTTAAAGTGCTATGGGAAATATTATTATTAATTTTCTAAACCCCATCTACTTATAGATAATTAAATATACTTACCTATTTAAATAGAGAAAAAGTAATTACTTGTCCATAGAACTATTATCACTAATCACTAATAAACTTTAATAAGTATTTAGAGTTTAATAACAGATGAGCCTAGGAGTTAAATCAACTAAATACACTCCCCAAAAAAATTATGGAATCACACATTTTTTTTTTGAATTAGTTTATTTTTTCAAAATATTATGTTCTATAACTAAGTAGTACACAAACATATTAAAAATAAAACAAAATACAAAGGAAAAACCAAAGACCGCAACTTGATATACTTAACTATTGAAAAGGTAACACTAACATAAAGAACTTAATTAACGGAAATTTGAACTAATAATGAGTATTTCCGCCTGGTGCCCGTATTACGGCAGCCATCTGTCTTGACAAAGACTCAATAAGACCACTGATGTAGCCTTGACCCACCTGCTTCCATTCTTCAGTGACCACTGCTTTTAGCTATTATAGCGTTCTTGGTGGAACTTGTTTGGTTTGTGGTGCCCACCCAATGTGTTCCCGGATATGCTCTATTGGATTCATGTCCGGGCTTCTAGCTGGCCACTCCAGAACACGTATGTCAACCTCATTTAGGTAATTTTGTACAATGTTGGCGATGTGGAGGTGAGCGTTATCATGCATTAAACGGAAATTCGGGCCTATGTAAGTTGCATATGGAATCACAAGTGTTCTAAGATAATCCTAATGTACCTATCTGCGATTATAGAGCCATTAGGAATAACCTTAAACCCCGTCTTAGCCTTCGAAGATACACCTCCTCATATCATAATCGAACTACATTCGAAATTTGTTGTTTTACTGACGTTGCACTGACTCTAACGCTCACCATCTCGTCTCTATATACTAGTAGGCGTCTATCTGGTGAGAACAGGCAATACCTTGAGTCGTCTGTAAATAGAATGTTAGCCCAATCTTCAGCGGTCCAATTACGATGATCTCTCGCAAACTGTAGTGTGAAGTCGGTGTTCTCTAGTGAGTATGGGGCCTTTGACCGGTATTCTAGAACGTATATCTTGTTCTTTAAGTCGGTTTCTCACCTTCTGACAAGTATCATTTATATTTCGAACGGTAAGCAGCTCGTTTTTTTTTTATGTCTTGCAATGCAATGCATTATTCGCAAGGCCGTAAGTCGTAAAAAGCAATTGTCTATGGCCGCAGTGAACCACTTCCTACCTTGTCTTGGTCTCCTATTATATCCCCCAGTTTCTCTATACATGCTCACCAGTTTTAGAAATTGTGAATTGTCGGACACCTAACACCCTACCAACGTGTCTTTTACTTAGTAGTTAATTAACGTAATGGCATGGACAATTTCTTCGTGACTCAAATTTTGTGTATTGCGCCTTGGAGGACTGTCATTCATCTTTATCAAAGCAGGAAAGAGGCTTCCACATGGAAGGTCGTGATAAATGTTAAAAGAAAGAGCTGTAGTTTCAAAATTACCAATTTTTGGTAGAAACGAGAAGCTCACGAAATTAGAAAAAAAATTAACTTAAACTCGAGTGCATGAGAATGTTATAAAACCAAAACAAACAATTGTAACGATTTACTTTTTATAGATAAGGGGATTCCATCATTTTTTTACGCAGTTCAGTATGAAGGAACTGGTAAAAGAAATGCATAAATAAACTGCATTATTTCTTTAAATAAGAAATTGCTTGTGATACTGTCAGATCAACTCACAAACATGTTGGGTGAAAAAGCCATTATATGGTGAGAGAATTATATTACGTATTGTAATTAATTAATAATAATTAAATATCGCCCTGCGCGCCAATAGCGCCACAAAAACAGGCGGACGAGAGTGATAACAAGAACAAGATCGAAAGCGTTGATGTAAACCAAGTTGCAATAAAAAATATTAAAAATTAGCTAGTGTTCAAGTTAAAAAATTAATACAGTCCACTAATCCTCAAGCGCGTATATTCGGCTACGAGTATAGGCCGTAACAAAATACCTATAGAATTGGCTCACAACATTATTGGACGGTTTTCATGACAGAAATTTTTCAGAAACTGTTCCGACGGATATACTCTATCATAGATAAGTAATATGTAATATGTAGGCCATTCTTATATTTTTAATTAATACTAAGGTTGTAGAATTGCTAAATTATTTTGACGGGTTTTAAGTTTGTATTTGTAGTATTTGCATTTGTATAATATATTTATTATTAGGTGCAAATTACTTTAACCACATACATAGGAATATATATTTCATCAACTTTATAGATATTAAACATATAGAGTGAATTAATTATTTGAAAAACGTTTAAAAATGCAAAGTGGAAGAATTTTTTTGAGAGTGTATCAAAGAGAAAAAATAATTCTCCCGATCACATTTTCTTGGACAACAGTAATTACTTAAAATGTATACAAGTCTAATAATTAGTTTAAATAAGTCTTTTCAAATGTTGAAACTTGATCTGGAAATTAATTTGCTGGTTATCAACTATGTATTAGAATGAAATAACACTCAAAATCATTACTGCTAAAATAATATACTTATAATAAATATAAAAGTTGCTATTAACATCCACTGCGTTGCTATTTTTACTTTCTTATACGTAGTATAAGGAAGTATTGTGATGATGAAAATTTTCGACCTCGAGATTTTTGCAGATGTCCACGTTTTGAGGTCCCCTGATACCAAAAAAGTGGTTTTTAAAAAATGTCTGTGTGTCTGTGTGTATGTGTGTGTGTGTGTGTGTCTGTCTGTGTGTGACCACGATAGCGGTCAAACCGCTGTAGATATCAATTCCAAATTTTGTATTTACGAATATAATCTCCCTCTTGAGAACTGATTAGATTTTGAGCAAAATCGGCACACCGGAAGTAGCAGTTTACTTCAGTGAAAAAATCGAATTTTGCAAATATTTCGTCAATTACTAAGTTTAAACAAATTTATAAAGAATTCAAATGTACTCAAAATTAAATTTGAGAAAAATTCTTTTAATAAAGTTTTTCGAAATTCCTACCGGAAGTAGGTCTTTTACTCTTATCGAAAATCAGTTTTTTGCGAATATCTCGCAAGTCATGCTTTCTAGGCAGGTAAATTACGAGTACAAAAGTATTTAGAACATACTTTTAAATATCTTTTGTATAAAAAAAATTTCAAAATTCAGACCGGAAGTACCACTTTTACTCTTATCGAATAGCGATTTTTTGCAAATATGTCGTAAATTATGCATTCTATATATATTTATGAAGAGTACAAAAGTATTTAGAGTTGGATTTGGAATATTTTTCGTATAAATGAAATTTCAAAATTCGGACCAGAAGTAACACTTTCATACGTATAAGAAAGTCGTGTGGTGGCCACACCTCATTGTTTCTCCATGTATGTACATACACTAGCTTCTTAATTTAAGAGAATTTTACCTTTTGAAGGTAAGCTTAAAAATTATTAATTCTAAAAATGAATTTATTTCATTTTATGTGAAAGATATTTACATACCTACTTGTCAAAGCAAACGATTATAAAATTTTCTAAATATTTGGTAGGTATAACTAATAAATCAATTTAATTTTCATAATTTTGTAGGAATTTGATTCATATGTGTTATATAAAAATATCGCAGATATATAATAAGAAGAGACAGAATATCGGGTTATTCCGCTGTAGTGCAACTAGTCTGAAACACGTGTCTGCGGTTGCACTTTAGCACTTTAGTGGAATAACCCGATATTCTTTCTCTTATATATATATATCATTAGAAGAGTGTAATCGGTATATCGGTTAAACAAAAAGTAATTACGTGCTCTTTTGTTTAATTCTCAATATTTCGTTAACAAATGTTCATCATTAGGAGGAAGCTTAAATTTATTAAAAGTTGTTCGAGAAAATTCACAATAGTTAAATATAGAATTATCACGTTAGCAGAAAATACATCTAATAATATTGTATATCATAAAAGTATTTTTTCTACTCCCATACTTTAATTGTATTATTACATATTCTGAACCTGTACTCTAATGATGTCCATTCAAATAGAAATTTTTCATTAAGATACAAGTTTACATCCAATAGGAATGCGACATCCCAATATTCAATCAATATTCAATATGGTCATATATACATATCTGACAGATTTAAAAATTAATGAAATGTGACAGTTCTCTGCAATTTACTAGTAAGTAGTTAAAATTTGTGCTTTTTTAAAAATATAATAGTAAAAATGACCGATAGTGACACTGAAATATAAATTTGAATAAACAATTTTAATACGAATTTGTGAAATATGTGAATATTTTACATATTCGCCTTTTTACTTTCTTATACGTAGTATAAGGAAGTATTGTGATGATGAAAATTTTCGACCTCGAGATTTTCGCAGATGTCCACGTTTTGAGGTCCCCTGATACCAAAAAAGTGGTTTTTAAAAAATGTCTCTCTGTGTGTCTGTCTCTCTCTCTGTGTGTGTGACCAGGATAGCGGTCAAACCGCTATAGGTATCAATTTCAAATTTTATATTTACGAATATAATCTCCCTCTTGAGAACTGATTAGATTTTGAGCAAAATTCGCATACCGGAAATAGTAGTTCAGTGAAAAAATCGAATTTTGCAAATATTTCGTCAATTACAAAGTTTAAACAAATTTATAAAGAATTCAAATGTACTTAAAATTAAATTTGAGAAACATTGTATTAATAAAGTTTTTCGAAATTCCGACCGGAAGTAGTTCTTTTGCTCTTATCGAAAATCAGTTTTTTGCGACTATCTCGCAAGTCATGCTTTCTAGGCAGGTACATTACCAGTATAAAAGTATTTAGAACGTACTTTCAAATATCTCTTGTATAAAAAAAATTTCAAAATTCGGACCGCAAGTACCACTTTTACTCTTACCGAATAGCGATTTTTTGCAAATATGTCGTAAATTATGCATTCTATATATTATATTTATGAAGAGTATAAAAGTATTTAGAGTTGGATTTGGAATATTTTTTGTATAAATGAAATTTCAAAATTCGGACCGGAAGTAACACTTTCATACGTATAAGAAAGTCGTGTGGTGGCCACACCTCATTTTTTACATTCTGTCGATGAAACTTTTTAGATAACAGGTTACTTTCCAGTAGTCATTTTGTTATTAATTACTTTTGAATTACGACCCAACTCCATTATTTGTTTCTTGTGCTATGGACAATCATACCGGTTAAGAAATGAGATAAATCAGATGTGCTGAATTTAACATTACTAGCGACTTCGCCAAGAATTTGAGAGTACTCTAAATCTCTTGCAAATATAGGTCAAGACTTGCATTTCAACAGCACAGTTTCATCTCGGGTAGATATCAACTTGGCAGTATGTATGTTATTTACATCCGACTTTGCGAAGGCTTTTGATTCCATTGACCATTCGATATTGCTGTCGAAGCTTCATGCGCATCGTTTTTCAAAAAACCTGGAGACTTCTCAGCACTATTCTAAATACTTTAATAAAAGCGCCTTTGTCTCACATGATGATCAATGGAAATAGGGTCAACCCATATCCTTTTACTGTCTTATACGTAGTATAAGGAAGTATTGTGATGATGAAAATTTTCGACCTCGACATTTTTGCAGATGTCCACGTTTTGTAGTCCACTGTTGCCGAAAAAGTGGTTATTAAAAATGTCTGTATGTGTTTGTGTCTCTGTGTGTGTGACTACGGTAGCGGTCAAATCGCAGTAGCTATCAATTCCAAATTTTGTATTTACGATTATAATCTCCCTCTTGAGATCTGATTAGATTTTCAGTAAAATCGGCTGACCGGAAGTTGTAGTTTACGTCAATGAAAAAATCGAATTTTGCCAATATTTCTTCAACTACTAAGTTTAAACAAATTTATAAAGAATTCATATATACTCAAAATTAAATTTGAGAAGAATTTTATTATGAAAGTTTTTCGAAATTTTTACCGGGAGTAGCTCTTTTACTCTTATCGAAAATCAGTTTTTTGCAAATCGTGCAATTTAGACAGGTATATATTAATTGTTTGTCAAATTCATATTTCTGTGTGATGAATATTTTGGATCAACCGGTATCTCATTTTCTGTTATATTATTTTGAAGGCATAATAATCTTTTGGAAGGCTGTGTATATTATTATTTATTTTATTGATTGTTAATTTAAAAGGATAAGATGTCGAAAGATATCTTTGTTTATTAGAAATTTAAATTTGTTTTGATGTAAGAATCTTTATATCGATCGGGTTATTGGGAAGGGGATTGTGACCTTCCTAGGCCTAGCGTTCGATATAGATAGGCATTAAATTTTGGTCTCCGGTATAATAATAATGTTGTTTAAGAAATATATTTTTTGATAATTGAATAGTAATGTAAAATTGTAAGAATTCATTTAATATTGGAGCTGAGGTTTAATCAAGTTTTAGTGATTTTGTTTTAATGCCATAAATTAATAAGTTAAGTATATAGTTGTAAGAGAAAGAATGCATTCTGATAATAAAAAGGGAAGAAAAAATTTGAATATGTAAAAATTTTACTCGTTTTCTTCATTTTCTTTTGCACATGCTTTAAAAGAAATTTTATATTTATATATTGATTTAGATTATTTTCATTACATTAGTAGATTACATCTTCTTGATGAATTTTTGAGTTAAGATAATCATATATATAAAATTATAGGTTATCAATTAATTTAATTTAAGTATTTATTCTTGATAGATATTGTGTGTAAGTTTCAGTGATTTCAGTGGTTTTGAATTGTTGTTTAAATTATTTTGTTTTATAAGGTAATTTGTCGTGTTCGTCATTGCAAGTTTTTTTTATCCTACTTTGTCAGCAAGAGGGTAGGGTTTTTTTTGTTAATTTGTTATTGTTTTTTTTTTGAAAATATATAATTATTTATAGATATATTGTTCAAATTTGATAAAAACTAATTGATTAAAGAAAAATTTGTTATTTTTATTGGGTAATTTTTTTTTTTTTATTATATCCTAAGATCACGATTCCTGACGTGAAGATTGTTCAGCATTTCTTTTCTGAAGGAACCTGAGTTAAAGAATCCTGTTCTCAGAGCTAGTTTTGGCACCATGATAAAAAAAAATATATATACTAATATCATAGCATAATTATATTGGCCGCAAGCAACGTGGAGCGAAAAGAAAAGAGAAGGAAGCAGAAATATACAGGGCGCCCAACAAAATTTGTACATGTCAAACAAAATGGAGGGAGACAAGAAAATGAAATGGAGGCAATCAGCAAGGGTATGAGAGTGAAGAGATCCAGGGTAAAGGGGCTATCAGGAGAGAAGAAGAAGGAGGAGAAAAATGTTGATGGAAATGTTATTGGAAATGGAAAAAACAATGGACAAGATGGAAGAAAGGCTGCAAAGAAGTTTTCAGGTATTTATGGCAAGGTTTGGATAGGTGGATGAACAAGAAAAAAAATCGAAGTAAATAAACAGGGGGTTGTAGAAGTAAAAATTAAAGTTGATGCAATGAAAGATGAAATGTTAAAAGGAATGGATATAATTGAGGATAAATGCATAAAAGTGCTACAGAGAAGTGTATTAAATGAAAAAAGAATGGACAAGGTGGAGGAGGAGATAACAGCAATGAAAATGAACAAATTTATGGAAATGGTGATACAACGAAATATATTCCGATACCAGTACCAAATGATGCTTTGCCTAAGTTCTATGGATCAACATCAATAAATCCGATGGGATTTCTGAAGAATGTGAAGGCGTGTTTGGAGAATGTTCCAGGAGAGGTTAGAAAGCTGCAGATGGTGAGAAGTTGCTTGAAGGACAAGGCTCTTATCTGGTGGGACATGATTTCTGAAGAGGTGATGACGTTCAAGGATTTTGAAGAGAGATTCACACAGCAGTATTGGGAACAGATGGCACAAATGAGGGTGAGAAAAGATTTATTATTTGGTAATTTTAAGAAAGGAGGCCCAGACAATCGTGAGACATATATAATAGAAATATATTTGTTATGGTTGATATTTTTTACTAAATTTGTGAGGCTGTTTCCCACTACAAAATACAATTCTGAGATTGCACTTGTATGTATTAATAACTCCGTACAGAATCAAGGAAAAATGAGAAGAATTTTGGCTGATAATGCTAGTTATTTTACTAATGATAGATTTATAAATGCTCTAAATGAACAAAATATTAATGTATGTTTTTCTTCAATACGTCATCCATGTGCCAATGCATGTGAGCGGTATATTCAAGAGGTCATCAAGTTTTTGAGATTGAGAACCCATGAACACCATGTAGGCTGGGTCCAGTATGTTCAGGAGATTGAAGATTCCATTAACAATTCACCCAATACCCATACTGAAAAGTGACCAGCGACGTTGATGAATGGAGTGACTCCTGGTAGGCTATGGAACTTGCATGGAGAAGAGGTCCATAACATAGACGAAAGAAATAATCTTGTTCGGGGAAGACTACAAAGGCAAGGTGGGAAGTATGTGCGTCGAGAAAATGCAAAAATTCAAACAAGAACCAGATTCAATATTGGTGATACAGTCATTGATAGAAGATACAGGGTTGCCAGAAGAAATCTACAAAAGTGTGCTAAATTGGATCTTCCTTATTGTGGTCCGTATATTGTTACAAGAATATTTAATAATGTAACATATGAGCTCTATTCAATGGACGGACGCATAAAAAAGGGACGATATCACATTAGTATGCTACATCCATACTTGAACAATGTGTGAGAAGATTGTAAAGTACTATTCAATTATATTCTATGTGCGGAGAAGACATTTACTTTATAGTATATTGTATTTGGAGAAACTTTAGAGGTAGTAGGGTGTTGTGTGCAGAAAATAAAAATTTCTGATATCTTTGTTTAGCACAGATTTAATATTTTGCTATTTTGGAGATATGCTATGTTTTTTTCATAATCTATGGAAAATCTAAGATATATATTAATTGCTTGTCAAATTCATATTTCTGTGTGATGAATATTTTGGATCAACCGGTATCTCATTTTCTGTTATATTATTTTAAAGGTATAATAATCTTTTGGAAGGCTGTGTATATTATTATTTATTTTATTGATTGTTAATTTAAAAGGATAAGATGTCGAAAGATTATTTATCTTTGTTTATTAGAAATTTAAATTTGTTTCGATGTAAGAATCTTTATATCGATCGGGTTATTGGGAAGGGGATTGTGACCTTCCTAGGCCTAGCGTTCGATATAGATAGGCATTAAATCTTGGTCTCCGGTATAATAATAATGTTGTTTAAGAAATATATTTTTTGATAATTGAATAGCAATGTTAAATTGTAAGAATTCATTTAATATTGGAGCAGAGGTTTAATCAAGTTTTAGTGATTTTGTTTTAATGCCATAAATACAAGTTAAGTATATAGTTGTAAGAGAAAGAATGCATTCTGATAATAAAAAGAGAAGAAAAAATTTGAATATGTAAAAATTTTACTCGTTTTCTTCATTTTCTTTTGCACATGCTTTAAAAGAAATTTTATATTTATATAGAATCTATTGATTTAGATTATTTTCATTACATTATTAGATTACCTCTTCTTGATGAATTTTTGAGTTAAGATGATCATATATATAAAATTATAGGTTATCAATTTATTTTATTTTAAGTATTTATTCTTGATAGATATTGTGTGTAAGTTTCAGTGATTATTTTAGGGTTTTGAATTGTTGTTTAAATTATTTTGTTTTATAAGGTAATTTGTCGTGTTGTTTTTCTTGTTAATTAGTTATTGCTTTTTTTTTTTTGAAAATATATAATTATTTATAGATATATATTTCAGATTGTTCAAATTTGATAAAAACTAATTTGATTAAAGAAAAATTTGTTTTCTTTATTGGGTAATTTTTTTATTATTTCCTAAGATCACGATTCCTGACGTGAAGATTGTTCAGTATTTCTTTTCTGAGGGAACCTGAGTTAAAGAATCCTGTTCTCAGAGCTAGTTTTGGCACCATAATAAAAAAATTAAATATATTAATATCATAGCAGTACTACGTACGAGTATAAAAGTATTTAGAACTTAATTTTCAATAACTTTTATATAAAAAAAAATTCAAAATTCGGACCGGAAGTAACACTTTTACTCTTAGCGATTAGCACTTTATTTCGAATATTTTTTTTAAAATATTTTATTTTTAATTGTTGTTATAAGTTCTTCAGTTCCTTAAATATTTGTTTTCTTATAAGCTATACGTTATTTTTCTCCAATAATTGGAATTTATTCTATTGGACAACAAAGATTATTATTACAAGGGAGACAACGCTAGACTATTTTTTTGTTGAGTGACAAAGCATTGAAAGACGCAAACGCGAATTGTGTAATTAAAAATGAAAATGTAAAAATTTAGGCATATACAGTCGCTATTATCTATGAAAGTTGGATTTCATTTTTGATAAGTGAAAGGCATTCCAATCAGTCTACATAACTGATTTACTTTCTTTCCTAATTGACATTTTTTGTTATTAATTTACTATTTTTAATCAACATAGTCTCTACGTCATAATTACAGATTAGTTTTGTTACATTTCTCATATATATTTCATGAGATAAGTCTGCTGAACAAGCAATTGCAGGTACGTGCTTCTGGCTTTCTATTGTCAGTGCAGTGTAGTCAAGGAACAATCCGGGATATAAGAAGCAACAATCGGGGACTATATAACAGACTATCAACTAAAGCTTCAGTAAGAATTTCCTCCGAGTATAAAGATTCATCTTACCTTGCAACTACACTACACTGTCGATCACTAATAGGTTAGATACACGTGTTTGTAGTTGCTAGTTTAACGGAATTATCTCATGAAATTATTTACCCGTATTTGTGCCTTGTTTCATATTCTATGGGTTCTGATAACATGCATGTGGACAATGTTGACCCCATAGCCATGTTAGCAGAATCCTCAAAACCAGACCAACAGATTTTAATTCTTGGGACGGGGTCCATAAAAATGATCTTATAGTAAAGACAGTTTTCTATGTGCGTAAATTATGCTTATCAGACATGTTCAACCAATCCGTGTCTTTAAGTTTATGGTAGATACTTTGGACTTTTCTAATATCGTATATAAACCAAAAACAGCTATTTTGAATTCTTTGCCTCTGCTTTCTTCAATAGTGAGAAATTACAGACTAAGGTACCACTCATGAGGGTAATTTCTTTTGAATTAGCAATGTAGCTGTTAATCTGAGAATGATATCTAAAAGTATTGTCTAGGTCAAATCCTAGACTACTAGCACTAATTCACATAAAAATAATTTAGATAGTAATCTTGTGTTTTACTATATTTTTTAAAGTGACACAGGCTTTTTTACTTACGAAACAAAAGAATTGCGTACTTTTCTATATTAAAATTGAAGAAATGTGCTTTCTAGTTATATATATCGTAGCAGTATTTCATTTAAACAAATTAAATGTTTTAAAAGATTATTTGAGACTTACAACATCATATTAGCAATGAAACTAATGTTTTACATATAAATATTTGGCATGAGATGAATGAATATAATTTAGATGTATTATAAGACTTGTAAATTTGTATGACATGATTTGTTATAATTTAGTAAATATAAAACATTGTTATTTTTAAATTTGGAGTAAAAAAAGAATAATTATAAATGAAATAAGACATGGACTTCACATTATATATGTTACACTATAAAAATAACATATTGCTGTGACTCTTACAAATTGAGGTTTATATAAAATAAATTTAAATTATTCAATCAATGAGTAGTTAAGAATCAAGCACGTATCCTAGTGCTAGGCCTTATGCTAGACTAGGATACAACAAATTTTCTGCTAAGTAGTAGGTTAAGCAATTTTACATTTAACTAGCTCAGTTTAAAATGGTTAAAAAAAAATTCTCTCAGGGGCAGAAAATATAAATAAATTCTCCAATTGATTTTGAATGCTCTTTAATTATCTCCAGGTCAGGTAAAGAAAATAAAATGCAAAATAAATCTTATCATCTAATTTATTAAAATAAATATTAATGAATTAGAAATTTCAAATTACACACACACACACACACACATATATATATATATATATATATATATATTTACAAACAAAAAATTAATATTTCAAACATCATTTAAAACTACACATATCATAATCAACAAGTCAATATAATAAAGAAATTAAAATAAGTAAAAGCATAACGTCGAGAAAAATGTTTTAAAATGTGAACGTGATTATCATGATTTATATTTGCCATAGATACATGTAAACAATCAACATCTTTAATAAAAAAATAAATTTTATTGCACATGATGAATTGTACTGGAATATGAATAACCAAAAATTTACACGATTTATCATTTACGAACAAAATATAAACATTAAGGGAATGGCTTTGCCCTAATTAGTCCTGCCTGGCGCCTTTTCTCGCTCCCAACACAGTACCATCAGAAAGCAAATTCACACCGGTAGGTACCCCAAAGTTCCACCCTACGAGTATGTCTTTTTAACTCGTCGGACACAACCCGAACATACACCACAATGTGCTCACCCCTTAAGGCATATATATAAATTTTTAAAATTAAGTAAATAAAAATGAAATAAAATAAAAGTATTTGTGTATTCAATTAATTAACTCAGCCCTGATTAGTTCTGCCTGGCGCCTTTTCTCGCTCCCAACACAGTACCACCAAGACTAATTCGTGTCTTAAGGATTCACCAGGACTCCATGCTATGAATTAAATAACAACTTAATTCATTTCACACATCCCTGATGTATTACCCAACACGTTAACATCGAACACACAAGTACTACAAAATATACTTGATATACATACAAGAAAAATATATACATTAAAATAAAACATTACCTTCTTTGAGATTCCAATACAAAACACCACTTAAAAGAAAATTGGTACAACACTATACACACATTTATAACAAACATTATCAAATCACCTTAATTCTTCATACATTATTTCAAATTCGTCCATGTTTTCGAATACAGATCACTGTTCAATTATTCTGTATATACATAAAACAAAATTATTAATCACAAATCCTTTAATCTGATAAATAAAGTAGTAAAGAAAAGTTTTACACTAAAATAAAATTATTACGCTATTCAACCTAATCATTACAATCACTAAAATGTTTTATCATAATGCATGGCGTAGTAACCCTACATACAAAACAAAACATTCCAGAAAAATAAATAAAATTAAATAAATTCAAAGTTCGAATTAAAATAATATTGTCCCGTACATAAATAATTATTTCTAAAATAATTACAAATCTCAATGTAAATTGTGCAGCATGACTATTACGAAAATATTACAAGTTTTAAATCTTGTTGAAAATTTTATAAGTATTGAAAAATCTTAAAAATATTCTAAGTTCAGATTCAAGAATAATCTTTTAAAAGAATATAACCTTTAAGAGGAAGAAGAGGTTTCCACCTTCTTCTTTTTCCTCTTTTGAGTGCGGTTTACACCAGGCAACTCTGCCGTTTTCTTCACGGTCCCAGTCTTATATAGATATTTTTCTTCACAAAAACGTCCGGTTCAGTTCCGTTCAGCAGCGTATTAACAATCTTTGAAAAAGGTAAACAAACATGTAAATATCAAGTTGTTTACACGTTCATGATTCATCTATGCATCTAGAGCAGGATATTGTTTTCGCCGGCCATACGGTCGATCTCTCCCGGTCACAGTATTCTTCGTGCGGGAAACACTTGCTCGTTATACTTCACGTAACATTTAATGCTTATTTTAACATTATGACTTTTATAAAATTTATACTAACATTCTTTTATTATTTTACTTAAATAAAAAGTAAATTTTGGCAAATTATTGACATAGTGAATATTTATATACACATCATGATAAAAATAAATAAAATAAAAATTAATTAAAATAAATCTTGAAGTGATCTTGATTATACTTATTTATAATTTACAACCCAACTCAAGATCACTGCATAAATATCCCTATGGGAATATCTGCGATTTATAAGCGAGAATCGCTAATGCTAATGGTATAAATCCAAGATTTCCCATAAATACCAATTAACATAATCATACTTTATTTACAATATTATTAATATAAAACATAGAGACATGAAAGTTCCCTATAATATGCTCATTCTATATTTATATACAAATCAGAGGTAAATTCAATTCCTTCTTACAACCTACGTGGTTTTCATGGGTTCGTATCCTCAATTGTTTTATAACCTCTTGATTCTAATTTTTTCCAGCTATATTACACAGGGTCGAGTTCAAAATTATATGCAAAACTCTTGGAGTTTATTTTAAACTTTACTCCTTTCATAACAATAAAGTTTAAACATACAACGTTTTAAAACACATAAAATAATAAAACTATCTATAACTATATATACAAAAGTGCATTTAAATTCTTTAAATTTAACACCTTTCATTGGTATTACAAATATTGTAATTGTATTATTGAGTTCCCTTAAAATGAAGTGGCAATTGTAGTTCACTATTTTGGGAAAACTTCGTAACATTTTTATATTTCTGGGCTGTGGGTACTTTTTAACTGCTTCCAAAGCCTCTATTCTCTCATGGGTCAATTTAAATTTCACACCCTCTTCTAAAATCATTTTATCATTCACATGATGTGACACATTTTCATCATGTGGGTTCAATATGTGTTGTACGGGTTTTACATACCCATAATGCAAAATATTTTGTTCCTTATGAACAATTTTAATTAAATCCACTAATAAATTTACCACTATTGGATATAATTTCATGAAACATTTATATAGCTGTACCAACCAAAGAGAATTAACATTTACAAACCACTTTGCATTAGTACTTATTGACAATAATGTTTCTATTAACTTGGGGAGTTGTAGCTGTTGTTTTAGTGATTTAAATGTACACAAAGTTAATTTATCATTCTCAATGTTTTCTAAACAATCTAAATATTTCTTAATTATTACTGTGATGGGGTTCATTAAGTTATATACTAAATTTTCTATAATTTCATCTTTTAACAGATATTTAATTTTAAACTTGACACTTAATTTCTGCTTATGGGAAAATGGATGAGTCGTTTCTGTTTTAATACAACTATCATTGCCTACTGCTAAATCTATATTATTATTAAATAATTTAATATCTTTTGTCAAAGGATCACTCACACCATCATTATTAAATTGTTTGTTGCAAATCAAATTTTTGTCACCCATAATAAAATTTCGGCGTGCACATTTATTTTCTATGTCACCCATATTAATCGTGGCGTCTTTCTTCTGAAGACCCTCCACATGGTGTGTACATCTATATTTTGTGTCACCCGTAACAAACATGGACTCTTCCCTTTGAAGATCATCCACATGGCGTGAACATTTTTCCTTGTCAATCAAACTATCATTATTTATTTTTAAAGTGAGGTCCCTATTCAAATTATTAATCATCAAATTATTAACTAAAATTTCATCATCTTGAGCACCTTTGTCCCAAGACATGTTTACTTTATTATTGTGGAAGGTTCTATTCTCCCTTTCCAATTTCGATTTATATAGACTCAAAAAATCCATCTCAAGTACGCAGCAATATTTTAATCTTGGTGTAACAATAAATTGTGTTACAAGTTCTACATCATCCATCTCTATATTTATACAAAATACATTATCTTGCTTGTAAAAACCTAATTTTTCAAACCTTTTATCAAATAATCCACCATCTAAAAGTGACAATTCTAATTCACTATATATTACAGCTACACCATATACATCCCCTACTTTAACATCTACCAGTAGAAATTCAGTGGTTATATTACTTAAATCTATAAAATTTCTCTTGTTTTGTTGTTTCTTCTTTTTCTTCCCTTTGGTTGGACCTACCAAAAATCCAGGTCCTTAAATTCTTCAATTATAGGAACACTCCTTACTTCCTTCTTTATTGCTCCTCTTGTCTCGTCTCTCATTGCAGTTTCTCCTCTATCTTCTTTTCTTTCTATTGTTACATTATTAACTCCTCTGGCATTTTCTGTTTCATTTCTACCATATTTCTTTCCTGCATGACCCTCTTGTTTCCAATTATTGTTATTATTGCTACTATTACTACTCATATTTTTGTTATTTCCATTCTCTACTCTTTCTCTCTGATAACTATTATTTTGATACCGATTACCATTGTATCTTTGTTGATTATTGTAGTAATTACCATTATACCTTTGCTGAGTATTATAGTGATTACCATTGTTACCTGCTTTATATCCATTTCTATTTTGAGATACACTTCTATCTTCCACGTCGTCCAGACGCTTTACCAATTCCAAGAGTTGCTGAACGGTGTCTATACCCTGTAAAGCAACTGCTTGTACTACCTCATGCTCGAAATGATTGGCTAATTGTGTAACAATGTCACACTCCTGGATCACAGGTTGTATGTGTTTTAAGAAAGAATATTTCCTAATAACATAATTCTCTCTAGACGTAATAGAACGATATTTTCCAAATGTAAGGTCATGTCTGATGCGTCTTTGTTGAGTTTGTCCCCAGTACTGTCTGATAAACATGTTTTCTAATTCTTCATACGTCTGTACCTCATCAATTACCATATCATACCATAGTAATGCATAGTCCCTAAGACACCCTCTCATGAAATGTAATTTTGACATATCATCATTAATACCACGAATATATGTCTTAATGGTTTTGAGAAATGCCATTGGGTTATCTTTATTATATCCAGAAAATTTTGGTATATTTTCTGTACCAAGTGATACTTGTTGCGGCACAACACAAGGTGTAATTGTACCTTGTTCAATCCTCGTTTTCAAATTCTTTATCGTATCTTGACAATTTAATGTCATATCCTGTAGCTTTAAAAGTGAATCTGTGCATGTTCCATATTTGACTCTACAGTCCTCAAACTTACTTGTTAAATTCTTAACATCTTTCTGAACTGACATGGCACTACTATCCACCTTCAGTTCCAAGAATTGTATTTTCTCATCTTGTCCCCCAATCTTCTCTTCCATCAGTTTAAAGTTTTCTTTTGTTACTCTTGCTCTCTGATTCATTTCATCTATTAAAAAATTACTGCTATCCTTGCACTTCTTTTCACTTGTTTCTATTCTTTCATTGATCTGTGTTACGCTTTGTTTCACATCTTCATTTAATTTATTGTTCATTGCAGACATTTCCATTCTACAAGCTTTAATTCTTTCATCAATCTTCTCATTCATCGACTTTACTACAGCTTGTATCTCTATTTTATTCTCATCCATTTTCTTGTTCATTTCCTTTTTGTTTCTATTCATCTCTTCTTTATTTTCTTGAAACTTCTTGTTCATTTCAGTTTTCATTTCTATTTTATTCTCATCTAACTTTTTATTCATCTCTATCTTGTCACATTCCAATTTACAGAAAAGTTTTTCAAATAGAAAATCGAATCTGTCTCCGCCTGGCATTTCTTTCGTTTCAATTTTTACATTTTCAATTGCATTTTCATCCTCATCAAGAGGTAGAGTCTTTTCTGAGTCTGTCCCCGAGGAAATACCTTGGGGTTTCCTGTATGTTTCAAATAAATATTTGGTATCTGTACCACTTTCAGGATTTTCACCCTCACCTTTATTCTCAGACATATTCACTTTATCTGTCCTGGCACTTAAAGAGACTTATTTATGGAGAAAAAGTAAATCAAAACTTGACAAAATTATTTGTAAATTGCTCTTATTAATTATTCAAATGTACTTAAAGGTGAAAATACCTCCCTTTAATTACACACTTATTTGAATATTAAATAATTAATTAATTTTTTATCTAATTAGTATAAAGATATAAAATTGCCCCACGACGTTGGTCGCCATATATATATTATGCAAATGTGAAATTGCTAATAAATTGTAAATATATTCGAAATGTGAATGTATCATGGCTTGCGTCATATATATGCTGTGACTCTTACAAATTGAGGTTTATATAAAATAAATTTAAATTATTCAATCAATGAGTAGTTAAGAATCAAGCACGCATCCTAGTGCTAGGCCTTATGCTAGACTAGGATACAACAAATTTTCTGCTAAGTAGTAGGTTAAGCAATTTTACATTTAACTAGCTCAGTTTAAAATGGTTAAAAAAAAAATTCTCTCAGGGGCAGAAAATATAAATAAATTCTCCAATTGATCTTGAATGCTCTTTAATTATCTCCAGGTCAGGTAAAGAAAATAAAATGCAAAATAAATCTTATCATCTAATTTATTAAAATAAATATTAATGAATTAGAAATTTCAAATTACACAGAAATATATATATATATATTTACAAACAAAAAATTAATATTTCAAACATCATTTAAAACTACACATATCATAATCAACAAGTCAATATAATAAAGAAATTAAAATAAGTAAAAGCATAACGTCGAGAAAAATCTTATGTTTTAAAATGTGAACGTGATTATTATGATTTATATTTGCCATAGATATATGTAAACAATCAACATCTTTAATAAAAAAATAAATTTTATTGCATATGATGAATTGTACTGGAATATGAATAACCAAAAATTTACACGATTTATCATTTACGAACAAAATATAAACATTAAGGGAATGGCTTTGCCCTAATTAGTCCTGCCTGGCGCCTTTTCTCGCTCCCAACACAGTACCATCAGAAAGCAAATTCACACCGGTAGGTACCCCCTACGAGTATGTCTTTTTAACTCGTCGGACACAACCCGAACATACACCACAATATGCTCACCCCTTAAGGCATATATATAAATTTTTAAAATTAAATAAATAAAAATGAAATAAAATAAAAGTATTTGTGTATTCAATTAATTAACTCAGCCCTGATTAGTTCTGCCTGGCGCCTTTTCTGGCTCCCAACACAGTACCACCAAGACTAATTCGTGTCTTAAGGATTCACCAGGACTCCATGCTATGAATTAAATAACAACTTAATTCATTTCACACATCCCTGATGTATTACCCAACACGTTAACATCGAACACACAAGTACTACAAAATATACTTGATATACATACAAGAAAAATATATACATTAAAATAAAACTTTACCTTCTTTGAGATTCCAATACAAAACACCACTTAAAAGAAAATTGGTACAACACTATACACACATTTATAACAAACATTATCAAATCACCTTAATTCTTCATACATTATTTCAAATTCGTCCATGTTTTCGAATACAGATCACTGTTCAATTATTCTGTATATACATAAAACAAAATTATTAATCACAAATCCTTTAATCTGATAAATAAAGTAGTAAAGAAAATTTTTACACTAAAATAAAATTATTACGCTATTCAACCTAATCATTACAATCACTAAAATGTTTTATCATAATGCATGGCGTAGTAACCCTACATACAAAACAAAACATTCCAGAAAAATAAATAAAATTAAATAAATTCAAAGTTCGAATTAAAATAATACTGTCCCGTACATAAATAATTATTTCTAAAATAATTACATATCTCAATGTAAATTGTGCAGCATGACTATTACGAAAATATTACAAGTTTTAAATCTTGTTGAAAATTTTATAAGTATTGAAAAATCTTAAAAATATTCTAAGTTCAGATTCAAGAATAATCTTTTAAAAGAATATAACCTTTAAGAGAAAGAAGAGGCTTCCACCTTCTTCTTTTTCCTCTTTTGAGTGCGGTTTACACCAGGCAACTCTGCCGTTTTCTTCACGGTCCCAGTCTTATATAGATATTTTTCTTCACAAAAACGTCCGGTTCAGTTCGGTATGATACGTTTCCACTTCCAGAAATACATAGCTGCAGTGCTGCACCACTCAGGAAAGCAGCGTATTAACAATCTTTGAAAAAGGTAAACAAACATGTAAATATCAAGTTGTTTACACGTTCATGATTCATCTATGCATCTAGCGCAGGATATTGTTTTCGCCGGCCATACGGTCGATCTCTCCCGGTCACAGTATTCTTCGTGCGGGAAACACTTGCTCGTTATACTTCACGTAACATTTAATGCTTATTTTAACATTATGACTTTTATAAAATTTATACTAACATTCTTTTATTATTTTACTTAAATAAAAAGTAAATTTTGGCAAATTATTGACATAGTGAATATTTATATACACATCATGATAAAAATAAATAAAATAAAAATTAATTAAAATAAATCTTGAAGTGATCTTGATTATACTTATTTATAATTTACAACCCAACTCAAGATCACTGCAATATGTGTGGTGGTCTATTTGGCAAATGTACATAAAATCTAGTTAGATTCAAAATTTATAAAAACAATGATTATTATTAAAAAATAATTGAAAAAGGAACGCTTCCTCTCCATAAAAAACACGAGACGTAATTTTAATTTGGAAGCGCATAAAAAGTAAAATTAATTGATTTAAATTATTATTACAAAAAGATATATTAAAGTGGTTATTTAAAGTTAATGAGTATTTTATAAGGAGACTCATATTCAAAATATATAAAGAAGAGTTACTGTTACATTCAGATCGTGGAGGACCTATAACAGAAAAAGTAAAAGAAGCTATTAGTGATATATATAACGAATTCGTTCATTTAAACTTACCAAAAGAAAATATTAAAGGAATACCCATATTGTGAAGATCTAGTACTATTTGAATTTACACTTGGAGGTTGAAAAGTTGCCGATTACCAGAAGGAGATTTCATGGACTGTTACTCAGGGCATCGACAACAAGGAGGCAAGAGATTATTGCGAAGGTATCGTGAACATAGCTAATATACCTATCGTCTATTGACATTTAAATAGGAAAACCTATGAAATATAACAATATCAGAATTAATGTTATAGTATTCTACTTTTGTAATTTTGTTTTGTAAATCGTAGAAGGAGTTGTAATCAAATTAGAAAATAACATTCATATTTAAAATTTGTAATCAAATATATCAAATTATAATTTGTAAATAATCATTCATTTGATGCCAATCTTAAAAGCATTTAAAATAATCTTAATTGTTTGAATCTAATATGAATTTAATTTCTTAAGTGCTTTTGATATTCTGATTGTCCAATTTTGTATTTATTAAAAGACATATTTATTAAATACTTACCTACCATTTATATTTTATATATGACTGTGTCAATTGCCTTATTGAGGTTTAAAGAGCTCAAAAGTGACCGTTGTTAATGCTAGCTATAATATTATTGTTAGAAAGAACTAATTTCAGATAGTTGTCATTTACCGTTCTAGAGTCAAACTTAAATTATTATAAATACAAAAACATATGTTTCCAATTATTCTAAGAAAAGGATTACATTCAAAAAAAACTGTAATATTTAGTAAAAACATCTTATTTCAATTTTGTTTCATACGCCGGCTGTATGGTATTGATCACATTCATTCTAATAATCTGAAAATTTAATTGGAAAATTGCATTACCTTTTGATCTGGCTTTTTTCCCCCCTCAAAACCTATTGATATAACCGTGTTTTATTATCGTTCATGATACATAGGTCACTTCAATATGGTATTTTTTTTATAAAGAAATATATTATATGGAGCTAGGTAATTAAGTTACAAATTAATTAAATTAGGAGGACAAAAAATATTATTTTGAATTTATGCGGAGGTTTACTTAAAAAAAATACCAATAAGAGTTTCATTTAATAACTTAGTGGGTTTGCTAGTATAATTAATAAATCTTGTAATTTTGTAATTAAAGGTAATATTATGTCTAATTAATTATTTACAATTTCTGGTAAATGCTGCGTTAATGAAGTTTCATTAAATATGGAATTTAATATTGTGTACAGATTGAGAGAGCATTTCATGGGCAAAATTTTGCTTCTCGTAAGCATATATGTCGAAATCGGTTATGTATATTATTTGCATTGCATGTGCCATTCTAGTTTATTTTGTGTTTTTATTTTTCTATTAGTTTTCAATTCACAACTCAACAAAAAAGTTGATGCTTTTATGATTAAATTCTAGTTACCTGTTTGCAAAAAGGATTAGTATCAAAGAAAGTATGATTCTGTAAGAAAGATCCGAAATTGGCCATTTTGGAACAAATTCTCGTCCTTTGGTAAATAGGGATTAGAAAAAGGTCTAGATGAGTCATCATTTAAAAAAATTGTAAAAGATAAACTTCAAAGTAGTGAGTAAAATTAGAATGACGTGTGCATATCATGGTGCGTATTCTTGGTTTTATTATTATTCTTGCTAGTGCTGATAAAGAAGCGATATTAAGATATCTGAAACAATTATGTGAAATAATTGACAGACGACGGAGATACGCGTTGAAACTCTATAATTTACAAGTCAAAAATGAAAAATGTATTGGATTGTCCTATGTTATTTACCTTTGATAATGCCCTAGGATATACGTCGGATCTGCTTTTCCATTAAATACAACATGGTGAATTTAACGATGCACTTCAAGGTGTCATTGCCAGATTTAAGAGCAATTGTCTGAACTTTACTTAACAGCATCATTGAGAAGTTATGATATGAAAAGTACTGTCGAAAAATATATGAACAATGTGTAAGGAACAACTGTATAAAATTAATAATAGATATATAATAACGTAATGTATTAATGTAATGGCCCTACTTTGTTACGTCATAATGTTATAGATGACCGTTCATTCTTTAAAATTTTTTAATATAAAATAAAATGAAGTGATTGAATTATTTACCTGATTAGCTCCGTCATTATCTCAGGTCGATCCAGGTAGAATAGATGTTAATAATTAATAGTTCTTAGGGCATTATTTGATACAATTCAATAAAACGCTATGGTATGAATTTAAATAATATTTATATTAGATATCAATAGTTTTCCATATTTTAATACACACCCCGGAGAAAACATTTACAAAATAAAACTGATTTTAATAAAAAACAAATACATTAATAAAATAACATCGATGTATTCTCAATACTGCAAAATTCAATATGATTTATTTATACCATTCATTCTACGAAGTGATATAACTACATAGGCTCTAATAAACAACTTAAGTTTGACATTTTTAACATATATGTATATATATCACGCATATAATTACAACATCGGCAAGCAGTTTAAAAGATGCCGCAATGTTATATTTAAAACAATTCATCAAACATATTTATCTTTCAATTTTATTTGATTTTGGTTGATGGTAACCATCTTTACGTTGGTCCAAAATGGAGAATATAATGTTGTCCATAATAACCATCACTTGGAAGACCGTACATGATCCCCAAGATCCCCACGGTCATATGACTGGTATAATTTTTCATGTTTGAATTCATATTGTGCTTCTTTTAGGAATATTGGTCCAGTTGTTATGATTTTCAACTTAATATCGAAGGTATATCCAAAGACAAATGTATATAATATATATAGATTCATATATATATATTATATATATTTATATATTAGTCTAAAAACCTAAGCTGTTTTTTCCTGAAAGGAAATTTATGAGACTATTTTATAATTTTGATGCTATTGATTATAAAACTGGTATTGTGGCATTTCAGCTTGTGCAAATGTATTAATGCTAAAAGGAAATATATTGGAAAATAAAAAAGAATATTGGCATAATGCAAGTGTTACTTTTAAGTGTCACCTTTCTGCTAATCACCCTGGTATTTGTAATAGTACTTTTTATGTTTATTATGTGTTATCTATCCAACACGCTAATACACACATTTAATAGAATAAAATATATTATTATTATTATTAGTGTGTGGATCGGTATTAATTTATCGAGGCAAATAGCTATTCACAATACCTATCGCGACAAATTTGATACCTTAATGAATATTTTATCGATAGATTTTCTAAAGAATGATTTAACGCGAAAATTTAATATAAACATAATCATAATTAGAGAGTTTATTCTTGAAGCGGCCGGCACTCTAAAAATAACGTACCATGTCCTCTTATAAAAATTAATTTATTTTGTTTGCGCAAGGAATTACTTTTAGCGAAGAAGTCAGTACTTGAATGTAGATAAAATATGTTGTTAGCATAACTTAAATCGATTCCATTCAATACCTTTATACAGCCGACGCGACGCTGCTATCGTAGTAATCGAAATAATTAATGTTTAATTAGCCTCCCGTGGGAATTTTTCCTCCACTAAATTGGCATCTTACTTACCTTTAATGTTATCTTTACGGTATTTTAGTTTCGATCGATTAATTTTAAAGGTTGTATAAATTTAATTATTTCGAAGGAAATAGGTTTTCGAAAGTCAGCCAAAACGATATCAATCATCTAGAGCATTACTTTGATCCTTATTTTCAATATATATTTGAATAATATACATGCATTCACCTAAAAGTCTGCACTTTATCATAGGCAATATAATATTACGTATATCGTAATTAATTGACTAATATTTGCAATTTAAGGTCAACATATTCAAACAATCGCATGTAAAGGCCGATCTAAATTGAATTTAAGAATTTTGTTTGAGTAGCGCGCCATTGGCATTCTGCGAAGGTTGGAACCTTTTAAATTTTCAATATTTTTTTATTTTGGTCAACTTATTACAATGATGCGACTTGGAAACTGAATACTATTGTTTCTTGTTCTAGTCCTTAATTTATTCAATTCCTTTTTCACATTATTAAAATCCTCTTGAATAGCCCCAAATTCGTAGAAAATTTGATTTTCTATCTAGGTTAATTTTTCTGTCCTAATATTTTCACTATGATCAATTTTATCAGGTATTTCATTGCCCAGTTGGTCTGCTAATTCTTTTTTATTCATAATTCACAATATAATTTGTTTTATACAATTCCTATATTGTTCTATTAATTTCACTTCCTTTGTTAACATTTTTTTAAATATTTCTCTATTTACACTCTATTCAATACATTTGTAGGTTTGTATCATTTAGTTTGAGACATAATAAATAAGGGTTTCCAATTTCAATTCAATATTAATATGAATTTGTTCTCTCTGTATAAATGTATAGGGAAGACCAAATGAATCCATTCTGTTTTTTGCGGTTTTTACTAGGAAATTAAACATGGGTACATCAACAGCACTTGTAGGGACATTCATTCTACAAAAATTAATGAGGCTATTGTATTTGCAATGAGTATTATGCAAGGCTTATTTTAAATAGCAAAGTATACTAATACATCATGTCATGTATATCTATCATGCACTTAACATATTTCCCGTAATTATATTAAATATGAAACGAATAAAACTAATCGCCTCTACTCCACACGTCAACGAAATGATATGCGTGCTTCAAGACATCGATAAATTACAACTCGAAAGATCCTTTACTGCATATATACATATATACAGTTTTATAAACATCAACTGATGCATAAATGTAATATACAAGACAAACAACAATAAACAAAATATCCTTCTCGGGAAGGTGTATTATACCTACGAAGAGTTTCTACAGGATCAATGGTGAAGTGACTACGCATTTGCTTTGTTTTGTTTTGTTTTACTTGTCTATTTACATTTATATGTTTTATATACTATGGCAACGATCGTATTGATCAATACCTCAATAAAGGTATTTGATAACCGTAGTAATTGGTCAAATATATATTGTAAATAAATAGTAAAGTAGATTGATATTTATTCCTGTGCCAGTGGTATGGAATATATACATTTAATAGATATAACAGTAATTAAGGATAATAACAATAACCCATGAATATCCTACAACCATAATTCATCATAATGCACCTGAGTTGGGACGTCAGTTTTCGCCTCTCCGTGTTTGTAAACGGACAAGGGTTACAAATACTCAACCAGGTTTTAGAGCAGGTGATACATATTGCCTCATAAATTTGGCTGCTAAAAGATAAATGAGTGTATTAGCATGACGATAGAAATGTGTTTGTACAGCAGAGTTACTTTTTACATGTTTTGTAGTTGCAGGTAATTTGTATGTTGCTGGTGAATTTAAATATATGATAATATATTATAATACCAGCTTCGAAAACTACAATATCGCATTCAAAAACAATGTTGGATACTAAAATATCATTCAATGTATAGGTGAAATTAAACAGAAAAAGCGTCAAATATGGGTTCATCATTCTATACCTAATCGAAATATTAAAAACGAATTTCTTATCTACGTAACTTTGAAGACGAAACTTTCAGGCGCTAGTTTTGATAAATGCGACGAATTAATTTGGGAATTTCCTAACCATTTAAAACATTTCATTGGAAAACAGCACACATCATTTTAATAACCAATAGGAACACAGGAAAGGTGGTTCTAAGACAAGAGTAACCTTTTCTGTAATTTAATTTTACCATTGTGTCACTTCTGTCTAGTGGAATACCGCCTTCTCGAACATTTAGCATAGTATAACAGGAAAAGCATACTATGCATAAGACTTGTTTTGAATATAGTTATTTGCTTGTGCTATCTACCTCCATATATAGGATGGGCCAGAAAGAAGTACGCATTTAAAAATACCACTGTGTCCGAACGGCCTATGGTAGCGAGGCGCGAGCAATGGGGATAAGTAGCTCGGTGTTTGGAAATTTAGTTGTAAATGTGGTAATGGACCGTTTTACGGGTGGGCAGCGTATGTCCTGCTTGAAAAAATATTACCAAAATGGTTATTCGTGCATTGTTGTGTGGCCCGCCGTAGATTTCGCGCTGTGTACAGATTACATGACTTAAATCAGTGTCCCAGTGTAAGTGTGATTAGGTGGTGGGTCAGGAATTTTGAGGATACGGGTACCACAGTGAATAACAAGCCTTCGGAACGCCCAAGGTCCACTCACACAGAGAATACATTTAACGAAGTAAATCTGCTGTAGATCGCGATCCTGGATTATCAACTCGAAAGAGGTTAGCTGAGCTTGCCATATAAGGAATATCTTTGTGGCGTATTTTGGTAGAAGATCTAAATTGTACCCATATACAGTTCAATTTGCCCAATGATCTTAATCAACGTCGCGTTTTGGCGAAACAATGTTGCAGCGGTTGGAAAGTTTGACCTTTCTTTTCAAACGAGGCTCATTTTTACATAAATGGGCACGTCAACACAGAGAATTGTCGTTATTGGACCCCACACAATCCCTAGTCAAAAGACCAAAAGCCCCTGCGTTCGCCCAAAGTGACAGTGTGGGCGGCTATTTCGGCACAACGAATTACAGTCAGTATTTTTTTGAAAATGAAGGTGGCCAGAGTGTAACTAAATTCTGACCTCTATACAACAATGTTACGAGATTTTTTCTTTCCGCAACTGCATCAATTTGAAAGATTTATTGCGTGGGCATGGTTTCAACAAGATGACGCGATATGCTATGCGTCTAACAAGTCATTGGCAGTCATAAACGAGATATTTGAAAGAAAAGTTATATCGCGCCAAGGGGATATTGAGAGGCCTCCCAGGAGTCCAGACCTAACCCCCCGCGATTTCTTTCTCTGGAGGATATTTGAAGAGTCGCGTTTACACCAATAACCCTACCATGGTGGGCCAATTGAAGAGGAATATTTATCAGGAAATGCTATTCCACATGCAATGTGTCAAGGAGTTTTCACAAATTTAAGGTCCAGATTCGCAAAGTCTTTGCGTCAAAATGGCGCACATAGGGATGATGTTATTTTTAAAACATAAATTTGTCTTCTGTCTATTTCAATTTAAATATAAATTTGTTACGATACTGCTTTTTGTTTTTTATGAGCTTTTCATATCCACTCAACTTAATGTCCTACCCTGTACATTGTGTCTAAATACATCAGAGGTGCGTATAGTTGTCATATTAATTACACATATTATTACATAAAAATTAAAATTATATCTATGATGTCCACTGAGCAATATACATGAATTCAAACAAAACGTTTATTTTAATGAATATGCTTTTACTAATGAAATGTTTATTATTGGAGTGTACTACACATACTGAAATAATGAACTGTATGCCTAAAAGCATATTATTAGATTTCACAGTTATTGGATTATATTTAGTTTTTATGTATCGATTGTTATATTATACAGAATTATACTGGTAATTTACAAATATTTGGATTTATATTTAGAATTCCTGTTAAAGGTAATTGATTTTATATTAAGCACATGGAGTGGTTTGCCTTAAATAAAACATAATAGTTTGCAATATGTTTTTCCTCTTAAACAATACTGCAAATGTAATGTAACGTCTGGTCACCATGCGCAATATGTACCTATTTTACCGTGTAGGTCTATGGATGGTTAGTACTAGTACTGACATGAGAATCACTATATACCGAGTGCTGCGGAAGGGGAGTATACGCATAAACTACAGCGGTAAAGTAAGTAAGGAGTGATATGCCCAAGGAGGTATAACATATTTAAATTAATTTTGACTATACAGGCCGTTCCAATTTCAACAATTGCTATGATTTTTCTTAACATTTCTTAAATATTTTATGTCTTTTATTTTAATTTGATATAAGAATATCCTTCTTTTTTAATACTGGTGCTTTAAATATTTAGAATATGGGGATTCTGGGGTAACAAATCATGGTTTCTAATAATATTGTATTACCTATAATAAGTTTACTTTTCTTTTTATATTAATATCTTAAAAAAAAAACTTCACGAAAGTACAACAATCTTTATATTATTTCAAAGTAAATTTACATAAGAATATAACATTCCATTTTAACAAAATATGACCCTGTATACATTATTACAAATACAATACTATCCAGTCAGGAATTTTTTGCTCTAAATACGTTTTCAGTTTCTTAGAAATATTAAAGTTCTTCAAACATTACCTCTGTCAAAAATCTTTGTTCGAGCGTTTGATGTTATATTTTTGTTCAGGTTTTGCTATTAATTTTCAGTAATTGTTTAGTTGTTTGTTATCATTTATTTATTTTCTGTTGTTTCCAAGTATGGAAAGGAATATGAAATAAAGTTAAATCTTGCAAAGGTCTCCAGAAACACATAAAATTCTTAGAAACAGGTTTAAAAACAGTAAAAAAATGTATAAAAAGAAGTTGCACGCCTAGAAAATATACAGGGTCATTCGAAATATATGCGACAAATTTTATAAGCTAGTGTTATTATGATCATAAAAGTTCATATGAATGTATGTCTTAAACGGCATAGTTTTAAAGTTATATGATGTTTAATAGTAAATGTTTAAATTTTGATCTAGTATAACTAACAAGATATAATGTCACACATCTGTTTCTGCGAAAACATTCGTTTGGAAGGGAAAATATTTATTTGTTAATTTAATGATATTGTGTCAATGTTTTGTCAAGGTATTGTTAAAGTTTTCTAATAAGAACTACACAAATGCTGAGTTGTGCGATATACACTTTGTTTATCATCTTGCCAATAGTAATTCACGTGCAGCTAGACATCTTTATGAAGAACGATACCCGAACCGTGGCATCCCGCATTATTCGATATTTGCCCATCCTCACTAAAGTCTTAGTGTAATGGGATACATTAAAAAACATACGGCTGATACCGGCCACCCACGTACAGTTAGAACTCCACAAATGGAAGAAATGGTGCTAAATGAATTTGAGGAATATCCTACTACAAGCACCAGAAATATTGCCTCTGCCTTAAGCATAAGTTAGCCACAGTTTTGAAGATATTGAAGAATGAACTGTGGTATCCATATCAAATACAACGGGTACAGACACTTTTGCCAGCAGATTTCCCGCAAAGATTGGCTTTTTGTCAATAGATACAACAGTAAATCACTCTAAATCCTCAGTTTTTGGCTCAAGTATTCTACACTGACGAGGCTAATTTCTCTAGACATGCTTTTATTAATGTTTATAATAATCACATATGAGCATAAGAAAACCCACATGAAACTTAGGAAACCCATCATCAACATCAATTTTCTGTTAATGTGTGGGCCGGTATTGTTGGAGATCACTTGATAGGTCCATATTTTTTACTGATGAAGTTAAATGGAGTAGTATACCGCCGACTTCTTGAAGAGGAGGTACCACTACTGTTGAAAGAAATCCCGTTGCAATTAGATTGCAAATGTATTTTATGCACGGTGGTGCTCCAGCATATTTCAGTTTAATTGCTCGTGAGTTCTTGGACGGTGCGTATCCAAATCGGTGGATAGGGCAAGGAGGTCCAGAACTATGGCTTCCACAATCTCCAGACTTAAATTCTCTAGATTTTTTCTGAGGTCACCTTTAATCAGTAGTTAATACGACTCCTATTGAAAACGTTGATGAAGTGAGAAACCGTATTGTTGCGGCATTTGAGACAATTCGAAACACCCCTGGTATTCTTCAACGCACTCGCCATCAATGCAACGGAAGAATTACCCTGTATGTTTCCAAAGACTTCTATTGATTTTCACGGTATATCTTTTACAAATATATTATTTTTGCCAGAAAATGAAAATTTCGAAACCAATAATGAACAGAAGAAGTGCACATTTGTATGTTATCATGTTATTGATTATGAATTGATTTAGGCCAATTGGGTAGATATAATTTTATCTGAAGCTGTCGCGAATTGTTTCCGCCATAAGAATTATGGGGAAATACTATAGCATGGATATGTTGAAGGTTTTGTACTATTCAACTTTCAAGTGAATATTAGGACACAATATTATCTTTTGGGAATGTTTTAGAGACACGTCACCTGCATTCTTGCTGCAAAAGCGTGCTATAAGAGTAATCGTCGGTGCATAATAGAAAGATTTGTGCGAAGGCGTATTCAGGCAATTTGGGGTAATAACTGCCCCATCGCTGTACAGTTATAGTATCGTCTGCTTTGCTCTTTTTAAATTAAAATAAAATTGGTATGGTCCAGCATACATGCTGTACTCGATATAAGAACACGCTATTATCGGAGCCCCATCGATTTTCTATAAATAAAGGACAAACGTATTATACTGGTTATACATTTTTAACTACTGGTAGGGCAATACTAGAACAATAGAGTTCACTATAATGCTTAAAAGAACGTGAAAGAGCAACAAATAGACAATGCTTATTACACTATCGTCCAGAGTTTTGGGTGTGTCTTCTTGATATAGTGTACGTCGGTATGAAGAAGGAAAGGAGTACATATTGAAAAATGTATTTTTGATGTATGAAAACTACAGCGTTAAATACTTATTACTCTGTATAAACTACTTTTACAATCACAGTAAAAGATCTACTTTCTGTATGAATTTCGGAGAACGTTTTTTAACCCTTTCGGTCACAATTTTTTTCTACTGGAGCGCAAATTTTGCTTTGTGTACCTTTGCTTAATTGACTTTTTTGAAAATTTTTGGTGGCAATTGCTATGCTCCACCAATCCCCACTGGGGAGTTAGATTATGTAGTCAAATGACTACACTGTGACTCAATGGTAAAATTGTGACCTAGTAATTTCATAGGTAAAGGTGAGCAGTAGAGGAATAACAGAAAAAACAAAGAAAATCTTGATATTGGGTATTACATTATATTATTGTTACCTACATTACTTTGAATGAATTTTAAATATTTTGTTCTTTTTAAGAAGCAAAGATAAACTTTGCACTTGTTACACATAATTCTAGAAAAATCTTTGGAATTAGTATTTTTGCAGAGAGGCAAAGCGTCGTTGTCGTTGTGGATGGGCCAGTGCCCAATATTATCCTATCGGGTGTCATTGAGGGGCCGAACCTCATCGAACTCTGGTCTGCGGCTTGAAGTTATAGTTCATCATCGTGGCCCATTTTTTCTCCAAACAATTCTATCTTTTGGTGTTAAGTTCTGTTCCTCTATATAACCATTGACGTCTTGCTTGTTTGGAGCTGCTGATCCTACATGGCTTTGGCGAGGTTGTGGTTCAGTTATAATTCTTTCGGAAACATCGTCAGGTTCGGATATTTGTTTCCTTCTTGTTCCAATTCGTCCTCGTGTTGGGCATCTGAATCAGCTAGCTGAAGTAATAAATATTATTCCTAAATAAGCCACTAGAAGTGTGGCATGTACCTCTCAAACCCCCTACGTCAAACTCTCATATTTTAAAAAATATTCCCTGCATCATTGGAATTCAAAACGTAGAGATCTGCAGAAATCTCGAGGTGAACATTTTCATCATCACAATACTTCGTTGTACGTTCTAAAAACTTCTAAGAAAAACTACTTAAAAAGAAACAATAGTAAATAGAATAATAAAATATGTAAATCGACAAAACTGACAAAACACACATTTTCCGGGTGTAAATAGAGACTACATTTCAATAAATCATAAGAGCTTACTTAAGTCCAATTTTTTACAACCTTTCTAGCCGGAATGAAGTGTAGTGGCTCTCGAATGAGTAGAAAAGGTAATAATTGTTATAGCTGTTTGTTATTGGCCCAATAAGGTTGTGTTAGTACAGTGCAGTGCGTTGTTCTAGTTATTATTATATATTATTATATTAAATGTCATAGATCATTTTTGCCCGTTTAATTGAAAATTCAAACTGTTTAACATTTGGATTAATTCATCTGTTGTAGCGGAATAGGACGGGACGAATATCACAAACCTTCATTAATTACATATTTATGTGTTTGTAACTTTGGGGATTTACTGTACTCTGTTGAATCGAATAGCTTATTAATTAAATACACTTGGGGAAACTTGGGGGCGAAATTCGACAACATGAATTTTAATGTGGCCCGTTAGAATCTCCCTACGGTCTAAAATATGGATCCCATGAGTGCAAAGGAGTTATCAAGTAAGGGACTCCTTTGTCTTGAAAACGGACGACTACATTTGAATTGACTTTGTAGAGTACAATAGTTGACTAATAAAATAAGAATAACAATGAGTTTTATGTGTTTTTGAATGTTTTTACGCCAGTCTGTTAGCTGCTTTAATTAAAGTTATTTTGGTTTATAAGAGATATAATTTGTCTATTTATCTTTGACCATCCAGCAATAGATCAAATCAAATGTGTTGTAAGGTTATAGGCATATTTTACTCGAAAGTAAGTCTGGAACCAATGATTACTAAATAAATTCAAAATGCAATCGTATCAAACAGATAAATGTAATATAGCATATATTGTCTAACATATGGAATTAGTAATACCAATCTACATCATTCACTATCTGGTGTACCTTATGGAAGCATCTTGGACCAGTTTTGTACCAGCAGCTTTTGTAGCACACGGCAGACATATCGAAAACTCCACATAAAAGTTTTGCTGTCTTCGTTAATGACACAGTAATACTAGAAATCCTGCAGATTCCTAGATTTGTTTCAGACGCGTTTCAAATTGCCCTCAACAATACACAAACCTTGTGAAGTATAAGGAAAAAGTAAATGGTATACAAATCCCGCAGAGCAGAACAGATAAATATCTTGGAGTGCACTTGACCAGAAACCTGAATTAGAATGGCCATATCTCAATTTAAAAAAAAACTAACTTAAGCTAAAATGATCGAAGATAGAGCAGTTAATGGACGTAAATCCAAACTCTCAATTACATTTTAAAACTGCAAATATTACTTTTAGAATCCTCTGAACAATTACGGACATACTGTAATCTGAAAGGAATTACACGCTGACCTAAACAGCAGCTAAGAGCTGAAATGTTAAATGTATTTCACGATTTAACCAAGGTCATGATCAAGCACACTTGCTATTAACATACAAGAGAACAGCAATGTAACACAATGGCTCAGAAAACTTACTTCCTTAGATATTAAATATGACGCTAAAAAAATATTGCTTAAAATTAACTTCAACTTCATTCAAATTAATTGTAGTTAATATTGATTAAAAAGGAAACAAAAAAAATAATAATAAAATTAGGAAAACCAGTCAATTAAGTAGAATTTGTTGCGTTAGATTATGGGCATATATGACTTTATTTGGAATTAACATTTTATGGTAATACTATACATATTATTTAATTATCACACACTTTCTTGGTTATGCCATGCTGAAGAAAATAAATGATTTAGAAACACACGTGTCTTTGGCTATCAAACACCTTTTAGTCTAAATTTTCATGTTTGATTTACACAATTCCATATAATAATTATTATTTCCCTCGCCACCCATTTGACACATAAGTCAGTATTATTTGTGTGGTCAGATTTGATGCTTTCCATGATAAATCTGGATCTTCTGATCAATCTACATGAATATTATATGGCTGCTTTACTCCCAAATTTTCACATATACTTTATGCATATTCGCCTAGAATATTATCTATGTAATCGAATTAAATGCTGTCCACGATAGATCAGGATCTTTTAATGAAAGTACATGAATAATAGCGACCGTTCTATGCTTAAAAGTTTAAAATTTCTTTTTTAATTATGCAACTTACGTTTGCATTTTTCTATTTTTCTCATTAAACACATAAGTCAGTATTGTTGCCATGTAATATTGTTGTCATTTTTTAATAAATCAAAGACCTTCCAACGATTCTTCTTAACTACTTGTTTTTCCAATTGCTATTTTTGTTATTATTTGCTATATTTAATCAATATTAACTACAATGAAACTATTTGGATGGAAGATTGCTTTCCTATTGAAATAAAATGCAAAAAGAAAAATCTCTTACCACCAAAAAATACATAAAGAAATCGAAAATGAAAAACGTAAACACATGGATGTTAAAACTAACGTCAAGCAGGAAATAAATACTGTGACTTACATATATACATTTATACGTAAAACGTATATGCATGTGTTTGGGATACACATATACATTAAGTGCCATTGCCTACAATCGAACGCACAGACACCGGTGTTTAAGTTTTAAAGCCATTGTCGACAGTCTCCACGTGCACTGATGAGGCCTGAAAGGCCGAAACACCGGTGTCTGTGCGTTCGATTGTCGGCAATGGCACTTAATGTATATGTGCATCCCAAACACATACATATACGTTTTACGTATAAATGTATATATGTAAGTCACAGTATTTATAAAGAAATCTATATACGTATTTCGGTAACTTTCGGCAGATTTCTACTGAAGATGGCGACTTAGTTGCCGAAATACGTATATCGATTTTTTATATATATTTCTTGTGGTGAGGGATTTTTCCTTTTGCATTTTATTTCAGATTTTTAGCCACAGTTTCCACCCATTATTGGATGCTTTCCTATTGTAATTTTTTTAATGTTTTTCATAATTTTCCAATTAGAAAAATGGACATACTTTTTGTATGCACACTAGGTTAGCGTAGATATCGAAAACACCAATACTATGCATTTCATTACGTTACCATGGTAATATGTTATTTTCTTTCTTTGAAATGGTTAAAATTACGTTTTGGCAGTGCAAGTACAAGACCTATTCGTGTATTATCGGCGATATACTCCCAGATACATACCATATCACCGATAATAAACAAATAAGTCTTGTCTATGTACGTGCACTGCCAAATCCTACTTACCAGCCGCCACTGATTAAAGCGCTCTAATATGAATCTCAGTACGAATGCCGAGATGAGTATGGACAGTGGATATCCATTAGAGGCTAGGCGATTGTTCAGTGAAGAATTTGCTAATCATTTACTTCTTCATCGCTCGTAAATTTTATCCCATAAAGCTCATTTTTTTAATTTGAGATAACAGTTAAAAATCGCTAGAAGCCAGGTTTGGACTAGGTGGGTGATTCAAAACATCTTTTCTGGACGGGGATATTGTCATGCTGGAACAGAACTAATTTTCCCTTCCTTTACCTTTAGTGACTTCTTTTAATCGCATCAGTATTGAAGCGTAGAGTTCTCCAGTTATAGAAACGTCCCAAAAAGCAGTAGCCATGAGTTTTCAGGCCGACAGTGATGCCTTTTTCTTGGGTGGTGGCCTGCCTTTTTTATGGCATGGGTCCTGTTTGGTCTCAGGTTTATAGCAATGAACCCAAGCTTCATCCTCAGTCCAAAAACGGACGGGAACATTCACGAGCTGTTTTTTTTGCGGCGGCGCAAAGTGCGATATATTGACAATCTAGCAGGATAAAAGTAAATTTATCAAACCATTCAAATAATTATAATAATCTGATATATAAACTCTTGATAGTCCATGATACTAGGAAACATTGCTTTAAGATTCATAAGGTACCCCACTAATAAATACAGCAGGCATAAAGATCAAGTACTACCTGTCAGTCGTAACATACTTTTTCTTTAGTTAAGTCATTACGTGAATTGTGTGATAACCAGTATACTGTAGGGACTTTTCTGTATTTTCGTTGTTAGTTACAATTATTTAGTATATATTTACAACATTCATTTTCTCTTTGAGGTATGTTCTTTATTAATAGATTTAGAAAACAATACGTGTTTCAATCACGGCTTTCCGAGTGTAGAAAGAGTTTTTCTTTTTATACCGTTTTATACAGTATTGCTGTATTACCTATTCAAAACGTACGGAAATATTTAAGACAAATGATGATTTTTTTAATTTTCTTTATGTACCTACGTACATAGTCTGGTTTTAGGCGCCCTGATCAGTTAGATAGTACCGACCCATAAAGTTAGTGTTTGCCTAAGAGGTCGTAAAGATGATTACATCGGAAGTCAAGCAGATTAGCGTTGTTTCCTATTCAAAAAAATATATATAGATTTAGTGATCAAACGTTTGATGGTTTCATGTATGGTGGATGGTAAAGTTTATAATGTCCTATCGCCGTGTGTGTCAAAGATGTTATCTATGTGGAGCAAAGCCATGTGAAATGAACAATCCGACGTGATTTCACATAAAATATTTGATCCAAATATTGTGTCATCTGGATGGTCGCCTTTGCATTCGTGGGTACGTTTTCTCAAGTGCGTTCTCAACATTTCCTTTATATTTGAGGTCAGATTATGGCAAGTGCGACGGCCAGAGAATAAAACAAAGGTAGACGAAAGGAAGAAATTCATACAAGGTATATAAGTTCAGGGCCGAACTTGGTTTATAAGTGAACATGCCTAAGCAACAAACTGGCAGCACCAATGACAGCAATACCGCTCGTGCATTCTTTAGACATGCAGGAAAAACAGTTGAAATAATAAAAGGCGTTCGCATTATATTGGAATCTTTAAGTACTGGATTTCCAATAAAGAGAAATATACAGTGGCGTAGCTACATACAATTGGCCCCAGGAGCAGACAAGGTGTATGGGCCTCTATTGAAAAAAAATGAACTAAAAATCGAAACTATGTCATATATTTAATTCATGCAAAAATTAAAAACTGAAATATTAGAAATCTTTTTTTCTTACTTCGTTGACACTAAAGTTTTTCTTAATGATTTTAAATCTAAACTGGATGCAGTTTTATGTTCTATTGATAACAATAGAACATAAAACTGCAACAAACAATTTTATTTTACTGAAGTATCTTTCAAGAGTCGCAGTTGTTATTGGAATTGTAAAATATAATAGATACGTAGTATATACATCAGTAATGTCACTTACCAAACATGAATACTTTTTAATTATAATATTAAAACTACTTTTAACTGTCATATTTTCTTTCAAGTAAGATTTCATTACAGGTAATATATTTATAAACTGCAGTGTAAATTGAGAAGAAAAAACCTCGGCCTATCTTAACTGTATATTATCACAGTATTTGATTATTTGACTTTCCTGAAGTGAAAATAATTTTTTAGGATTCAAGAATTCAAAATTTTGTCAAATGCGATTCACACCGGAAAAACGTAATTTCAGTAGATTGTGTGCTGTATCCATAATTATTAAAAAAATATTTACTTTGAATATTTCTTCCAAAGACTCAAATCTATAGTCCGTGGATAATTCATCGAAATGTTTGTAATTTTGGGTTGGCGTTTGTGTTGAAATGTAGGTGGTATTTTCCATTTGATAGCAATACTAGCTACTTTATCTATAACATATTGGAAGGAACTTCTAAATTCTTCCAAATGTGATTGAACTGTTGTTAAAGAATTTATTGCATCAATAAAATCTAAATTTTTGCTGTGTAATAATTTAGAAGCATAATTAATTTCGTACAAAACTTTATGTAAGGTTATACATATAAGAACAACGTGATATCAATGGTTTTCCCTTCAACAAATTCAAGATATACGACACCAAACTTTCTGCTGTGTGACCCAATACTGTATAAAATTCTATAAGGGTCTCCTTTATTTCCATCTGTAGAACTGGATCGTCATTTATTTGTAATGCTGCGTGCCTGACTACGACACTCATTTGATATTTCTTCGTAATATCTTGAGTTGTATAATAATATATAATTTCGTCATACTTTCCAAGAAGTTTAACTGTACTTAAAAAAATTCCGCAGTAGCTGGTATCATCTTCCAAATTTTCTCGACGGCATCTAATGCTAGGTCCCGGTAGCATTGCTCATTATTGCTCCGTAGAAGCACAAGAAGCCAGGAACAAGCATAATAGACAATATAGGGCACTATATAGAAGAAAAACCTCAAGACACGGCACTACTACGGATTTACTACAGAGACTATTAATTACTTCAGATCCGGTAATTGTTGGCTGACATGCTCCACCACAAACTAAACATGGGAATATGTCGTTTGAAGTTATGGAGTCAATGGAAGAACCAGTTATTAAATATCTATAAAACTATAGGTAATGGAGTGATTTAGTGGTAAGAAATGAGAAAACAGAAAAAAAAAGAAATCATACCATTGAAAACATATTTTTGTCCTCCAGATTGTCAACCACGAATAATTTTAAAAATGATTATATTCGATACTCCAGTCATTCCTTGCGATTTTTTTTCTTTAACCGAACATCTTCCATTATTAATTTTTCGATTTTTTTAATAAGTTCTTGAATGGTCATTTCTAGAGGCCGCTTTAACCGTGGGCTGTGTCCAAGTGATTCCCTACCTTGCTGAAAGCAACTATACTACTTAAAAGCCATAGATGTTCCCAGGCAAGACTACACGTAGATCATAACTCTTTCAGTTTGGTATCAACAGACTTACCTTGTTCTGTAAGAAACTTGATAATGCGCGATACTCGATTTTCTCCATATTCCATATTTTCTTCCCGATTAAGTTGCTTGGTCGACGATAGTTTACAGACTACTGATGCGATTGTGCTTCAACTTTATACTTATACTAATGTCACAAAACACAAAAGAGTTCAACCACTATCATTCAACCCCTCCATTAGAAATGCTCCCTAGTTAGTTATAAGCCATAAGGTATAGTTGTCTGTTTGAAGCGCTTTCCTTGTCTAGTATTTTTGAAACAAAGAATTTTACCGAAAATTATCCGAAGACAAAATGTCTTAAAATATCCTAAGGAATAACCCTCTGAATTTTACCGCAAGTTTAGTAAACAATACCCTGTAAAATTAGTACTTTAATGTAAGTATCTAACTTCCTATTCTCTTAGCAAATACATGTGCCAATCTGAATCTAAATATCACAAAATTATTTTATTGGCTTTGCGTAGATTATTTAATAATAAAAACATTGCAGTTGTTTCTCTATTTTGTATTATTACGGTGTTCGTACAAAAACTGAATAAATGATGTATTAGGAATAGTGATTATAATCATTATTGTTATAATCGTATTTTTTGCGCCTACATAATTTAAATTTCGATTTTATCCTGAATTGCGTTCGCATAAATATTTAGAATCTTTCGCCGTTGAGAAGCATTAATTATTAACAATATATTAGGTACACATCTACATACCTTTCTACATAAAACATAGAACACGTGTATATTGCGATGTAATATGTATTATTCATGTTAAAGAAGTAATCATCCTTTACGTATAATAAACATGGGGTAGTCTACGCATACGACAGCTAACACATTCAGGAAATTGTAAAACATTGATTAACTTCCATGCGTCTGGTAAATTCTGCCGTCTCTACCCGATATTAATAATTAAATAGAGTAGCTAAGGTAAATCAAGGCGCCACGAAGCAATAAAAATAATTGAATTAATCGGACGATGGTAATTAATAAGGAAATTATATATGACGTGCTCTGTTCATGTATACGTTCGGTCAAATTAATTAGGAAGATGTTAATGCAGTTTGCGTATTTATTGTATCGGATGGATCAGACATGATATACAAAGCGTATATTTTGAAAAAGAAACTTAATTAGTGATATAAGCTGTTACATATAAATTAACGCCGTACCAGTCGTATCCAGTGCTCTTTTCATTCTCAGAAAAAAGGTTTGTTCCGGCGGCATAGTGTTTAGCTTTTTAGGAAAGTAGGTATTAAAAAGTAAAATGTTCTTTTATATCTACAAAAAATGTGTCATTTGAGTTTATTTCGTCGACTACTCTATTGTTCTCAGAAATTCACTGATCTGAACTTTGAGAAACTGCTGTCCCAACTAAAAGTTACATATATTTCGAAACCGAGTACCTGCAGTACAACCAGGTATATTGTTGGACAGGAGACATCAGGGAAGATCAGGGTGCGCGTGGTGGCAATCAAGAAGAAACAACCAGGCTCGCTCCGTCTACCGAAGAAACAGTAACACGCTTTGTCACTTTTCGTTAATCGTTGTTCTCTGACTGAGAAATAAAGTGTTATAATAAGGTGTGTTTACATATGATTTCGCATATGATTTATCATATGACTATATCCTAAGAAAAGTCATAGCACCGTCCAAATCATACCGAAACCTAATATTCATCAAATTCGCGTTCATACCGTTGAATGTAAAATATCTCAGGAAGGACTCTTGCCCTCTACTAGCTATACCAGCAAGTACAACGGAAGTCGCCATTTTGAAACACTAAATGTGACGCATTGCTTTGTTGGTGTTTGGAGTATTCATACGTGATTTTTGCATTTTTGTTGAAATAAAGTAATTCCCAAGTTTTGTTCGGGCATTTTAGTGTTATGGACAACAAGTTGGATGGCATTAGAGTGATATTGTAGGTGTTAATAGTGTAAATTGATGTAAATATTTAACACCTACCATCATAGTTATATTTTACAACTATCTAAAAATCATTTCATAAATCACTTTGGGACGATACGTCACTGACAACCTGAAACATCCTTTGAATGTAAGATATTTTACATTCAACGGAAACATCTATCCGCCATATGCAAATACTGTCCCGGTCAACGCTTGCGTCTATACATGTTCCTTCCTGAGATATTTTACATTCAACGGTTCATACCTATACTATTTGTATATGATTTTGCACATGATTTTTACGTCAAAAATTGTGCGGTAGAGACCTAACCTAAAGATTAATGTCACTGAGTATTATTGACAAAAGAAGAACGACGTCAGTTAAAGAATAGATTATTGTTATTACAATAGTTAATTATTGTTATTTACATTTGTTGAAATCGTAATAAATGATGTTTATTTCACTCTACCACACAACAATTACATTTAATTTTTGTATTTTTTAAGCACTTTTCTGCGATTTTAAAATTCTAACATAACATATCCATCACAACAAACCTAACCTTAAAGCACCTAGTGGAAAAAGCCCATTCTAAGTTACATTCGGACCAACGACTGTCATCCATAGAGTTATATAGTAGAAAGTAGATAGATTGTCGAACAAACCTCTTGTATTTTTCAATATTTATTTGAAATTATATGCAAATCAGTAACAAAAGACGTTATAAAGTTGCTACCGGATCTACGTCGCAATAAGATAACGGCTGATTAAGATATGAAACGGGGAGTCGCAATAGGGGGTTGTTAAACAGGATAACGCAGGGCCGAGCTAACTCTGTCGCAGACGGCGTGACGGTTCAGGTAAAAGAGAACACCTATAGTAGAGCGTCGGTCGGCAACGACGCTTGCGACGATTGTCCGGGCACCAGGACACTATGCTATCTACAGATAACCTACCTGCGCCTCCTACGATCTACCACTGGCTGTGTCCCTCCAGCGGGTTACCTATTGAACACCCTGTATATATGAAGCACCCACACTCATGTGCGTCCTCGTCACAATAATAAATAAATATGCAGAGGTAAAAGAAATAAAAGATAAGGTATTCGTAATATAACAAAATTTAATTAAATTTAACGTGTTGTACGGATATGAGTTTGAAATAAAAAAATTAAATTGTGAAATCAGAAATTAAAACAATGCGTTGAATGAAAGTTAAATCGGAAATTAAGTTAGACAGACGGTGAATAAAGAAAAAGTTAAGCGTAGGTGACAGTTGCAAAATTAGAAAGTATATAAATAAAAAAAAACTTAATGATTAGACATAAACTCTGCGCATCAGCAGGAGTTGGTCGGTTGCCGAAACGTTTCTTTCACCTCACAATTAGGTGTACAAAAGTTCTCAATTACATGCCACTTGGCAATGTCAATACAAAGGTGAAATAATATATATAAAATTTAATAAGCGCAAGAAAGATTAATGTATTAAAATAAAGTCTTAGCCTAAAGTGTGTAAAATTCGCTAACTTATAAATCAAAACAAAACGTCAGGTTTGCTTACATGAACTACGTTAAATGAATTTGAAAGTTAATTATTGGCAAGACAAGAGTTTAAGGCAAAATCTTACAAGATTACAGCGAAATTTAAACGTACTAAATTATAAACAAATTATAAATTCCAAAATTGCAATACTTCAAGTAACCTACAGTCATTGTAACGGCAGAGTAATCACTAGGTATATTACTGATCGTCTAACATCTACCCAAAAGAAAATAATGAGATAAAATTTATGAATTTCCTAGATTAAGTTTAAATTAAATAATTGCCTCAAAATAAGGCTACAATAATTACGGTAGTGACAAATACAAAATTTCAGATCAATCTGATTATTACAAAAAAAATTAATAAAATTAAAACGGTAAATTAATCAGGATTATATTGTGACCTCGCAGATTGACTAAGAGGTGCGATAGGTAATAAACCACTCAAAAATTCTTGGTTCATAACTAGGCGAAATAAGTCTTGCACTCAAACGTTAAGTCGTCGTAAATCGGTCGAAAATATATAAGGTAAAAATTTTACAACCTTATTTGGCAAGATGGCTGACGGAAAGACGCTGCAGATGTTCAAGATGGCGGCGTCTCCCTTGTTGGAGAAATTTCCAATTCCACAGGTGGGCTGGATGTGGATAAAACCCCTGTAGTGGGCGATAACCCCAAAAATAAGACTTCGGAGGGCTCAAATGGTCGTCAAAGGAATCCTAACGGCCTTTGAGGGCTTTAGTGCCCGACAAAAGAATCCTAATAAAATTTAAAAAAACCCAACGATAAAATCCCGAAAATTTAACACAGAGCTCTGAAAACTTACCCCAATTATGAAGAAATAATATGGAGATCCCACGGTAAGGACTCAGAAGTCACACATAGCACGAAAACGATTCAAAATCCACCTCGTGGCATTCGTAAATTAGATAACGGTACTGCGATAAAAATTAATTCACGATAAATCACCTAATAAAGGTATCGATAACTCACACTTATCTCATTAAAGCCGCCTAAGCGTTAGTCTAACTTTTTAGACAAAGTGATAAAATTCACCAAAAGACAATAAGCATATCGTGCCCATGCACTTATAACAAGCTCGACTTCTAAAGTGACCTAACCGTGACCTTTACGGTAGATACGTTACAACCCAAGATCACGCACACTCAATGCGTCACTAGAAAGGATTCAACCTAAAGGCGGGAGTTTTCAAATAAACATAATAAGCACACAACTAATCTGACAATAAAGGAGAGACGACATCGTGACTTAAACACAATTAAACGTAATCCTACACATATCTTAGAAGGAAGAACATAAGCGAATTACTCAACAATTGTAAATAGGAGATATAAAGTCGACCGCACGAGAGGGGTATTTCATGACGGACGTTGGCAATCCGTGAGCAGATAGAACTGTACTACTTAGCCGATAGGTATGACAGAAAATAAACAAGCGATCTTCCACACGTAGTTTCTATTTTTTTTTATTGGGCGAAAGGACAGAATTTCTGCAGGTAAATAACGAAATACTAAAGCTTAAATATCCAAACGCTGCAAAAGACGGTAGAAAGGCCGATCTCAAACTTATGTTACAGGAAAATTATGATCCTAACCCCTACGATGATTCTGGGGACGGAATAACAGAAGTTCCTAATACTAGAATATCGAAGATAGAGCAACAAGTGATCGACAGCAATTAATAGTATGCCTTACACTCCAAACATTTCTTTAATTAATTCTCCTTACCTTTTTTTTTTAGAGAGACGACTGCGAAGGAAAAGGAAAATAACAATAATACTCGGGGCCTGCTCGAGATTCTGTGTTTGGCAAAACGCAAAATATATGACACAGTTAGCACAATATCTTGATTATCGTTTCAAAACGTTTACAAACTACAATAAATGCATTAGGTAGGGATCGGTCGTAATATATATAAGAAGATATTTTATATCCTTAAGCAAGGCGTAGAGATAATTGCAAATGCGGAAAATACGAAACTACAGGTAGGTTAGATTAAGCTAGAGCTAAGATAATTAAAGTTAGTTATTCAGATAAAGAGGCTTTCACAAAAACAGAGTGTAAATGCCCGATCTTACACAAAATGTATCTGTCATGTTCGCGGTATGTGATTTAGAGCGGTGAGGGCTCAATAGTAGGTTTTGTACCCACGGAGGCATACTGCAGGCAGTCTTAGCGACCGGTGAAATAGACAATATACAGGGTACGCTCAAAAAGTCATGAACTTTATACAAAATTCCACGTATTTAGACAATAGGTACACAATCTTTTGCGAACTATAGACAAAGTAAATTTACAACGTAACAAATTCCCCCCTTTCCAGCGAAAAGAAATTGAACGCAGAGCAATTTCTTGCACCGAGAACTTAGGCTGACGGGATAAAGATAGTGAAAAGGGTAAGCGAGAGCTCTAAAACGGACGTTGTCTACTACACAAACGCACACATCCACACTCAGTCACAGTAACACCAGACAGCTTGGCCATAACCACCACGTGGCCCTTCGGCATTCGGCCGGTACGGGGAAGTAACGAAAAATAAAAAGCAAGGGTGTCGAGATTCTGCACAGACGCGCCCCGAGACCTGTCCAACCGACAGCCCAGCACTATTGGTAGCATCACGGGGGGAAGAGGGTGTAGACGGGTTAGATATCGGTGTGCCCGGCCGGCGGTGATCCTTACGACGGTCGAAGGCACAAGAATGAGGAGTGGGCACTACCAATAGGCCAAGATGCGGGCAAGGCAACCCCCGAGACGACACTCTGCAGACACGCGACGGTAAAAGAGACCCTTGGGAGAGGCCCTCGGTATCTCAAAACAAACAAAAATAACAGGTCAACTAAAACCGGGTTTATTACTACAGATACGGGATACAAAGCGGAATAGGGAAGAGGTAAATAAAGGTAGGGTAGAGCTCAGAATGGTGCAACTGCTCAGAGGTACGGATATGCTGTTTCGACATCCATAACATCCGGTAACAACAAAACGAGAAAAGATCGCCAAACAAAAATAGAAAATAGAGAGCAAAAGTTTAAAGTCTGGACCGGCGTTGTCCCGACTAAAATGCTGAAGGCAACGATAAACCATAAGGCTGAAGTCATATCCGATTCCTGGAAGTAACATTTTGAACGTAAGGAAACAAAAGGTCGCCAGGACACGACCTGGGAAGGCTGAGAACTATCAAATAAAGACCGTTCTTCTGTATACCTTCGCAAATAAACGTCAAATCAAGAAGAGAACGTCAGTACGACATAACCAACACGATAGAATAACTACCAAGTGCAGATTCCAGACCATACGATACGCAACACAATCCCGAAATGGTAAAGGTTCTAGAACTGCTATACGGTACGAAGTCATAAAATCGTTAATACGTAATCGTAAACAATACGAAGTCATATTCGGTACGGAACGTCAAAATCAGTACGGCAGAGTCGAGATCGGAACGAAGTCAAAATCGGTACGAAACACATAACTATCAACGTTACACGGGAGTCGAGAAATAACTTAACTAACGTAAGTTATACGGTACTCAGAAGCAACATACAGAGTTACACGAAATTAATCCACCCAATTCAATCGTCGCTGCGTGGGCTATCGACAAAACACAGGGAGAACATCCCAATCAGAACACGTAAGAAAATACGCCGAACCCACGACAACTAAAATTGAAGATGTTAAAAGAAACGGGGGGCACTGAGAATTTTTGGGACGCCTTTTACGCCCAGGCATTAAACCCACAGGTATATTCGTCAGGCCTACCTGCAAACCGAAACATAGTGTGGACTTCCCTAGCAAGGCTGCCACTCCATATATGCAGAGACACGGAAGATCCGAAACATACGGAAGCGATAAAGGTACGGGAAGATAAATGCATAGACGGAATCACAGATACAAGCTGTGCAATGGGGCCGGTAATCACACTAACAGAAGTCGATATAAGGAAAATGTTTGCCCTGACGCGATAGTTTCTTAATGTATCAAAGCTATTTAGTTAGTAATTGCGGGTTAGGAAATGAATTTTCCAAGATGGAACCGCAACCGCGCGGAAAAGGTCGTGCACTCAGCCGCGGGAGGAGACAACCGCAAGCAGGGGGAGGAACAAAAGGCAGACCCGGAAGATCCGACACACGAGAGGGAGAGGGTCCGAAAGGGAAAGAAAGTGATTGTTCCGGTTGCTCAGATGGAAATGAACAATAGGCGTCCGAGTCCCTTTAGAAGCCTTTTACTTCACGCAGGATCACGGTAGGAGAATTCTTTCAGCCCTCACTACAGGCCGTGAAGGTAACGGTAGGTACAAGTAACGAAAAGGCAAAATCGAGATAGCGATAATTTGTAGGCAGTTGGACACGTGAGAAGATAGATCTTAATCATCACTCGGTTGAGGTTTCAGTAAATTTGCATGCCACGCCCCGGGCAGCAATTTACCTTCGCAAGTTTTGAGTTCGTAAATGTCAGTGGAGATACGTTTACTAATTTGGAAGGGCCCGACATATTTGTCAGCCAATTTGGCGGTATAGAATTTGGCGGCATCTGAAAGGACGAAATTTTTACGCCAGACCAACTGGTTTACCAAGAATTCATCTCGTCTATGACGAGTGTCGTAGCGCGCTTTAGCACGCTCGTATGCTTTCTGCAAGCGGGATTTGATGTCACGATATAATTTAGAAAATCCTTCGGAACGCTCTATTAGTTTTTCCGGGTCGCGGACTTCGACAAGTGGAGTTCCGTCAGAGATAGGGGCATCGGAAATTCTTTCTCCAGTGAGATTCATCTCACGACCGAAGTTAATGAAATAGGGCGTATGTCCGGTGACTTCGTGTCTAGCAGTGCGCAAGGCGCAAGTGACTTTGGGAAGATAGACGTCCCATTCGCGATGATTGTCAGAGACATACGAGATCAACATGGTTTTGATAACCCTATTCACACGTTCCACGGGATTCGCTTGAGGATGGTAATTCGCAGTATAGCATGGACGTACTTTATATTCTTTTAACTTAGAACGGTAGTCGTTAGAGCGAAACTGCACGCCATTATCGGAAATTACGGAACGAGGTACGCCAAAAATCAGAAACACATCTTCTTCAAGATGTCGGATAATAGACTTGGAGGAAGCTTTACGTAACGGGAAAGTCAGAACAAACTTACTGAAGATATCAGAGACCACTAAAATGTAATTAAAACCGCGCTTGGACCTCGGAAGAGGACCAACAATGTCGACACTGAGGACTTCCCATGGTTTAGTAACTTTAGAATGTCCACCCATACGACCAACAGGAGCTCTTTGAAGAGGTTTCGCCTTATTGCAATTAGGACAGGCTTTGACATGACGAATCACATCTCCTAACATCTTAGGCCAATAGTAGTGTTGCAATATGCGAGCGAGAGTCTTCGCAATGCCCAGATGACCACTTGTGGGCTCGTTATGACATTCTAACAAGACCTCTTGTCGTTGTTCCTTAGGAACATAGATTTTCCATGAATCGGAATCCTCAGAGGGAAAAGTGCTATTAGGCGGTACGTAACGTCGAAGTATCCCACCGATAAGTTGAAATTGAGGGTACTTCTCGGGATGTCTCTTAATTTGTTCTAAGATACGAACGTAACATTTGTCTTGGCTTTTAGGGTTGACTTGAACGATATCCAATTTGGGGACTGAACGGGAGAGAGTGTCCGGAACGACATTGAATTTTCCTTTACGGTGGATGATAGTGAAGTCGTACTGCTGAAGACGTACGGCCCATCGAGCCAATCTACCCGACGGAGAATTTAGAGAGTTCAGCCAGCAGAGGGAGTAATGATCTGTTATCACCGTAAAGTGTGAGCACTCGATATATGGGCGAAGCTTTTCTATAGCCCAGAGGACGGCAAGGCATTCTTTCTCAACCGTAGAGAATTTACGTTCGGCAGGTGTTAAAGAACGGCTTAGATAACTAATTACTTTCTCCTGTCCGTCTATGTCTTGAGTCAATACGGCTCCAAGGCCATAGTCGCTAGCGTCAGTTTGGATGATGAATTCGTATTGGAAATCGGGACATGTCAAAATCGGGGAGGAAACCAAGCGTTCACGCAAAGATGTCCAAGCTTCTTCACAAGCTAACGTCCAAACGAAGGGACGATTTTTCCGTAGCAAATCAGTAAGCGGGGAGATAACAGTAGAGAAATTAGGGACGAAACGTCGGTACCATGAAGCCATACCTACTAAGCGTCTGACTTCAGAAACATTTTTGGGTGTGGCAATTCCGATGATAGCCTTGACTTTGTCAGGGTCGACCATCAACCCACGACGATTAACCACATAGCCCAGGTACTTCAATTCGTCGCGACAAAACTGACATTTGTCTCTATTAAGCGTTAAGCCAGCGTCACGCAGGCGAGATAAAACTTGCTCTAAAATAGTTAAGTGTTTTTCAAAGGTAGGAGTGACAATTATGATATCATCTAGATAAACGAAAACGTAAGGTTCCAATTCAGGACCCAAAACTCTATCAATAAAACGCTGCCAGGAGGCAGGTGCGTTGTGGAGACCATACGGGAGACGACAAAATTGAAACAAACCTCGATTCGGCACGGTGAAGGCTGTATACTGACGGGAAGACTCGGCAACAGGAATTTGCCAATACGCACTTTTTATATCGAGAGACGTAAGATATTTGGCGTCTCGTAATTTGTCTAAGGTATTTGATACGTAGGGAAGGGGATAGGCATCTCTCTCAGTGACCTGATTGAGCTTCCGATAATCGACACAAAATCGAAAAGTCTTGTCCTTCTTAGGCACGAGAAGAATGGGTGAAGACCAACCACTCTGAGACCTCTCAACGACACCGAGAGCCAACATCTTCTCTAATTCAGCGTCGACTACTTTCTGCACCGCCGGAGATATCGGATAATAGCGTTGCTTAATCGGAGGGCTACTAGTGATAATAGTGTGCTCTACACCTTTGGCACAACCTAACACCTCCTTATCGACGTTAGGAAAATTCTGATTGATGATAGCCTCGAGCTGACGTTGACGCTCATCAGATAACACCGGTGGTTCGACATCGACAGAAGACACGTCGGGTGCGTCTGAAAATACCCAATCGCCACTGCGCATGTTTATGACGATACCCATATCTCGCCAGAAGTCTGCGCCCAAGATAAGTTGATGCGGTAGTTCAGGTACCACTAAGACGTCAAAGACCTTAGAACGATTCCTAACATTAATAGGCAGGGCAACTTCACCTGATATTCGGCATCGTGAACCGTTGGCAACAGTGCAAAAGGACATAGAGGATTTAAGCGGAACAAAACCCTTTAACACGGACCAACCTGCTTCACCTAAAATAGTGCGTGATGAACCTGTGTCCAAGAGACCGAGAAACTCTCTACCAAAGATTTGAACTTTAAGATAGGGGCGTTCATCCCCTATGGCTTGTTCGAGTATAAAATCTAACCGGGCTCTAATTTGTCGATAGGCCGCTGTGTATACTGTACGCACGGGACGGCCACTTAGTGCGCACGTCGGGCGTTTCCCGAACACTGCGGACAAGAAGATACAATGGTCTCTGGACGACCACAACGATAGCAAAAGCGTTTGCGAGGTAAAGCGCATTGGGAGTAACGATGTCCTGTCTGACGACAATTCCAACATGTGACAGGATTTGCTGAAACGGGTGCCACATGAACACGAGGGCGATTAGAGACGGGAGTAACGGGTGTCTCACGACTTCGAGAATAACTCGGGACTGGTTCGGCATTGACATAAGCCAAATCGGGCTCGAGTGTTTTAGCACGTAAGGGAGGCGGTACATAAGCTTCAGCAGAGGCCTTGCGGGCTTCGAGAACTTTCCCATATTTAAGGAGTTCCGCGATAGAATTGACTTCAGTTAAACCCAATTGCGTTTGATAGAAAGGCAGAATATTACGTTGCAGAATTCGTAATTGAGTTTTTTCAGGGACTGAAACAGAAAGACGAGAAAAGAGATTTTTCATGACCGATACGTATAGTCCAATAGGTTCGTTAGGACCCTGAGTCCGTTGCTTAATTTCGTCCATAAGACGGTCGTCATAATCTACGGCCTGAAATTCTTCCCGTAGACCAGCAGCTAACTCTGACCAATTAGAGTAAAGATGACGATTAGCCCGATACCACACCAAAGCACGATCCTTAAATAAATCTATAGCGGAATTGAATAATAACTGGTCTGAGGAATTACGAGCGATTTTCAGCTCAGCTACACGCTCCAGAAAAGCACTGACCGAAAAGTTCTTATGCCCTGTAAATGTAATACCCCAAGAGGCAACGGACACGGGTTTAGGCGAAAAAGTAGTGAAAGTCGAGTGAACTGGACCAGGAAACGTGTTAACCGGAGATCGAATAGGATCCTCCTCTTCGCTAAACTCCTCCTCACTCCCTTGAGGACCAGGGTTACCGGCAGTGGGTGACTGTAATAAGCTGAAGGTTGAGGCGCGTTCAAGGGTGCGAGCCTTATCGCGGATGCGACCTTCCAGATCAGCAACGCGACTCCGAAACGCATGGCATTCTTCCACTTCCGCTGAAGATTTTGGGACGGAGTTCTGAATTCGGCGCAATACGAAAGCAAGGGCGGTAGAAATTTTTTGAAATTCGGAAGACTCACGATTCCCCACGAACTGATCGATGAGCCCTTCGATAACCGTAAGCTTAACCTTAATGGCCGCGGAATCTTCTGCATAGGTAAATGGATACGTAAGCTTAGTATCCGACGGATAAGACCTAGCATAACCTAGCAGACGTCGATACATTCGTCGCATTCCGTCCAAAGTGGATGGCACCACAGCACCCATAACAGTCAGTAAATATTCAAGGTCTTCCTTCAAAAGACGATTGATCTCAAATTTAGGAGCCATAGCGAAAGTTAATTCAGCAGGAAGTCGAAAAGAAAGAACTATAAAAGAATTGGCGGTACCGGGAACAGCAAGCAAAGACTCGAGTCCTAAGACGCACAAACAAATGCTGGCAGGCAAGGTAGTTCAGAACCTAAGATAAAATTGTAACGTGAGGTGATAACTTTTCCAAAAAAGGGAGAAAAAGAAATATAAACAGTCGAAGTTAGATTAGGTGAGGGAGTAGACGGAAATACAAAAAAAACTGAGCGGTAAGGGAAACTTAACGTCCACTTGCCCACCTAAAACGAGAAACGGGCTTAAATCGAGAAAATTCGAAATTTATTCCTGAAAATGGTCAGGACCGAAACGCTAATACAAAACGAGTAGCTTCTCCAAAGTATAGCACCACTGTGCGGTACGACGAAATGTTAGAAATGTTGGTGGCTGAAATACTTAAAGGTAAGGAAAATATTCCGGAAGATGGAGAAAACTTGTCCAAACCGTTAGGCAACGACACGTTGTCACGTCAAAGCAACCAAAACCAAGGAAAATTAGAAAGGACGAGAAACTTCCCTGAAGATGGTAAAAACCAGGTTGAAACGTTCGGTGTCAACTTATGAGTTGATAGATGACACACAAAAGGAAAAGAAAATTTGAGGGCGGCGAAAACTTAGTCGAAACGTAGGTGCCAAATTTTTCCCTATCACCAAAAGAAAAATCCAGACGCTAGGGCACCAAATTTTCCTTATTACTGAAAGAAAGGACCCAAAAAGATTATCGAAACGTTGGCTGTTAAAGACAGGGAGATAATTTGCAAAATTCAAGAAAATGTTCCGGAAGATGGTCAAAATTTTTCCGAAACGTGGTCCACCAAGGACAAGGCGATAAATTTGAAAATTTAAAAAAAAATTCCGGAAGATGGTCAAAATTGGCCGAAACGTTGGGCGCCAAATTTTTGCTACCGGATCTACGTCGCAATAAGATAACGGCTGATTAAGATATGAAACGGGGAGTCGCAATAGGGGGTTGTTAAACAGGATAACGCAGGGCCGAGCTAACTCTGTCGCAGACGGCGTGACGGTTCAGGTAAAAGAGAACACCTATAGTAGAGCGTCGGTCGGCAACGACGCTTGCGACGATTGTCCGGGCACCAGGACACTATGCTATCTACAGATAACCTACCTGCGCCTCCTACGATCTACCACTGGCTGTGTCCCTCCAGCGGGTTACCTATTGAACACCCTGTATATATGAAGCACCCACACTCATGTGCGTCCTCGTCACAATAATAAATAAATATGCAGAGGTAAAAGAAATAAAAGATAAGGTATTCGTAATATAACAAAATTTAATTAAATTTAACGTGTTGTACGGATATGAGTTTGAAATAAAAAAATTAAATTGTGAAATCAGAAATTAAAACAATGCGTTGAATGAAAGTTAAATCGGAAATTAAGTTAGACAGACGGTGAATAAAGAAAAAGTTAAGCGTAGGTGACAGTTGCAAAATTAGAAAGTATATAAATAAAAAAAACCTTAATGATTAGACATAAACTCTGCGCATCAGCAGGAGTTGGTCGGTTGCCGAAACGTTTCTTTCACCTCACAATTAGGTGTACAAAAGTTCTCAATTACATGCCACTTGGCAATGTCAATACAAAGGTGAAATAATATATATAAAATTTAATAAGCGCAAGAAAGATTAATGTATTAAAATAAAGTCTTAGCCTAAAGTGTGTAAAATTCGCTAACTTATAAATCAAAACAAAACGTCAGGTTTGCTTACATGAACTACGTTAAATGAATTTGAAAGTTAATTATTGGCAAGACAAGAGTTTAAGGCAAAATCTTACAAGATTACAGCGAAATTTAAACGTACTAAATTATAAACAAATTATAAATTCCAAAATTGCAATACTTCAAGTAACCTACAGTCATTGTAACGGCAGAGTAATCACTAGGTATATTACTGATCGTCTAACATCTACCCAAAAGAAAATAATGAGATAAAATTTATGAATTTCCTAGATTAAGTTTAAATTAAATAATTGCCTCAAAATAAGGCTACAATAATTACGGTAGTGACAAATACAAAATTTCAGATCAATCTGATTATTACAAAAAAAATTAATAAAATTAAAACGGTAAATTAATCAGGATTATATTGTGACCTCGCAGATTGACTAAGAGGTGCGATAGGTAATAAACCACTCAAAAATTCTTGGTTCATAACTAGGCGAAATAAGTCTTGCACTCAAACGTTAAGTCGTCGTAAATCGGTCGAAAATATATAAGGTAAAAATTTTACAACCTTATTTGGCAAGATGGCTGACGGAAAGACGCTGCAGATGTTCAAGATGGCGGCGTCTCCCTTGTTGGAGAAATTTCCAATTCCACAGGTGGGCTGGATGTGGATAAAACCCCTGTAGTGGGCGATAACCCCAAAAATAAGACTTCGGAGGGCTCAAATGGTCGTCAAAGGAATCCTAACGGCCTTTGAGGGCTTTAGTGCCCGACAAAAGAATCCTAATAAAATTTAAAAAAACCCAACGATAAAATCCCGAAAATTTAACACAGAGCTCTGAAAACTTACCCCAATTATGAAGAAATAATATGGAGATCCCACGGTAAGGACTCAGAAGTCACACATAGCACGAAAACGATTCAAAATCCACCTCGTGGCATTCGTAAATTAGATAACGGTATTGCGATAAAAATTAATTCACGATAAATCACCTAATAAAGGTATCGATAACTCACACTTATCTCATTAAAGCCGCCTAAGCGTTAGTCTAACTTTTTAGACAAAGTGATAAAATTCACCAAAAGACAATAAGCATATCGTGCCCATGCACTTATAACAAGCTCGACTTCTAAAGTGACCTAACCGTGACCTTTACGGTAGATACGTTACAACCCAAGATCACGCACACTCAATGCGTCACTAGAAAGGATTCAACCTAAAGGCGGGAGTTTTCAAATAAACATAATAAGCACACAACTAATCTGACAATAAAGGAGAGACGACATCGTGACTTAAACACAATTAAACGTAATCCTACACATATCTTAGAAGGAAGAACATAAGCGAATTACTCAACAATTGTAAATAGGAGATATAAAGTCGACCGCACGAGAGGGGTATTTCATGACGGACGTTGGCAATCCGTGAGCAGATAGAACTGTACTACTTAGCCGATAGGTATGACAGAAAATAAACAAGCGATCTTCCACACGTAGTTTCTATTTTTTTTTATTGGGCGAAAGGACAGAATTTCTGCAGGTAAATAACGAAATACTAAAGCTTAAATATCCAAACGCTGCAAAAGACGGTAGAAAGGCCGATCTCAAACTTATGTTACAGGAAAATTATGATCCTAACCCCTACGATGATTCTGGGGACGGAATAACAGAAGTTCCTAATACTAGAATATCGAAGATAGAGCAACAAGTGATCGACAGCAATTAATAGTATGCCTTACACTCCAAACATTTCTTTAATTAATTCTCCTTACCTTTTTTTTTTTAGAGAGACGACTGCGAAGGAAAAGGAAAATAACAATAATACTCGGGGCCTGCTCGAGATTCTGTGTTTGGCAAAACGCAAAATATATGACACAGTTAGCACAATATCTTGATTATCGTTTCAAAACGTTTACAAACTACAATAAATGCATTAGGTAGGGATCGGTCGTAATATATATAAGAAGATATTTTATATCCTTAAGCAAGGCGTAGAGATAATTGCAAATGCGGAAAATACGAAACTACAGGTAGGTTAGATTAAGCTAGAGCTAAGATAATTAAAGTTAGTTATTCAGATAAAGAGGCTTTCACAAAAACAGAGTGTAAATGCCCGATCTTACACAAAATGTATCTGTCATGTTCGCGGTATGTGATTTAGAGCGGTGAGGGCTCAATAGTAGGTTTTGTACCCACGGAGGCATACTGCAGGCAGTCTTAGCGACCGGTGAAATAGACAATATACAGGGTACGCTCAAAAAGTCATGAACTTTATACAAAATTCCACGTATTTAGACAATAGGTACACAATCTTTTGCGAACTATAGACAAAGTAAATTTACAACGTAACAAAGTGTATATTATTTATAAATTTGTAGTTTACTTCATTGATTTTTTAACATGCCTTTTAAGATTATATATTATCCAGTAAATAAGTACGGAATTATATAGAGAATGTTTATAGGTATTTTCTGGTATTTATTTATTAGAAGCAATTGGAAAATCATCATCAAAAATTACAATTAAAGAAAAACAATTGAACAATTTAATACATTAGAAAACTCTAAAGTATTTTGGACCTAAAGTAATTTCGTCTTCTTTATCCTCTTAATTTAGGCCTTAAACCTGTATGTTCCAATCTAGTCTCCACTTTCTGTTGATACCCATGAGACCTTCCAGCGTTTAGGATGTCTGCTGAGAAAATTTCGTTTTGGAGGTATTTCGTCTCGCAAGATCATGGCAACAACTATCATTTTCTGTCTACAGTAACGATTTTGATTACCTTAAGTGCATATACAAATCCTTTTAAAATACTTTTCGTTTATTTGGCAATGGGCCCCCTAGTTACTTTTTTCTGGGAAACGCCAAGTAAGGTATGTAATACTTTTTAGAAGTTGGTTATTTTTCGATGATTTCTTCATAAGAAAACCAAACGTGTTTGCATTTTCCTTAGTAAAGGTGACTAAAAGTTACAATTTGGACAATATCGCCACATAAACTGACAAAAATTCAAATACCAACTACGACTTGCTTAGATTACTAAGTGAAAACGCGACAATAGCAGGTGACTTAAATAGAACACCGCTTAAAAAGTGAATTTCACTTCGTATTTCTAGCAAGTATTTAATTAATTTTGTATTTTATACGAGAACAGTACGCTTTGCAAAATTTTGCATTTCATTACTACTGTGTAAATACTACAATCAAACAAATAAAAATTTGCTATGCTTTTAGTATCCATCAGCAGGTGTTTGGAAGTTCATATTTTGCATACATGATATATACGTAGTAGTATAAGGCTAATAATGCGGTTAGCATGGGCCGAATTATTAGCCCTATACAGTTCTTTCCTTTAACTAAAAGGAGCGGTCCATTTTAGTAAAAGTAAAAGGAGAATTTGTTTGGTTCAAGATTTTTAGATTAACCATAAAATTCTAATTATAATTTTCTGCTTTTAGCACTAATAATTATTTAATTGGGTAAATTTTGACTTTTCTAAAAATTATCCACGACTGAGACTCTAAAATCTTTAAACCCCATCATTTCCTAATAACGTGGTATTAGTTAATTTCTCTATGTGTTGTTCACAAATATTATTTTTTAGAAATATACGTTAATTCTTTTGAGCAGTGTAAATATCACTTGAAAAAGATTGAAATTAAATATGTAATGCAAATGTAATATGTACTAAAAGTACGTTTTTTAACGACATACATTTAATAATATAAATAATTGCCCGTCTGAATTTTGTTAAAATTCAACTGATTTAATTCACGTAATTAATCTCTGAAATTAGTAAGTAGCTTTAGCCGTTGGAAGTGTATCAAACCGGTTTTGTGTTTTAAATATAGTTTGAAAAATATCTAACTCATTTAATCATCTTTTATCATTTATCTCCAATGCATAAATTTGGATGCCGTAAATATATGAACAATGTAAAATGAAAATATACATACATAAATGAAAAATTAATAAAGTACGTTCAGGGGAAAGCGACAGGAATGCTGGAATACAAGGTAAACTGAAATGGAGGTAATGACATTTATGTTATTAACTGATGAAATCAGGAAATAGATGGATGCTAAAGTAATTAATAGTTCTAGACGGACATATGGAAATATTAAATGCATCGCAAATACAATTTCGCTATATTTCACACATTATGTTTAAGTTAAGTAAGTAACAGTACAATATGCTTAAATAATACAAGCTCTGTATAAAAACACTAAAACACCTTACCACACTAAAGCACAAAAATGGCTAAATACGTATTTCAACAACTAAGTTGTCATCATCAGTAGCACTGATCAAAAATCGCGCTGTCTACACACCGTAGCGTACAGAGCAACACTGATTTCCAATTTACGGGGATGGTTTATTCTTTTACCTAACCTATTAACAACTTCATTAAAAATACCTGATCGCACACGCTACGGTGTGTAGACAGCGCGATTTTTGATCAGTGCTACTGATGATGACAACTTAGTTGTTGAAATACGTATTTAGCCATTTTTGTGCTTTAGTGTGGTAAGGTGTTTTAGTGTTTTTGTGTAGTTTCAAGCCACAGACTCCAAGTTTAGTTTCCCAAGCTCTGTATGATATGATAAAGTACTTGAAACTGTACATACATTTTTGTGTAAAGTTTGGCCCTTATTGCAGCGGACACTATGCAGTTGTTTGATTTTTAATTTGATTCGCAAATGCAGTTGAAGGTTTATGATTCTTATGTATTGTCGCACATCTAGTATGAATTATTTCTTGAGGTGTCGAGAACTTTTGCAATGTAATATGTAAGATATATTAAACAGCTTGTATTGTGAACTATAAGTATACATACGTCTACCTCTGACTAGAATTATAATCTGGATAGCCCTTACTTTTGCATTTTGAGGAACTAGGGCTTAATAGAAATTTACAAACGTCTGATTGAAAACTATTTATAATGTTGAAGACTTTTATAATTATTATATTTAACTGCCCTTTGACATAAGAACGGCACTCCCGAATTCCAAGAGTTTGGATATTTGTACATCTGGATTCGTGCCCGCGAATCCTAAACATTTGTATGAGTTTACTAATTAAACAAATGTCTCATATTTTTACGCAGTAACCATTTTTCTATTGAAGTTGTTTCTCAAAATACCCCTGCTGGGAATTTTTGATTTATATCTCTGATTATCTCATTTGGTATTTCATACCAAAAATGAAATTATAAATGACAGCTACATTTATACTCGCTAATGTTGTTAATGGCCTATTTTTGACGTGTCCAACACATCTACGTATCTAATGGAATAAACGTATAAAGTGATTATTGTTTATTTCTACTACTGCTAAACGATCATTATCCAGACAAAAGATTATAAGGCCATGGCAGATCCAATATCTACTTTAATGTTTAATTGGCAGGAATTACCAATGGAATCTGTAGTGTCAAGCAGAGAAGCATGGTGACCACGCCATATTTACAGTAGTATTACATGGCTCAGCACTAAAGACAGCCAAGATAGAAATGAAGAAACTAACGCTGGGAAAGCAACAAAACTGATGTTGGTGGATGATACAGTTTAACACGTATAAAGGAGAACCGACGATATAACCTTCAAGAGAGAAAATTAAAGAAGATAAATATGAAAACCAATATCGGAAAAACAATATTAATGATAATATCAAACAAACAGAATGCTCACGACTTAAGTTTATATGGAAAACAAAGTGGACAAGTAGAACACTTCTAATATTTAGGTGCAATATTAGAAAATTGAATTGTGAATTAAATGACAAAATGGAAATGCCGTAAAATATACATATACAACATAATGCACGCACCTTTCCCTGGAGAAAAGAACTAATGAAAAGAAATTGAGATTGTTAAAAATGTAGTTAGACCAAGAATCTAGTTAGGTGTGAATTATAGTAATAAAAATTAGATTTAAATTCAGATGGATGTACATGCTTGTCGTATGTTGGATGATAGATTTACACAAAAAGTGGAGAGTGCCGAGGAAAAATAACAAGAGAACATCAAGGATTGGATGGATCGATAATATTACAAAAACATAGAGCTTATACCAGCATTACACCTAAATGTAGGAGGGCCTAGAACTAGGTATGGTAAAATGAAGTTCATTTCGGATTGTTAGTTCTTTCAAGCGTATATCGAAGCTGGTTAGAAACAAAACTTTTACGTAAATCGTAAGAATTAGATGTAAACCTAGTACATTAATGCCAAAGGGCATCTAAATTTCGGTTAGAAACCATGTGGTATTTTTGCGATTTGTCACTCAGTGGCCTTCTATAGGAGGCTGAGCTTAAAATTAATAGGTATATTTTACTAAATACCTTCTGGTCAAGTTTAGGTTTTAGTCCTTATCAGACCGTGCAAGCGCTTCTACAATGGCTTACGACTACCTAAATAATCACAACTGACTTTAAATACCCTCTGAAGCAAGGCAGCAGCTCATCGAAGCTATTGTAAATAACAATTTACACATGGTGCTATCGCGAATCGAATCTGGGACAAGCCAATGTCGAAGCATTAGACTGATACTGCTAAAATTGCTCTATTCCTTAAATTTTGTATTATTATTATTCAACAAACAAGGACTTACAGTCTTGTTTGAAACATCAAATGAGTATAAGCACTTAGGCCTGCAGACACGTTATTTCCACTATTTTGTTTAACTTATGCAAAACGTACGTATCTACATACGTAATAAATATAATTTGCTCACGTTTATCTAATACTATATCTATGTGATAGGAATGTTCGTTTCATAATTATTTTACAAATGATTGTTATTTCATAAAAGCAACATTAGATACGCAAGGCACATTTTGAGGATTTACAAGTTTAATTGCATAACTTCTAGGAGCCTTACATATATATAAATCCCTAAACACAGGACGTGGGTTTCCACACTTCTGTACTTATGTAAAGCCAGCTAATATACAAGACATATATATTTGGTTAAAAACTTTTCTCACACTGCGAATAAATAATGACTTAGATTACTGTTTACAAAGATGAAAACATATAATTGTTGTATTAATCACAGCTTTGTCTTGAGCTCCATTAAACACACTAGCAAATTTAGTATAAATAATTGGTTCTACAAAAGCGTTTGGAAATAATAATAACAACTTCACCTTAAAATCGCAGTAATTGAAACGATCTACAGACGTTAACAATATCGCCCTTTTATAAAAAAATAACAAAAAGAAATGAAGAATTGAAAAAAAAGAACATGTTCCACAATTATGCTTGAAAATATTGAATATCTCGAGCATCCAACGGTTCTACTTTGAATGAAAGTTGTCTAGAATTATCGAATTATTTGCAACAATTGGTACATATATTGTAATATTTACCAAATGCGGATTTAGTGAATTATTAAGATGCATATTGTTCTATGAAGATACCTCACTGCGTCAACAACCATTACTTATGTCAAAATTATTTGAAAATAGAGGTTCATAATACTTAAAAACTTAATTTAAAACAAAATATTTTATAAATTTGACATACATATATATTAACATATTTAACATACAACATATTGATTACAGGATTAAATATTTATAAAACATATTTTTACCTTATAATAGATATATTGCTAAGACAATAGGTTTACACATTAATTTTCACAATACATACATTATATAAATGTTGTTTTTTGCCCACTATGTTTCTTCACTCTGTTTTATGTGTACTTTCACAAGCTTTTTCTTTATTTTCAGAGTTACTTTCCGTGTGTTTTCATAAACACCCTTGTATATAGATTCTAATTTAGATTTGGATTTGGTTTTCAATAGAGCCCTATCATTAAACTTGCATGTAACGTTTTTTGACGTACAATTTTATAGTCCTCCTTATTTTACTTTCTGTTAAATTATCGTTCCAGGCATTTAATAACATGAATTTAAATTCATTTGGATAATTATCGAATTTATACCCTGGATCCTTTGTCTCCGATATCTTGTATTCGTACGGTGGATATTTCGTTGTTAGTTGGATTCGCGGACACGATCCTAAATGTTTGTATGAGTTTACTAATTAACCTAAGATCTCATAATGATAAGCAATAAGTAGTTTTCTATTATACTTGTTTCTCAAAATATCCCTGCTAGCAATTTTTGATTTCTATCTCTGACTATCTCGTATGGGATTCCAAATCAAAAAAAATATTTATAAATGATCTAGCTACAGTTTTGATTTATTTATTCTTAACTGGAGCCGAACAAATTCAATTCGTATACAAGTGTAAAAATCTTGTAGGTACCAGTTAAATCAGTAAGAAGATAACATGAACATCATTTAACGGATCTACAAGATTCAAGAAAACTATTTGAAAAGATGATGGTAACGCTTTTGGTGATTGTTAGCGGTTCTACATGGCGTCCGAGGTGTTCATATCGTCGGCAGTCGTCACAATTTTCTACCAATTTATATACATTGTTCTCAAATTGTTCCAAACATTTTTTTCGATAATTTCGTAGATACGCTTAATACCAGCGTTTCCTCCGATTGGAAAAAGATGAAAATCGTTTAGTCTCATCTGTCTAGTTTCATTTCAATTAATTTTTATACATTATTCTCTCAGCTTACCTAATACTTGGTCTATTATATATGGGGTGAGTCATCTCCGCGGGTAAGACCGATTGTGCCTTTACGAGTAAAAATTTTTTGAAGTTGTTTTTTTCTTGTGATAGCTGCTCATTGGGAACACATTTTAAAAATATTTTGTATTATAGAGAGTGTTCCATAACTTGGTGGCTGACCATAGTTATAGTTTTTTAAATGAAACAGCCTATATATTATTACTTTTTGTATTCGCCATGTAATTTTTAAGCAATTTTTGACTTATTCCCATTTTTCTGAAAAAGTCGAAGTTTTTATAAAATTATATTTCTCGAAAACGACGAATTACATTGGCACAATTTTTTGTGGTATTGTTCATAATAAGAGGTCTTAGTAGAAGCATATTTTAATTTTTTTCAGTTACGAATTGCATGTGCAGAAAACTGGATTAAAATTAGATGATACGTTTTTGTATAAAACCTAATTCTTTCAAATGGAACACCGTGAATATAAGTTCATTTTTAAATTTCCTATTAAATTTCACATCAAAAACATGTAAGACGTTAATCCTTTAAAAGTGACTACTACTGAGCTATTGTCGTTTTTTGATATAATTTTCACAACTTTATGCTTTTTATTTGCATACGGTATAGCGAGCCATGATATTTGTTGCAACATTGATAATTGAATGGATGCCATTTAATAAGTTGTTACTCAGTTAATAGCATGATTTTACAGTGCATTTTTCTAAAAAAATAGCTTAGAGATATTATTTTTGTACGAATTGGGGAATGACAAAAAAATGTTTACTAGCTTAAGATTTTGAGTATATAATATAACATTACTCTTCTTTTTTCTTGTATTTCTATGATCTTGGTAAGTGTCTCATTTCTATATCTACATATTTATTCAAAAATTGAATGTACTTACAATACACTCTATGCCAGCAAAATATTTCATAAAATTTATAGAATATGGTACAATAAACAAATTTAAAAATAAAACAAATTAATACCTTAATTATAGTAAGTGCAGAAATAGGAATTAGGACGTATCAACGGATCTGTAATTAGTGAAAAGAAACTACAAAATAACATAAGCAACATTGACAGTAGTAATGAAAGTGTCCATTACTCTTCTAAAGGCGTATGTTCTGGGACATTTTCTTCCACGGTGATACTGCCGGTAAACTCTCTGAGCTAATAAATAATTTGTTTGTATAAAAATCATATTTGTAAGCTCTACTTCAGAAAACTTCATTATAAAATCACTTCAATTATTTTAAGATTAATAGCATTAACAAATTACACCTGTCAACTAAAAAGTAACTTATTAAACGTCCTTCATCAACATCACACCTAATTTCATGGCATGCTATGCTATATTAATATAAAATCATGAGAGTGACAATATTATATCAAAAAGCAACAATAACTCAGTAATAGTCACTTCTAAAGAATTAACGTCTTACATGTCTTTAATGCGAAATTTAATAAAAAATTCAAAAATGAACTGATATACAAGCTGTTCTATTTGAAAAATTGACTTTTATACAAAAACAGAAAAATTAAAAACGACAATAACCCAGTAATAGTCAGTTTTAAAGTATTAATGTCTTACATGTTTTTGATGTCAAATTTAATAAAAAATGATTTTTTTACAAAAACGTGTCATGTAATTTTAGTCCAGTTTTCGGCACATGCAGTTAGTAACTGAAAAATAAATAAAATATGCTTCTATTAGAACCTCTTATTGTGAACAATACTGAAAAAAAATGTGCCCATCTATAACGTCGTTTTCAAGAAATATAATTTTATACAAACATTGAATTTTTCAGAAAAATTGGAATAAGTCGAAAACTTTAGAGTTTAGGCCTATAGTATCTTATTCTTTTTGACTAAAAATTATACGGTGAATATAAAAATGTAATAATATATAGGTGTTTCATTTAAAAAACTATAACTATGGTCAGCCACCAAGTTATGGAACACACTGTATAATACAGAATATTTTTAAAATGTGCTTCTAATGAGTAGCTATCAAAGGAAAAAACCCGCTTCGAAATATCTTTACTCATAAAGGCATAATCGGCCTTACCCGCGGAGATGACCAGCCTCTTTAGGGTCATACGCTCCCTTAGGCATTGTGACCGCTCATTTCTCGTTTGAGCTCTAGCAACACGTTTTCTGTGGTGAGTTACTGCACGTTTTTCCATTCTTGCCTTACTCTAACTGTTGTTCCACTTTGCCTCCTCAATCATCGTCCTCTATACGCATCTCGGTTTTGGACAACGCCCCACCAATCCCGTATCTTCACTTTCTTCAGCCATTTTCTTCGAGCCTTAGTAAATAGTAATATACTTTATTGCTATACTTATACGTAATTACAAGGCAAAAACAAACCAAACGTCAAAGTAAACAATAACGTTCTGTTTTTAAAGAAGAATATTAGTAATTCATAAATATAAATAGCAAAGACTCTCAAAAGGTTATTATTTTCGAAGTAGCCTCTGCATGACTGATTGTAGTTGGTTTGTATAAAGTGTGTTTTGTCATTGAGAGAAGTTATAAGAAAAATATGTACACTTACGTTAATTACTTCGAATTCCATAGAATTTATTTTTTTAAATTCCTTTTCTTTATATGCGCGACGTTTGTAGGACGTACATCACAGTACACATCCGTACACTTCCTTCGAGCAAGTGCACTATTTTGTTGCCTCTAACCGTAAATAAGTAGTATGTCCAACAATTCATTATTATTAAACGCCATAACAATAATTAACAACGATAATCAACAGAAAACTAAATTATTCACCTAACTAAACACAACGCCAGCGACAATAACACAGTCGTATCTTTGACCGACTGACCTACTATTGTGATGATGAGTATTTCAAATACAGTTTTAAAAATAGGTAACATAGGTACTAAAGGGATTCGTGGCACCAGGGGAGGTAGCTGTGACTAAATTATGGCATATGAGAAGTGCAAGTCTTGCTCCAAATGTAAACAAACATACGCATAGCGGGATCAAGTTCATTCAATACAGACCATCTCAAAAATATTAACCGCACTTTTCAATATTTTTTCCGGCCTTAATTGCAAACATTGATATACAAAATTTTTGTCCATTACTTTGTAATTATTGTGAAGTATGTCACCTCAAAGTACTATCGATCTTTGACCAAACACAGTGTATAGTACGTATTATTCGCTTTTGAATTATAAAGATCTCAGATAGATCGCCACTCCACCTCAGACCACAATGCCAAATCTAATATATTAAAGGCAACCGCTGTAGTAGGCGGCACTAAGTATATATTCGTTAACAAGTTTTTTCATTAGACGGATACTGTGGCAGAAACTACATGTGTTGTTTACATTTCAGAAATTCTTCGTCAAAAACCCTGAGCAAGCGGGCGCTTTCTTTTGTCGAGTATTTACAGTTGCTGAACTCTACATTCGCCGTGTAAGTAAGTTGTGCAGATTTGTAGAGCATTACATTTGTTTAAGTTCTTTCATGGAAGAACTGGCTATAACCTCCAGGTCGTTAAGACTATCAGCCTCTACAGAAAGAATTGTATCGTCTCCATAATTCATTATAAAAGAGCATGGACTGTTGGTACAATTTGGGGAGTAGATGTCATTAAAGTAAATTAAGAACAGCAAAGGTCCTAAGATGCTACCTTGTGGTACCCCTTCGTTTATAGTTTCAGTCTTAGAGTGCACTGTTTTATCATCGCCAGTGAGAGTAACTCCGTGCTGTTTGTTAGATAAATAACTACTGAACCAAGCATGAGCAATTCCAGCTTTTGAATTTAGCATTGATGTTCAATATTATCAAAAGCTTTTTCTATACCTTTCTTGTAATTTTCCTCTCAAACTTTCTCAGTTTTTCCTGTTCCATATTTATCGGGTTCATTGTCTGCGTCCCATAAGTCACTACTGGTCGGATTGTTGCTCTGAATACCCTCATTTTTGTATTTATGCTTATCCCCTTACTTTTCAGTATGTTTTGTATATATAATAAGCTCTATGTTCTTTCTATACTCTAGGATCTTTCTTCATGTTTCTGTCATTTTGACTGTTTATCATTACTCGCAAATACTTAAAGTTTTCGACTGTTTCAAATTCGTAATTTCCTATTTTTACTGCCCTGGGTGTTGTACCTCTATGTCCTCTGCGTATCTTCATGTATTTATTTTTTCTTTATTTTATTGTAAGGCCTTTTTTTTGCTGCTTCATCAATTTTTTGAATTACTTTTTCCAAGCTTCTCCTATCTCTAGCTAGTATAGTGAGATCGTCCGCGTACACAACTATTTGTATTGTCTTATTAGTTATCGTTTCCTGGAAATTGCATTCCTTGAGTACTGGATCCAGTACCAAAAAATAATATAATAAATATAATAATATAATGATATAATTATTGCCCATTTTAAATTATCCATTAGTTGCTAGGTTTTTGGAAGTATCACTATTTTTGATTTTTTAAGGCATTTTGTCTGTGTGTAAACTGTTTTGCGCTAGATTTGGTAACTACGTAATGTTTTCTGTCATTTCTCTAAGATTAATTCTAATTTTATTGGCGATAAAGCAATAAAAAATCAATGTTTATTCCAGTAATTGAAAAAAAAGTCTAGTTGTTTGTAGCATTAAATGCGTTTATATTAGTCTCGAAAAAAGTGTTTGCTTTGAGAACAGTTGTGCGTATAAACATTTGCGGTGGTTTCAAAACAATTTTGTTTTTGTTTATAATTGCTATGTTTGCATTCATGTATGTTTTCCGTCGTGCCTATTATTATATATATATTATATTTGTTTTTGATATTGCCCTGGACTTTTATTTACTGTGTTTGCTTGTAATAAAATATTTTTGTTAAAACAGATCTATTTAATTCTTCTATTGTTCCGGCAATAGCTTCTTTAAGCGTTTTAGCATACCGAAATTTTAAAATTATTATTAAACCGTGTTTTTTTACATCATTGCTATTTTTTCATTATCTTGTCGCGCCGTTATTTCTGAAGTCTTGCCATTACTTCTGAATAAAACAAAAGAGAATGTGTTAATTGTTTTGTCGTTCTTTCATTGCGGCTCATTTCTAGCTGGTCCCGGTTTCTAATGATCTCCGCTCGAATCATGTTTTCACAGTGCTTTTTTAACTACCAAATAAGGCAGATGAACATCATAAGGGCAAGTAGATTTGCTATTGTTCCACCGCTCATCCATGCTCCAAATCCGATTATGAGTGTGACAGCCAGTTTTTATATGGACCATAAGCTTTTAATGTCGAATGTTGGATTGAGCCGCATCACAATGTGACTATCAGAAAGTCTTAAGCTCAGCTGGGCAGAGTAAATAGCCATGTTATTGCCAGGCTATCCTAAACTCGGTTGAACAGGATCGCCATGTGAAGTGCGGTCTACTTTAAGAGTTCGGGATTGATAGATTGAAACACGTAAAGATGGTTTGATGTGTTTGTTAGTAGTAGATTTACATTAGTTTGTAATGTAAGATACTCGTCTTATTGTACCTTAGGTACATAGTTAATGCTCGTTTAATACTAAATTGATATTACTTCAGTAATATGTCGCATATTGTCGGGTTTCTTTCCTGTACTATAATTTGTTCTTAGCCTATAATTCTCAGGGTTGAAGCAGAGAAAGCTACGTGGATTTTTTAATCAAACTATGAAAGTTTTGAAACATTTATTAAAACAAATAATTAAATTTTCCAAGGCGTAAGACAAAATTTGTATTTAATTAATTAAGATATCAAGAATTTAGAAATCTATGCCTATTGTTTAATGTCGTTAATGCCAAGTTGTTTAGAAATACCATCACAAAGTTTTCCCACTTATAAATGTGCAAAATGTACGTAAAGTTGGTTGTAACAAATTTCTGTCTGCTTATAACTAAAAGGAGGGCTTGTGCAAAAGTTTAAAAAACATTTTTCCCACGAGTTTCATGGAAATACACACTCCAGGCAGGAAAGTAGCAGTTCTGTTTAAAAAGATAGAACTTCTAGTTTTATAAATAAAAGTGTGTCCATCTTTCCTTTTTGATCACTTACACTGGTTCTTAATTTACAACGTTTTGCTTATACAGAATTTAAATTCTTATTACATATAGTTCTTTATTACATAATTTTTTTTGATCATTAGCAAGGGTAGCTTGCTTTAAAATATTACTTACATTTTGTAGCGTAATAATTGAGGTCTTTAATACAATTTTTAATTAATATTATTAAAATTCTTCTTAGTATACATATCTTTTCAGCATTGTATATTATGTATTGTGCTTTTCTGAAATTTTTCACACTCTGTTGACTAATGCGGAGAGACCAAATTGAAGTCGCATCTCAGGCGCATATTAATTACTCATAGTCAAGCAATTCTTGAGACATATTATGCATGGGTTATTATTATTCATAGTATATATAATATGCCTCAATGAAATTGAATAATAATAATAATAATAAATTGCCTTAATTCAAGAATTCATTTTAAACAAGAGTCCATCAACAAATACAAGGAATAAACGTACGAATGGAAAACAATAAATAGAAGGTACAAACTATACATTAACACAACTTGCAAATTAATACGTATGAACTGTGTTACTGCAATGACAAAAAGTAAGACTTAGGGGTACTACTGAACACCGCGTGACCTTAGTCGCCTTTTAATATTTTTCTGTATACTGTTATAAATTGTAACGGTAGAGTAAATAAAATATCTTTCAAAAAGAGAGGTACAATCACGAGGAATAGTAAACACGTGTTGAGAACATTGATCGAATACCGTTGTATCAAAAAGCCTCTGAGAGGGGCGGACAGGGATATCGACTGAAGCAACGTATGGAAAAAGTTAGCCAAGTGCAATTTTCTGCGGTGTTCCATAATTAACCACCCAATAGATTTAATACTCGTTGAAATCTGATCTTACTTTCTGAGATTGTAATTAGTCTACAATCAGAGTGTTGAAGTTTTTGAATTCTCAACTTATCCTGCACAAACAAACATGAACTATAAATAAAATCACAGTAGCTAAGCACAGACAACACCAAAGATTGACAAAGTCGTAGCCTCAAAGAAGAATTTAAAATATGAGGATATAACACTTTCAAGCTCCGTACGACTTCGCTAGTAAATAGCAAGCATGTTCACTGCAACAAAGTCGAGTATCAACAAGTAGCCCAAGTTCTTTCACAACTTCGGCCCACATTATGCTATTATTTGAAATGTATAACTAAAAAAATCAACACGACATTTAGAACCAAAAATCAACAAACTATTCTTTTGCGAATTAATAATTAAATTACGTTCAATAGATCATTTATTCACTTTAAACAAGTCTGCATTAATATCACCCGTCACCCGCCCGTTGGTACTCAAAAACAAACTGTATGAATTAACTGTGTGTCATCAGCATAAGCTTGTACGTTAGATTTAGTAACACATGATAAAATATCTTTAAATTATAAAAAGTAGCGGACGAAGAATTGAACCTTGTGTAACTCCAGATAAAATAACGAAACTACTTGAACTATCACCACGATAAATGATGAGTTCTGTTCTTCCAGATAAGTAAAACTGTAGTAAACCAACGCACCATGGCAAAATCCATAATATTTGAGCTTGGAAGTAAGGAACTGATGACAAGTCGTATCAAATGCCCTCGAATAATCTAAAAGAATAAACACATAATTCAATCCATTATCAACAGACGTCGTTATGCTATTTAACACAAAAGCCAACGCAGTAGTTGTAATGAAGCTTTTCCAAAAGTCAGCTTGATAATTGGAAAGGCAATTGGCAGTAAAAATTTGTAAATTTGATTATAAAGAACTTTCTCTAACATTTTAGAAAGAACAGGCAATATAAGTACTAATTATTCTTATATCAGAGAAAGTGGTAACATTGTTTTTTAGGCAAGGGGATGCCCAAGGCATACCTCCACATAGTAGGAAAATAAGACCTTTGAATACAAAAATTTATAAGGATCAATGAAAGAACTGCAGTACTTCAGCATAGTTGAGGAAATATTATCATACCAATACCCATTTGTTGTAAAGCTATTAATAATTGTGTGAATTTTTTCAACTGATGCAAATCCAAACCCAATGAAGGCTTCAAAATTGTGTTGCGTAGAATTATAATAAATAATCAGATCGTTGTAGTTATCATTAACGTACCGAACAATGGGCGCAAGATATGTAATCAATTATTTTGTGAATACCAGACAAATGGTCAAGCAGTATATTCTCAAAGAAGAATTTGACATTAAGAAATTTAAGCGTAGACCATAATCTTTTCGGATTTGAAGAATTGTAGTAGTACTCAAATATTTTTTTTTTCATATTAAGTGTTAAATTTCGAAGTTTTTCTTCCAGTCATGAATAGATCGGATATTCTTAAAATTAGAAAGAGCTGTCTCTCTCAACTTGAAAAACATTCTTAAATTTTTAGTCAGCCAGGGAGCTCTTGGCTTAGTTATCCTAACCTCCACTAATAGAGCACGATAATTAAATAAAGCAGTAATAAATTCATTGAAAATATCAAGTTTACGATCTGTGTCATCTTCCCAAATCAAGGTAATCCAAGAAAGATTATACAAATCATTTGAAAAGGATGTGTAACAGAAATGTTTGAAATTTCTGTATTGAAATAGTTTAAGAAGTGATTTGACGAAATTAATTGATAATTCACAAAAAGCCAATCTGTGATCTGATGTCAGGTCAACCGAAATTGCACTAGTCGATACTACCAGCTCAGAATTAGACATAAAATGGGATCCAGAAGTGTACAGGATGCAGTACTTTTAGTTGCTACCTTTATCACCTGAATGAAGCCGTAAGATTTAAAACAGGCACGTGAAAGATTATTTAAATCAAATTCATCTACTTTGAAATCACCAAGACAAATAATATAGTCAGCAATGGGATACACGTAAGATAGAATATGATTGACAACATCAATAAGATTATTATTAATACTACTTCTAGGTGGTCTGTAAAAATGTCCGATAGCAATAGTCATTGAATGCAATTTAATGCCAAGAATGATATACTCTAATGAACAATTACCTGAAAAATCTAATCAATAACCTGACAATTTAAGCAAGCCTTACAGTAGGCTGCAACATGTTCGGCCTTACCCTCTCTTTCCGGGTGGTAGATACGATTCGTATTCGTTGACATACATGTCTCTGTAATCATAAGAACATCGAAATTGTTTTCTATCAGAAGCGCTTGAAATTCAGCAAACCCAGTATATAGTGAACGTACATTCAAACTACCAACCTTGATTAGTCACACCAGCACACACAATAAACAAGCAACACAATAGTTTTCCAATGTAATGCTTAACCTGCCTCATGTGATAGTTCTCCATCGATAATATTACAGATAATTAATAACTATGATTCAGGAAAATTTCAAATAAAAATAATCGTGGGATCTTTATTAATTCTGAGAAGTTTTCGTAAAAGAGTCAGTACATGTTGTAAACAATGAACGATGCAAGTCACATACTAAGCTTTTCCAGGTAAAATATTTTGCAGTTTCGACGAATATTACTTTATCACAGCGAAAAATTGTTCACAAGAGAACTGACAGATGGAAATTTCTCAAGGGTGCACTTTTTAAAGTAAGATTGTGATCTTTTATTAAAATATTATTCCATAGCAAAAATGCAAATACATAGCAGGAATAAATTGGTTTTATGTCTCGGAATCAGCAAGTTTTTATTATGTTCTTTAAAATAATCATATTACATATGCTTTGGTAACTTAAATGCCAATTTACACATTTTTTCCACTACGTAAGATTTCTTCCCAAAAGTATTGGACATTCTGGAAGAAATAACATTTTTAGGTTTTGATATATCAATTAAATACAAAAATACGTATTTTATAGTTATTGCCTAGCTCCAGTCATGATTACAATAAAAAACGATTGTACGAAAAAGGTTACAACTCTCTTTCTCCGATTTTTCTTTTTAACATCCATCACTAGTCGACCATTATGTTGATATCCCATCTTTCTTGATATCGTTTTCCAATTTCTTGCTTTAAAATTTTGAAGTGTGTCAACATCTTGTCTACCAAAGATTTGTTATTTTGGTCTCACTTTTTTAAAGATAACTGTGTAATGGAACTCTAAAGTTCCTTTCATGTCGATATAGGGTTTGAAGAAGTTAAACACTTACTTTTTGTTGACGTGATATATTACATTATGATATTATACAAATACTATTATACAAAATACTACTATTATTACTACTTTAAGACTACGTTGAGACTAACGTATGTAAAGATCTTACTTGCGACTACTTGATATAAAAATAATTTTAAACAAATAGCAACTTCATCAAGAAAAATTAAATATATTAGTTGAAATCATTGACGTAAAACACTAAAACTGACTAAATACCAAAGTATTAGCAAACAAATCTTTTTAAAAACCAGAATTCATTATATCTTCTGTTAATAACTTGCTTGAGCATTGCCGAAACAAACTTTCCAGACAGCAACAATCGTTCCTGTTTCGGAAGTTGAAAATTGCTGTTTTGATTCCCTTTGAAAGGAACCCAATCCCTAATGCTGATCATTTCTGAGACCTTTTGGGACCAACCAGTAAGTCACCTTTTCCTGCTGAATGTCTGAGAATCCCTGCTGGAAAAACCGTCTTGTTGCTTATCGATATGTATCCATATTCATTCCATATAAATTACATTACTTTATATTAAGCACTATAACACTTAACGAGTTGGAATACAAATCGTATTAATTTTTATATACTTTGTTTAAAGATTATGCTTTGTTTTTAATCAATATTACGTATTGTTCAGAATATAAGTACTATAAAACAGTCAAGGATTTGATATGTGAATATTATCTCTCTAGATTTTACTACTAATGATTGTTCTAAGTATTTGTAATATAAATCAAACATTACAACATTAATTTCAAATTTCACATTATGCTTATCAAACTGAATGATGTTTTTTTCCATAGCACAATTTTAATTAAACCATTTTCTTTATAGTAAGCATTTGTCACTGTTTCATTATTAGATATGCTAGTGCGAATTTAGCGAATAAACGTTTTCATTTGATTGAAAGAGGATTAAATTATAAACGGGTGATTGCAAGCCCATATACTCTCGCATATTGTTAGCAACATCATAAAGAAGATCGAGAGTAAAGCGGTTCAGATTTGCATATTTTTCTTCACAACAGTATAGAATTTAAAACAACTAACATATACCATTAAACAAATAGCCTTATTTTGCAATGATTTAACTAGCAAGATGTTAAATAACGCCGTCATACGTTAACTTACGTATGGCAAATTGAAATATGTAATAAACCCTATGAACCTACAGGTGGGATAAGTAGAATAGCAGTGGCAATTAATCACTTATATTTAATTATAATGTTCCAATTTTTAAAATAATCTAAAGTCTCCTTAAATTAACATTTATTATTAAATCATTTAACATCGATTTGAATTAATTCAAATATTTTAAGTTAAGATTGTTACTATACTAGCCCCAACATCAACATGAGTACATGTATCGTTCGTTTTTTATATTTAGTAAATATAAATAATAAAAATGTTGTCTTACTCTCCTTTCACCTATAGAAAGCATGCATACACCAGGTCCACATTAAAAAATTGTGCATTAGAGCGATTTTTAATCTAAAATTCTGGGAATTATGCAAACATGTTTAGAATGCAAGGTATAGGTACTTACTCTGAAAGGTATATTTTTCTTCGTTTTTTGTAAAACGAAATTACGTAGATATTTTTGAGAAATACAAAATAGAACACAATCATGATATCAGAAGCGTGGCTCATTGTCATCTTCTCTCCCCGAGAATATATCTGTCTAAAATGCAAAAGAGTGGATTGTATAGGTAGATGTTCGAATATATACAATAATTTGTCGCACAATTTAAAGAACCTACATTTAAAAAGTTCAAAACCAAATTGAAGGAGTATCTGATAGACAAAACATTTCATCGTGTTGATGAGTTTTTTGTTAGACTTTTTTTATATTTTTTTATTTATTAATACTTTTATTTTATATGTATGTCTTATACAAGTGCGTGTCTTTTCATATTGCATTGTTCCCCTACATATTAACAATCGCACGTCTTTTTAAGTTGATGCTTGATATTAAAAATAATAAAGAATTTAGGACTTATAAAGCCAGATTGAGATTACAGCAAGAGACTTCTTGTATTTTTAAATTGTGATCTAATTATAAATTTAATCCTGTTATTGTTCTTAATTATATATAGCATTTATATTTGACGTATTCAACATTATTATTATATTTTGGATTTAAAAGGAAAACTATTACTAACAAATGCTATCACTGTTATAATTTATACTTTCATCATACTTTGTTTGTTTATGCATACTGCTAGTGTTAATTCAAAGTAAAATGATCCTGATAGTCAGTCAATAAGAAGTAGCACATATGAAATACATACCTGGTATTTGGTTAACAGGTCAAATTTCTTTGGGACAGTCGTGCATTATCATAAAAAAGTAGGTATGGTATCTACAGATAGAATGTTAGATATTTAAGGAAAAAATCAATAAGAAGAATTTTATCGGCGTCGTAGAAGGTATGTATTATATCCACTTACATAATAAAAAGGCGAAACTTGTAAGTTTGACTTGTGCGTGGGATTCAGAAGGGCGTGTTGAAAAATGGTGAGGCAATACGTATTTATTTTATCGTCTAGTACTAATGGCGGCAGTGCCTATTTAACCTGCAATAGAGGATGTATTTTATACGTTTCTGAGATTTTGATAGAGATATTTATTAATCGTTATTTATTTATTTATTTTAGGGATACATAAGGAATACACACATAAGCTCTATGGACATATAAGTTTGTGAATATATTAAATTATATTAAACTACAACTAATCCCCACATATATTTAATCTAAATACTAAGTGCGATAGTATAACATGTGAATATTTGAGCAACATCTCGCATATAGATATACGTGGGATGTTCTCTTTTCGCTGAGCCTATCTGGTAGGCGATAATATTTTGCGACAAATTTTGTATGATAATTTGAATCAATTGTTTACAAGTTTAGTTATAGTGACAGTTGTTAAATACACCTAATTGTTTGTAAGTTACATTAGTTTAAAGTACGCCTTTCGCCAATAAATAATGAAACTAAACAAGGAATATTACGAGCGATGATTTTTTACAATTTCAATCGTGGCTTAGCCATAACGAATGTTTTGAGGAAATCAATCGAGAGTTTGGTGACAAGTCGTGTTGCTTCGCTACCGTAAAGAGGTGGTACAATGAATTTCAACGCTGTTGACTTTTCTTAAACGGCAATTTTCGAGCCCCTAAGTCAAAAACGGTTGATACAGAAAAAAATATTGCTCTTATTCGGAACATGATTGTAGAAGACCGGCATACTACTCTCAGAAGCATTCAAGCAACTTTAACGATTGGGGTGAAAGCAACTCACATTATTTTACACAGACGTTTGAAGGTTTGTAGCCTTTATTCTCTATGGATTCCCCACAACTTGACTTCAATTCAAAAAGACGACCGTATGAAATGTTGCAGATCTACATGAGATCGCTTTAACCGTGGATCGTCTCATTTGGTGTACAACATCTTTACAGATGTGGAAACGTGGGTATATTGCCATGATCCCGAAAAAAGCAATAATCGACAGTTTGGGTCTTTGAGAATGGGTCGGCTTCAACAAAAGTTCTTCGTGAACAAAGTCGAAACAAGAAGATGGTCGCCACATTTTTTGGACTTACTGAGCACGTTGCCACTGTAGCACTGGAGGATAGACGTACTGTTAATGCAGAATGGTACACTACAGTTTGTTTGTCTCAGATTCTCCAAAATATTTGCGAAAAACGTCCAAGAGGAAGGATCATATTGCATCAAGATAACGTCGAACAAATGAGTATTTGAATGCCCAAAACATAGAAATAATAGGTCATTACCGTAAAGTTCAGACCTAGCACATAATGACTTCTTCTTGTTTCCGTGGGTAAAGGACAAATTACGGGCTTTACGTTTTACATCGGTCAAAGAAGGGGTTGTTGCCTTTATAAATGAAGTAAACAAACTACATGCCAGAAGATTGGAGAAAATGTTTTTAAGATTTGTTTTCACGGATGCAAAAATGCATTCAGTATGGAGGAGAATACTTTGAAAAAGTATAAATAAATGCTCTTTGTAAATAAATTGTGTTTTACTTTACCAGGCTCAGTGGAAAGAGAACAGCCCTCGTATGTATAAGACTATGCATAGATATATTACGCATTCTTGTTATCATAATCCACTAAATCAACCAAACTAATCAAATTTCAAGAAATAATGAAATACATCTACATAATCAGATAAACAGTTTAGTTGTGCGACAACGAAGAGCTTTTACCATTTATTTTGATAGTGTTTTACATCGAAAACATCTCTCTACATCTAGTATGTACACTTGCTACTCCAAAAGCAAACGTCGACATTCATTCATATGAATTAAGCTATTTTAATTCTTCGTGCATACAATGTATCTAAGCCTAAAAAATTGTAATTTTCAGTTTAAATGAAACACAATTTATCATATATTTTTGCAGCCGCTCAAGTTTATTAATGTGCTTTGACGTGTATCGACTCCATACAGTACGACAATGTTCTAGATGAGGAACCAACAGGCTAGAGGAAAATGTTATTATACTAATTATATTTGTGAAATTACGTGGTTGTCGTCTATAAACCCGCTCATTTTATTCGACTAAGCTATAGCGTGATTTAGGTGCACTCTTTATGGTTAAAGTTTTTGATTAAGGTATCAACAAGATAATAATCAGATTCTCGTATGTCATCGTATGTTTGTTTGACAAAGATATGTGTTTGCATTTGTTAATATTTATATCCATACTGTTCTGTTTGCATCATGTAGACATTAACTCTTCGTTCGCAGTCTAACACTACCCAGTATTAGCATAGATAGAAGAAAACATTTTGAGGTGTCCGCATATAATAAAAACGTAGAATACCTTATATCATGCTTAATATTTATAGACTTAACAAAATAGGTCCGTGGAACACCCGACATTTATGTCTTTAGATTTACGATTTATTTACGCTGATATTCTCTGAACACGATTCGTGAGATAAGAGCGAAGGGCCTTCGCTCTTATCTCACATGCCGAAGGCATGTTGAGATATACCACTGTTTATCCCGTACACTTCCACCTTAGTAAGTGAAAGATTGTGATCTACTCTGTCGATTGGATTTGCTGAAGTCAGTGTAGATGGAATCTATTTGAAAACTTGAAAGTTATTGTATAATATGAGGTTTGTTTTTGTGACACGACAAGGTGAAAATCCTGTTCTGCTATAATACATACTTAATTAATTAATTGCTTGTAAAAATGTAATTGGTTCCATAAAACAGCTAATAATAATAATAAAAATTATAAGATAATAAAAAATGCTTGACTACAATAGAACTTTCTATATGTATTCATGGATGGATATGTACTTGAGAAGCTGTATAAATGCAAGAGAGTGAATATTGATATAAATCCCCAAATAAGTACATAATATAGTCGAGTCGTTTTAGCAACCGACACGGTGAAAGTACGAACTAAAGGCGACGATTCAACACCAACATTCCTATCGACCGGAACAATTTAAAACAATAAAATTCAACTAATTAATTAATATTTCAAGATAATTAGCTTGTGCTTTGTAAAATACCATTACATCAAAGTCAGTTACAAATTGAATATTACAAATAAAGTTATTAAATATTACTTTCCTATATATATATTTTATTTAATAAATGGCTATTCTGTTTACTAGGATAGCATTGCTGTCAGAGTTTTATTTTCACGGATCGGATGACTCTTGACAAGCGTAGCTTATGACAAGTGTTTAGAATAGCGTTTTATAGCTGCATTATTGAGTTTTTGTCTATAAAATTCGTTTCTTTTAAACTAAGTAATAATGCTGATAAGCAAACGGATTGGGAGCTTGCTTAATTTCATTTTTCGTGAAAGAACGTGATATTTCTGGACCCTTTATTCCATCTGCAAATGTTGAAGAGGTAGAATTATTAACATTAATGAATGACACATTCTGGTCATCTTTATTATTATAGTTATGTCTCCTTCGAAAATTTTAAATATTACATTCTACACCGTACAAAAGTCAGCATAGTACTGGCATCGCAGAAGAGTAGTGTAGATTTACCGGTTCTGGACCCGCCTCCGGAGGCGGAGGCGGAGGTCAAAGGTCAAGGGTCAAAGGTCAAAGGTCAAAGGTCACGGGGTCAAAGGTCAAGGGTCAAAGGTCAAGGGTCAAAGGTCAAAGGTCACGGGGTCAAAGGTCAAGGGTCAAAGGTCAAAGGTCAAGGGTCAAAGGTCAAAGGTTAAAGGTCAAGGGTCAAGGGTCAAAGGTCAAGGGGTCAAAGGTCAAGGGGTCAAAGGTCAAGGGTCAAAGGTCAAAGGTCGCCGGAGGCGGGGGTCAAAGGTCATCGGAGGCGGAGGTGGCGCCCTCTGACGGCCACTAGCCAAACTAAAAATGGCAGATTTCTTGATTACCAACCCAACTAATGTGGCGCCCTCTAACGGCCACTAGCCAAACTAAAAATGGCAGATTTCTTGATTACCAACCCAACTAATATGGCGCCCTCTGACAGTCATTTGCCAAACTAAAAATTATAGCTCTCATCATTACCAACCCAACTAAAGTGGTGCCCTCTAATGGTCACTAACCAAACTAAAAATGGCGCCCTCTGACGGTCACTAACCAAACTAAAAAATTGCATCTCTCATCATTACCAACCCAACTAAAATGGCGCCCTCTGACGATCATTTGCCAAACTAAAAAATTGCATCTCTCATCATTACCAACACAACTAAAATGGCGCCCTCTGACGATCATTTGCCAAACTAAAAAATTGCATCTCTCATCATTACCAACCCAACTAAAATAGCGCTCTCTGACATTCACTAACCCAACTAATGTGACATCAGGCAAAATGGCCGACCATCAAGATGGTCAATAAAAATATAAACTTTGCTTCTAGAGAATTCCTGAATAAATTACACAACTTGCTATCGCGTTTCTCAATGTATTTCTAGCAGGTCTAAACATGTTTTCCAGCGGAAACCGCAACGTCTGCATGCTTCTGTGATAGCTGCAGGCTTGAAATGTATTTCTATATCTTATAAAATGAAAAAAGAAACAATGTATTTTTTAAGAAAAAACAATTTATTATTATAAATTAACAATATGACCAAGTTTCATAACTTCAAAGTCATAGTGAAGTGAATTATAACAAATATGTAGCACTTCCATCATAAGGAAAGCGTTAAACGAATTACAATGATCAACAAGCAATTCTGATACATTTGTATATAAATCTCCAGTTAATGTTATACAAGCGGTTAAGATCATCTTATAAAATGCTATAAAATCGCTGTTTACTAAAAATTCTAATTTACTCTTAATGAGCGGTTGTAAATTAAACAAATTGCTATAGGTATCCGAAGACAATACCAGCTGTTGATTACGACTACTTAATACAATGACAGTAGTATTCCTAAATGTTGACGTTCGAATTTGATGATTCGGACTGCAACCATCTGTCTTACAAAATTCCTCCCAGTCGTCCAATGTGAAGAATACACAGCTTGCAGGCGATCGAATCTGGATGATGGGCACGAATCCAGCCGCTGGACTAAGACCGATATTCACCCATTTCGAACCGCATTTGTTGAGGAAGTATGATGACTGCCCAATTAACTGTTTTTCCTTAACGATATTCTCATCTATCATTTTAAGCGAATCACCAATAAATTCATTATAAGTTTCTGAAAAAGAATTAAAAAAATATAGATATAAGTTTATGTATATAATAATTTTGTGTTCTTACTAGCTTCCATTTTAATCTTAGTGTGTTAAAATATGTGCGAACTCGAATGCAAACAAACTAATACTGATTTAGTGAGAGAAAATTACAGTGAGAACCATTGACGCCCTCTGACGGTTACCAAGCAAAGTAAATATTAAATATATAAGAGAAGAATTTCGAATATAATATCAGCAGTATCAATTGTAAAGCGGTGTAACACATTTTATATAGATAGTGATAATCAAGTACCTATAATGGCAGTGAAACCATACAACGTGGAGAAGTATGAAAACTTTTTAGCAGTTAATGACATCGAAATACCTATTGGAGTTGGGAATTGGCTATTATCCTCGGAATTGAATCAAAGTGATTGTTTATTCATAGCAGCATTTGCATATCAGAACGATCAATATTTCGATATTGATCAATTAATCCACGTGTTAGAATATTGTAACCCCAATATAACCCAACTAAAAAAGTGTTGTATTTATTGTGAATATGAATATCTACGTGAACCTGATTTTGAACTTCGTGATGAAATTTGTGTGTTTGATATAGAAACGTCGAATGTGCTAACTTTAAATAAGAATATACCGGAGATGTTAATGACTTGGTATCCTTAATATGATCATCCAGAATTGGATTATAATGAAGAACTCGTCGTGAATGGTGGTGGATATGTTATATACGCTCATCAGAAGTGTTTCGCAAGTAGCTAACATGTACAGATCTGTATAATCTTGTCTGTACTTGTTTGGAAATACATCAGTCGACAATGTACGTTGAACGCAGGCATAGTGCGCTAAGATTGAAGAAAGTAGTATTAAACAATAGAATTAAGAGGTTTATATCCGAATTAGAAAAAATTAAAACTGATATCGAAATATATAAATTAGTTGTAAACATCGGCAAAATAAATATATAAAAAATGGATAATATTGAAAAATAGAGATGATCGGGCAATCAGACAAATCGATAAACATTTTGGATTATTGGATGAGGTGGATAAGACGATGATTAAAAATATTCCACTGTTTATCCTCCAAAATAAGGTGAAAAGCTGAATCTCTAAAGCAACACTGGCATTACATTCCTCAGGAGATGCGAGCAAGTCTAAGAGAGTATTTACCCTATGGCTCTCATTATAATCAACCTTGGCAAGACAATCATCTGGATGGTTGGACCCCAGCTCGAAGAAATTGTTATTTATGTAACTTTATAGAATAAATATACATATATGTAATGTACAATATAGTATACAATATTTTAAATAAAAGAACAAACAAAATTATTGTTTTTTATTTATAGATAGTCATATAAATATATATACATATTTTAGAGGTTGAATGAATATACGATTCTACATATGTTCTATACATATTTATTAGGTATATTATATACATTTCCAAATCAAAATTTATGGCTGACCGAGAAAATAAATTACATATACACTCAAACACTCAGTGATGTAGTAATCATTTTTGAGTATACAGATTGTTTCAAAGGTAAGATGGCGGATACAATATGGTCACAACCAGATTATGTAACAATTAATATTTGTTTTATACATATTTATTAATCAAATATCTTATACACCATTACATTTCAAAATTTATGGCATTATAATGTAAGTATAATACTTCAAGCCTATATAAGACATTTAAGAATTTATCATGACAAGAGATTTAATATTTTAATGTAAAGCACCTTACAATGAAAGCAGACTTGTAGCATACTTTTATGAAATCGAATAAAATCAGTACTCTTGAGCACACTTAACTTTTTCATTAGCTAAGACTGGAGATCTCTATTTGACATAAATTTTAAAATACATGTTCACGTATCATGGATTTTTTTTTTTTTAAATAGTCATATAAATATATATACATATTTTAGAGGTTGAATGAATATACGATTCTACATATGTTTTATACATATTTATTAAGCATATATTATTATATTACATCTCCAAATCAAAATTTATGAGTGATACATAAAACGAAAATAAATACATATAAACTCAAGTACTGAGTGACGTAGTAACAAAATTTTAATATACAGGGTGTTTCAAAAGTAAGAGGCGGATACATACAGAATGTTTCAAAGGTAAGGGGTGGGTGGATACATACAAGGTTTTCAAGTACACCGAGTTTTTATTACCAGTTTTAAAATTCACAGGGTTTTATCATCGGTTTTAAAATACCAGGGTTCTCAGAAATTAATTGTTCATATCTTTGTAGATGTTAAATTCATCGCTATATTAGTAGTATTATACTTGTATGTATGATTATAACATTATTCATTATATATATAAATATATATTTGTGACGAATAGAAAGAGTTAAATAGATAATGCGAGCTATTTCTTCAATTATTTTGTTAGAAAGCGCATTTTTTTATATTGTCGTCAGAAATATCTTTGAAAGCATTACCTCGATATAATTTAAAAAATTCCACAGCACTAATTAGACGACTTGAGGTAATTGTATAGTTAGAAAGCGCATTTTTAAAGTTGACGTCATACTGATGTCATGTAGTTTGACCAGGAATTTAATATCCTTTAAGTTATATATTATATAATCTATAATATTTTTACTTAATATTGTAAGAACATTAAATAAAAAAATTGAGGTTGCAGTTGGATTAGTAAACAATGGGCGTGGTCAAGATCTCTTTATTGCATGTAAATATCAATAAAGTAAATTTATAGTTGACGTCAGAGCTAGTATAATTTTTATATATGTATATAATACCTTGATATAATTAAAAAAATCCGCTCATACATAAATTCCTTATTGATCAATACATTTTAACGAACATAAAATTACATTGAAGTTCAGAAGTATTTCCATATGATAATATTAATGCAGACTTCAATAAGAAACAATGAACGATTCTGTTTTAAATGTATACACAATTTCAACGTTCATATTACTATAAAAATGATGTGGAACCGTGTCTTTCACCTATAAATTATGAACATTTAGCACCGATTGTTATTATAGACTCCAGTCATCAAAGTGAGTTGGTGAAGAACGAAGCAGTTGATATTCGATTAGACTTCAGTAAACGTGACAGAAAAAACTACAACATTTTGTCTGATTTTACACGATCGGATTGTTAAATATAACCCATTAACAAGTGTTGTAAAATTATTCTAAAGAGAGAAAATGTTTATAATAGATATTCAGGGATATCAGTATGAAGATAGCGAATATTTCATTAAAGAAATCGCAATCTACGATTTAACTACGCATCACGTTAACCATACTTTCGTTCAAATGCCTAACAAGTTGTCATGGTTTTGTCCAACAATTAAAAAACATATGGAATGGTTATATAATAATATACATGGATTACATTGGGATAACATGGACAAACAACAATCAATATCGATGAATCATATAGAAAACTACATTCAGAGTATCGTTGGTGATGCTATCATAATGGTAAAAGGATTGAATAAGAAGAACATTTTGGAAAATTTTCTGTCCAATACAATTATCGATATGGAGAGATTCACTTGTCCAAATCTAAGTACTTTAAGACAAAATGAATGGAGTCGACATTGTAATTTCCATAAGAACAATAATTTAAAATGTGCAAAAGAAAATGTATATTTGTTATATCACTGGTTTATAAAATAATAAAACACAATATTTATTTAAAACCTTTAACCTATTTACATTATATTCTATAACTGTGCAATGTCTTGACTAACATTAATAATAATCTTCTTGTAATCATTACAAAAGCCGAACTTATACATTATTAAGCGCGAAAACCTACCTTTTCCTGTTACCTATAAATGTATAAAGTTTACATTACTAATTACTTAATATTGTGACGAATAGAAAGAGTTAATTAGATATGTGAACTATTTCAATTATCTTGTTAGAAAGTATATTAACAAGCTGACGTCAAGTATTTGTAGGCGTTAATGATTGTACAACAGTGTTATTTATTACATGTCTTACAATATTAATTGTTTTATGAAACAGTTGATTCAATTTTATATCTATCAACGTCACAACCGCATATTTTTATTTAAAGACTTGTCTATACAAGTAAAATTGTTAAATATCATGTATTAAGTCTCCTAATAGATTATTTCGAGAAAACATACATTAACAAGCTTTTAGAAAAACTCTCTAATTATGTAGCCAAAAATATTTTACCTCAATCCATAAAATATGACATTTTTGTTTCAGTTTATATGATCAGTAACACGATGGTTGGTATATCTTCTTATAATGTAAATGTTTCTTTATGCAATTAGGGATTTACTTTTTTTCATTGTACCATATTTCAAGTTAATATCTATTATATTTTCTGTATTATTACATAATACGGAATTTGAAATTAGACAGCGAACAACATTAACAAATAATGAAAAGCGAACATTTTGATTAACACGCAAAAGAGATTTAATAATTTATTGCCATATACTACGAAAATAATATTTTTTACTTAATATTGTAAAAATATTAAATAAACAAAAAAAATTGAGTTGAAGTTCGATTAGTAAACAATGGGTGTAACCAAGATATCTTTATTACATGCAAATATCAATAAAGCTAATGATATAAATCTAGAATAGATGATGTAGGATATTTTCACATACATAGTTAACAATATGTAAAGAATATATTATCAAATGTTGACATCAGAACTCTAGAGTATAATTGATATATTAGTCAGATAAATTGTGAAAGTATATAGAAAGAATGATAATCATTCTTCATAATACCTCAACTAAATTTTAAAATGTATCTGATCCTCATCCCAGCAAGTCGAACATAATTTAGCATTTTCTCGATGTATTATCATCTAAAATTACAAAAACATTCAAATATAACAACATGAACCGTTATACATATGTAGAAAGAAACCAACCTTGTCATAGTTATACCAACAGTATTATTTATTCCTAGTCTTACTGTGCTAATTATTCTGAATTCAATCAATCGGAATGTTGTTTTCTGAAACAGTCCAATAAAAAACTAAAAAAATCACTAATTTCTTTAAATAATAAAACTGAATCATGGAGATATATTTAAACCATAAGCAGAATTAATCATTCATATCTTTGTAAATATTAAAATCAGAATTATTATACACTAGTTGACAAAAATTTCCATTCATTAATATATAAATGAAAGCGTATATCAAGAAATTCCAAAAATTTTAATGATCGAGTTAATAGGTATCGTCTAATAATTTCTCTCAATGTATACCAGTATAACGCTTGTTCTGTATATGTTTCTTCTTTACATATATAATATATGTATATATTTGTTTTAATTTTTATACAATATTCTTACAATATTAAATAAAATATAATATTTGTACAATCCTGAGATATATAAAATATATATAATTAGTTATAATTGTATAAAAGAACAACAATAATAACAACTTTTTCCTAATGCTTTGCAGAACGGAACTATTTATTCGAGTAATTTGATTAAATTTCTTTATAATATTTATCTATATACTATTGCGGCGGTGCTTGATACATTATTTTTTTCGGCAAGACTCTAAAAAGAAATCCCACGGTGTGAGATCACAATATTATGTTTATTATTCAAACTAATTAAAAGATTTTTAAATACTTCTCGTAATATATTCATTTCTCACCCATTCTAGCAGAGGTTTATAACTCAAGTAACTCAAAGCTGTATCATCATTGACTAAGCTGATAAAGAAGGGCAGGATTATTTTGAATTGGATCAATAATTCTTCATCTACTTATGGTGGATCAAAACACCAACTTTTGTGCATATAGAGGAACTTCTACACAAAAATCAGCGAGTGTATAAATAAGAAATCAAATGTTTTTGATTTTTATATACAGGGTGAGTCATTAGTAGCCGCTCTTTTGTGTTTTAAATAAAAGAAAAAACAATTAGTGGAAGTTTCATGATTGTTTGGGGAGTATATTATCAAAATACTTTAGCCCTAACACACTTCCGGTTTCACCGGAAATACACTCAACACAAGAACAACAATGTTTATTCTTAGACATATATCTTCAACTATACATTTCCTACCACTTAATGTAAAAACGTATCAAATAATTTCTAAAATTTTAACGATCATTGTTTTCAACTACATATTTTTCAGCACTTAGAGAGCACAATCAAGGGATTTATAAAATCTTAATAACCAAGCTAATAGACATCACCTAAAAATTTCTATTCATTAATATATATAATATATTATATAATAGAAAATTTTTTTAGTCGATGTCTATAAACTCGGTCATTAAGATTTTATAAATCCATTGATTGTGCTCTCTAAGTGCGGAAAAATATGTAGTTGAAAAACAATGATCGTTAAAATTTTAGAAATTATTTGATACGTTTTTACATTAAGTGGTAGGAAATGTATAGTTGAAGATATATGTCTAAGAATAAACATTGTTGTTCTTGTGTTGAGTGTATTTCCGGTGAAACCGGAAGTGTGTTAGGGCTAAAGTATTTTGATAATATACTCCCCAAACAATCATGAAACTTCCACTAATTGTTTTTTCTTTTATTTAAAACACAAAAGAGCGGCTACTAATGACTCACCCTGTATATAAAAATCAAAAACATTTGATTTCTTATTTATACACTCGCTGATTTTTGTGTAGAAGTTCCTCTATATGCACAAAAGTTGGTGTTTTGATCCACCATAAGTAGATGAAGAATTATTGATCCAATTCAAAATAATCCTGCCCTTCTTTATCAGCTTAGTCAATGATGATACAGCTTTGAGTTACTTGAGTTATAAACCTCTGCTAGAATGGGTGAGAAATGAATATATTACGAGAAGTATTTAAAAATCTTTTAATTAGTTTGAATAATAAACATAATATTGTGATCTCACACCGTGGGATTTCTTTTTAGAGTCTTGCCGAAAAAAATAATGTATCAAGCACCGCCGCAATAGTATATAGATAAATATTATAAAGAAATTTAATCAAATTACTCGAATAAATAGTTCCGTTCTGCAAAGCATTAGGAAAAAGTTGTTATTATTGTTGTTCTTTTATACAATTATAACTAATTATATATATTTTATATATCTCAGGATTGTACAAATATTATATTTTATTTAATATTGTAAGAATATTGTATAAAAATTAAAACAAATATATACATATATTATATATGTAAAGAAGAAACATATACAGAACAAGCGTTATACTGGTATACATTGAGAGAAATTATTAGACGATACCTATTAACTCGATCATTAAAATTTTTGGAATTTCTTGATATACGCTTTCATTTATATATTAATGAATGGAAATTTTTGTCAACTAGTGTATAATAATTCTGATTTTAATATTTACAAAGATATGAATGATTAATTCTGCTTATGGTTTAAATATATCTCCATGATTCAGTTTTATTATTTAAAGAAATTAGTGATTTTTTTAGTTTTTTATTGGACTGTTTCAGAAAACAACATTCCGATTGATTGAATTCAGAATAATTAGCACAGTAAGACTAGGAATAAATAATACTGTTGGTATAACTATGACAAGGTTGGTTTCTTTCTACATATGTATAACGGTTCATGTTGTTATATTTGAATGTTTTTGTAATTTTAGATGATAATACATCGAGAAAATGCTAAATTATGTTCGACTTGCTGGGATGAGGATGAGATACATTTTAAAATTTAGTTGAGGTATTATGAAGAATGATTATCATTCTTTCTATATACTTTCACAATTTATCTGACTAATATATCAATTATACTCTAGAGTTCTGATGTCAACATTTGATAATATATACTTTACATATTGTTAACTATGTATGTGAAAATATCCTACATCATCTATTCTAGATTTATATCATTAGCTTTATTGATATTTGCATGTAATAAAGATATCTTGGTTACACCCATTGTTTACTAATCGAACTTCAACTCAATTTTTTTTGTTTATTTAATATTTTTACAATATTAAGTAAAAAATATTATTTTCGTAGTATATGGCAATAAATTATTAAATCTCTTTTGCGTGTTAATCAAAATGTTCGCTTTTCATTATTTGTTAATGTTGTTCGCTGTCTAATTTCAAATTCCGTATTATGTAATAATACAGAAAATATAATAGATATTAACTTGAAATATGGTACAATGAAAAAAAGTAAATCCCTAATTGCATAAAGAAACATTTACATTATAAGAAGATATACCAACCATCGTGTTACTGATCATATAAACTGAAACAAAAATGTCATATTTTATGGATTGAGGTAAAATATTTTTGGCTACATAATTAGAGAGTTTTTCTAAAAGCTTGTTAATGTATGTTTTCTCGAAATAATCTATTAGGAGACTTAATACATGATATTTAACAATTTTACTTGTATAGACAAGTCTTTAAATAAAAATATGCGGTTGTGACGTTGATAGATATAAAATTGAATCAACTGTTTCATAAAACAATTAATATTGTAAGACATGTAATAAATAACACTGTTGTACAATCATTAACGCCTACAAATACTTGACGTCAGCTTGTTAATATACTTTCTAACAAGATAATTGAAATAGTTCACATATCTAATTAACTCTTTCTATTCGTCACAATATTAAGTAATTAGTAATGTAAACTTTATACATTTATAGGTAACAGGAAAAGGTAGGTTTTCGCGCTTAATAATGTATAAGTTCGGCTTTTGTAATGATTACAAGAAGATTATTATTAATGTTAGTCAAGACATTGCACAGTTATAGAATATAATGTAAATAGGTTAAAGGTTTTAAATAAATATTGTGTTTTATTATTTTATAAACCAGTGATATAACAAATATACATTTTCTTTTGCACATTTTAAATTATTGTTCTTATGGAAATTACAATGTCGACTCCATTCATTTTGTCTTAAAGTACTTAGATTTGGACAAGTGAATCTCTCCATATCGATAATTGTATTGGACAGAAAATTTTCCAAAATGTTCTTCTTATTCAATCCTTTTACCATTATGATAGCATCACCAACGATACTCTGAATGTAGTTTTCTATATGATTCATCGATATTGATTGTTGTTTGTCCATGTTATCCCAATGTAATCCATGTATATTATTACATAACCATTCCATATGTTTTTTAATTGTTGGACAAAACCATGACAACTTGTTAGGCATTTGAACGAAAGTATGGTTAACGTGATGCGTAGTTAAATCGTAGATTGCGATTTCTTTAATGAAATATTCGCTATCTTCATACTGATATCCCTGAATATCTATTATAAACATTTTCTCTCTTTAGAATAATTTTACAACACTTGTTAATGGGTTATATTTAACAATCCGATCGTGTAAAATCAGACAAAATGTTGTAGTTTTTTCTGTCACGTTTACTGAAGTCTAATCGAATATCAACTGCTTCGTTCTTCACCAACTCACTTTGATGACTGGAGTCTATAATAACAATCGGTGCTAAATGTTCATAATTTATAGGTGAAAGACACGGTTCCACATCATTTTTATAGTAATATGAACGTTGAAATTGTGTATACATTTAAAACAGAATCGTTCATTGTTTCTTATTGAAGTCTGCATTAATATTATCATATGGAAATACTTCTGAACTTCAATGTAATTTTATGTTCGTTAAAATGTATTGATCAATAAGGAATTTATGTATGAGCGGATTTTTTTAATTATATCAAGGTATTATATACATATATAAAAATTATACTAGCTCTGACGTCAACTATAAATTTACTTTATTGATATTTACATGCAATAAAGAGATCTTGACCACGCCCATTGTTTACTAATCCAACTGCAACCTCAATTTTTTTATTTAATGTTCTTACAATATTAAGTAAAAATATTATAGATTATATAATATATAACTTAAAGGATATTAAATTCCTGGTCAAACTACATGACATCAGTATGACGTCAACTTTAAAAATGCGCTTTCTAACTATACAATTACCTCAAGTCGTCTAATTAGTGCTGTGGAATTTTTTAAATTATATCGAGGTAATGCTTTCAAAGATATTTCTGACGACAATATAAAAAAATGCGCTTTCTAACAAAATAATTGAAGAAATAGCTCGCATTATCTATTTAACTCTTTCTATTCGTCACAAATATATATTTATATATATAATGAATAATGTTATAATCATACATACAAGTATAATACTACTAATATAGCGATGAATTTAACATCTACAAAGATATGAACAATTAATTTCTGAGAACCCTGGTATTTTAAAACCGATGATAAAACCCTGTGAATTTTAAAACTGGTAATAAAAACTCGGTGTACTTGAAAACCTTGTATGTATCCACCCACCCCTTACCTTTGAAACATTCTGTATGTATCCGCCTCTTACTTTTGAAACACCCTGTATATTAAAATTTTGTTACTACGTCACTCAGTACTTGAGTTTATATGTATTTATTTTCGTTTTATGTATCACTCATAAATTTTGATTTGGAGATGTAATATAATAATATATGCTTAATAAATATGTATAAAACATATGTAGAATCGTATATTCATTCAACCTCTAAAATATGTATATATATTTATATGACTATTTAAAAAAAAAAAAATCCATGATACGTGAACATGTATTTTAAAATTTATGTCAAATAGAGATCTCCAGTCTTAGCTAATGAAAAAGTTAAGTGTGCTCAAGAGTACTGATTTTATTCGATTTCATAAAAGTATGCTACAAGTCTGCTTTCATTGTAAGGTGCTTTACATTAAAATATTAAATCTCTTGTCATGATAAATTCTTAAATGTCTTATATAGGCTTGAAGTATTATACTTACATTATAATGCCATAAATTTTGAAATGTAATGGTGTATAAGATATTTGATTAATAAATATGTATAAAACAAATATTAATTGTTACATAATCTGGTTGTGACCATATTGTATCCGCCATCTTACCTTTGAAACAATCTGTATACTCAAAAATGATTACTACATCACTGAGTGTTTGAGTGTATATGTAATTTATTTTCTCGGTCAGCCATAAATTTTGATTTGGAAATGTATATAATATACCTAATAAATATGTATAGAACATATGTAGAATCGTATATTCATTCAACCTCTAAAATATGTATATATATTTATATGACTATCTATAAATAAAAAACAATAATTTTGTTTGTTCTTTTATTTAAAATATTGTATACTATATTGTACATTACATATATGTATATTTATTCTATAAAGTTACATAAATAACAATTTCTTCGAGCTGGGGTCCAACCATCCAGATGATTGTCTTGCCAAGGTTGATTATAATGAGAGCCATAGGGTAAATACTCTCTTAGACTTGCTCGCATCTCCTGAGGAATGTAATGCCAGTGTTGCTTTAGAGATTCAGCTTTTCACCTTATTTTGGAGGATAAACAGTGGAATATTTTTAATCATCGTCTTATCCACCTCATCCAATAATCCAAAATGTTTATCGATTTGTCTGATTGCCCGATCATCTCTATTTTTCAATATTATCCATTTTTTATATATTTATTTTGCCGATGTTTACAACTAATTTATATATTTCGATATCAGTTTTAATTTTTTCTAATTCGGATATAAACCTCTTAATTCTATTGTTTAATACTACTTTCTTCAATCTTAGCGCACTATGCCTGCGTTCAACGTACATTGTCGACTGATGTATTTCCAAACAAGTACAGACAAGATTATACAGATCTGTACATGTTAGCTACTTGCGAAACACTTCTGATGAGCGTATATAACATATCCACCACCATTCACGACGAGTTCTTCATTATAATCCAATTCTGGATGATCATATTAAGGATACCAAGTCATTAACATCTCCGGTATATTCTTATTTAAAGTTAGCACATTCGACGTTTCTATATCAAACACACAAATTTCATCACGAAGTTCAAAATCAGGTTCACGTAGATATTCATATTCACAATAAATACAACACTTTTTTAGTTGGGTTATATTGGGGTTACAATATTCTAACACGTGGATTAATTGATCAATATCGAAATATTGATCGTTCTGATATGCAAATGCTGCTATGAATAAACAATCACTTTGATTCAATTCCGAGGATAATAGCCAATTCCCAACTCCAATAGGTATTTCGATGTCATTAACTGCTAAAAAGTTTTCATACTTCTCCACGTTGTATGGTTTCACTGCCATTATAGGTACTTGATTATCACTATCTATATAAAATGTGTTACACCGCTTTACAATTGATACTGCTGATATTATATTCGAAATTCTTCTCTTATATATTTAATATTTACTTTGCTTGGTAACCGTCAGAGGGCGTCAATGGTTCTCACTGTAATTTTCTCTCACTAAATCAGTATTAGTTTGTTTGCATTCGAGTTCGCACATATTTTAACACACTAAGATTAAAATGGAAGCTAGTAAGAACACAAAATTATTATATACATAAACTTATATCTATATTTTTTTAATTCTTTTTCAGAAACTTATAATGAATTTATTGGTGATTCGCTTAAAATGATAGATGAGAATATCGTTAAGGAAAAACAGTTAATTGGGCAGTCATCATACTTCCTCAACAAATGCGGTTCGAAATGGGTGAATATCGGTCTTAGTCCAGCGGCTGGATTCGTGCCCATCATCCAGATTCGATCGCCTGCAAGCTGTGTATTCTTCACATTGGACGACTGGGAGGAATTTTGTAAGACAGATGGTTGCAGTCCGAATCATCAAATTCGAACGTCAACATTTAGGAATACTACTGTCATTGTATTAAGTAGTCGTAATCAACAGCTGGTATTGTCTTCGGATACCTATAGCAATTTGTTTAATTTACAACCGCTCATTAAGAGTAAATTAGAATTTTTAGTAAACAGCGATTTTATAGCATTTTATAAGATGATCTTAACCGCTTGTATAACATTAACTGGAGATTTATATACAAATGTATCAGAATTGCTTGTTGATCATTGTAATTCGTTTAACGCTTTCCTTATGATGGAAGTGCTACATATTTGTTATAATTCACTTCACTATGACTTTGAAGTTATGAAACTTGGTCATATTGTTAATTTATAATAATAAATTGTTTTTTCTTAAAAAATACATTGTTTCTTTTTTCATTTTATAAGATATAGAAATACATTTCAAGCCTGCAGCTATCACAGAAGCATGCAGACGTTGCGGTTTCCGCTGGAAAACATGTTTAGACCTGCTAGAAATACATTGAGAAACGCGATAGCAAGTTGTGTAATTTATTCAGGAATTCTCTAGAAGCAAAGTTTATATTTTTATTGACCATCTTGATGGTCGGCCATTTTGCCTGATGTCACATTAGTTGGGTTAGTGAATGTCAGAGAGCGCTATTTTAGTTGGGTTGGTAATGATGAGAGATGCAATTTTTTAGTTTGGCAAATGATCGTCAGAGGGCGCCATTTTAGTTGTGTTGGTAATGATGAGAGATGCAATTTTTTAGTTTGGCAAATGATCGTCAGAGGGCGCCATTTTAGTTGGGTTGGTAATGATGAGAGATGCAATTTTTTAGTTTGGTTAGTGACCGTCAGAGGGCGCCATTTTTAGTTTGGTTAGTGACCATTAGAGGGCACCACTTTAGTTGGGTTGGTAATGATGAGAGCTATAATTTTTAGTTTGGCAAATGACTGTCAGAGGGCGCCATATTAGTTGGGTTGGTAATCAAGAAATCTGCCATTTTTAGTTTGGCTAGTGGCCGTTAGAGGGCGCCACATTAGTTGGGTTGGTAATCAAGAAATCTGCCATTTTTAGTTTGGCTAGTGGCCGTCAGAGGGCGCCACCTCCGCCTCCGATGACCTTTGACCCCCGCCTCCGGCGACCTTTGACCTTTGACCTTTGACCCTTGACCTTTGACCCCTTGACCTTTGACCCCTTGACCTTTGACCCTTGACCCTTGACCTTTAACCTTTGACCTTTGACCCTTGACCTTTGACCTTTGACCCTTGACCTTTGACCCCGTGACCTTTGACCTTTGACCCTTGCCCTTTGACCCTTGACCTTTGACCCCGTGACCTTTGACCTTTGACCTTTGACCCTTGACCTTTGACCTTTGACCTCCGCCTCCGCCTCCGGAGGCGGGTCCAGAACCGGTAAATCTACACTACTCAGAAGAACTAGTAATATCTGATGGTAACCAGATGAAGATGCGAGTCTATCGTTAAGTTGAGCCTGAACTGATCGCAAGATTATTTACAAATGGTTTGCAAAGAATAAGATTATTTACAAGAAAATGAGCAAAGAACTCATTTCACATAATTACATAGCCTTAGTACTTACAGTGTTAGACATTTTACTGGTACATAAATGTTCTGCCGTTTATAAGCTACGAACATTTGACTTTGAAAAAAATAAGCTAAATATTGTCAAAATGTGTTTTCCAATTTATTTATAAAAGACATTAGAAATGCTGACTGTTATTATTCTGAAGGAAATGTTTTCATAAACAGCTTGATTAAAAACAAATGAGCCCACATTCTGTGCTGAAATAATTCAAATACGAATATATTGATCTAAACCAAGTTATATAAGAGAAGGTAAGTTTTATTAAACATAAATGTTTGGTTCTACTTGTAATTGCTTTATGTTATTTAACATAATCAGATAACAGATAAAACGAATGTAGCATATAAATGATTGGAGATGGATTACTAAATTCAGTATCAATATCAAAAATCAATGACATATTTTAGAACCTGTTTACATATTTGTTAGTAATCATAGCTTAGCTGTTAGCCTTCGGAAGAAGATTACGATAGTTAAAATAATTTAATTTAACTTAGTGTTTCTCAAAGAAATTGATCCAAAATAAAATATTAATCGAGCTTATTAGTGTGGCAACAAGATAAGCATTTGCATATGGGAATCCAGTTAACACATATTTCTGTTATATTATTTTCTATAGTTTTTTGAAAATAACTTTTGTATATTGTTTTGTTGGTTTTTAATTTTGTATTTTTTGTTATTAATGGAAATAAGATTTATACCTTAATGAATATGTAATAGTATGGTAATTATATGAATATAGTAAGTTGGAAACAGTAAAAATACTTGTTCATTATTCTATTATCATTTAAAGTTGCTTGCTAAATCAAATTCTGATCAGATAGAATAGAATAGAATAGAATAGTTTATTAATCCACAAGTTATACATAAGTATGTTGGACAAGTAATGCTACAAGATATAAATAAAATAAAAAGTAGAAATACAAATATAAAGAGCACCTAATATAAAGGCTAAATCTATTTTTGTTCTTAATATAGCTTTAGAACTTAAAACTAACTACATGTATACATAGTATGTAAAATTATAGTAAAAAATTATAATCTAAAAACTCCTGTAAGGAGTAAAAAGCATTCACAGACAAAATTTGATGTAATTGGTACTTAAAGTGTTTGGGCCGTAGATGCTTAATATTTGAAGGTAATTTATTATATATTTTTAATGCGAGTACCTGGGGAGAGTACTGATGTAATTTCAATCTGGATTTAGGTATTGCAAAATCATCCCCAGATCTCGTACTGATACCATGCAAATCACGGTTTACTGTATAATTATGTTTATTGGTATGTACATGATTTGCCAGGGCTTCTTTTAAGATACATGGCAGAGTCAAGAAATCCAGGCCAACAAAAGAAGGTTTGGCAGAGTGAGAGGGCCCTACATCAGCTATAGATCATACAATCTTCTTTTGACACATGAAAATATCACCAGCCAATACCGAAGTACACCAAAACCCAATACCGTACCTTAATCTGCTTGCAATGTAAGCATGATACAAGCTCATCACCTGCTGTTGAGTCAAAACTGTTTTTAAAGATCTAAACAAGTAACAAAATAAGTTCAGTTTCGCTAATACCGTCTCACAATGATGCCCCCAACTTAACATTTCATCCATCCACACCCCCAAAAACTTTTAATTTTCACTTCTCACCAGCTTGTTACCGTTAAAATCCAGATTCAAATAAAACTCCTTATCCGCCTGAAATTGATAAGAATGGAACCTTATAAAGGTGGTTTTGGAATTGTTAAGGACGAGCTGGTTCCTCACAAACCATTCACAAACAGTGTTCAATATATTGCTGCATTTTTTTGTAAGAATGTGGCCATCTGAAACAGCAGTAACCAGTGCAGTATCGTCAGCACAAATTGTGATGAAAGTGTCTGTAACAATTTGCGGAAGGTCATTAATAAAAAGCAGAAATAGCATTGGTCCCAGTCTGAACCTGGGGCACACCTCTGCTACTCGTCATCATCTCAGAGTTATGGTTACTTATTCTGTTAGAACTGCGATAGGTAATATTTACATATTGCCTCCTACCCATGAGGAAACATTTGATCCAATCTAGAGCAACACCTCAAATCCCCAAGATTTCTAACTTGTTTATCAAAAGACTGTGGTCCACATAGTCAAAAGCATTACTTAAATCAAGAAACATTGCAACAGGGTAAGTACTATCATCAATGGCAGTGACAATAAAATTATAAAAAGCATTAAGGGCGGTAGTAGTTGAACGCCCTTTCCTAAAGCCATGTTGGTAGTTGCTCAGTAAATTACTTTTAACCAAAAAGTCATTTAATCTCTCTAAGAAGCAATATTCAAATATTTTTGAAAAACAGGATGTAAGTGCAATCGGCCTGTAATTTCCCACAGATGATTTATATCCACCCTTATGAATGGGAACTAATTTAGTTGTTTTTAGAATATGTGGGAATTTCCCTTGCTGGAGAGACATATTAATGAGGTACGATAAAACAAGTATAATAGATGTATAAATCGCCCTGATCACAAATGACGGAATTTTATCAGGATCAGATGAATGAGAATTTTTTAATTTATTTAATATGATATAGGAAAGTTCGTGGAAAGATATTGGCTCTAAGAAAATGGTTTTGTTTACTCTTTGGGGAGTAGAATTACTATTACTAGTATTGCTCGTTGACTGGTTTGAGATATTGTTTAATGAGGGCTCATAAGAAGTATTCATGAAAATGCTGAGCTATTATGTTGGGGTTGGAAAGTAATTTGTTGTTTGTTATTAATTTATAGTTGGATCCATCAGGTACAGCATTTGATAATTCTTTAATAACAGACCAAGCTGTTTTGTGTGGGTATTCTGAACTAAATATTTTGTTTTGATAATATGTCCGCTTTGTATGATCTACTAAATGTTGGTGTTCAATCTTAGCGTTTTTATAGGAATCTTTTAGCACCGGATATTTATTTGGTCGTGGATTATTTTTCATCTTTGTACAAAAGATATGAATTTCGGTTATATCATTGAGCCTGTTGTACGCTGTATAAATTATATCCGACCAAATGCACTTCACCGTCGTGAATTCAGAGCTATCATTGAAGGACAAATTAATGAACATGGAGAATTACTTCTTGTTACACCCGCAACAACGTCGAAACTTATATTATTGACCAGGTGAGTCACAGGATAGGGAGATCACAATAATGTGGTGGTAGGTATTGAGAAACGCAGGGCCGAGTTAACTCAAGCCGCAGATGGCGTGACGGTTCAGATAACTAAACTAACGAATTGAGCGTCGGTCGGCGACGACGCAAGCGACGTTGTACGGGCACCAGGACACTGTGCTACCTTACGGTAACCTACCTGCGTTCCCTACTGATCTGCCACTGGCTGTGTCCCTCCAGCGGGTTTCCTACGGATCACCCTGTATAGGTCGGCTGCGCCAAACCTTATTCAAATGCTTGTCACAACAATTGCAGGGAAAAACAAGATACGTTGAGGTAAAAAAAAAAATAAAAGAGAAATTACGATGTGTAGAAAGTTCTATATTAAATTGTATGTTTTTTTTTTTGCAAATAAAAAAAAACAAGACCGATTGATATTTAGGTGTTAAGTGAACAAGTCAGATTGAACAGTTGAAAATTATTAAACAGTCGAATTTAAAAAAAAACAAACACAGTCTTAAATACTACTGGCATAACCTCTGCACATCGGCAGGAGGATGGTCGGCAGCAGAAACGTTTCGTCGCCTTACAGGCTATTCTACATATGGTATTATACAAGTGCCACCAACGGCGATGTTCAGTATTATGTGATATTCGTTACACAATTTTGTAATCAAAACCATGATTTTGTAAATTTAACGTTTTAAATTTACAAAATCATGGTTTTGATTACAAAATAAAAATTACGAATCAATTAAATAACTTGTTTACAAATGTTAATTTATTAAATGACGCTTGCAAAAGAAACAAAGGAAAATTTAGTAATTAGCACCAAAGAATCTACTGAGCTTACGGTATAGAAATTACTATTACTTAAATAATTTTGATAGCTCAGAAATTAAAAAAAAACATACCAGAAAGTCGAATTTTTAACGGTAAAGGATTTTCTAGAATTTTATTAAATTAAAATTCAACACATCAATGAGAAATATTACGGTAATGAATTTTCTAGAATTATTATTAAATTAAATATTCAGCACATCAAAGAGAAATATTACGGTAATGGATTTTCTAGAATTATTAAAATAAAGATTAAAATTCAACACATCAACGTGAGCCCTTATCAATTCTTCATAGGGTCACTCTGTATACAGCAAAAACAATTTGCAATATAAAAAAAAACGATAATTTAATTAGGATTGCACGTGACCTCGCAATTGATTAAGTGGTGCATTAGGTATTTATAACCACTCAAATAATCTTAGATCAAATAAAGGTAAAGTAAAGACCAGAGCACTGGCAGTTGCACTTATCTGACAAATACAGGTCGTAGGTAGGCACGCTAACTGAAGTCAAGATGGCGGAGGCCCCCTTGTTGGACGGTGAAATTCCACCAGAAACCACTAAGAAGGTTGAGAAGTACAGCTATTAGATCGACGATGATAGACACTATGTTCTTCAACAGTAACGTAGGGCGGCCATTTTCTTTGAATGGCGACTGAGGCTTAACTCGTGCCCAGCAATAAAATCCCCAAATTTTATTGGAGATCCGCGAAACGACTTCACAAGTCACTCAAAAGTGCAAAACTTAAATTCAAAGACCCATCAGCATGGGATTTCGTAAATTCAAAAGAAACGATAAATGCGGTAAAATTTACGATAATTCACCTAACTAAGGTACGACATTCGCTGCTTATTCCATCAAAGCCGCTTACGCGAAATATCTACATAGACATAGTACTAAAATTACCAAAAAGGAAAATAAGCAGTTTGCACTAATGTTCTCACACTAGAAAGGACTACGTAAGTGAAACGAAAACGTGGTCTTCCTGGATAATCCGATACAGCCAATCAGCACGCACGCTCATAATATAACGCACTCGGAAATGATTTAGAATAAAGGCGGGAGAATTCAAATAGAAGTGACAAACACAGGACTTAATTACAAATGAGAGAGTCGATAACGTGACCTATATAATTAAACATAAAACGTATTAAACATAAACAACCTCAGAACTTACGGCGATGGTAAAATTTATTAGAACACACCCATAATACACGGAAGATTAAAACGTTAGACGATATGAAAGGGAAAAGTTCACGCTTAAAAGTTGGTCACTTGTTTGACATCACACCAAGATACTGCCAACGACAATCAAAACAAACCTAAGATATAGACAAAATTTGTTACGGAATATATAACCGGATTCTGCAGGTAATTATACAGGAATTACGAGCTAATAAAACGTTTCGATGAGGCGGTTGAAAAACCGACCATAACCATATGTTACAGAGCAAACATCGAAAATCTAACCTTAGAAATGCAACTGGAAGATACCAGCCGGTGTTTACATTGCCGTCGCAGGAATGTCGATGACTAGGGCAAACAAATCAGAACACGAGAACAATTAATAGTATGCCCTTTATTATACCAGGTTTCCTTATTTAATACCTATAACGTTTTTAGGGAGATACTAGCTGTCCATCAATCTCTTCGAGCTTGAATCGCCTTTCGCGTCCGCTTACAGTTTTATTACAGTTCGCTGTAAAACGCCAAAAAAAATCATTTTTGATTTTCTAAACTTTTGGCACACCTTGTATAGACGTATATTTTTGTCCACGAAGTACTGTCACGGTGACAGGTGGAACGACAATTTAAAGCATCTTAACGTCAGTCTGACTTTTCGTTGTTGGACTTTGAAATTTAGATGCTATTTAGCGTAATACTAAGACTTGACACTAAAAGATTCATAGTTTTATTAGTTTTACACAATGAAAGGACTAAATCATTATTGAAAATGTAATATCAGATTTATTTTAATTTTGCATAATTTAACCTGCCAATTATCATGGCCCGCAAACATACTTTTGACATAACTTTTGTTATAATGCAAATTTGTGAACAATGCATGCCCATTACACAGAAGAATCAAGTTTTAAATAAAATGTTGGTATAGAATAAGTATGACTTATTACTTTTATTTATAATAGTGAATTTATAACTGGCTTCCATATTAATAATTAGTTTCATTTGTCTGCTCTGAAATTGTTCCTGTCAAAGTGAGTTTGCAGTGGCATTGAGTCGTCGCCTGTAGATCGTGCTCTGGCTATGTCGGTTGCCGAGACGATCCTATTATAATTTAAATATTTAGTAGTGACGCTGGTAGTTGAACTAAAAACAATAACCAAAAATAATACTGACCGACGTTGGAATATCTGTGTAAACATTTTGCTTACACACACTGTAAAAAGAATATAATTTGTAATTGTTGGATCATTTTGTGATTTTTATTAAGTATTTAAGGAAAAATAACACAAAAAGGTAGTTCATGATTACAACCAACCCATCGAAATAAGAGCCACCAGCCTGGGACACGATCATCATCAACCATCATCAGAATGTTTGATTAACAATTTGATTTAATGGTGTATTTTCAAACATATCGCATTAAATGATTGAACGCTGCCCATACTTCAAACTTTCTACTGACAATCAAACTATTTAGTAGAAGTAATTGTTGAATTAGACTGGAATATTTACTTTAGTAAATTGAATAGTTACAAAACAATTGTCATTACATTGGAATTTGATTCGTCTGTCACCTAGTAATAATAATATAAATCATATTTTAAGGTAATTGTCTAATACCGTGCCGTCAAATACTTTCCGCATTAGAGTAGGCTGTTTTTGAAGTTTTTAAGTAATCAATGTTGGTGTACATGCTAATTTTTTGAAAACTTCAAATTCTGGCAGTTGTCATACTTAAATTCAAATTATAGACGCCTATTATTATTTATATGACATAACCAAACTATTAAAATTATGCACTGTCACCTACCATTAAAAAAAAAGCATGGCCGTCTCTAATGCGGAAAGTATTTGAAGGCACGGTATATAGGCAAAACTAAAATGGATCTGATAGCACTTTTCTCATTAATATTTTAGTCATTTCGCTGTATAAAATTTGTAATTTCATATCTTTTTGTGTCAAGGTCTACAATAAATATCGATGAAGCTTAAAAACATGAACCATGAAATATCAGACAGATGTCAGGGTGTTTAACCTTTTTTTTTTGAAATAATTCAAATGAATAATGAAAGCAGTTCAGATTTCATCACGAACTGAAATCGATTGATCGTTTTGACGTTTTATAACCTGCAATTAAATTTTTGTGAAATTGCCAACATTAATCAAAAGTCAGATGGACTTTTTCTGACAATTCTGACGTTTCCTGTAACATTTAAGCCACCTAACGTGAATGTTGAGTTGACCAACATTTCGCGTATGCTCTAGTTAAATATATCGGTGTTAAAATAATAATAGATGAGTAAAGATGGCTACACCCTTTAACTGTTACTTCATTTTAGTTTAATAATGTTCACCAATTTGGATCAGCGTTTCTTTGAATTACAATTAACTTAGGGCTTCCGGGACAATAGTCAATAGAAATAAATTTATATGACGTTCGTTGCAAATAATCAAGCTCATCAGTGCTCCATAATGTTTGTCATAAAATGTCGATATAAGTCATCAAGTGCTGATTATTCAATTTACTCTTTCCACCTTTTTTTTTTTTTTATTTAGGACACATTAATTTAATAGAATACTTGCTCTTTTTGTTATTCCATGAAACTCTTCGAGTTTGAATTGCTTCTTTGGAACGTGACTACTGCCAGTCGCAGAGGCACTTGAATTTTAACGGTTATAAATTTTCTTTTAATTAGTTTATGAATGAAGATGCAAATTAAATGAAATATCTCTAGAAATTAATTATACATTATTGTGGCATCTATAATTATAGACAAATGCACTGATAGAAATATTGTCTTGATCTAAGAAAGTATATTTTCTTGCGTATATACAAAGCTTTAATTTACTTGATTTGAAACGGTCCGTTTTATTATAAGTAAATATTTCCAAACCGTTTTAAATCAAGTAAATTAAGGCTTTGTATATACGGAAGAAAATATATTTTCTTAGATCAAGACAATATTTCTAACAGTGTGGATTTATTAACTAAATAATTTCCCATAAAATGTTTAACATTTCTATAGAATTTACTGAAAGCTGATTACTTGGAACATTTCGTTGACATTCAAGTTTGATATAATGCGTGTGCACCTAGTCTAAGTTGAATGTAAGTAGGCCGAACAGGTAAACCTAAGATGGTTGTATGATCAAGATTTGTTGTATCATATATAAATTTCTTTGTTTTTTAAATTTGGTAGTACTCTAACTTTATTTGTCTCAAGTTTTATGATAAACGTTGCCCATACGTTAAATTTTCTTGCAAACTGTCATGGTGGTGACAGTTCGATCTATTGCGAGAATGAATTGTCAAATTGAATGTCACTGTAGACATACCGTGCCTTCAATTAATTTTTTTTGGAATAACCTACGATTTCAATATTAATTTGAAAACACTGTGGAACTTTTCAATAAATTGACTTAACTATGACAGTAGTCAAAATGAAAAACATTACTATAGCACAGTATTCCCAAATTAATATTGATATCATAAGCAACTCTAAATTTAAATTAAAGACGCAGTATGTATATTTGTATGTAGAAAGATGACAGAGATGTGTCCAAGACATTAAAGATACGATAAATGACCGATACAATAGTAATAATAATAATAATTGATGATAATTGATGAGCAAGTGCTCTTTTAAGATTTTGATTTGAGTGGTTTTCCATCTGGTTATAGAAACTGAGCGCTCTTTCCTTGATGTAGTCAATAATGGTTGGGGTATTTGTTTCATTCATTATTTGATTATTTCTCATATACCATGGAGCATTTAGTATCATTCTAAGACTGGTGTTTTTTGATGTTGGTCTTGCACATATGCACCCATGCATATGTGAATATTGGACCTAATACTTGTTTGTAAAGTAGAATTTTGTTGTTCGTGTTCAGCTGGCTTTTTCTGCCTATAAGAGGCCATAGTTGACATCTTGTTTGTTTGGTTTTGGTTATCGTTATGTGTGTGTTATAATTGAGCTTTATATCCAGGTATATTCCCAGGTATTTAATTTCTCTACTCCATGGTATAGTGTTGTTGTTGATGGTTATTTCGTTGCCTGTTGTTTTCAGATTCCTTTGAAAGATTATTGCTTGGGATTTGTCTTCGTTTATTGTTGTCCTCCATTGTTTGAACCATTTTATCGTGTTGTCTAGGTGCGTTTGGAGTTCCTGTACCGCGTTCGTCGGACATCTTGATGTTGAGAGCAGTGCCGAATCATCTGCAAAGGTGGCCGTATTTAAGTATCTTGTAGGATTTGATACTGGTATGTCTGCTGTAAATATTGTATATAGGTGAGGTGACAGGCATGAGCCCTGGGGGACTCCCGCTGTTGGATGTTTTATTGAGGAAAGTGTGTTCTGGATGCTAACTTGAAAGCAGCGTCCTTGGAGAAAACTGTTCGTGATTTTTATGACGTGTGTTGGATAATTGTGTATTATCATTTTATATATGAGTCCCTGCCTCCAGACTTTATCAAATGCCTTTGCTATGTCGAGAAATACAGCTGCTGTCACTTGATTTTTGTTGAATCCGTCTTGGATAATCTCAGTGACTCTTGAAAGTTGTGTTATCGTTGAATGTTCTTCTCTAAAAACCCATGTTGATCTTCTGGTATTATGTCTTGATTGTCAGAGTGGTACTTTATCTTCTGTAGGATTATTTTTTCTATCACTTTGCTAATGGATGGTAACAGGCTTATGGGCCTGTAGCTGCCTGGTATTGTTTTTGGTTTTCCTGGTTTAGGTATAACTATTACTTTGGCATGTTTCCATATCTTTGGGAATGTTTGGAGTCTGATAACGGAGTTTGCTATTGCTAGAATTGACATTATTGCTTTTGGGGGGAGGTTTTGTAGTGATCTGTTGGTGATGTTGTCTATACCAGGAGCTTTTTTGGGATTTCATGCTTTAAGGATTGCTTTTAGGTTCTCGGCTGTGACTGGGTCGTTGCTAGGGGAGTGGGGTTCACGTATTTCTCTGCTTACTACTTTGTGAATCTGCATTACGTGTTGCATGTCTACTTCATCCAAGTTCGGAGTGAATTGCTCTTCTAGTGATTCCGCTAGAGCTTCTGCTTTTTCTTCTGCTGTGACTTGTGTGGAGTTATTGAATTGAAGTGGTGGGATTTGTATTTGTTCTCTTTTGATTGCCTTGATTATTTTCCATGTCTTAGAGGGCTCTGCACCTATTTCTTCGAGTGTTCTTTGCCATTCTACATTTTTCGGTTCCAGTAATTCCTTATGTACTTGATGTTGAAGGTTGTTTAGTATAGTTTTGTCTTCTCCTAGCTCTGTTCTTTTCCTTTATTAGTTCTTTAATATGATGTGGTAGACTACCTGATTTATATATCCTTTCTATTTTGATGGTGTTATTTTCAACAGCGTTTGTTATTTTATCTTGTAGTGATTTTATGTTCTGTTCTAATTCTGCAGTGTTTTGTATTTTAGGAACTGCAGTGATGGTTTGTTCTAGTTCTGTTTTGTAGCCGGCCCAGTCTGTCTTGAAGGTGTGATATGTTCTTTCGGTTATGTCTTCGTTCCAAGTTATTATAATTGGAATGTGATCAGAGCTCATGACACTTTCAGTTTCTATCTTTATGGTTTTGTTAATGTTTTTACTGATTGCTAAGTCTAATTGTCTAATTGTGTGCATCTAGCCCAAGGTGAACGTCGACAGACCAAAAAAAAAAAAAAACCAAGACGGTTCGGCAATGAAATGTTGTTTCATGTTATTCGTTCTATAAAATTTGTAGTACCATGCCTTGTGTCATGTTTACGATAAAAATAGTGTATACTTCAAATTTTTTGACAGACTGTCATCGTGACACTTATACGACAATAAAAAGTTGATGTTTAACCAAATTGTCGTTCCACCTGTCATCGTGACAATACTTCGTTGTTGTGTATTCGTTCACACATAAACTTGTGAGAACGAAATGTCAGACTGAGAGTGCTTAACAACATTGTCTTTCCAATTGTCAAATGAAATTAACAACATAACATGATGAACTTTAACAAAACATGTTTTAAACTTACAGGTCATTGAGAGAATTAATTAATTTTCATATTACGCTTTAATAGTATATATATATATGTACTTTGTAAAACCCAATCAAAAATCTTGCTGGCTCCTAATACCATTTAACCGAAAATGTACTTCTGATTAGTTTGTGCCAACCCGCATGGTCGCATACTTTAAATGCTTGCTTTTATAACTGAATTGATAAACGAACTTACATAAATGCTTATGGGAATTTTACATATTTGATGTATTTATGTTATTTCGAAGTGTTTCGGACACATCTGACAAATAAAGAAAACTCAGATGATTCTTTATTTAGGCTTGCTTCGGTACTTCTTTCGCGAGAAGTGACGACATTTCGATGACATATATAATTTGTATTTAATATATCTTAATAAAATATAGAAAGATCGTTATATTTGTCACTGTACTTACGTGCGATTATACACTTTAAGTTTATTTTATCATATCCGTCGGCATTGTTCATATATTCATAAATAGAAAAGAAATAGTAACAATTGATAATAATAACACTAATACGTATCTGAAAGGTACCACATTTCCTTCATAATCCCTTTATTTGTCGGCCTTCTGACATTTAAACTTGACAACCGATCGATAAACGTGAATAGATAGTCATTATATGTGTGTATTGCACGACTGGTGCTTTCCGCCAATTTTGACGTTTCCCGGCAAATGCCATATCGCGAACTCAAACTGATTTGACGGTTTTGATAATTTATAACCTGAAATTGAATTTTTCGTGCGTTTAACTTAACCTTATCCGAAGTTTGATGTGTCACGGTCATCTGTATCGATCCACCGCCATTTTAAAATCGAACCTAGTCCATATTTTTTATTTTACACGTAGGCCTTATGGCAAAATACTATGATTCATACTCTTTTTCTGCACGTTCTAAAATTTTCAAAAACTCCTTTCGGGCCCTCGTTCTCTCTTCGGAGACGTGAAAAATGGCCTAAGGCACGTGGGACCGTGGTCCCCGTCGCGTGACACTTTCGTTCCCACCGTAGATGCGCCAGGTTCTCAGAAAACTGTCTCCCCAATTCGTCAATTTTGGGGTATAGCTTTGCCGTTTTAATCGTTCGTGTTAAAAAGAGCGAGACAATTGGCTTTTAGTATATATAATTACGATAGAAAAACATCAATCGGACGAAACATGGGTGTGTAGGTTTAGGAATACGAATGAATACATGCGACAGCAAAACACAACAAAGCCTGACTGTTGTCTCGAAGAATTCAATGCCACATCAATCACAAATAATTCCATAAATGCCACATATTAAATGCACTTCGTAGAGTACGGAAGATATAATTAAGCAGGTGTTGATAAAGCTTAAACAAAGCATACAAAAGCAACTGCTAAAGCAGATAACCGAGTCTACAGGTAGGTTAGAATAAGCTAAAGATAAGATAGTTAGTTTACATAACATAAGAAACAGTATTCTTACTCATAAAGAGTGTATTTACCCGATATTGCACATTACACATCTGTTAGAGCCAAAATACATAACTCAAGGTTCCGAAAGCAAAATATTAGGTATAGGACACGCTCAGATAAACAAATAAAGGTCATTTTCACACAGTGAACCGATAGATATACAAGGTTTGCTCAAATAGTCACGCGCTCTAGTCAATCCTTTAAGTATTACAATAATAACACAAAACATTACGAGACCCACATACAAAATGAAATTTAGGGCATAACAAATTCCCCCCTTTCCAGCGAAAAGAAATTGAACGTTGAGCAATTTCTTGCACCGAAAACATAGGCTGACGGAATGAAAGATAGTTAGAAAGAAAAGGGTAAGCGAGAGTACTAAAACGGACGTCGATCAACACATGAGCGCATACAGCCACACCCAATCACAGCAACACCAGAGAGCTTGGCCAAAACCACCACGTGGCCCTTCGGCATTCAGCCGGTACGGGATAGAAAAGAAACAAAAGAAAATGGTATCGAGATTCTGCACAGACGCGCCCCGAGACCTGACCAACCGACAACCCAGCACCATTGGTAACATCAAGAGGGAAATGGAATAGACGGGTTAGATAACGGTGTGCCCGGCCGGCGGTGATCCTTACGACGGTCGAAGGCACAGGAATAGGGAGTAGGCACTACCAATAGGCCAAGATGCGGGCAAGGCAACCCCCGAAACGACACTCTGCAGACACGCGACGGTAAAAGAGACCCTTGGGAGAGGCCCTCGGTATCTCAAAACAAACAAGAAAAAGGTCAACTAAAAACGGGTTTATTACTACAGATACGGGATGCAAAGCGGAGTAAGGAAGAGGTAATAAAAGATAGGGTAAAGCTCAGACTGGCGAGACTGCTCAAAGGTACGGTCGACACGACCACGCGACAAACGAAACACCGCGGAAGCAACAAAATAAAGGTAGGTCGCCAAACAAAAATAGATATTAGGAAGCAAGATTTTAAAGTCTGGACCGGCGTTGTCCCAACTGAAACGCTGAAGGCGAACGATAAACCATGAGGCATAAGTCATGATCAATTCCTGGAGGTAACATTTTGACAGTAAGAAAAGCAAAAAGGTCGCCAGGACACGCCCCGTGGAAGGCTGAGGACTATCACACAAAGGGACCATCTCTCTTTATGCCTTCTCAAATAAGTCAAATCCGGTAGATAAGCAATAACCAACATTAGTCAGCTTAAAAGGTAAGTCATGTCCGATAAGGTAAACGAAATGTTGTGTGCACTCCCTTAGCAAGGCTGCCACTCCATATATGCAAAGATACGGTAAATCCGAAACACACGGAAACGATAAAAGGTACGAGAAGATAAGTGCATAGACGGAATCACAGATACAATGCTGTGCAATGGGGTCGGTAATCACACCGATAGGTCGATAAAAGAAAAATGCTTGTCCTAAGGTGGTAGAGGGACAATATTAAACAGGATCCATTTACAAGACTTTTACTTCACGCAGGGTTCACGGTAGGAGAATTCTTTCGGCCCTCTCTACAGGCCAAAAAGCCCCTTTAGATGCCTCCTACATCACGCGAGGTACACGGTAGAGAAATTCTGGTGTTATGGCTGCAAGCCAAGGCACTCTCTACAGGCCAAAAGTTGTAACGGTAGGTATAATTAACGAAAAGACAAATTCGAGATAAGCGATAATTCAGGCAGTTGAACACGTGAGAAGGTAGATCTTAATCATCACTCGGCTGAGGTTTCAGTAGATTTGCATGCCACGCCCCGGGCAGCAATTTGCCTTCGCAAGTTTTGAGCTCATAGATTTCAGTTGAAATACGTTTACTAATTTGAAAGGGCCCGACATATTTGTCAGCCAATTTGGCGGTATAGAACTTGGCGGCATCTGAGAGTACGAAATTTTTACGCCAGACCAACTGGTTTACCGAAAATTCTTCCCGTCTATGACGAGTGTCGTAGCGCGCCTTAGCACGCTCGTATGCTTTCTGCAAGCGAGATTTGATGTCACGATAAAGCTTAGAGAATCCCTCGGAACGTTCTATTAGTTTTTCCGGATCGCGGACCTCGACAAGTGGAGTTCCTTCAGAGATAGGAGCATCGGAAATTCTTTCTCCAGTGAGATTCATCTCACGGCCGAAGTTAATGAAATAGGGAGTATGTCCGGTGACTTCGTGTCTAGCAGTGCGCAAGGCGCAAGTGACTTTGGGAAGATAGACGTCCCATTCACGATGATTGTCAGACATACGAAATCAGCATGGTTTTGATAACCCTATTCACGCGTTCCACGGGATTCGCTTGAGGATGCTAATTCGCAGTATAGCATGGACGTACTTTATATTCTTTTAACATAGAACGGTAGTCGTTAGAGCGGAACTGCACGCCATTATCGGTAATAACGGAACGAGGTACGCCAAAAATCAGAAACACATCTTAGAGATGTCGGATGATAGTCTTGGAAGAAGCTTTACGTAACGGAAAAGTCAGAACAAACTTACTGAAGATGTCAGAGACCACCAGAATGTAATTAAAACCTCGCTTAGACCTCGGAAGAGAACCAACAATGTCGATACTGTGTACTTCCCATGGTTTAGTAACTTTAGAATGCCCACCCATACGACCAACAGGGGCTCTTTGAAGAGGTTTCGCCTTATTGCAATTAGGACAGGCTCTGATGCGACGAATCACATCTCCTAACATCTTGGGCCAATAGTAGTGTTGCAATATGCGAGCGAGAGTTTTCGCAATGCCCAGATGACCACTCGTGGGCTCGTTATGACATTCTAATAGGACCTCATGACGTTGTTCCTTAGGAACATAGATTTTCCAGGAATCGGTATCTTCGGAGGGAAAAGTACTATTAGGCGGTACGTAACGTCGAAGTATCCCACCGATAATTTGAAATTGTGGGTACTTCTCGGGATGTCTCTTAAGTTGTTCTAAGATACGAACGTAGCATTTGTCTTGGCTTTTAGGATTGACTTGAACGATATCCAACTTGGGGACTGTACGGGAGAGAGTGTCCGGAACTACATTGAACTTGCCTTTACGGTGAATGATAGTAAAGTCATACTGCTGAAGACGTACGGCCCATCTAGCCAATCTTCCCGACGGAGAATTAAGGGAGTTCGGCCAGCAGAGGGAGTAATGATCCGTTATCACCGTAAAGTGCGAGCATTCGATATATGGGCGAAGCTTTTCTATAGCCCAGAGGACGGCAAGGCACTCTTTCTCAACGGTAGAGAATTTACGTTCGGCAGGTGTTAAAGAACGACTAAGATAACTGATTACTTTCTCCTGTCTGTCTATGTCTTGAGTCAACACGGCTCCAAGACCATAGTCACTAGCATCAGTTTGAATGATGAATTCATATTGGAAATCAGGACATGTCAAAATCGGAGAGGAAACTAAACGTTCACGCAAAGATGTCCTTAACAAATCGGTAAGCGGAGAGATAACGGTAGAAAAATTAGGGACGAAACGTCGATACCATGAAGCCATACCTACTAAGCGTCTGACTTCAGAAACATTTTTGGGAGTGGCAATTCCGATGATAGCCTTAACTTTGTCAGGGTCGACCATCAACCCACGACGATTGACCACATATCCCAGGTACTTCAATTCGTCGCGACAAAACTGACATTTGTCTCTATTAAGCGTTAAACCAGCGTCACGTAGACGAGACAAAACTTGCTCTAAAATAGCCAAGTGTTTTTCAAAGGTAGGAGTGACGATTATAATATCATCCAGATACACGAAGACGTAGGGTTCTAATTCAGGACCCAAAACTCTATCTATAAATCGCTGCCAGGAGGCAGGTGCATTGTGTAATCCATAAGGAAGACGACATAATTGAAACAAGCCCCGATTCGGTACGGTGAAAGCCGTATATTCACGGGAAGACTCGGCAACAGGAATTTGCCAATACGCACTTTTTATATCGAGAGACGTAAGATATTTGGCGTCTCGTAACTTATCCAAGGTATTTGACACGTAGGGAAGGGGATAGGCATCTCTCTTGGTGACCTGATTGAGCTTACGATAATCGACGCTAAATCGATAAGTTTTATCCTTCTTAGGCACGAGAAGAATGGGTGAAGACCAACCACTCTGAGACATCTCAACAACTCCGAGAGCCTACATCTTATCTAATTCGGCGTCGACTACTTTTTGCACCGCCGGAGATATCGGGTAGTAGCGTTGCTTAATCGGAGGGCTACTAGTGATGATAGTGTGCTCTACACCTTTGGCACAACCTAACACCTCCTTGTCGACGATGGGAAAGTTCTTATTGATGATAGCCTCGAGCTGACGTTGACGCTCATCAGACAACTCATGCGGCTCGACATCCACAGAAGCCACATAGGGTTCCTCAGAAAATACCCATTCGCCACAGCGCACATTTGGGACAATTCCCATGTCTCGCCAAAAGTCTGCGCCCAGAATAAGCTGATGAGACAGGTCAGGTACTATCAATACGTCAAAAACTTTAGTCCGATCCCTGACCTTGATTGGTAAGGAAACTTCTCCCAAGATCTTGCAACGTGAACCGTCAGCAATAGTGCAAAAGGGTATAGATGACTTGAGCGGAACGAAACCCTTTAAAATGGACCAACCCGATTCTCCCAAAATAGTACGGGATGAGCCTGTGTCTAAAAGACCAAGAAACTCTTTACCAAATATTCGTACTCTAAGATAGGGGCGTTCATCTCCTATGGCTTGTGCGAGAATATAATCCAGTTGTGCTCGATTTCGTCGGTAGGCCGATGTGAAGATTGTACGCACGGGACGGCCACTTAGTGCGCACGTCGGGCGTTTCCCGAACACTGCGGACAAGAAGATACTATGGTCTCTGGACGACCACAACGATAACAGAAGCGTTTGCGAGGTAAAGCACATTGGGAGTAACGATGACCTGTCTGACGACAATTCCAACATGTGACAGGATTTGCGGAAACAGGTGCCACACGGACACGAGAGCGATTATAGACGGGAGTAACGGGTGTCACATGACTTCGAGAACAACTTGGGGCTGGATCTGCATTGACATAAGCCAAATCCGGTTCGAGTGTTTTACCACGCAAGGGAGGCGGTACATAAGCTTCAGCTGAGGCCTTGCGGGCTTCGAGAACTTTCCCAAATTTAAGGAGTTCTGCGATGGAACTGACCTCTGTCAAAGCCAATTGCGTCTGATAAAAAGGTAAGATATTACGCTGCAAAATTCGTAATTGAGTTTCTTCAGGGACTGAATCAGAAATCGAGAAAAGAGATTTTTCATGACCGATACGTATAAACCGATAGCCTCATTAGGACCTTGAGTTCGTTGCTTAATTTCATCCATAAGGCGGTCGTCATAATCTACGGCTTGAAACTCATCCCGTAGACCAGCAGCTAACTCTGACCAATTCGAGAAAAGATGGCGATTGGCCCGGTACCAAACTAAAGCACGACCCTCAAATAAATCTATTGCTGAATTAAACAACAACTGGTCTGAGGAATTCCGAGCGATTTTAAGCTCAGCCACACGCTCCAGAAAAGCACTAACCGAGAAGTTCTTCTGCCCTGAAAATTTAATATTCCAGGAGGCAACTGGGACAGCTTTAGGAGAATAGCTAGCGAAAGTCGAGTGAACTGAACCAGTGAAAGCGTTAACTGGTGATCGAATAGGATCATCCTCATCACTAAACTCCTCTTCACTCCCTTGAGGACCAGAGTTACCGGCAGTGGGTGACTGCAACAAACTGTATGTGGAAGCGCGTTGAAGGGTGCGAACCTTTTTTTCGAGGCGGTCGGTCAAAGTAGCAACGCGACCCCTAAACTTCCAATGCTCACTCGCCTCCTCCTCAGATTTTGGACAGGAGTTACTGATACGGCTCATTATAAAAGCAAGGGCGCTAGTAATCTTTTGAAATTCAGAAGACTCGCGATTCCCCGCAAATTGATCGATGAGCCCTTCGATAAAAGTGAACTTTGCCTTTATGGCCGCGGAATCCTCCGTATACGTATGGATAGGTAGGCTTAGAATCTGATGGATGAGACCTAGCATACCCCAGCAGACGTCGATACGAGCCTCGCATTTCATCCAACGTAGATGGCACATCGGAACCCTGAACAGTCAACAAATACTCAAGGTCTTCCTTCGTAAGCCGATTGATCTGTAGTTTAGAAGCCATGGCGAGAGTTAATTCAGCGGAAAGTCGAAGAGAAAGAAATATAAAAAATGGCGGTACTGGAATCAAGCAAGCAAAGTCTCAAGTCCTAAGACACACAAATAGATTCTGGATGACAAAGGTAATTTAAATCCTAAGGTAAGTCTCACGTTTTACAAAATTCAACAGTCAAAATAAAATGTAGGTGAGGGAGTAGACGGAAGTACGAAGAAAACTGAGCGGTAAGGGAGGCTTAACGTCCACTTACTCACCTAAATCGAGAAAAGGGCTAAAACCGAGAAAATTCAAAATTTGTTCCTGAAGATGGTCAGGACCGAAACGTTGATTCGAAACAAGTAACTTCTCCAAAGTATAGCACCAACGTGCGGTACGACGAAATGTTAGTGGCAGAAATACTTGAAGATAAGGAAAATATTCCGGAAGGTGGAGAAAACTTCTCCGAAACCTTGAGTAACGACACGTTGTCACGTTAGAGCAACCAATAACAAGGAAAATTGAAAAAGGCGAGAAATTTCCCTGAAGATGATGAAAACTCGGTCTTAACGTCGGTTGCCAAATTCGTTTCGGAAGGTAGCGAAAACTAGTTCGAAACGTTAGGTGTCAATTTGTTAGATGATGGATGACACAAAAGAAAAAGAAAATTTGAGGGTGGCGAAAACTTAGCCGAAACGTTGGGTGCAAATTGTTATTCGTTAGGCCCACAACGATGGGCATCAATTTGTTACGAAAGGTAACGAAAACTTTGCTGAAACGTTGGGTAACAAGGAAAAATTTTATTCCGGAAGATGGCGAAAAGTTGGCAGAAACGTTGGGCAACAATTTGTTACTATAATTTTCAAAAGAAAGACCTAAAACGTTGGTGTGCCAATTTGTTGCTATTATACTCGAAAAGAAAGGCCCTAGAATGTTGGTGTGCCAATCTGTTACGGAAGGGGGAGAAAACTTGTCTAAATGCTACGGGACAGAAAAAGAAATTCTAAAAATGGTGGGAAATTGGCCGAAACTTGGTTGACACACAAAAAAAAATTGAAGATGGAGAGAAATGGCCGAAACGTTGGGTACCAATTTTGTTCTGAAGGTGGCGAATAGTTGGCCGGAACGTTAGAAGCAACTAGAACAGAGAAATTGGCCGAAAACTGCAAAAGGAAAAAAAAAATATTCCGGAAGATGGTCAAAACTTGGCCGCAACGGTGGGTACCAATTTTGTTATTATTATTTTCGAAAAGAAAGGCCCAAAACGTTAGTGCGCCAATTTTGTTCTCTTATTTCCAAAAAGAAAGGCCCCAAACGTTAGGGCGCCAATTTTGTTACACCCGCAACAACGTCGAAACTTATATTATTGACCAGGTGAGTCACAGGATAGGGAGATCACAATAATGTGGTGGTAGGTATTGAGAAACGCAGGGCCGAGCTAACTCAAGCCGCAGATGGCGTGACGGTTCAGATAACTAAACTAACGAATTGAGCGTCGGTCGGCGACGACGCAAGCGACGTTGTCCGGGCACCAGGACACTGTGCTTCCTTACGGTAACCTACCTGCGTTCCCTACTGATCTGCCACTGGCTGTGTCCCTCCAGCGGGTTTCCTACGGATCACCCTGTATAGGTCGGCTGCGCCAAACCTTATTCAAATGCTTGTCACAACAATTGCAGGGAAAAACAAGATACGTTGAGGTAAAAAAAAGAAAAACAAAAGAGAAATTGCGATGTGTAGAAAGTTCTATATTAAATTGTATGGTTTTTTTTTGCAAATAAAAAAAAACAAGACAGATTGATATTTAGGTGTTAAGTGAACAAGTCAGATTGAACAGTTGAAAATTATTAAACAGTCGAATTTAAAAAAAAAACACAGTCTTAAATACTACTGGCATAACCTCTGCACATCGGCAGGAGGATGGTCGGCAGCAGAAACGTTTCGTCGCCTTACAGGCTATTCTACATATGGTATTATACAAGTGCCACCAACGGCGATGTTCAGTATTATGTGATATTCGTTACACAATTAAAAAAAGAGATTTAAGATTAGCACTTAAGACTTAAAAAAAAAAAAATTAAGTGAAAGGCAAAAAGGTTAAATTTACAAAATCATGGTTTTGATTACAAAATCAAAATTACGAATCAATTAAATAACTTGTTTACAAATGTTAATTTATTAAATGACGCTTGCAAAAGAAACAAAGGAAAATTTAGTAATTAGCACCAAAGAATCTACTGAGCTTACGGTATAGAAATTACTATTACATAAATAATTTTGATAGCTCAGAAATTAAAAAAAAACATACATGAAAGTCGAATTTTTGACGGTAAAGGATTTTATAGAATTTTATTAAATTAAAATTCAACACATCAATGAGAAATATTACGGTAATGAATTTTCTAGAATTATTATTAAATTAAATATTCAGCACATCAAAGAGAAATATTACGGTAATGGATTTTCTAGAATTATTAAAATAAAGATTAAAATTCAACACATCAACGTGAGCCATTATCAATTCTTCATAGGGTCACTCTGTATACAGCAAAAACAATTTGCAATATAAAAAAAAACGATAATTTAATTAGGATTGCACGTGACCTCGCAATTGATTAAGTGGTGCATTAGGTATTTATAACCACTCAAATAATCTTAGATCAAATAAAGGTAAAGTAAAGACCAGAGCACTGGCACAAGATATCGACAATTAGTCGAATGTTACGTCGAAAACTACGAATATAGTTGCACTTATCTGACAAATACAGGTCGTAGGTAGGCACGCTAACTGAAGTCAAGATGGCGGAGGCCCCGTTGTTGGACGGTGAAATTCCACCAGAAGCCACTAAGAAGGTTGAGAAGTACAGCTATTAGATCGACGATGATAGACACTATGTTCTTCAACAGTAACGTAGAGCGGCCATTTTCTTTGAATGGCGACTGAGGCTTAACTCGTGCCCAGCAATAAAATCCCCAAATTTTATTGGAGATCCGCGAAACGACTTCACAAGTCACTCAAAAGTGCAAAATTTAAATTCAAAGGCCCATCAGCATGGGATTTCGTAAATTCAAAAGAAACGATAAATGCGGTAAAATTAACGATAATTCACCTAACTAAGGTACGACATTCGCTGCTTATTCCATCAAAGCCGCTTACGCGAAATATCTACATAGACATAATAAGCAGTTTGCACTAATGTTCTCACAGAAGAAAGGACTACGTAAGTGCAACGAAAACGTGGTCTTCCTGGATAATCCGATACAGCCAATCAGCACGCACGCTCATAATATAACGCACTCGGAAATGATTTAGAATAAAGGCGGGAGAATTCAAATAAAAGTGACAAACACAGGACTTAATTACAAATGAGAGAGTCGATAACGTGACCTATATAATTAAACATAAACAACCTCAGAACTTACGGCGATGGTAAAATTTATTAGAACACACCCATAATGCACGGAAGATTAAAACGTTAGACGATATGAACAGGAAAAGTTCACGCTTAAAAGTTGGTCACCTGTTTGACATCACACCAAGATACTGCCAACGACAATCAAAACAAACCTAAGATATAGACAAAATTTGTTACGGAATATATAACCGGATTCTGCAGGTAATTATACAGGAATTACGAGCTAATAAAACGTTTCGATGAGGCGGTTGAAAAACCGACCATAACCATATGTTACAGAGCAAACATCGAAGATCTAACCTTAGAAATGCAACTGGAAGATACCAGCCGGTGTTTACATTGCCGTCGCAGGAATGTCGATGACTAGGGCAAACAAATCAGAACACGAGAACAATTAATAGTATGCCCTTTATTATACCAGGTTTCCTTATTTAATACCTATAACGTTTTTAGGGAGATATTACGATAGAAAAACATCAATCGGACGAAACATGGGTGTGTATGTTTAGGAATACGAATGAATACATGCGACAGCAAAACACAACAAAGCCTGACTGTTGTCTCGAAGAATTCAATGCCACATCAATCACAAATAATTCCATAAATGCCACATATTAAATGCACTTCGTAGAGTACGGAAGATATAATTAAGCAGGTGTTGATAAAGCTTAAACAAAACATACAAAAGCAACTGCGAAAGCAGATAACCGAGTCTACAGGTAGGTTAGAATAAGCTAAAGATAAGATAGTTTACATACAAAATACATAACTCAAGGTTCCGAAAGCAAAATATTAGGTATAGGACACGCTCAGATAAACAAATAAAGGTCATTTTCACACAGTGAACCGAAAGATATACAAGGTTTGCTCAAATAGTCACGCGCTGTAGTCAATCCTTTAAGTATTACAATAATAACACAAAACCTTACGAGACCCACATACAAAATGAAATTTAGGGCATAACATTCTTCAATGCGCTGTCCGATGACTGTCAAAAGGAGAAATGTTAAGTCGGTCTTTTAAATTAAAAGAGCAAGTTTTGTCATATTACAAGAAAAAAATGCAATGCCTGAAGAAAGAAATGTATTTAAAGATCATGGATGGCTGTGGGATTTTGCTTTCTTGGTAAACATAACAACGCACCACAATAAACTCAACTTAAAATTACAAGGCAAGGATTCCTCATTACCAAATGGTAAATAATGTTAATAGTTTTAGGGCTAAGTTGAAATTATTTATAAAAGACAAAGCAAGAAAAGACATTGTTCAATTTCCAACACTGTTGGAAATTAAGAACACCTCAAAAAATATTTTACCTAATTGGGATAAGTATGAGATGGCGGTCGACTCACTGTTGACATCCTTTAATACCCGGTTTAAAAAATTTGACGAAGAAAAGGAAACAAGATCCCTTTTTATGAATCCATTCGCAATGAATTCTGAAGAGTTGGTGCAATATTTGCCAAATATACAACTTGAATTAACGGATCTGCAACATCACTTGCTACTCAAAAATAAATTTGCGGAGCTGATCAGATCACAAACGACAGAAGAGTGTGTGAAATTTTGGATATTTGTTCCTTATCAGGATTATCCAAATATCAGACTTCAAGCTATGCATTGCGTGTGTCGATTTGGCTCAACATACATGTGCGAAAAATTCTTTTCGTCATTAAATTTCATAAAAGATAAGTATCAAACAACACTGACGCGAGGTCATATCTCGGCTTTATTAATATTATCCATTTCTGCAGTTACACCAAACATTGAAGAACTACTTAACAATAAGAATATATAGATGGCGCATTAAACTCCACTATTTATCGTTCCAGTTTTCATTTTTAATTTAAGATTGAATATTTACAGATAATAAATATGTGAAATATGTCTAATATTTTCTTAGGTTTTATTGTTAGCTTACTCAACTGTATCTGAACATGATAAATGTTTAATAATTAACTTAAGTTTTAATTTATAATCAAGTGTATATTGGCCCGCAAACAGATTAGCTTTAAAAATACGGTCCACTTCACTTTTAAGTTGCCCACACCTGGTCTAGACTATATATCGATATACTGCAAACATTTGTCCCGAATGCAACATTCCGACGCTGGAATGTTGAATAGTTACATCAGAATCTATGAAAAAGAATAGTATAAAATTATGGATTCATAAAACTAAAGGTACATATGATGTCGAATTTAATATTTATTATGTTGTACTTTATGAAATTATATTTTTTATGTAATAGTTGTTTTACTACTTTTGGAATAGTTAATAATTTAGTTAGAGCATATGGTGGACGGGTCACGGTGCATTTATAGGTATTAATATTTTATTGGATCAATAGTGTTTAGTTTTCGAATGGGTTTTGAACACAGTGTCTGTCTATACAGGGTGTTCCTAAATATCACGTACATAAGGAAGGGGGTAACTATTTGGTTTATTTTGTGCCTAAAATTTCATATAAACATAGGTCTGCAAACGCTTCGTTACCAATATGCAGGGTGTTGAAATTTCAAGAATTTTTCACTTTTTACTGTATAGCTCCTGCAGTTTTTGAGATATTTTGTTCAAATTTGGCAGGTAGGTTACGCTATAAGGCCTGCATCATTAGCCATGCCAAATGATTATGTAAATCTACAGGGTAATAATTTTTTCGGGGTCATGCCCTCTTTTCTCACCCTGAACTTTTTTGCGATGCGCCACTGCTAGATTCTAAAATACGCAATAAATTTTCTGTCTTGTTTAGAAACTTTTTGATCTCTTACATTTTTTTCTTATCTCTGACCGTTATCGAGAAAAAAAATAGAAAACAATTTTTTGTAATTCGCCAGAGAAAATTAAATTTTTTAAAATGGTCTAGCGGGCTCTGGCTTTATTCAGATAATCACTTGAGTTTATTAATTAGACAATTGACATTAGAAATCGTAACTTGTGTCTGTATAAGTAAAGTTTTAAATTGCAAACTGTAAAGTGTAAAAGTGTTTTAAATACTCGTTATAATTTTGTAAATATACCAAATTTCATGAATTCTGAAATGGCTGACATGCATTTTATCTACGGCCTTGCGAATGGAAATGCAAGAGAAGCCAGGCGTCTGTACATGGAGCGCTATCCCAATAGAATGATACCCGATCATCGAATATTTTCAAATATTCATAGGCGTCTTGGAGAAACTGGAACTTTTCAAAAGAATACTAATGATGCAGGTAAACCACGTACTGTTAGAACACCACAGATCGAAGAGGCTGTTCTGAATGAAATAGACAGACATCCTCGCACCAGCACCAGAAAAATCAGTGAACATTTAAATATTAGTCATCAAGTGGTTTGGCGTATTCTACGTGTTTCCCTGCTATACCCTTACCACATTCAGAGAGTGCAGGCTCTTCTTCCCCGAGACTTCCCTTTAAGGTTTGATTTCTGCCAATGGTACCTTAATAAGCTAGCAGTAGACCGCATTTTTGATTGTAAAATCCTTTTTACCGATGAAGCGAATTTTTCAAGGACTTCAATTATGAATTTCCACAACAACCACACGTGGGCAGATGAAAATCCACATGAAATTGTAGAAACGCATTTTCAAGAAGAGTTCTCATTAAATGTATGGGGTGGTATAATTGGAGATAATTTGATTGGTCCTTGTTTTTTGCCTGGTCGACTTACTGGTCAGTCATACAGGCTGTTTTTGCAGAATGAATTGCCTTTATTACTTGAAGACTTGCCCCTTTTACTTAGAAATCAAATGTGGTATATGCACGATGGCGCCCCATCACATTTTTCTATTTTGGCTCGGGAGTATTTAAATGAAGTATATGAGAATAGGTGGATAGGACGAGGTGGACCTCAGCCATGGTCCCCTAGGTCCCCTGACTTAAATAGTCTAGTTTTTTTTTTGTGGGGACATCTCAAATCTCTAGTGTATACAACACCTGTGAATACTGTTGATGACTTACGAAATCGAATAATCGATGGATTTGAAACGATAAGAAATACTCCAGGAGTATTTGAGAGAGTGCGAGCATCAATGAGAAGAAGAGCGGACGCCTGTATAAGGGTTGAAGGAGGACACTTTCAACAATTGTTGTAGCATAGTTTCATTGTCATTGTTATTACTTAGGGTTTTTATTGTTATTAGTTATGTTACTTTGTATTGTAATAAAACAATGCTACGAAAACCGGGTCATCCTATTTTTTAACAGGTAGTAGCACGTTAACTCTTAAAATTAATAAACTCAAGTGATTATCTGAATAAAGCCAGAGCCTACTAGACCATTTTAAAAAAATTAATTTTCTCTGGCGAATTACAGAAAATTGTTTTCTATTTTTTTTCTCGATAACGGTCAGAGATAAGAAAAAAATACAAGAGACCAAAAAGTTTCTAAACAAGACAGAAAATTTATTGCGTATTTTAGAATCTAGCAGTGGCGCATCGCAAAAAAGTTCAGGGTGAGAAAAGAGGGGATGACCCCGAAAAAATTATTACCCTGTAGATTTACATAATCATTTGGCATGGCTAATGATGCAGGCCTTATAGCGTAACCTACCTTCCAAATTTGAACAAAATATCTCAAAAACTGCAGGAGCTATACAGTAAAAAGTGAAAAATTCTTGAAATTTCAACACCCTGCATATTGGTAACGAAGCGTTTGCAGACCTATGTTTATATGAAATTTTAGGCACAAAATAAACCAAATAGTTACCCCCTTCCTTATGTACATGATATTTAGGAACACCCTGTATATTTAATAATCATGTACTTTTATCGAAATATTTATTCCCAATAGATTTTGTTGCTAAATGTAGTTCAACATTGGGTATAGATTATATAGATAATAGATTAGGTTTGCTTCATAGTTCTTCTTCATATCCTAGTAAACATCATACTTACTCATACTACTACGTTAATTGGAAAAGTTATTTTTGTATATAAAGAAGGTTATCCTTCAACTGTTGCTATTTACAGACCGACTAATATCATAAATAACTTATAAATTGTTTGAATCAGTAACATGTTCCCTAACAACAGAAGATTCATTATTTCAAACTTAGATAAAGTAAAGCAATAGTTAAGTTTAGAGAATTGCTCTTAAGCGGACGATGACGAGTTTCTGCAAGAGCATTCATTCGATAGTATTGGTATCTCTATACACTTTATAATTTTGGACATTTTGCCTTAACATCTGCTGTGTAACATGCATCCAATTTGGGTCTGCTACTATATTTGTAAATGAGCTTTTGAATTTGCTTCTGGTACTCTATTTATTTTTTAGGAGTAAGTAAATTGCAATACGGAACCATTTTTTGGTACCCTTGTTACTTATATTGGAAAATACCATTAGAAAGGTTTCAAAAGCGTTTCTGATATTTTAAGTTATAAAAGTATTCACTTTTACAGGCTAGAAATACTGGTTACATAACTCTATTTGAAAGGCATTCCATTCAGTCATTACCTGATAAAAGAAGGTATAACAGTGGAACTTTTTTAAATAACTTATTTAATAATGTTGTTAATTCACCACTTCTATTATCCCAGGTTGATTTGGCGGTTCTATCCCGGAACATGCGTTCCAAAGACATGTGTTCGTTACTTAGAGCTAGGAGGAATATGTTTATAGATGCGCCTTAGCTAGATAGATAGCCTTACAGCCTAAAAAGTTTTGTTATTTAGGATTATTATTTACGTAATATACTTTAAGTTTTGTTTTAGCCTTAGTTTATAGTTTCTGTGGAACTGTTGCTGTATATATCCCATCTTGCTTGATATCGTTTTCCAATTTCTTGCTTTAAAATTTCGAAGTTTGTCAGCATCTTGTCTACCAAAGATTTGTTATTTTGGCCTTATTTTTTTAAGATAGCTGTGTAATGGAACTCTAAAGTTCCTTTAAAGTCGATGTAGGGTTTGAGGAAGTTAAACACTTACGTTTTGTTGACGTGATATATTACAATATGGTATTATACGAAATACTACAATTATTACTACTTTAAAACTACATTGAGACTAACGTATCCAATGATCCTACTATCTTACTTGCTATTTATATTTCTTAATTCAGATACCCTTCTACTATTACTTAGTAAGATCGTAACAGTCGGATATGTTATGTTTATTTTGATGATAATAAGCAGCACCTTGTCCTAATGTCAACCAACAATATCAGAAATTACTCTTAGTTGCACATTCTGTAATAGTATAGTCCGGTTATTTTTATACAAAAACAGATACTGTTGCATCTTCTGCTGTTTTAGTCTTAGTTTATGTTTCTAACGAACTGTTGCTGTATTAATCCGGATGTGTAAGTATTATGTAAATGGATTGTGAATTATATTATTTTTAATTATGTAGTGTTTATATAATGGTTAACTTTCTTTCTTCAACGAGTAATATCAAATTAAAGTTATTAGAGCTAAAAGCTTGACTAAGTCAATGCTTCTATATTATTTTGTCTTGTAGTACACTGAACTTGGGTCTTATATGAAACAGATTAGAAGGTTTATTATTTTTGAAAGGCTCAGCCTACCAACTAAGTCTCCCTTTGTATATTCGGCTTTAGCATTCACTGACCCCAGATGATCGTGTTTCCATCTAGGCAACGCTTTATATTTGCAAATAATATGACAATGAATATGAGGTAGTCCGAAAATAATAAAATTGTGGTAAGTTATAATTATGGATCAACAGTCAGGGGTATATTGGCAGAATTTGTATGTTATAAATAATTATAATATAACTATAACACATAAATTCTGGAAATGTGTCCCTAATTGCCGACCTCTGGTTATAATACACGTAATCATAAAATGTTATAAAAGCGTTATTGAAATTTATATTCATTTGCCTCTGAATTTGAAAGAATTAGAAATTGTGAATTAACGAAAATGTTTTTTTTCGACCGCAATTTATAATATCAATATTATTATTGATAATAATAATATCATTTTATTTAGTAATGCAAAGGTATAGAATACGTACAAAAGTACAGAGCTAATATAAAAGAAATGGGTGAACGTATGGCTAATAGAGGTGAATATAATATGTAAAAGGCAAACAAATATTGTTTCTATATACATATACTATCTGTCCATTAGATCTTTTGGGTCACGTCATCAATTGCGTGGCGTTATCAAGGGCATCGGCACCTAGAATGTGTATATACTCCTTTCTTTCCAATCTCAATGACTAAATAAGGATAGAAATTTTAAACTTTAACGTGGGGTTGTCTTCCTCGTAAGAGTAATAAGACAGGCAGAGAAAATATACCGCCATGACACTCTGGCAGAATTTGATTTGCTACTTTTTCTTTGAATGCTTTCTTCTATCTATTAGCAGACAATTTCTTCATTACTTGCGGTGAGTGATTGTACCTACATATATCTTTATACACCAGATAACTAGTTCTGCCGCCTAGTGGCATATTCATGATGCTAGTTCATAGTTTTAGAAAATATCACTGTTATTGAGGTTTATAGAAAGGGCCTTATACGAGTCCGTAAATATTAATTTAAAAAGTGAGGTGTGGGCACCACACAATTGTCTTATACGGATGTACGTTTCGAATTTGTATATAAACGTTGTTTCAAATCAATACTTTTATCTTCTTAATAAACCTATGAGTAATAGTGTTACTTCCGGTCCGAATTTTGATATTTTTTTTCCGAAAATTATTCTAAATCTAACTATAAATACTTTTAATTAATCTTTGTAGAACGCGTAATTTGCGAAATATTTACACAAAAAACTGTTTTTCGAGGAGCGTAAAAGACATATACTTCCAGAAGAAATTTCAAAAAACCATTTTTATAAAAAATGTTGGAAATTTACTACTACTTCTGGTCTACCGATTTCGCTAAAAATCTAAATAAAAAGTTTGGTATGAATTGGTTCAGCCGTTTGGCCGCCATCGTAGTCACACACACACACAGAGAGAGAGAGGCACATACACATACAAATAACGTGGCACGAAGCACATGCAGCCACAATTTGTAACATCTTTCATACATTCAAAATTTCCTTTTGTGGGTGTAGTGGTCGCAATTATAATCCTATTTTATGTATTCTAAAACTTTTCCTAAAGCGTTATTTGAATATTAAAATATTTTCCTACCTTGTGAAATAAGATCAAGGCGCTTGCGCTTGCACCTGGCTTTAGCCAGAAGCTTTACGATATTTTTTTTAAAGGTATTTCCCTAATTTTCGCATATCGCTTACCATCTAGGAAATTCTTTTTAGAACATTTTGTGAATGTTGCCTAAAGAATGCTATCTCAAATCGGTTATATTTTAAGTTAAAAAATGTAAAAACTAAATGGAGATTTCACAAATTTACCATTAAAAATAGGTTATTGTGTTTGCATGAGTTCTCAACACAATAAATCTAAAACGTTTGTGACGTATATTACACGTAAAACATTTTACCAAGTAACTGAAAATTGTACGGTAGTAATATTTGATGTAAAATTGTTAATATTACGTTTACTGCAACAGGTTATGTGGTGTTATATTGCAAAACCCCCGTCCTCGTATTTTATTGATATAAAACCACGTACATGTATGTGCCATTTTATCAACTTTTCCGAGCCATAAGAACCGGGTGTATTCCTGTTTGTATCTTACAGCATTAACTCTTTTATGACAAAGTCGTTTCCACCGAAATGTATTTGTTTACGTCTTGGTTAGTAGTAAATTTTAATGGAATGGAAGTTCCTTGCAAGTTCAATTTTGTTGCAAAACGTGAAGGAACATATGTATGTATGTGTACGTTGTAGGTATTTTCGTAAGGAAAGCACATCCGAATAACATTGCAATAAACAGAAACGTAGCTAGAACTTGATTTGATGAAAATATTATAGTCTTTTTAATTGTGATGATTCGCCGTTATTTTACGTGTTGTTTGTTTCTGTTATTCCATTCCAAACTTGATAGAATGTTTAATCTAAAAGAAAATGTGATTTACTTGAAGGAATATATAGTCGGAGGAAAATTAACTTCTTATTTTTAACAGTGTTATTCAAGCATTTTATGCACGATTTTCCAGTAAGAAAAATATTATTTTACGATGAAATAAACTACAACCAAACACTTATATTATTTTAAAACATAGTTTAATTATATATATTAGATATTAGGCAATACATGATTTAAGTGACTTAACAAATTAGATGAAACCAATGTTTGACCATTTTGTTCAATAACTCGGGCTTAATGTCACGAACACTGCGATCGATATTCAGTGTTAATGCATCAAGAATTTGTAGTTTGTTCGCATAGATCTTAGATTTCAAATAAACCCACAAAAAGAAAACTAAAGAAGTTAAGGCACAACTTCTTGGAAAGTGACTAACTTTTCTTAAAATTGCTTTTTTAGTAAAATAAAATATGTCGATAGTGGCATGTACCATGTGGCACTATCTTTTTGGAACAGTGTGTCCTCCAAACAATTCCTTTTTAAAAAGCTTTGAAAACCGACGTGTCGGCGAACATTCTTCTGCCTTCTTCAGAATAGCCCTGTGAAGGACTGTTTCTTGCCAAGAAAGAAATTGAACTTTTGGTATATTAGAATGACTTTTAGAAAACACTTATGAGATTTTTGTATACCAGTGTGACGAATTATGTCATGCTTGAACTCAATCTACCTTCTTTTACTGTAGTAGTAGATGACGAATAATTGGAATCCAGACCACTTTGATCTTTAGGCTAAATGTACCTAAGGGGTTAGTTACTGTGATAATATATGAAGCTTCTTTTATCTTTCTTTTGATGGCAAGTTCTTTTCTCCTCAGAATTATCGCGACATTCAATTTCATTTCATAGTCTGTGTTCAAAGCTTGTTGAACCAGAACGGATTTTTCGGTTTTTCCTAGGCGAACCAATTTCTCCTGTGTATGAACGTCTACAGTTATACGGTACTTTGCACACACTGTTTTCAGTGAGTTGAATCACATTGAATAGCTTGAATCAAACAGTACTGGTTGTCCTAATCGCTGTTCTTACGTCATATTTGTTTCCTGTCTCTGGATTTTCTGTGATAGGCCTCTTATGTACGGAATTGTCGTTTTTATAAGGTCTCCAAGTGGTCTAAATTTGGATTGGAAGATGTTATCTTGCTTTTTCTAGGCAATTCCGGCCGTATTACCCTGGCTTTATCATATAAGATAAGATAAGATAAAATAAGATAATTTATTTGTTTTATCATACAATCCCTAGTAGCACACAATATCGGGCCAACGTTGGCTGTTGGTCGTTTATTTGTTGGCCTGACCTCGGCGGCCGATATCAATCCGATGTGAAAGTGTTAACATTTTACAACGTTGGATAAATATCATTGCATGATATTGGATAAATATCATTGCATGATATTGGATAAATATCATTGCATGATATTGGCCCAATATTTTGCACAGACACTTTTCCGATTTATAGCAAAATCGGCTGATGATCGTAAGGGAATATTGGCTATTGATCTGCGTACGACATCGTATTGCTGGCACGATGCGACATGTATATGATATTATTTACCTACATATATATGATGTTACGAAGTGATATAAATGCAATAATATATACCGCCATTTTGCCATCATTAAATTTTTAGTAAATTTTCATTATACCGAGTGTTTCTCTTTACTTGAAGACCCCTAAATAAATAGTTTATTAATAACGCAATAAGTAAATACCAGTAACTTACGATTAATATTTTTGTAGGAACGAATTTTTAAAGAGTCTAAATCTGGCCTACTATGATAAAAACCCTAGTGCAAGTAGTCAAATAGCAACGATGAAAATAGTGTAAAAGAAATTTAAAAAAGTTGTTGCTAATCACTAAAAGTCTCCAAATACAAAGTTTTGCTGAAAATTTTTCCTACATTTTTGTGTATAAACTCAATAAAAAAATTCTTGTCACAAGAACTGAAACAATTGAAAATAGATTCCAATCTATTTTCAATTGTTTCAGTTCTTGTGACAAGAATTTGTAATGTCCACATTAAATTACAATTTTGAAATATTAATTAAATTGGATATTTTTCAACTAAGTAACTTCAAACACTAGTTTTTATTTTAATCATATTGGTCAGAATTAGACTCCCAGAAAATCATTTTCCTATAAGAATATTTATTGCAATGGTCTCTATCACTGGTAAGAGTTTAACACATATGGCGTTATTAATAAACAATTTATTGTTTGTATTCATGCAAAGTTTAACAGTGTATATTCACATTCAAGGAAGTCAATTATGACGTAATTTTATGAACAGCTATTCTAAGCTGACATGCTACCCTGAAATGGCTACACCATAGTTAACTTCCAGTTTAATATGAATACATAAATAAATGTTTACTATTAAATTTAAGCTGACGCAATACAGTAAAGAAATACAGGCAGTAAGCGTACTACTACAAAATAAAAATGTATGTTTTGAATCAACTGACATCGTACACAGATAGATAATGAATGTGAATTAAATGAAGACAAAATAAATATTTTCACAAATTTAATTCTTTATGAAATAACGCCAGGATTATACATATATTTATAAATATAAAATACATATTGTGGAGAAAATTAAAAAGATTGTCTATTCCGCCTTGTTAGGCGCCCATTTACTATACTATCTTTCCTATGTCCCTAATGGGTAACTTTCTTAATGTTGGAAGATATAGGATCGGTTAAATTAGTAGGGTTGTTATGAAATTTGATGAGTATTTGATAGCATTTTCAGATATGACATTTATTGCCAACTTTTGAAGATATCTATAAGAAGAATGAAAATTGCCGAAATTTTCAGTTATCCATATCTTCGTAACCATTAAATGTAGAACAAAACTAAAAATGGCATATGGTAATAATTTTTAGGTAGAGTTTAATAATCTTAGTTAAAAATGCATGACACACTTAATTATCAAGATATAACATAAGCTATAATTTCTAAAAGATAACTATAGCAAACCCTATATCTATGAAATCAGAAAAAAGAAAGTATGTTTATGAAGTCATGGCTAACTGTGACTGTCATTTAAAAAGAAACATAAGTTTATTTTATATTTTGATAATTAAGTTGGTCATGAATTCTTAATTCAGATTATTAAATTCTACGTAAAAATTACAGTAAAGTGCCATTTTTAGTTTTATTCTATTTTCAATGGTCACTAAGGTGTGGATAACTAAAAATTTCGGCAATTTTCAATTTTTTTTAAATATCTTCAAAGAATAAGTAATCGCTAGAAAAACAACCCAAAACGTTTATGTAAGTCTTCTTGGTATCATAAATTGCGCAAATAGTATCTTACTCAAAATTGTATGTTTTGAAGGAGGCACATACTACATGTTACATATTTTTGAAGTTGAATACACAATCTTTTGACTGACTCTCTATATATCAGACTTACTTTCACCCTGACAATTAAGGTGAAAATATGATATTACACTTATAATAGGTAAATGAAAATTAAATGATGTATACTTTAGAATGCCTAAAAAAATGAAAAATGTAAAATTCTTACAGGCACTTTCAAATAAAATTATTATATATCTATGTCGCTTCCAGTCTGTAAAAGTTATATTATATAATATAAGGATATTTCATCAGCGTGCCGTTAAATTGTGTTGTATCCAGCTTTTTCAGTATCCGGTCGATCCTACAGCCTTCTCTATCATTTGCTGTAGCAAGCCATCAACCAATACATTTATCGATATCCAGATCAGTAGCGTTTTCAAAACGACGGCGTACTGCATCTACAAGCAAACGAAACATATTTATTAATATGATGGTAGATATAAAATAGATATACAGGGTGAATCATTAGTAGCCGCTTCTTCGATTGCTTTTTTGTGTATTAAATAAAAGAAAGAAAAATGAGTGGAAGATTCATGGTTGCTTGTGGCGCATATTCTAAAAAATACTTTAAGCTGTGACTCACTTCCGGTTTTACCGAAAATTTACTGAACTTAATTTTTTTAAATGACTCGTTCTATATATTTTTGAATTTTCTAATACTGTCGTAAATTACCTATTCAACAGTTTTTTCTTTTTCAAAATGAAGCCAATAGTTTTTACATTATTAATTTTTTTTGAAAATATTTGACCAAAACACGTATTCAGAAAAAAATCATTTTCACATTGTTCTGAGAAGTAAAACATTAACTTTGGTGGTGCTTGTAGCTCAGAAAATTCTGCATCATTTAGTATAAGTTGCACTCGACAATACCTTGAAGAACTTTGTTTTTACAAAGCCTACTTCTCGAATTTTCACATACCAAAAACTTATTTTTTTTTAAATGCAACACCCGGTATTTTATTGTGATATTTTGTTCCTTCTTTATTCTCTCTCAATGTGCTATGCCTATCTTTACAAGCTACAAGCACCACCAAAGTTAATGTTTTACTTTTCAGAACAATGTGAAAATGATTTTTTTCTGAACACGTGTATTGGTCAAATATTCTCAAAAAAAATTAATTACTCAAAAACTATTATTGGCTTAATTTTGAAAAGGAAAAAACAGTTGAATAGGCAATTTACGACAGTACTAGAAATTTCAAAAATATATAGAACGAGTCATTTAAAAAAATTAAGTTCAGTAAATTTCTGGTGAAATCGGAAGTGAATTACAGCTTAAAGTATTTTTTAGAATATGCGCCAAAAGCAACCATGAATCTTCCACTGATTGTTCTTTCTTTTATTTAAAACACAAAAGAGCAATCGAAGAAGCGGCTACTATTACTCACCCTGTATAATACAAATAAGTTTATGCTATGTTTTATCTAGTATTATGTTAAAATAAGCAGTAATGTGTTGAGCAATAAATTATTATTCAATTATAATTGGTACATAGTTAAATAATCAGTTAATGCAATTTAAGTTTTAAAAAACAAATATTTGGAACATGATCAATTAAACCACCAAGCAAATTAATACATCTCTGATTCAAATTATATACAGCCTGTAAATATTAGTGTATAGAAATTCAGTATCTGCAACTGGTAATTAAGAAAGGCACTGCCATTTGGAAAACAACACATTACCTACAATCGCCTGGTATATAGTTGTTTGACAGAAAGGTCTTTTCTTCTCCTTCCCTTTTAGTGAAAATTGCATGGAGTAGTCGTCATACATTTCTTCATGATGAGATGCACTGCTTCCTTAATTGATTCTCCATCACAGAGATATAAATCTTGTAGGTATCTAAAAAGTAAGTTCAAGGGTATTATTACTTAACATCCCACAACATATCTTCATAAGCCTGTGTTTTACATTTGTCAACTAATTTATGAATTAGTTCATGAACAAAAATTAATGAGTGTAATACAAAAATCGACGTCAGTTACAGTTCATGAATTAATTGGTGAACTAATTCATGAATTAGAACCAGAGAGATTGGAATATATAGAGGGGTATCAAGCTGCAATGTTTGGCCGCAACAACTGCAGGTGGTGTAAGGGGAATTGACACATTGCCAAGCGATTGTAGTCCTTAAGGAAATCCGACGGCGTGCTATCATTCGTCGAAATGTCGTGCTCGTACTTGGTTCGTATGATTTCGTTAAATTCTACACGCATTTGTTTTAAAAGTGTTTGTGCTTTGTGATATGTAATAACGCGAATTAAGCACTTTTAATGCAAAATATATAGTAAAAATGGTGAAATTGTGTTATTTGTGTAAACGTCGATACGAAAAGGCACTCGATCATATCATAAGTAAGTTGGTCAAGAATTCAACTTTACGTGTTTAACATGGTTTAAATATAGAGCGCTGATTGAATGTGCTCGAGTGGATGCCTTTTCGTATGGACGTTTACACAAATAACACAATCGCACCATTTTTACTATGTATTTCGCATTAAAAGTACTTATTCACGTTATTACATATCACAAAGCACAAACACTTTTAAAACAAATGCGTGTTGAATTTAATGAATCATACGAACCAAGTACGAGCATGAGACATTTCGACGAAAGACACCACGTCGTCGCGTTTCCTTAAGGACTATAATCGCTTGGCAATGTATTAATTCCCCTTACCCCACCTGCAATTGTTACAACCACCAACCTCGCCCACAAACTGCGCTCATGCTTCCTCTATACAGTGTGCAAACTACTAAATCACTGCACCTATTAGTGACGTCATCTTCTTGAGAGCTGTGACGTCATACGCATTTTTTTTAATGGATTGTTATATTTTTTTATAAATTCGTAGATAGTACTATTAAATACCTTTTCAATGAACTAACACTAGTTCACTTTATTTTCAACAGTTTTTGAGATTTTTACATTTAAAAAAAAATTTAAAAAAAAAACTGTGTGATGAAATTGATAGCACCTGACGGTAGTAGAATACATGAAAGATAGTAATTTTGCTTTGATCAAAAAAGAATAAATTAGTAAACTTTGACGTTTTTATAATTGTTGTTGTTGTGGTTGGAACGTAAAAATGTAAAAATCTCAAAAATTGTTGAAAATAAAGTTAACTTGTGTTAGTTCATTGAAAAGGTATTTAATGGTACTATCTACGAATTTATAAAAAAATATAGCAATCCATTAAAAACAAATGCGTATGACGTCACAGCTCTAAAGAAGATGACGTCACTAATAGATGCAGTGATTTAAAACTAGCGCAATTTAAAATAAAAATTGACCTGTTTCAGCGTTTTCGATAAATGTCATTAGTTTGAAAGTTATTGAATTTATTCCATAAGTGGTTTCCACACTGTATATTCCAATCTCTTTGATTAGAACATGTTCTAAAATATCGTCAATTTTCTAGTAAGTTTAAGTAACTTTTACATTTTTATGCTATATACCAACCAGCACCACTATTTATTTACGTCCTATGTGATTTAAAATTTACTGTTACAGATGATTAGGGTTCGTGAACAAATTCATAAGTGTAAAATGATTCAAGATCATCAATTTATTTGTATATAAATTCATGATTAAATTCTTGAATCGGTAGACAAATGTAAAACAGGCTATATACTAAGAAACTAAACTTGGAGTCTGTGGCTTGAAACTACACAAAAACACTAAAACACCTTACCACACTAAAGCACAAAAATGGCTAAATACGTATTTCAACAACTAAGTTGTCATCATCAGTAGCACTGATTAAAAATCGCGCTGTCTACACACCGTAGCGTACAGAGCAACACTGTGTAGACAGCGCGATTTTTAATCAGTGCTACTGATGATGACAACTTAGTTGTTGAAATACGTATTTAGCCATTTTTGTGCTTTAGTGTGGTAAGGTGTTTTAGTGTTTTTGTGTAGGCTATATACTAGTAATCCTAATTAGTAATTTAAATACATATTTTAAAAATTCCCGAAATTACCTTGAAAATCAGTCCGTTAATGGCGTCTACCATCTTTACGAGTATGACAATTACAAGACCAATTCATACATATATACACATATTTGCATAGGTTCAATAAACTGAATAGTATATAAAAATTTTCAATACAAAATGTACTTACATACGACTGCATTTTCACTGGGCACTTTATACGAAGTATCTAGTATAATCACAGCTATAATTTAACAACGCAAAAATATCATACTAATAATGCGGAAAATCTCAAATATACGATTAATGCATTAACAAACAACCAAACATTAAGAAGCTAGGAAACACATACACGGCATACACGTGTTAAGGGTGTTGTATACCAAACTAAAAATTTCGACGTCTTCGCGGCGGGTTAAGGGGGGTTCTACTCAGAGGTGGAGCTTGCCAATACCCCACTACCATGTACTGTTTTGCTAAATGCTATAGTAAAAATCTAAATTGTACAGTTCCCGGTTTATAAGTACCGCCCTTATGGGAGCGATGCATTCAAAATAACATACGTACGATGCGTTAAGTGCTATTTGTCTCTGTTCAGGCTACACATACTCTACGTAACGTAGGTGCTAGTAATATTTTGTATGATTTATTTAGTCTGCGAGTCTAGGCGCTACAGAAATGTAAATTGTAAGTTTTTTTAGTCAGACATATGTTCAATAAGTCAAAAGTTAATATGTAAGATGGAATTATGATTAAAAGAAATATTACTTAGTGTCTATGAATACTATATAATAATAATAATACTTTGTTCAACGGTACTATGTCATCGTCTTGATTATCTTTTCCATTGGGCGTATTGAAAATCACAGGATAATTATTTATATCTATAGGTACTATTATTATACAGGGTGGCCGCCAAGGTATCCGAGAAACCTCGCACGTGAATTCAATGACTAATTTTAAGCAAAAATGTTTCTATTCACTTTTCCCGAATTCCTAACGGTTCTTGAAATATCGGAGTTCGAAGCTGTAATAAATTACTAGAGGGTTTAGAAAAAAATGTGATTTATTTTATGGAAAGCCTAAGGAGCATTATTAAAGTTGCTCAATGTGGCCACCGCATTGTACAATGCATAACTAAATCTTCCGTCAGAGTCCTCGTTCCCACTTGTAGTTCTCCATATTGTTTTTCGCCTCATAAAACTTTTCTAAGGAAAATAATATTAATTCAATTTAATTTGGTATTTATTTTTATTAGTAAGTAATTGGGGGAAAGAAGCGAAATGAGGTAAAATGCCCATTGACAATTATTCTCAATTAGTCGACCAGATGTGAGAGGAATGCAGTCTTCAAATTTCTATGTTATGTAAGAGTATGATGTTTGAAGTATTATTTTGTTGACGGCGCTAATATCGTGTTGATTTTCTTTTCCATTGGGCGTATTACAAATCGTTCTATAAAACAATTTATTATGTTATGATGTACCCTATGTTATAATTTACCTTTCATAATGTTACTTAATGCTAAAGTAAATAATAATGAATTGTACCTATATACACAGTATATGCATTTATATTTAAATTATGTGTCACTTGATTTAAATACTCGTGATATACGACATTTATTTCTATCTATATTATTACATACGCAATACATACACGAATATGTTTCTCCATTTACATTTCTCCAAAAGTTCAAAGCAAACTTTTTAATTGCATCTCTTATATATTACAGAACATAAAAATACATACAAAAATTAAAAAGTGACGTATTAATAATTTAAATTCATTCTGTGAAAAACGAAGAATAACTATTTATGATATGTAGTGCAAAATGTCGTTCATAAACGTCGTCATTGTATTTATCACCATAGCTATCAAAAGCTGTAGAGGGGCCTGGGTAAGGGAGATGGCGGCGAAGAAATAGAAGTATTTACAAGGGTAGGAGTCCTGGTTATAGCTTTTGAAAAGAATGTCGTTAATGTAGTCTGCTTTGTAACTTGTAAAACTTCATTTATTGGCCGTTCAACTTTCGTGAACCGTTCAACATTTGAATCCATACCTTCTAGTTTTATTGGTTTCATTCACTTTCCTCTACTGGTTCCTCTTCCGGGAGCCGTTGTACTTCCAACTCTATTAATTCTTCAATATCCTCCGCTTCAGCTTTTAAATTAAGTATGTTAGCAAGTTCCACTACTTTATGTATGACATTAGTGTACTCGTCTTAGTCAAAATCTAAATTATTCCTGAACACTTTCTGACATTTTACATTTTTCCATAGACCCTGCACACATCTTTCTGTCACTTCTTCCCACGCGGTTTCAATGTTCTTTATGTATTCTAAAATATTATATGACTTTCAGAAGTCACGAGTTATTTCATTACTTTCTGTTGCTGTTATGGCTTTGGAAAACGTTGTGCACAAATAGTATTATTTAAACGTAGCTATTGTACCCTGATCCATTGGTTGTAGGATAGCGTTTGTGTTTTTAGGCAGATACACCACCTTTACATCTGGGTGTAAATCATCAAGATGTTGGGGATGACCTGGTACATTGTTAAGCAGAAGGATAATTTTAAATGGCAAGTTCTTTTTCAAACAATATTAACCGACGGTATGAAGCAGTTGAGGAACCATTCCTCAAATAATGCTTGCGTCATCCATGATTTGTTGTTTGCACGATAGTAAACATGCTTTAATGCACATGGGTTTTCAAAGCAATAGATAAGAAAAAGTTTTAACTTCAATCCAGCGACATTACCTCCTAACAACAATGTAATTGTATCTTTAAATGCCTTAAAACCGGCATTGTCTCCGTTTCTACGTGTATATAGAAGCTCTCGGAATTTTTGTTTTGTATCTGGTCATCAACCAAATCGCGAGGAGCTTTTCCATCTCATGAATCAAACCTTTCCGCTACATAGTTATTACGGCTTTAAAACCTGTCGATGATTATAATGCATCTTTTACGCATCAACAAAACGTATCCGAGTATTCCCCACGTTAAACAGTTGTTTGTTGCGGGGAATACCCGACGCAGAAGCTCGAGCGTCGAAGTCGTATGCCCGAGCGGTCGTTAAACGGTTTTTAGACAGGTACGTTACAAGTATAAAAGTATTTAGAACTTAATTTTCAATACCTTTTGTATAAAAAAAAAATGTCAAAATTCGGAACGGTAGTAATACTTTTACTCTTATCGAATAGCGATTTTTGCAAATATTTCGCAAATTATGCATTCTATATATATTTGTCAAGAGTACAAAAGCATTTAGAGTTGGATTTGAAATATTTTTTGTATAAATAAAAATTCAAAATTCGGACCAGAAGTAATACTTTTACTCTTAGCGAGTAGCATTTTTTTGCAAATATCTCATTAAGTATGTATCCTGTAGAGATTCATTAAGAGACTGGAAGTACTTAGAATAGGATTTTGAATAATTTTTGTATAAAATAATGTTTAAAATTGTATGATTTAAAACGCCCATACGTACAAGAAAGTTGTGTCGTGGCCACACCTCATTTTTTCCTATTATCTTGGCTAATTTCGACTTTTTTTTAAAATACGTTGGAACAACCCTAGAAAAACCTGATACGACTGTCAGAATTTAGATTTTCGGAAAGAGGGGGCTAACTTCTCACTTTTGGATTTTGTTTTTCTTTTGCAATATCCTTCGATATACCTATAAGAGATACGGTTTTGAGGCATTAGAAAAATGTTTAGAACAAATCTACAACTACATGAAACAACCGTCAGAATTCAATTTTCGCAAAAAGGGGGGCTGTAAGATATCGTTTTTTCCTATTAACTCAGCCAATTATGACTTTTTATTTGAAATACTTTGGAACAATCTAAAACAAACCTAGAACAACCGTCAGAATTTCGATTTTCGAAAAAGAGAGGGGCTAACTTCTCACTTTTGGATATAGTTTTTTTGCAATATCTTTTGATATATGAGATACGGTTTTGATGTATTAGAAGAGCGTTTCGAACAAATCTAGAACAACCTGAAACAGAATTTCAATTTTCGCAAAAAGAGGGGCTGTAAGAAAATCGCTTTTCCTTTTAACTCAGCCAATTACGATTTTTTTTTTGAAATACTTTGGAACAATTTAAAATAAACCTGGAACGACCGTCAGAATTTTGATTTTCGAAAAAAGGGGCGCTAGCAAAAATTTGTTTTTGCCATTTTCTCGGCCTATTATAATTTATTTTTTGAAATACTTTTGAACAATTGAGAATAAACCTAGAACAACCTGGTACAACCGTCAGAATTCCGATTTTCGAAAAAAGGGGTCTAACTTCACACATCCAAAAGTGAAACTAAAACGACATGTGCGTGTATCATTAAGAATTTTTCAAATTTCCGGAATATGTCGCAGAGTGAGTAATTAAGAATTTTTTGGATTACGGAATACTCACCCACGCAAGTATACCAGCACTTCGTATCTATACAAGAAATTATTTTGAAGCGTACGGCTTCCTGAGAAGCCCCAAAGTAGATAGAAGGGCATCCATGTCTCGCTAATTCTTGGACCGAAAATATTCATTATATATATGAATGACCCCGCCCTGTAGTGCCCCAGACACGGAATTGTGTCTATATGCGGATGATACCACGTTGTTAGTAAGGGGGAAAGAACTCCAAGAACTAACAGCAAAATCTGCAGCTGACATCCAAAAAGCAGAGGGCTGGTTTGCGGCAAATCACCTGAAAATAAACCCGAACAAAAAAAAAAAAATGAAATTTTCCACGAAAACAACAGAAGATCGGGAAAAGCCAAATTTTTGGGTCTGATAGTGGACTCCAATCTGAGGTGGGGACACTGGTAGACTGACGTTTGTGGTATTCACCATAAGAAGACTGAGACATGTATGCACATACGAATCTGCAAAGGTGGCGTACTGTTCGTATTTTCATTCTCTTCTAAGTTATGGAACTCTCTTTTCGAGACAGACGGCTGATGCAAATAGAATATTTCTACTGCAAAAAAGGCTACCAACAAACACACATTTTATCCAAATGGAAACAAACATGAGTACAACACACTAAGTAGAAAGCATCTAAGAACCCCTTATCATTGACTTTCACTGTTGCAGTCGGGTGTCGATTATTGGGGTCCCAAGCTATATAACCACTTGAAGAAGAACTTAAAGACCTACCACCTGACGAGTTCAAGAAAAGGGTCAAAGGGCTGCTGATGGAGAGGAAGTACTACGGCGTCGAAGATTTTCTGGCAATTAACGCGAGCTGCTGAAGTATATAACATTCTATCATTTATTATTATTTGTTTATTTGTGTATATCGTTGTTTGTCATATTGTTGATACAATGATCTTGTTATACATATATACACTTTAATTTAAATTAATGTGATATTTTATGTCAAATGTGATAATTACCACAAGATTACTCAGATATGACGATAATCTGTAATTAATATAATGTTAATAATTATAGATGAGTAAATATACATTATTATTATTATACTATTATTATATTATTATTATATTAAAACAACGCTAATATATTTTCGAATTAAAAATGACTTTGTTTTGTTGGAGTTTGCAGAACGAAAGGAATGTCATTATATTATTATATTATAATGTACTATTTTTCGTGAGTGAAAGGAACAAGATTCTATTGGTGGTATAGTATGTTAAAAAACAATTTTGCAGTTACTTCGGTTTTGCTTACTCCAGAAATTATTGAACAACCAAATGAACACATATTCCATGGAAACAACGTTCGAGAAGTCCGGGCGAAGGCGGTAAATAAGGGAGATTCACTTTGCTCTTGATCGCGGATTGCGTGAATTCCTTGACGCGAAGTTGAGACAGTGTGTATTTGCAAGTGGCACCATCGTACAATGCCATGAAGATGACCTGTCCCGCGGCTTCAACGCACAGTATTCTTCGTCTCCGAAATTTTTCTTCGCAAATGAAGCAAACGCTTATTTCCAAAGAGCCAGAAAAGATAAGTCCTAACGTAGAGACGGTCATCTCTCTACTGCCCTTCAGACAAATTGAGGCATTCTCTGCAACTTTACATTTGCATCAAACGCTAAAAAAATTTTTCGCGCCGAAAAATAGTGAAAACCCATTTTTGAAAATTTTGGCGCCCTCTGCTTTTTCCGCTTTTGGCTGTAGCGCAGCGAGTACATTAGATAATTTGTAGATATTGTTTTTTTTTGTTAAAAAAATTTTTTGTTCGACCAACCATTTACGCCGAGAATCCATTCAAAAACTTTTTGAGATTACCAAAAACCCACAAGGAGTTCCAACTTTTTGGTTTTAGAGTCGTCGCATGCCCCACTAACGATTTATCAAATAAAATAGTCTCCCATATTTTCTTCCAAAAAAAAATATAGAATGACTACTATAATATCATGTATTGAATCGAATTTCATTGTTTTATTATTATATATAAATTATTTAAAATTTAATGTTTATTCATTATTATTATGTAACTACATCTGTAAAATAATAAGTCCTATTTCTGTCTGTTCTTTATTTACCATAACAGGAAAAGTAATCTAGTTAAATTTTTAAAATAAAGGATATCCTTTTGGAGCAATTTCTGGTTTACTTCAAATCTTTTTATAACTGTCCGAACACTGAATCGTTTGAGAGTAATTTTTTACTAGGTCGTAAATTAACTCTTTTGAACGTCTACCAGTCTGCTACAATATCTGACGATCTGTACAGATGAAGTACGCACCATCTATATCCATCGCATTTTCGATATTAGTTTTACATTATTTTTAACTCACTTATAAATGTCAGTAGTATTTTATCTTGATAAATGTAAAATAGTGGAAGAACTAAAAAAGCTAGTATTATTTATGAATCATATGTAATACTTTTGTTTAAGTTTGTATTTATGTAAAAGTTATCAAAGCCTACCAGAAAATGTGTACAATTTTATGAAATGTAATACAAAATAATATAAGTAAATTTAACAAAAAGAAAATATACATTAATTTTATAAAGTTAAATCAAGGTTACTAGATAATGTTTTCAATTTTATGAAATGTAAAATAATATAAAAAATGTTTAATCAAATACCTATTCAAAACCGTAACAAGGATTTCTGTATTCCGAATATCGCTCGTAAAGTGAATCCCCACCTAAACAAAGTAACTCCGCCCTGTCTTGGATTGCAAGGATATATCAAATATTTCACTGCAGGTGGCGTACTAAAGCAGTGCCAAAAATCCATTTCTTTCTTATCAAATTACACATTTATCTTAATAAATACGAAAAAATTTTGCTAGAAATTAATGTTCACAATAATATGTTATACGTCGATACGCATTTTATTTTTCGATTGTCTATTTATATTTAATTTTTTATAACAATTAATAAAAAATTGAAAAAACAAAATGCCAAAGGACGTGTAGATAAACATTATAAGAATATTTCATCTAAATCATTTTTGCATAAAGTTTAAATGTAGCCTGTAATCTGTAAATATTTGAAAATGTACCTATACAACACCCTTAAACACCGTAGTACTCTATAAGAATCATATTCGACCACCCCTTCCGCTTCTTCGCCTGGCGTCATAAAGTCGGAGGCATGCGTCATTTATTGCCCTTTTTTAAAATCTTATTTACAAATTCTCTCTAATCTAAATTTATATCGAACACTGACCTACAACTAATATCACAGTGACTTTGTATACTTGATATTAGGGAGACAATTTTAATTTAAAGTCAATAGTACCTAGATTTTTGTTATCAATACAATATCAGTATCAGATATATATCCAATATATTACCAATGTAGACAACGTTGGTTTGATGTCAAGCCAACGTCATAAATTGACATTTCCTTGATATAGGAATTTTATGTTCGTATGACATTGGTTGGGGGTCACTGATATTCTACCGATCTTAGAATGTTGGGCTGATGTTGGCACGCTCTTGTAGTAACGAACTTGGCAACTCGGGCTATAATTATAATAACGTAATTTATTATAAAAGCGTGCTTAGTACTTTTAATGTTGGTGAGAAACATTATTGCAAATGCTTAATTATATATTTCATTTAACACACCAACAATTATTCCTGGTACGTAGCGTGTAATATACCTATTCTGTCATATAAATTTAAATTTTACCAATATTGTTTTGCAATGTGAATATGATGTTGGCGTTTCATCGCTGAATGGTAAATTGTGACATCATCCCCTTTAATAAAATTTATATCGAACACTGACCTACAGCCAACATCACAGCGACTTAATTAACTTGATATTCTGTTGACATTTCGCTTTAATGTTAATAGTATATAGGTTTTGGATGTCAATACAATATTGGTATCAGATATTTAACCAATATATTACCAATGTAGACGACGTTGGTTTGATGTCAACCCAACGACATAATTTGACATTTCCTTGATATAGGAATTTTATGTTCGTATGACATTGGGTGGGGGTCACTGATATTCTACCGATCTTAGAATGTTGGAGTGATATCGGCACGCTTTGATGCCAACGAACTTGGCAACTTGGGATAGTACCTATACTAGTAAAAAACACGTCAGACATATCACAGGTAAAATAATTAATAGATGTACATCAACATTTTAAAATTTCAAATTATACTGAAAAAAGCTATTAAAATTGTGAAATACTTTTAATTAATTTTTAATGACCCAATGTCTTCAGAAAATCAGAAATTTTTCCAGTGAATAGAAAGCATTGTCCATAAGAAAATTCTTACCAGTTCGCACATATTTTCGTAAACAAGTATTCTCTAGACCACCATTGACGGCGTTTTGCTTGTTATATATTTTAGGTCAGTAGTTGACGTATCTCTGCGTTAGGGTACCCTCAATATCTCTTTGTTACGTGTTGCGTAAAGGTGTGTGTCGCCATTTTTTGAAAAGTTCTGTTTCAGAAAATGGCGACGCACACCTTTACGCAATCCGCCTTTCCAACATTGTATAGGTATTTTTCTGTATTCATGGGCTTTCTGTACACTGAGTTTTTAGTGTGCCATTATCTAGTTTCCGTACTAGTACGTCAAGAAAGGGTATCATCTGCCTTATTTGCGCCTCAATGGTGAATTTTTCGGTGTTCCCTATGGTATTAAGGTGATGGAGGAAACCTTCCAATGTGTTCTCTCCGTGTGGCCTTATAACACAGGTATCGTCGACATATCTTAACCACATTTTATAGGTGTTGATTGTTCTTTCCTCTAATGCTTCCACGTATACGTGGCTGAGAATGAGGGATAACGGTGAACCCATTGCCATTCCAAATTCTTGTTGATTGAATTTCTTGCCAACGTGAAAGTATGTAGTGTTTACATAGGTTGGTTGCAATTATATGATGGCATCTACATCTAGAGTGGTTCTTTCATGTAATGTGTCTTCCACTGAGATTCTGTTGGTACGCTTGTAAAAAATTTGGTGACATCAAAGCTAACCATAATATCTCCAGGCTGCAATTTTTGATTTGAGTCACGAGGTTGTCCGTGTTTCTTGTAGCGGACTGGGTGTTTCCCGATATAGGTTTTATTATATCTAGTAGGAATTTTGCTACCGGATAACACGGAGGGTTCCTTGAACTAACAATTCGTCTTAGAGGGATGTCTAGTTCGTGGATTTTTGGTAGTCTGTAGTGGCTTAATATGACGTGGGATAAGTCCATATCTAATGTTATTGTTTGGAATAGCAGCTCTTTTTTTATAGAGAGTTTTGTATATTTTAGATTGCAAAGGTGTTGTATCTCTTCTTAATTCTCCGTAGTATCCTACCCGTAAAGAAGAAAGAAGAAATGCAACAGTAATGTTGCATTTCTTTTTTCTGCCGAAAGAATTCTCAGTGACCTGTCCGCCTTGAATTCTTTGCTTTTGCAACACTCCTCTTTTGTAAAATTCTGATCGGTTGTTTTTGTGCTTGCATTCTTTATCACCGATCTTGCTTTCCATCTGTATTCATCTGCTAGTTGCGGTTGCTGGATTTTTGTGCTGCCACTTCTATCGATGCTGCTGTGTCCAGGGTTGGAATTGTTTAAGAGGTATGGAGAACTTCATGTCATTATTTAGGATTGCGATTGTAGTTTAATCAATGTTCTGGCTATATATGTTAATTATTGTCTTTTGCTGATTTATTGCTTTGCTTTCCCCCTGTGACTTTAGTAGTGAGGCTAGCTTTCCTTGATGTTTTTCTTTGATTTGCCTCTTTATCCTGTCGTAGTTCTTTTGCTCGGTTGTTATGATGCATTTTTAATCTACGTCATTGGTGATTCCACTGATATCCAGCGTGATCTTCTTGCATTGTTCCTTGAACCAAATCCAGTTGAACCTGTGACGGTTGATTCTTTCCATAACTAGTGCTTGTTTGCACTTTTGGCGATCCTTTCAGCTGGGGTACTTCTAACTGGAAGTAAGTAAAATGTATTGCAAAAACAAAAAGCTGCAAGTTATTAACCTAGTTCGTTATAGTTTATTGTAATATAACAATTATGTTTGTTTAGCTGTACGACCGCCTTGTCTTTGCTAGTTTGCAATTTTTGGTTCTTGTAACTTATTTTACCATAGTTGCATACTTACACAGTCACCTTTTGCGGATGAAGGAGCTGCTCATAAATTTCTTGTGAATTGTTTTTACACCAGAAATTATAATTTTATTTTTAATATATTCACTCAACCAGAAATTATTTTTTTAACCAAAATTATGATCTGTTTCAAATTGATCTAAAGTCCCAACAATAAAGTCACGGCTCTTATAATGGTCCACAGCCTTTAGTTCTTAAGCCAATACACACACATGCTATATTATCCTAGATCTGCCATACCTGCCATCCAATCAAACACTATTCTCTTGAATGGCTCTTATGATAGTGAATATGGGTATTGCGCAATAATAATAAAATTATTCTTTTAATTTATTTTGGTAAAATATGTAACGAATATTTTTTTCGTTGTTTGTTATATGATTATAATCTTGTAACTATTTTTTAGTTTGCTTATTTCTCGTGTGTAATAGGTACAACAAAAATCAGAAAGGTATATATTTAACTACAATTATTATTGAAGCTCTAAACCCTTCATGATGAACTTCCTATTAGCAAAATAATTCGAGCTCTGTATTGTATATACAAATGCATTTATATTCCTAGCTTTGATCTATCTAAACGTACGGGATATAAATACGAACTACATTATTAGCCAGTAAACGGATATTTGGTTGACTGATCATTGTGCGATGATACGACTGTTATTAGTTTAACATTCCAGGTGAAGATTTTATCGATTTTAATAAACTCATGCTCTCGTACATAAGAAGATGTTCACAACAAGAAATCCATATTATTGAAGTGATATTGTTTGGAAACTTATTTACTTTGCTCTATGGAAACGTTAAACCGGATATTAGTGTTCACACAACTGTATGTATTTCTGCTCGAATGGCATGAAGATTATTACAAAGGAAAAGTGGAGCTTTGAGAAATTAGTAGATAATCGAATGGCACGGATGAGGAAACCTTAAGCTAGAGGAACGTTATTGGTAAACTTGCCCGAAGAAAGTTTTCTCGAAAATGAAAACGTTAGACCATTGTTAATGATAAACTTACTTTTATAGATATATACTACTGCTGAATACTGGGTCTTGAAAAGAGTGAAGAGTTTTCTAACATCACTAGAATGAGGCCGATTTTGATGTAATTTGGTCTTACGTTACACTATTTATTTTATAATGATAAAGTTTTTCTATTATTTTATAATACTTATAAAACTGTGTGTATGTCTTTCATATCTTAAACAGTGTGAATAAATATTCCTATGTAGTAGTGACTAAAAGCTTCAGATCAGTAAATAGGGTTAACAGTTGTGAAATGTAACTGGGGAGATTTCAGCGTCATCTTTCATGAACATGGGAAAACGGGTGCACCAAATTATAAGAAACTGCTTCATGCTTGCCGATTCAAATTATGGTAAACGTAACACGTTTCTTGATGGTTTTATCAGATAATTAGGGAATGTTACAGCCAGAAGAAATATTTACTCGCCTAGTGTTTATTATGCTATTAAATTATATCTACATATTATGAAAGTCTGTTAATACATGCTGGTTTTGCTATCCATTGTGTTGAACAAATTTTTTGAACTAACGCGGAGCGTCATAGATGAGCGTGGTGCTGAAAAAGTCATATGGATGGCGATTATACTATAGTAACTGGTGCCTGTTGTAACATGCTGCAATCTATATTTACCGGTAAACTAAGATGAATAAGATATTTTGGAATACTATTTATTTCTAGCAAAATATTTAAAAATTATCCATCCATGACTAAGAAAAATTGAAAGAGGACTAGTTCCCCATCCTACATCTGATGATGCCTTACGTAAAATACTCACTGAAAAGCTACTGATAAGAAAAATTTCGATGATCTACTGCATGTGTCACGTTAGTTTGCAACTAAAGCTAAAAAGGGTTAAAATCACCACAACAAAAAAAAAATCTGTCCAGTATTGTACACTTTCAGTTGATCTATATTTTGCCTTAAACACAAAAGATCTCAAAAAACTAGCTTTATGCTTTATATATATTTTATAATATATATTAAAGTTCTTAGCCAAATATACAGGAAATGTAATTAAACAAAACTGTCAACATGGCATAGAGGCTATATTGATTAAAAGTAGTAAATTAATAACAAAAATAATTTTAGGAAAGCAAGTCATTTAAATAGAATAATTCAAAGATCTTTGATTTATCAATAAAACATTCCACTCTATTACATGGCAACAATTCCGACCATGTGTTTAATGACAAATGAGTGACAAAATATGGAAGTATGCAAACGCGAATTGTGTGAATAAAAGTGAAAATGTAAACATTTAGCCGTAGAATAACCCCTATTACCTAGGTAGCTTCCTCAGGAGATATCTAATTTCACCACACAAATAATAGTAACTTTTGTTTCAAATGACACATGAGTGACAAGCCCAAAAAAATATAATGCAGAATTGTGTAAATCAAACATGAAAAAACTAACACGCGGAAGTAGCCATAGACACTCGTATTTCTAAATTATTCGTTTTCTGCAGTATGGCATAACCAAGAAAGTGTGTGTTAATTAAATAATATGTGTAGTATGTCTTCCGTGAAGAATGTCGTTTCAAAAAAATCTCCATATGAGTCTGCAGTGTATAGTTATTTAGCCGTTGGAATCGCGGCCACATCGATATTTATTTTCCCTAGATTGATATTCCAGATTTATTTTATAAGAAGCGGTCAAATTGACTACATATAAAGTGGAAACACATCTGGGTAAATGCAAGGAGCGAAATTTCAAATTTTTATTTAGCACAAAACATCCCAACATCCCAACACCACTAACAAAGTACTATTTTAAAAGACAGTTCCTCTCATATATCTGTCCTATTATAGTTGTTGACTTTTTTAAAGATAGAATATATAACCTTTTTCATTCCACACTTCGCATAAACCTCAAGCGCTGAATACTGAAGTTTTTGGGCCATTTAAAAAGTTTTTTTTTTTTATGAAGGAGCAGATCAATGAATGAAAACCTATACAGGAAAGTGTTCTACAATTTACAATGTGCCGTCGATAGCCAAGGTGGCACTTCCTTTAGCATCTAAATCTACAAATATTCTTGCAGGATTCAACTCTACTGTGATTAGGCCAATAAAAAGGGAAATATTTACTGAAGTTTATTTTGCCCCGTCAACCAATACCGGGTGATTCCCTAGCGCGACTGAGGAATCACCCGGAAGCACCAAAAATTGTCCCAATGGCGCCGTCATAATTTGTGATGTCACGCGTCGGTCTATCTCAATTCCATCCTCTATCCAGATTTGTGAAAACAAGGGGTAATTTTTTTTTTAATTTTGTCGAAGCGTAAAAATTAGATTTTCCTATTATTTCTTCAAGATATTATCGACTGCTCGATGTGTTTTGTTGCTATATTTAAATGCTTACAATGATAAAAGTTTATACTTACTTACTTCCTCTTGTAAAATTGTTTGCAATATATTTATTAAATTGAATGACATTTAATTGTTTCGACATTTTTGCACACCACTGTACACAGAAAGTAATATGCGATTCCAAAATAGGGCAGAATAAACTATCAATACTGGACTAGTATCAGTATTCCACTTAAAATTATAAAATATTTACGTAAGGCCATTATGTTGCATTTATAAGTAGAGATTACAACCGCCATATCTGAATATTCAAAATCGAAAATCGATGTAATCTACATGTAATCGCCAGAATATAGGCATACATAATCCAACTCTTACGAGTAAAACCCTCGTGTTTCATGTTGAAAACTAAGTAGATAGATCTGCAGCATCTGTAGGACAAGTACAAAAGAAATTACGAAACAAAAACTTCTTTGTGAAAATTTCTATTCTATAAGGAATATCAACGAATATGATATGTAATCGTACACAATCTAAAGCTTTATGTAGGGAGTTCCGGAAATGTTTTTCAGACTAAAAACAAAGTGAGTAATCAATACATGTATTATTGTAACAGACTACAATGTTTATTAAACTACTTGTATTTTTAAACACTTTCCGTCTGGTATTATTATGGAATTAATACAAATGTGCCTATTTTTGTAATCAATTTTTTTAAGTTTAAAGTCGTTGGAGATTGCAAAGGTTTTTTCCGATTTAAATCATAATAATATCAATTTTTGCTAGGTGTAGTTTACGAAAAATTCTTAGCCTACTATAGAAGCAAACAAAATTTGAAAGTCAAGATATTTCATTATTCAACATTCTCTCCTCTTAATTGGATACATTTATTACAACGACCCTGCAACACCACTAGACCTTTCAAAAAGAAATTCTTATCTTGCTCTGTGAACGAGGCCTCTACAGCTTCTATCGTTGGAAGAAAATTTACGGCCTTTTAATTTTTTTTCAGATCAGAAGAGGCATGATTGTCGGACGGAACCAGATCTGGTAAAAAAAAGCGGGGGGGGGGGTCGAGCAATTTGAACCCTAAATAACGAATTGTTTACATGGACAGATGCGATTTGTGTGCAGGTGCATTGTCCTGCAAAAACAAAACATCTTTGGACAACTTTCTGCGTCTTCTCTCTATATTTTTTTCTTGTAGAGTGGTCAGTAACGTCGAATAGTAATTCCCAGTTACTGTTCCACCTTTCTTCAGAAAATCAATCATGATTACTCCATAGCCATCCCAAAAAAACCGAAGTAATAACTTTTCCAGCAGATTTTTGAACACGAAACTTCTTAGGCCTTGGAGAACCAGAATATCTCCATTCCATCGATTGTTGCTTTATTTCTGGGTCGTAGAAATGTACCCAGGTTTTATCCATAGTAACAATACGGCTTAAGAGGTCTGTATCTTTTTCAAACCGAGCACAGATCAAACGCGATGCTTCCACCATTACACGCTTGTGGTCAACAGACAGACATTAGGGGATCCATTTTGCAGAAATTTTTCTCACGTCTAAATCGACATGAACTATATCATGGACGCGTTCATATAAAATATTCAGTGCCTCCGATATTTGTTTTAGCCCAATTCGACGGTCTGACAAAATTATGTCATGAACTGCATCAACATTTTCGGGGACGGACATAGAAACTGACCTTCCCGATCGGTGTTCACCTTCAATGGAAAATTTACTCCTTTTGACGCTTGCAATTCAATTTTGCACAGTTGCATACGATGGACCTTGATCGCCAAGGGTATTAAGTATATCTTCGTAAATTTGCTTACCTCTTAACAACTTCAAATACAGGTACTTGACTCCAATTTTTCGATTTTACAATTTTGGTCGACATCCTTTACTTTCCTATACGTAGTATAAAGAAGTATTGTGATGATGAAAATGTTCGACCTCAAGATTTTTGCAGATGTCCACGTTTTGAAGTTCCCTGATACCAAAAAAGTGGCTTTTAAAAAATGTCTATGTGTGTGTCTGTCTGTCTGTCTGTGACACGATAGCGGTCAACCCGCTATAGGTATCAATTCCAAATTTTACATTTACGAATATAATCCCCTCTTGAGATCTGATTAGATTTTCAGTAAAATCAGCAGACCGGAAGTAGTAGTTTACTTCAGTGAAAAAATCGAATTTTGCCAATTATTCGTCAACTACTAAGTTTAAACAAATTTGTAAAGAATTCATATATACTCAAAATTAAATTTGAGAACAATTTTATTAAAAAAGTTTTTCGAAATTCCTACCGGACGTAGGTCTTTTACTCTTATCGATAATCAGTTTTTTGCGAATATTTCGCAAGTCATGCTTTTTAGACAGGTATGTTACGAGTATAAAAGAATTTAGAACTTAATTCCCAATCCCTTTTGTATCAAAAAAATTTCAAAATTCGGACCGGAAGTAACACTTTGACGCTTATCGAAGAGCGATTTTTGCAAATATTTCGTAAATTATGCATTCTATATATATTTGTCAAGAGTACAAAAGCATTTAGAGTTGGATTTGAAATATTTTTTGTATAAATAAAATTTCAAAATTAGGACCGGAGGTAACACTTTTACTCTTATGGAATAACGGTTTTTGCAAATATTTCGTACAAAATATTTGTCAAGAGTACAAAACTATTTAAAGGTGGATTTGAAATATTTCTTGTATAAATGAAATTTCAAAATTCGGACCGGAAGTAACACTTTTACTCTTATCGATTAGCGATTTTTGCAAATATTTCGAAAAATTATGCATCCTATATATATTTGTCAAGAGTACAAAAGTATTTAGAGTTGGATTTGGAATATTTTTTGTATAAATGAAAATTCTAAATTCGGACCGGAAGTAATACTTTTACTCTTAGTGAGTAGTATTTTTTTGTAAATATCTCACAATGTATCCTGTAGAGATTTATTAAGAGACTGGAAGTACTTAGAATAGGATTTTGAATAATTTATGTATAAAATAATTTTTAAAATTGTGTGATTTGAAACGCTCATACGTATAAGAAAGTCGTGTGGTGGCCACACCTCATTTTTTTTCATATTTTAGTGCGGAACTTTGGCCTAGTAGCTTTGATATCTGTAAAAAAAATTAATCAGCTTCTTCTCATTTCCAATACTAGCACTTTAACTAAAAACGTTGGACTTACTAATAACAAGGCATATGGCGGTATCTGAAACTACATACATAATTTTGATAACTGATACAGCTTGGTCCAAAATTAGCACCAAACTAGGAAGTTTTTATTTGACGTTCCTCTGTTATTTTAAATGGGACACCAATATATTAGCACACCATGTAATTTCTATTAAAATTTCTTTTCAGTTAACTATAGACTTCCACCTTCTTTACCTCGTGGTGTTTGGAGTTACAATGGTTTAATTCAACTGTAATACGTATTATTGGTCCGAGATTAGGTGGTGTAAAAGTTATACATTTATCTTAGTAGCAGACCTTATTGTGCTCTTCAACAAGTGTCATTATAATAATCATATTATGGAAGGACCCCTGTTACTATCGTTTTCATATTATTTATATCTATTGTTCTTAACCTACTTACACTGTTTATAAAACATATTATTGTATACTAGCCTACCTGCTTACTTGCAAATTATTGCTAATTAGGTGTGCTAGATATGAGTTCAAACGTAGCAACTTCCGCAATGCATAACACGTAAATAGTAAACAAAAGCACTAAAACACCTTTGCCACACTAAAGCACAAAAAACTAAATACGTATTTCGACAACTATGTTGTAATCTTCAGTAGCACTGAATAAAAGCCTCGTTGTCTATACACCGCGTATACAGAACAACACTCATAAATATTGTTAATAGGTGTCTTCATTAACTCTGTACGTAAAAATCAGTGAAAATTAATTAAAAAAGGCTTGCTCCAAGTAAGAAATACCTTATTTATAATAAATAATAAGTATTTTAAGATGTTAAGGTATACTTTTTCTTGTTAACTGTTGCTAAACTATTGTATTTTGTTTGAAACTAAAACTTAGAACTGGATAGAATTTCTATAAAAAATAGTTAAGGTAAAGTGGTGAAAAACGCCCCAGTGGGGAAAATGCCCCACTACTTCAAAGTCCAACTTCTGTGACATAGATGGAAGCACTAGTTGTAAAAACTAAAGTAGACAGACACTACTAACGATGTATAAATGTTTCAAGCACATTGAATCTGTTTTCTGCTTTGGAAAAAGTTTTCAAGTGAAAATATAGTTTAGGAAGTCAGCAAACTTTGTGGGTAAGTTCCATTATTTATTAATTTCTCTTCAGCGAAATGTTTTTATCCAAAACCTAACTGTGTTGTGAGTAACTGGTAACATAACCTATCGAATACGCTGTGCATCGCATTGTTGGCGCGTTCTTCTTGTTTGGTGGACAGGTGGGGCCTTTTTCACCAGCATTTTGTAAAAACGCCCCATCAAAACCTAGGGAAATAAGCCCCACTTTTTCAACATAGTTTTTCTACATTTTAGCATACAAAATGGGGAAAAAATACGTGAGGAAAACAACAAGAGCCAACTGGAGCGAAGAAGCTTTGGAAGAGGCGATGAAGATGATATCTACTGGTCGAATGGGCACCAATGAGGCTAGCAGAGTCTATGGAATAGCTTCGCGTACTATCAGAAGGCATTTAACGAAAGCAGATGCAAAAGTACGTTTGGGGCGCTGTCCAGAGTTGGGGTTTCAGCATGAGCAAAGGCTTGTCAAGTACATAAAAGAACTTGAAAAAGTGGGTTTTGCACCCGATGCTGCTGGAGTGAAAAAAATGGCTTTTGAATTTGCCGAGAAACTTGGAATTACCAACAGATTTTCAAGAGAAAAACGATCAGCTGGTGATGATTGGTTTCGAGCATTTCTGCGCCGCAATAAAGATCTTTCAATACGCAAGTCAGAAGGTCTGTCGGTAGCCAGAGCCAAAGGTATGAACAGAAATGATGTAAACAATTATTTTCAATTGTTATTGGAAATTCTGACTACAAATGATTTGCTTCATAAACCTGGAAAAATATTCAACGTCGACGAGACGGGAATTCAAGTCAATAATAAACCAGGAAAGGTGGTGGCAACAAAAGGTGCCAAAGATGTTTATTCGATAACCAGCACCGAAAGAGGTGAAAACATTTCTTTGATTGGTTGTTGCAACGCAGAAGGTTATTTCATGCCACCTGTTTTGATATTCAAGGGAAAAAACAGAAAAGAAGAGTTCTCAGACGGCCTTCCGCCTGGTTCCGACGTATTTATGAACCCTAAGTCGTCGTACATCAATAGTGAATTGTTCCTCAAATGGTTTAAAGATTATTTTTTGCCAAAAAAAGGCGAAGGAAAAGCTGTTCTGATTCTGGACGGACATGCTTCTCATTGTAATACAATCGAATTGTTGGATTTAGCTTCAGAAAACAACGTGGTGTTGTTATGTTTGCCTAGCCACACCACACAGGCACTACAACCACTTGACAGATCATTTTTTGGTCCCCTAAAAACCTACTTTTCCCAGGAGGCTAAAAACTGGATGATACAACACAAAAACAGAAAACTCTCTAGAATAGTGATTTCGTCATTGATTGGCAATGCGTGTAGCCAATGCAGTCTCTGGCTTTAAGGCTTGTGGAATTTTCCCCTACAATCCGCAAGCTATTCCAGACCATTTTTTCTCCATTTCTGACGCAGCAACAGCGGCGGTAAATAAAGAACATCCACAAACTGGTAGAGACTCACCAGTGGCATCCAGTTCTACAAACCAGATGAACCAGCAAATCTTGTCAACTCCAACCCCTAAGATCACTTCTGAAAATCGAAATAACCAACAAGCCTTATTAAATTCAAGTGCTGATGAGGAGGAAAAAGAAACACCTTCAAAATTTCTTCAAGAAAGTAATCCACTTCCTCTCATCCCATTAGACCCCCCAAAACGAAAACAGCATGCGTTAGAATTAACATCTCCAATAAATCGAGTAAAGAGACGCCTTCTTCAAGAGAAAAAGAAAGTTGGTCCTACGAAATCCGGCGCTAAAGCAAAAGGTGATGCCAAAGCTTCTACATCTGTAGTTGGTCGTAACAAGAAAGAAAGATCAAAGAAAAATGGAAAGAAGAGGAAAGGAAATTACAGCTCCTCTAGTTCCGAAAGTGAACCAGAAATGAGTCCATCTGGCTCTGATGAGCTTTCTGATGAAGCAGAAGACTGTTGCGTTCAATGTGGTGAATATTATTATTCGACCAAGTCTCGTGCTGACTGGATTCAGTGCACAAAATGCACAAAATGGCTCCACGAAACTTGTACGAGCTATGGAGATGTGTGCAATGGATGTGGACCATCCCCAAAAAAGAAAACCAAGCAATTAATTTAATTATTTGCATCGGGGCGTATTTCACATGATTACAGGCGAAAACGCCCCACCTTGACTTAAAAAAAAAATAATAATTTTAGAATATAGATGTTAAGTTTTCTAAAGATTTATTTTTTTACTAGAAGAGTACTTATGTTTTGTTATACTCATGAAATAATATATTAAAATATATTACTATTTTTGAAGTTACAATTTTTTTTCAAAATGTGGGGCATATTTAACCACTTTACCCTATAGTAAGTGTTCAAAATGGCCACCGTTTCGCTCAACATATTTTCCTATTCTTTGCAGAAATGCTCTATTTATCCCTCGTAATGTATCAATAGAGATAAAATTGAAAGCGTTTTGTATGTATACCCTTTGCTTCATATCTTTCTGAGTTGTTGTAGGCATCTAGTAAACTATAATGTTTAGTGTGTCGCTATAGAAAGAAATTCAACATGATAATATATGGAGATCTAGCTGACCAATTGATTTAACCATCTCTCCGATCCGTCTGTTTGCAGAGTGCATATTCCAAAGAATGCTCACTACAAATATATAACGCGCAGGGGCACTATGTGAGAGCCACAGATTTTCTTTAATACTTGGGAATACCCTCTGCAAAAGTTGTCGTAAGCTATGTTGTAAAAAATCCAAGTACTGTAAGGTTACCATTAAGAAATGGGGGCCACTGGCATACCTTCCAATAATTTCACCCCATAAGTTTAGAATTTGTGTCGCATACTGATGGAGGTAAAAGTCGCGTCGTCAGTAAACAGTATTAAAAAAAAAAGATAGAAGTTGTTTTCCTAATTGGCATTCACAAAATATTCTCCTTGTTTTGAAGTCGGCTTCCACTAGCACTTGATGAATTCTGCAACGGTAAGGATAAAAATATTTTTCTTATAGTAAATCGTGGTGTATCTCTTTTCCAAGAAACATTATTCGAACTGAGAGAAGATTCTTCAAATTGTTAAAAGAAGATTTTATTTGGCGTATATTATTATGTTAAAATATTGGTTAGTAGAGCTATTAAATATGGGATGAGTATTAAGAAGATAGTGCTAATTATTAGAAAGTAATGGTCATATTTAGGGAAATTCCAATTCATATTGACTATATTCATGAGAATGCAGAGTTTATTTTTCTGTTTTAATAAGAATAAAAAAATAACTGCCTTAATCGACGACCTGATTAAGCTTTAAATTAATGTAATAATATGGTTCCAATAATTCTTTAATTAGGACAGCTAGTATGAGTTTCCAATTCCAGTTAACAATCGAACGATTCTTAATTATATCACTAATTAAAATATAAAAGTAGTAGTTTAAAAATCGAATTTCGCCATTATTTCGTCAACTACCAAGTTTAAACAAATTTATGAAGAATTCAAATGTAAACAAAATTAAATTTAAGAAAATTTTTATAAAAGCCGTTTTTCGAAATTCCTACCGGAAGTAGCCCTTTTACTCTTATCAAAAATCAGTTTTTTTCGAATAACTTTCAAGGTATGCTTTCCAGGCAGCTACATTACGAGTACAAAACATAACTTTCTATACCATTTGTATAAAAAAAATTTCAAAATTCGGACCGGAAGTAACTTTTACTCTTAGCGTGTAGCACTTTTTTCGAATATCTTGCCAAGTATGCATTCTATAGAGATTTATTAAGAGAATGGAAGAACTTAGAATTGGATTTTTAATAATTTTTGTATTCAAAAATTCTTAAAATTGTATAATATATTGTGTATTGAATAGCAATTTTTTGCAAATATGTTGTAAATTATGCATACTATATATACCGTTTATCAAGAGTACAAAATTATTTAGAGCTAAATTTGCCATATTTTTTGTATATATGAAATCTTAAAATTCGGACAGAAAGTAACACTTTTACTCTTAGCGAGTAGCACTTTTTCAAATATCTTGCAAAGTATGCATTCTATAGAGATTTATTAAGGGAATGGAAGTACTTAGAATAGGATTTTGAATAATTTTTGTATACAAAAATCTTAAAAATGTATAATTTTAACACTTATACGTATAAGAAAGTCGTGTGGTGGCCACACCTCTTTTTTTTTAATTTTGATATAAACAGATATTGTGAATCAACCTACACTAAATACTTTAGAATTAATCACGCATTAAAAAGTATCACTACAGTTGTAATATTTTCATTAAGGAAATCATAATCAAAAAGATAAATATCTGCATTTTATTACAGTATTAAGAATTATTAAATATTTCGTACAATGGTATTTGTAACATAGGCAGCCACGGAATTTTAGAAGAAATATAAATATTATAATCATCATGGTGTAAATAATAACAATGAAGCTACATCATTCGGACACTATATTTGAGGTATATTACTATCGGAAAGACCGATGTCATGGATCAAAGAGATGACGGTTTTGAATACCTTCGAAGAAAGCTACCAAAAACAACAGAAGAAAATCTACACGAGAAATTGTAAATGAGAGACAATTGGAACAAAAAATTGACAGAGCCGGAAATAGTTGCGTGGGTATCTATAGTAACATTTTTTGCAGTTTTTTGGGGAAGCAAAATGTAGTTCGTGTTGCTGATTGCAATTTGTCGCTTAAAGTAGGTACGCATTTTACATATGACTTGGACTTTGGTTCGGAAAATAAGGACGACTTTAGCGATGAAAAAAGCGACCTCCTTCGCCAAGACATTTGGGAATGGGAAAAAAGGTGGCATTGAAAATTGAATATTTTAATGTTAGCAGATTAGTATTGAAACCTTAGAAGGGCGACTTCTAAAGAAGACATTGCAATATTTCGCCACATTTCTAGTTGTCAGAATTCGATTACATTACTGCCTGTTATAAACAGAAAAGTATTTTCATTAAAATAAAAATTCAAACGAAATTAGAACTAATTTGACCATCTACCTTTTTTTAAATCAACCCCACGTTTTTTATAAAAAAATGGTTGACGTCATTGCATGGCAACGCGAATAGTTTGAATTTGTTGGCCAGTGTTATCAAACGAAGGTGCAATCTGTTTTGAAATTGTCAAGTCACAATGGAAACGTAATCAATAACGTATGAAAACTACTGTTAATCTAATGTTGTTTTTGTATTTATTCATATTTCTGTGTCCCTAACTATTTACAGTGCATTGCGCATGGACCCTTTTTGATACATGAAACATAATACACTCGGTCGCAAAGATTGTCTGCATGTGGTGGGTTTTTCAGCGGTTTATATTTTTTTACATCGTTATCCGTTCAGTTTATTGTTATGTGATATGTTTCTCTTATCTCTAACTCTCAGATGCAGTATATACTTTTTTATTTTGAAATATTCTGTTCTGTATTTTATGGAAAAAGTAAAATAAAGCAATTATTTTAAAAAATTATTTGCATACTCGTAAATGAATTTAGATGCAAAGTAACATTTTTAAAAAAAATGATGTATAGTACAATATATAAAAGATACAATAAGCATAAAACATGGGTATCAAACACTTATTTTAGATAATTAATAAAACAATAGTGTTGGCTAATTCCTGGTTATGGTTCACTGATAAATTAGACGCATACCCCATGATTCCTTCGTAAATTTAGTAGGCACGAACCTTGTTCACAGTCATTTGTCAAAGCTAGATTGAAAACGCGTAACTATTTATGTGCCCTGGAACTGATTTCGTAATTCTGTATTTTCACGCTTGGTCAATGATATCCCCAAAACACAAACACAATTATTGATTGCACAAGTGCTCATACTATATATTATCAATCGATTTATTGAAACAGTTACGTACATAGTTATTTAAAAGAGAATAAATATCTCCGAATATCAATGAAATTAAAAAAAATAAATTATTAAACAATCCGTAAATTATGAGTTTTATTATTATTAATTTTAGTTTATTACTTTGTACCTTCATAACTTTCGTCAAACGCTTTTGTATCCATACACACTTAATCCTTATAAATTACAATACACTACTTTAGAGTATTATCTTCAATTAAAATTAGATACACATTTAAAATAAATGAAATAGCTATTCGGGTGATCTCCATATATGCATTATGTATTATTTAAACCTCATACACTTTCTTTCTAATTTTAAGTTGCTGGATTGATCTTAGCGAACTCATCTAAATTTTGTGTGTACAGACTTATATTGATTATCTTTATTATAAAAGAAGTTTAAACAAAATGTAATTTCCGTGCTACAACGGAAGTATAAACGGAACTTATAACTCGTGATACCAATCAATTTGCAGATATGATATTGCAATACAATAACGTCTTGACTGACAAGTTACAATATTTACAAATTAACAAATTCATATATCTACCATTGAGCGTTGGAATACTACGAGAAAACTAATTGAATCATTAAATACAGAAAGCAAATACAGCATTAAAAACATTTATATACGATGTCAGATACATCAGAATTAATAAATTAAAACCAACATCTTTTAGAAGATCATTTTCTATTACTAGTTCTTGTATTTCTATAAATAAACGCTATAATAAAATAATAAAAATGAACTCTAAATGTTAACTCACGTGATGGATTGTTCTAAGAACTAAAATAACATTAATTCTTGACACAAGATCACTTTCAGCAGACCCGGTAGATGGTCTTATTTTACCCAAACATTGCATAGGTGCAGCAACAAAACGAGTAACTCTAATTGCGCTGCCATCAAGAAGCATAATCCATAACTTGCCTCAGGTGTTGTGACCGTGAGTTCTTATTATAGAAGCAGTACCATATAGTATGCGTAAAGCTTTCAAAGCACATTTGCATTACATTACTAATTATTATGAGATAGATTACATGTGTGATTTACAAACATTCGGACATGATCGAGAAATAAAAACATGTCCGAATAACACATACTGCTATTTTAATCGGTCATACAGAGCTGCTATAGGATTAATGTAGGTAAAATAACTAAATATCAATAATGCATTACACAACATATTTTTGTAAATTGAATTAAATAAAAACATATACTGAGTGTTCTAAAATTACACACCAATGTACATAAAATACATAGATAAACTTATTGAAGTTAAGATAAATTTTCTAAATAAAATTAAGACTTGCAAAATACATATTTGCACGCTCAATATGCTTTTAATTAATATCATTAAGTTCACAGGAGTATGTATTTATTGATATCACACAAAATCAAATCTAAGTGATGATTCAACGTCGTGCTATCAAGCAGGGTGTTTCACGCCAACTTCGAAGCAAGATGTATAAATATATGAATCATTTTGAGAATATGCAATAAATTTTTTTGTTCTCTACCTTATTGCAGTCACTGTAGATGACATCCAACAAAATAGCTTACAGTCAATTAATGAAGCATCTACATAAAATATATCTAAACGTAATTGCAACATTTATCTTTACAAATCATAATAAAAAGAGGTAAATTGAGAATTTAATAAAATTCCTCATATTCAGGAAATAAGATAATTTAAAACAAATTAAAACTTGGAAGCTACATATGTTTTAAAATAGCCATTCCAAGTTGATCTACCCAGTACATATATTAATATTAAAACGAAATTATAATGTATCATATACCTTCGTTTTTTTTTCAATTTTTATTTAAATGAGAAGTTTGCGTGATAGCAATTGTTTAAAATTCTGTACAGCTCGACATCTACGTAAATGGCACCTAAACACGTTATGAAACAACGGTTAGATATTTCACACTAATTTCACGGAAATTTAAGGGTACAGGTTTAGGGGAAATCAGTATTATTTACTACCTAATGAATAATTTAAATTCTTTTCCATAGTTGGTCAAAAACTTGTGTAGGTCTGCGTTGAAAAAGTTATCTTAAAAATAATTATTGCTTTTTTATTATTTTTTGTATGATCATTACTTAAAAAAAATAATTTGAAACTTCAAGTATAGTTTCTAACAAATCACATGTTTAACTTTTAAGAATTTTGTTATGTTTAAAACCTAGGTAATATTATTTTTCTGTCCATATTTTGTCACTTTATTAATATTTTTGGATCACAAAAATAGAATTTCCCTGACCCACGACACTAAAAATCAGACTAATATGATTAGTATGATTTTACTACAACGTTATTTTATGTAATTTTTGAAAGAAATATCAAAATGAGAAATTTTATGAACTTTAACGCTAATATAATAATTAATAGTTGTGTGTTGAATATTATATATATTTTTCACTGTAATATGACGAAACACTCATTTCAGAAAGATTAATTTGAAGCCTTGAACCAGAAGCACTAGCAGAATCGGTTGTTCTCTTTCTTTGTATTTGATTAGCAGTTTGAAGTTTATTTTGAAGTGAAACTGCAATGTAACTTTCCGCTATCTTTGTAGATTAATTGGTTATATCTCCTCCAGTATCAATCAGCAGTGTTGCTGAACTGCGCCGTAGACAATCTACGGTATAATCCCTAGGGTTTGCTAAACCAAGGTAGCAGCAACTTCAATCGAAATTCTTCTAAAGATATGAAGACCTACACACTGAACAATTTTCTTCCCCTAGAGCAGGCGTATCAAACTCGTTTACCACCAAAGGCCACATCAAGTATGACACACAAGCCGCGGGCCGTATTACCAAAATATTGTAATTCCCATTTTTCATCAAAATTGCGATGTTCATCTTCAATTAATCGTTTCTTACTCATACTGGTAGAGGGCTTTGACATTATTTTAAAAATTCATTTAATTATGTATAAAGAAAATACTACACTTTCTGATGTCTTGAAAATTGTTGCGTATACACTGTTACAATGTTGTATTCGTTGCAACTAAACTGCACAGTAAACTGCAGAGGGTTACGTTAGATATGAGCAGTTTTCGCGCACATTCGATAAAGTTCGACGACGATAGTTCATGGTCTACCCAAGAGGTGCGCTGTTGTCGTTTTTACCCGCGATATTCAAAAATAGTATTGTAATTTTTATAATATCAGCATATTCTCAAGACATCATATTTTTTTATAAATTACATAACACTTTATGACACTTATAACAAAATATGATGTCTTGGGAAAAATCTTTTGTAGATTAAATGAAAAACAATTATTTTTACATTGTTCGGAAATAATTTTTTTTAAGTATTTGATACCAACCTTGCCGGCCCACAGACAACTTGTAGGCGGGCCGCGTGTTTGACATGCCTGCCCTAGAGCAATATTAAGGTTCACTTCTCCAGTAACAACAATAACACGTCGAGTGTTGTGTGTTTTGGAATCAGCAATTTTGAAAATTAAGATGTCCGCTCTGTCATCACACCGACAAGCTCCTGCTAGCCCGAATACTATCACCACTTTGAAATGAATTGTAGGTATTTATTTACCTTAATCATCAGGAAACCTTTATCTGGAGCTCCTCTAAGAAATTGTCCAATTTCTGATCGCGAAAATGTCTTTGATTTTTTGCTTGATATTCAAAAGATTTTTTCTTTAAATATGCAGTTAATTTGGGAAACTTTTTAATATCAATATCTTTCTTCAGTAACAATGTGGTTTTTAAGATAAAGAAAATGGTCTACAAAATACAGATAATAATTGTCTTCTCTACGAAATAAACAAGGAGAACTTGTTCTGTAACTACTGCGCCTTTTTTTTTAGAATTGCATCAATTTTCAAGTAATGAGTACGCTTTCTGATATCTGTCTTTAGATTTGCTTGGCAGTAAATCTTTCATTCCCGTATTGGATGAATTGTAGTCTTCTACATGACTATTTTTATACAGATCATACTTATCACACCGTTATTAGCATGAAGAAAGGACAAGGAAAACTTGCAAAAAGTTATGAAGTTTTATTCTTGTAAGTGTTTGTTAACTAGTCAACAAGGAATAGAACTTAACTGGTCAATAAACAACAGAAACAGAATTGATCTGGTTTTTGTGATTTTGATTGTCTCTATTTTTATTTTCTAAAATTTAATTATTTGATTTCAGAAAAAGTATATACAATACACGTCAAGAAATTCTCTTTACCTGACGCAACCTCGTCAGGTAAAGTGTCACTCGCTTGACTTTTAGGCCGGACGCAAGTTGAGACGCAGCTTGGTGAGATGGGGTGAGGTGACCCACCGTGAGATTCTGTGAAACGAATAAGAGAATACTACACCGCATGTTCGTACGCAGGGTGAGCTGACGCAGTTTCAGAGCGCCCATGAGCTGCGAAGGTTTGTGCTCGTGCCGCAGTTATCACTAGTGAGTATCACCTGCGAATGAAATATAGTGTTGAAAGTGAACTTCACGATGGAGGAAAAATTAATAGAGGCAGATCGAGGGAGAACAGTAGTGTACGATACGTCACACGCTGACTATTTAAAAATCAAATAGTCAATAGTCAATCTCATCAAACCGAAGCAACCAGTCAGAATGACCCTGAAGGCAAAGCAGAAAGGGATACATTAGTTAATTTTATTAGTTATCAGTTTAACTTTTCTTCTAACTATTTTCCTTTACTATCCTACCTCTAATTTTGAGTTGCGCTATATCATCTTTTGTCTTTCTTCTTATTTTTCGAGCATTACTTATACATATTGAACAATTTTACCTGTTCTTTTGTAATGGCAATAAATTAATATTAATAAATAAACATTGATGTATTCTTTCGATCAATCTTTCATTCTTGTACAGCTTACAGATTGAGAGCTGACTGGTGAGATGCCCCTCCCACAAAATGCGCAGTGAATTCTTATAATATTTAGGATGAGACCGAGCAGTCTGGAAAAATTGTCTTACATCGAAGTGTAATATGTTTTCTATATATGTATCTCTTTTCAGTATATTACAATTTCTTATCTGCATTTACTCCTTCGTCCGGCTAATGTATGCGATGATGAACAAATGTTATCATTTCTTTTTTCCGAATACTTTCTGTGTCTCACATTGACCTACAAAGTCGCGCAGCGAGAACTCCTCCCAGCGGTTAGCACTCGGCCTGTGTACTGTACAAGAAAACACTTGTGTATATATTTTTCATTAGAAAATTCGTTATTGATAATGAATTCTCCGTGCGTCTTTCTTTTTTTGATATAACGGCTTTTTGGAAGCTTTTCACGAAGTAATGTTACTTGTTCCTCGATTTCATCGGAGTCAGATTCCGAACTTAGTAACGATTGATACATTGCCATCGCGCATATTTTCGTTTTAACACCAGGCACGAAGTTGAGATAGAACTGCCTTCCAACTTTCGCTCTCCCTGCGCGCAGTTCATTGAATGCTACTTCTCTGCGTCACCTCACCTCACCATGCTGCGTCTCAACATGCGCCAGGCCATATGTAAATATCTATTTTATGAACATATCAAACATATTTAATGATTTTAAATAATTATTTAGTGCATATAATTACTATCCATGAATTAATAAATTATTTTTTTTTGGTGTTGAGTTATGTTGGGTTTCTCTCTAAAGTGGTAAACTGTCTATAAAAGACAACAATTAAACCAGAGAATTCATGAAACTTAATTACGTACAAAATTGTAACTAACACATACAAAGATATTATAAACACTCTCATAATAGACCCATATATTAAGCTAACGACAGCTTGATTTCTTGCACCTATGTATTGGCCCACAGATGCACATTCACTTTTAATTCTTGTTTCTTTGATAATGGTAAGTGATCTTACCGAAACATTTGTTAGAGAAATCTAATAAAACTTGTGAAATAAATAAAGTCGAGTTTGATTTGACGGTTTGATAATAACAGTTTGTATCTCAACACGTACATATGTGCATATACTTTTATGTATAAATGTATATATGTATGCTTTTGATAGTTAATAACAGTTTGATTAATCAACAGAACTTTTAAATATATATAATGTTTCACCAAGAACCTACTGCTGAAACAATTAGTAATATTAAAAAATTGAAGAAAATGTAAAAAAGTAGTTAATGTCGTTGTATGTACCAGTCGATCAATATCAAAGCTTTCGGAAATTATATTTCAGGATGCATTTCTTCAAAGTGTGGAATGGCACACACTTAATATACGATTATGTATATATATAATATATAATGACTTTTGTTTTTAATTTGTACAGATACAGATATTCAATATGGATAAGGATTTTATACCTATTTCGTAAAATCCTTTGTTATAGGATATAAAATTATAATATATGTGTTTCTGTAGTGATAAACTTAAAACAAAAATGTCAAAATGAATTATTTTATTTAAAATATGCAATCGCGTTTGTGAAAAATCTGACATTATAAAAAAACCTGAATTTTATTTTCGTAATTAGCACCAGAAATAATATAAAAACCAGCTCTCAACTAAAACAGTATTTATTATGAATGAAAAATGTATGCATTACTTTTGGTTTTACTGTTATACTTTAACACAATAAATATACTCCAGATAAGTATATATACATATATATATATACTTTAGGCCGCTATTAATATTAACTTTCTTAATTTCCCACCTTTCCTTTTAAATTAAAAATTACCTCTATGCTTTCTCATAACGGTTTTGTAGGCTTGTGAGAAAATTACAGAATCTTCAATAAATTTCTCGCAAGAGTGTTCATATTGTAGGGCCTGTTATTTTACGATCACTTTGCGTAAAGTATAATTTGTGTAATTTGCGGGCTCAGAAGGGTGCACCTTTCGTCTTTTATTATCTGAACACAAGAGAATCTGAACACGTCCTGTTTTAATTGAAGCTGTGAGAATGGTAATTTTGACATTTCAGATGCCTACCTAATTTAAAGTTTTTGAAGACTATCAGACTGTTATCCTGTCGTACCTCGGGAAAAGGTAAGCATCCCCTTAGTATTCATGTTATAGTAGTGGAGATAAATGTAGTAATTGCAATTTGGAATGTATTGAATAGTTTACGTTACTTGGATAAACTTCGCGTGCTTCTTTCATTTGAAACAGAAAACTTATATTACAAATTATTTACTTCTATACTAAATTTATTAAATATTATTAAGAATTATAGTTTGCCAATGATTTGTGCTTTTTTGTCACATAACATTTTTAACAACTTTGATCAAGCTTAAAAAATGGTGACAGTCGTTCTAAATAAAGTTGAAATTTCACTGGAACGTTAGAGTACATGCAGAGATTGAAAGCCTATTGCATTAAGTTCGTGTATGGCTTTGATATAAACATAAAAATTAACTAAAACATAACTAACCCTATTGGACACTGCAAAGGTCTTCATGAAAGTATTAGTGCTAATCTCTATACATCCCTCCGTACATGTATAATACTGGATTTATTGCTTTTATTCAAAATGATCTTCAATAAGGTATTCTTAATTCCTGAAATTACACATAATCTTGATAATACTATAATAGTATAATAGTACAGATACTTTTTAGAATTAAAATAAAATAATGTAGTTGCAGATTTCGAGAAAGGCATATGTACATAATAGAGTACGACATCTATGGTATGAATACCTGCAGTTTATTATTCACATTTCAATAACTCCTTATATTCGACTTTCGATTGAATATTTGTAAAGAGTCAAAGGCCCTTAGAAAAGGTTTAATCATAAAAAATTGTATTACAACCTGTCATGTGACTACAAATATTGATAATATGAAGGTTTTGATAAACTTATATTTTAGCTGAAAAATGTCAAGATTTTAGAACGTTATATGAGTTTCAATGTACATTTCACCATTTAGACTACATTCCAGAAAATGTAGGTGCAGATAGCAGCGAACCTAATGAGCGATTTCATCAATACATAAAGAAATGGAATGGATGTTTGACAATCAAGAGGTAAAACGCAAAAAGATTTGTGACCTTTCACATACATTCATTTTTCATTGTAATTATAACAGTAAATATAAGTTATTTATGTTAGGGGTTCTCCGCGCGTGCGCCGTGGCGCTCTGGGGCACCGTAGAGAATAAACAGCGGTCTGGATATTCTAGAATGAACATTTTGAAACGGCTTCAAATGGAATTTTCGAGAAAATCTAGACTAGATCATTCCGGTAGCTTGTAGAACTCTTTAGAAAGATATGCATTCTCGAAGTACATAGAATATTCCAGAAAAGAATGAAACTTTTGTGAAGTTTATAGAACTTTCTAGTAGACTTATATAGCATACTATCGGACACTGTCGAAATTTTATGAAAGTAAATGAGGCGCCTCGTACCAATACGGCACCAATTCGAAGCCAGTTCAGTTTCCAAATAACAATAAAACTCTGGGAAGAAAAGGAAATGGCTGTAAGATCCTTCTGGTAGGAGGACCACCCAATTTGTTTCAATGTGTCGTTTTGTGTCTTCTTAATGTCGTAGAAAAATGAAAAACAAGTAGACATTTCAAGTGAAAGAGGAAAAATGGAAATATCGTAAATATGATTGAAGTATTTGAATTTTGGCTTTACTTGATTAGAAGTAAACAATGAAAAGAGACCTCTGTTTAAAAGATAAGTAAGCTAAAGCGACATGAAGAAACAATGAAGAGAGACCGTAGTTAGTGCTGTTTGAAAGTTCTAAGCGCCCTAGTGTATTTCCCAAGTAAGCTAAAGCGACATCTCGAGGACATTCACTCTAATATAGTTCAAAAATCTCGCAAGTTCTTTACTAGGGAGTTGCAAGATTTATAAAAGCAAAAAAGGCCCTTTACTAAATAGGCCTCAGTACCAAGCAACCTACTACTGGCATCCTTTAAGGTCGCATACTGGTTAATATTATGCGGGAAAATTAACAACACTATTAGTCGAAGAATTTATTATATAGCTCAGGTTCTCAATAATCAATTAATAGAGAAAATCAAAGACACGGAATTTGGTCTGCAAGTTGATGAGGCTACTGACAGTGCCAAGACGCACACCTTATTTGTTATGTACGCCTCCTGTATAACAATATTTTTATTGCGGACATTCTGTCCTGCAAAAGCGTTATCGAAGAGCAGAGATTAAAGATTTATTTAAGATGCTTGACAAGTTTATAAGCGAACATGATTTGGATTGGAAAAAGTTCTATCAATGCCTGGTCGCTATGGAGCATTGCAGGCGTTATTTGTATGCTATGTGGACCTATAGCATCATCTATAAGGAAGCAGTTGCATCAAAGTCGATGAGCTCTCAATTGAAATTTGTATTAGAACGTGTCGTCTTCTCGACACAAAATCAAGGCCACTGAATGTCAGATTTTTCAAAGAACTGTGTATGCAGATTTGAGTTGAACACACTGGCCTGCCATACTACTGTTGTATACGATGGCTTTGCCATAACAAGAAAAAAAATTCTATAAGATGAAAACTCCAGGTACTTTGCCGAACTTTTACTGAAAATAACGTATTTGTGCGATATATTTGACAAACTCTTGCGACAATAGCAATTTGCTTCTTCCGATTTAGCTGAATTTCGAATATCAATCAAAAATGAATAACCAACTGAGATCAAAAGCTGTAATGATTCTCATTCGTTTTGCGACACTCTATTTATCCGAAGCCGGATTTTCAGTTGCAGCTGTTATAAAAAGCAAATATGAATTAAAAATTGATGTGGAGCAAGAAATGAGAGTGCAGTGGTAAACCTTATTCCGCGTTTCGAGAAAATGAATGGCGATCAGCAATCTCACCCGTCATATTAATTTACTTGAAGCTTCTTGTTGTTGTTTCAAGTTTTCTTGTGTTTTCATATTTTAGTATGATGATTCTTTTGATTCAATTTTAATAAATATGAGCTTTACATTGCGAGGTTTTTTAAGAGTTCTTTTCATCTATATGTCAAATTAGTGTCATTGTACACATATTTTTACAATGGCGCCGGGATAAAATACCAAATCTGTAAGTGCGCCGCGATTACGCTTGGGAACCCCTTTCTATATATTTCTGAGGCAATAAACTAAAAAGAAAAATGTGAAAATGTGATAATTTGTGTTTTTTGCTCTAAAATAAGCAATCATTTTGTAAGAAAACCTAACTAAGAATCAGCACTAAAATAATACAAAAGTCAGCTATGAAAAACTAACTGTTTGCAAACCTGTGTTATTCAAAACTAACAATAAAAGCTGCTGTTATTGCAGGAAATATAAGAAATGTGACTACTTCTTGAAAAAAAATATGAGCGAGTTCAAAGAAAAAAATGTTTGAGGTTGGTTTTAAAACTGATAATTCCTATTTAATTTTAAAGATTTTTTAGATAATATAGTCGTATTTTTGTACTTTGTATTTAATACAGTTCAAAATTCCAATTGTTATATTCATCCTCTCTTTTCTACCATTATTGCAATCGTGACAACCCCTGCTTGTTAGGTCGGCTCTCTTCATGAAACATTGCGTGATTGTCGAGGGATGCCCGAAGAAGGAAAAACATGGTGGTCGGGTCGGAGAGCCTATTTAGGAAAAAGTACTCCGTCCACGTACCACTTGAGTCCGGTGGCGTCGTACAGGCCTTTCCGTGTCGACGGCGTCATTAACGAACAGGGTGAGTCAATTTGTTCTATCGATTTAAATAAGAATTATGTATTACATAGGCGTATGTACATATACATATAAAAGAAACAAATATTTTAATAAATTTTCTAAAGACTGTTTGACATTTGACTACTTTTAAAACTTTATTCGTTTAGTAGTCAACGTTTTTAGAGTTTGAAATTTATATTTATGGTAATTAAAATGAAGTGCCGACATCTGTTTCTAATTAATAAAATTTTTAGTGTACCAACAGTTTATAGGATCAAAGTTTTGCTTGTTGTATTTTCAGTCATATTTAATATTGTAAAATATCTAAAAGATTAAAAAAAACATTAAGATGCCGTGATATTGCAAACCCCACACAAATATTTATTGTTATAAATCAAGTAAATAGTGGCTGCACATGTGCCAACACATTAGAATGGGATTAAATATAAGATGTTGCAATATTTTACTTTTTAATAATATAATTTATCGCCAACCGTCAATAAAGCAATGGATTACTATATGTTTTACGGAGGTAAACAAACACTTTATCGTACTGTAAAATAAAATACTTTACCTGCCGTTAATATCTGTCAACGTAGCCATGACTGATGACTTTAAACATAAATCGTTTTTCGCTGTCATAAAATGTGATAAGTTCTTATATCTTCATTTTTTAAATTACAAATTTTTGCTGTTGCCGATAAAATTTCACCATGTCAGTAAAGTGCCTTTATCGAACTCGCCTGTAACTCGTCGCGCTCGCTTCGCTGACTTGGCTCATAAATCAGACTCGTTCGATTAAAGAATTACTGTACTGACTTGGTACATAAATAACTATTACAAAATCCATTTTAGGACTGTCATAGAAATAATCATACTTCCTTTGACATTTACCATAATTACCTTTTAATGTTTGTAATTGACATACAAAAAATACAAATTTGTCAGCAATAGCCGCCTATTACTTGCAGTGTTTTCGTGCCGAATGTAATTCGTAGGTACTAAAACGCACTTAGTACATGTTCTAATATCAAATTAAGAGAGTTGTTTACACCCAAAGTTACTTTTTCCGTAGCCCTGAAAGACCACCTGGAATATTTTGCAAGAAACATATATAGCTTTCATGCGGAGTAAGGTTTATGTTCATAGTATTTGTCGCGTTCAGGTAGTTAAATATTCCCAAAATGTATGTGGAGGATGTTGATATTTCGTGGAATATTAATGTGTATCTATAATCTAAATTCACAATGTTTGTAATTGATGTACTTACGAGTAAATCGCTAAGATATAATCATATTCAACGAAAACACACAATTAACCATAATCATTGTTTAAAATACATATTCAATTTGTAGGGGCTGTCACATAGTCGTATGTTATTGGACACTTATGCTAGACCATTTCAAAAGCTTTTTTATTTTGTTTACTTCGGTTACTTAGATCAATGTTTGAGGTTATGTAGTTTGCCACGTAGTTTGGAGGTTATAGTTTGCTACGCTTCTTGCTTTTTGTTTTCACTTCAGTTTATTTGATTCTGTACCTTTTCATATTTGTGTAGTAAGCACACGCTCAAACTAAATTCGATCATCATACAAAAGCTCTTTGAACCCATTAATGGAAACTGACTAAGGCTTACCTACTAAAGAGAATAACCAAGTATTAAATAATATATAGGTATAGAAAAGTATTATGAAACAAATTTATTTATAATACTTAATTGGCAATGCCTGTCATGTAGTCGTATTTTAGTAGTAGATGATAAATATCCTTAAATATTACTTAATTATTTTAATTTCTTTGTTCTGAAGTTGTTTTTGTCGATGTTAATTTGTTGTGGTATGTATGTAGTTCGTATTTTGGCAATGTCACTAGTGATTCTATTATATGCCACTGATTGCATTTACGATTTTGTACAGTGCTACAAGTGGTTTTGGTATTTATGAGAGGAAATTTGAATGCTTAAGTTTAATAAATAATGTTCACCAACCTTTTATTAGTACACAAATATATATTTCATTAAATGTAAGTATTTCTGAAAAAGCATCGGCTATTTCCTATATTTAAAGTGGCGAACAATGTATAGTATGTAACAGGCTTATATATACTCAAATTTGACTTATTTAGAATATTTTTTCAGTGCCTTTCATAGTAGAGAAATTGATGTTTTAATTAATCTTTACACAAATTGACTTACTTCTTGATACGTATGATATTAGGTAACAAACAATCTTTCATTTAGAACACACGCTTTGTAATTAGCAAATACCAATTAGGAACTATATTTCTCTGCGTCATTTATTTACTGTGCCTATTACATCATTGCTAAATATTTTAAGCATATTTTAACAACATTTACTTTACTTTTGACACTTTTATAAATAAACAAAATAACTTTATTTCAACTAACTACTCCAATGTTTTATATCAAATTTATATTTTTACTTTTTGCTCAACCAAATATTCCTATAGATTCTTCATAAAATTAATGACAGTTCTATAGTAACATTGGAAGAATTTGAACTATATTATATTTATATGACCTTATATAATAATAATTCTCATATCGGGTGTTATAGTTACGAAAATCTTAATTTAAATTTATGTTTATTTTAATATACTATCATAATACACCTTTCTCAATGTTAATTTAATAAAAATGTTATACAGCATTATTAACTGATAACTGTTAGAAAGAAAACTTGATAAAAATGATATGTACCTCATATAAAATAGAAAGGTAATTATTTTCTATTAGTTTGTGAGATATTCTGTACTTTATTAGAACAACGTCGCTTTTACATTAGAGAGTATCAGGAAAGGAAACGTATCAATGGGAAATGCATTTATATATCTTATGACTGCACATATTTAAGGATGTTGAAAACATGTTATTAAGACAAACGTGTGTAAGGGGCAACATTAGTTTAGTTATTCACTCATTCTGTGTGATACATTCTGAAGTTTGTATTGTTACAACCTGTCAAGCCAGGCGTATGAACAATATTACTCAAATTTCCATTTATTTTTGATTTATGTATTTATTTGGATATTGTATACCGCACACAATACTACATAAAAGTAGTGAAAGTTGGAAACAGATAAATACTTAATACAACATGTTGGGAATTGTTTATCAATGGAAGCTTCAAATAATGACGTGTTGCTTATCTATCAAAATAGCCCGTTTATTCTCACGCAAACATTTATCATTTAATAAACTTCTATCAAATCGTCAGACAAAAACTACAAAGGAATGGTGATAACAGAATTTGTGTTTATTTACTTGTTTTAATTTATATTCTATAGGTGCTTGAATATATCTTACATACATACATTGTGAACTAACTATAGTTATACAGAGTGTGTGACTTATCTTAGAAATGTGCTTTAGTAGGGTTAATACAAAGAAAACATAATATTGAAATTCATAAAATCGTCTTTTTATAAATTATACTACTTTATCACATAAAAAACTGGGTCCTGATTTTAATAAACCTCGTTTCCGTGCATATCTTCTAATATATAGTGCGTTCATGATGAAAGGAAGAAATTCGTTTAAAATTCAAGTAATTATTTTAAAGAAAAACGCTTGGACAGATCGATTAGTATTTTTAGTTGTGAATTTTTTGACATAAGGAAATTATATACAGGATGTCTAAAGAAGAACATATGCAGCAATCATTGTTTTTTTTAAATAGAACATACTGTATATTATGCCATGTTTGAATTGTATGGTAAATTATATATTTTATACGAATGTATATGTATATACATTCGTATAAAACTACATGACAGGTACAAAAAAAGAAACATACATAAATTATATAACAAAAGTAAAAATATATTTAAAAGGGCCATAACTGCAGGGACCCTTTAAAACACAGCACCAGTTGGTCTAGGATATAGGAAAAGCCTGCAGAATAAAAACCCTCCATCACAACGTCACAATACTAGAGGTCTTTATCTTCTAATAAGCAGCAACTATGAAATTTATTACTCGCTTTTAGGACCGAATCAAAACGAATGAGTGTTTCCTGACCATCGAGCTGGAATATCTATAAATTGTAGCTTCCTGCATTACACAGCTCATACTACTTCTGCTTTTTATTCTTCGTGAAGACTATTGAGGTTTGTTAATGGCCTTTGTCATTGTCTTAATTTGGTTGGTTATCCTGTGACGCGGAACTCCAGCTGTCCTTTCATCTCTTGGGTGGCCTCCTCACTGGTCGCCTGGTTGCTGGTTTTCCGTCCTTAGCAATGTGTGCCAGTCGGTTCTGGTCCATTCTATCTACATCGTCACGCCAATATCGGCTTCTTTTTCTACCCTACCTGACTATGTCCTCCACCCTGCATGTTTCTTTTATGTCGCTGTTTCTTACTCTATCCCTTAGTGTCTTTCTCGCGATGGTTCTTAAGGTTTTCCTAAGAACTAAGGTTTTACTGTTCTCAAGATGCCTCTTTGTCTTGTTTGTGTTAGCTCGAGGCTCGATACTATAGTTTAATACCGCTCTAACACAGGATATATATCCGCACCTTACTGTCAACGCTCACATAGTTGTTTTTGGAGATGATATCTCTTCAACAGCCTGATATTGCTGAAGTTTTACTGACCTGTGTTTTGATGTCGTTTATCGGGTTGCTGCTGCTTGATGTATCCACTCCCAAATATCCGAAGCTCGTTACCTGTACGTTCCGTTTATTGTCTATTACGATCTTACATCTTACTGGTTCCTTGAAGAAAGTCGTGCATTTTGTTTTATCGATGGAAATTGACATGTTGCATTTTTCACTCGTCTGATAAAACGTATGTGTTTGTCATTGTAAGTCGTTTTCTGTTTCTGCAAGGATTACTGCATCATCCATACAGCATATCATGCTAATTGTCTTGTTATTCAGTCTGTATCCCTTGTTCATTATTGTCACCTCGTGTATAATCTCGCCTATGACGAGGTTAAAAAGGAATCGGCTGAAACTATTCCCTTGTTTTATTCCTGTTAGTGTTGATATATCTTTTGTAGTTTGAAAATCCACTTTTATTCTTGTTGTGTTACCTGTGTTCAGGTTTCTGATTATGTCTATGATTGACACTGAGAGAACAGGGCACCGGTTGTCGATCTGTTCTTCCGGAATATTTGTTGCCCGTCTTTATTTTCTATGATGTCTTCGAGGATGATTTTTCATGGTGGTGCAGAGCAGGGTTATTCCTTTGTAGTTTCCGGGTTGTTTTTTTGTTTTTTTTTTTCTGAAAATAGGTATAATTATACTCTTATGCCATTCTGTTGGTATGCTCGATATGGTTATTATTTTGTTGAACATTTCTGTTAATCTCTTTGCTAGTTCTTCACCACTATATTGTACGAATTCATTGGTTTATACCTGTTTCAAAAACCATCATTTCATTCCCAGCGAATCAGACATCTCTGTAAAGATTACAGGGGTAATTCAGATCAAAGACATAAAAATGTTCTCTGTCTTCGAGCAAAAATATACCAACATCACTTTACATGGAGAAAGTTGTGCTTTAACTTCCTTGGTGGTGATGAATTTGAAAGTTTCTCTTTTATAGCTGACAACCTACTGGAAGGTTTAAAGTAATGGCATCAAGTTTCGTGGCATGCAATTTTTGACAAGACAGTCTTTTTGATTGCACTCCATGGTGTGCTCAAAGTCCAGCTTTTTGTATACGATGCTATGGACAGATCGTACACTAACGCCAATATTTTTTGAAATTGCGTATTCGAAATTGAATTTCGAATACACAATGCACCTGGTTGTCTTTTATTCTTCATTTGTAAATTTTCGATACTATTTCTGACACCTGAATACGCAGTACATGCCTTTCCGAACACTCCTTGCATTTGCGTATGAAATTGGATTGGTTGCAAGCCTTCAGCGCACAAAAATTGAACGGCCTCATGCTAATAAACAAATGAATTACTGATAACAAATGTCATTTCAAAGTCACAATGCTCAAAAGTGCCAAGTCGAGCGCATATGGGTTCAACTCGACATCTCTTGTAATATAGAGTAGATGTCCAATATAGAACCACTTGTGGTACCCCACATAGTGGGGTACCACAAGAATAAAGACTGGGACCAATTTTATTTGTGATATTTATCTCCAAAACAATGAACTGAAATTAAATTAAGAGAAAACTCTGCCTCTCTCTTTTTACAGCTATCCCATACCATTCGATATCTGGGGCTCATGATCGATAATAAACTGAACTGGGACATGCATATATCGGAATCAGGTACTCGTTGGCGACGGCTACGTATTGCTTACGTAGACTGAAGACCATTGCTACCCTTGCAGCTTCAAAATCTGCCTATTTTGCAACTTCCACAGTTGAATCAGATACAATATACAAATATACAACTTTTCCACATCAGTTGACGAGTATACTGTAAAGCAATAAAATAATCTGTACAAAATTGAAAAGATAATCAAGATTTTTATATATAGGTAAAACTCTATGAAACCTAAAGTAACTGTATTTAATCGCGTTAATTAAATTAAATCGAGTAACTTAACTGCGGAACTATAGAAGGAGTGATTATACATTTCGTCGAATCTTTTATATGAAATTTACGTATTGATTTTTTTTATTACCAATAATAACAGATATTGCATATGAAACAGGATTAAAAGGCAATTTAACTATTTCTAAATAGGAAAAAATTCATGTATGTAATATCTCTTTAATTCTTCCCTTGATAAATACTAATGAAAGAGGTAGTATGTAACAGCTTTAAATCTATCAATCATTATAAATAATTATGAAAAAGGCATAGAAGGCGCGCAATAAAAAAAATAAAACGTGCCTGTAGTCGCTTTTTGTAGTCTCAAACAGATAAATAAAGTATACAGTTTCTCCTTTAGCCTATGGCCAGCTGTCAATCTCTCTAAAAAGCGTAACGTATACAGCTTAAGTTGACAAACGTTAAATGGATTCTTGGCTTGAAGTCTCCCTTTTGCGAGGAAACTTGACAAAGATCAATAGCTGACTTTAGAGCACTTGATCTGGGTCAATATAGATAGTAACCCCATTGGTACAGCTAAATAAATACGTAATTAAGATTTATGATGGAGAAAAATGAGATGATAAGGTCTCTTTTTTAAAATTTGGTAAGTAATTTACAAGTAAATTTTGCACAACTGTAAAAGAATTTAATTAAAATATCAAAATTTCCCTATATTAACCCAAATAATTAGCTCTTTACTTTTCTTTATAATAGCTTTGATGTTATGTCAATTTATGTAAATGTTGACAGTTGTAATCAACGTTCATCATAAGATATTACATTAAAAATGTTGGCCCTTAACCTTGACACATACAAAAACTCTTTAAGTTTTCAAAAACGTTTCACAAATGTTGAGGGATTATGTTAACACACACTTTTATAGTGGCATCATAAAACTTTCAATACTAAAATCTGTGGTTTTAAAGATGGCGCTCTTGATGTGCGGAAGACTTTTGTGCCCTTGGAGACCTGCAGGAAATTCGCTAGTTGATTACTGAAAAGGTGTTCCAAAACACTGTCTGGTTGGAAATATCTTGTGTAAATTCGTCATCATGTATCTAGTTAATAGAGCTTAACGGAATTTAACCGACTCAGCTAATAGGGATCTGTTGAAATAACTAATATTACTTTATAAAAATGTTAATCTCAACACACTTCTTTATTATACTCGGTACTATGCGGGTATCATAATGTACATTTCTGAAGTGTTGTTTCATAAAACACAGGCTGCCCTCCTCTTGTTTTCCAGGAAAGGAAGATTGGAGGATGCAGGAAATGTCGAAATAATACTCTTTATGAATTACATACACAAAACAGAACTAAAATTTTTATTTATTATTCTTATTTCCGACAAGATCAATTATATTATCATCAATTTTGTTATACAATCTTGTGCATGGTCTGCTGTTAAAAATTTTCTTCAACAACTCTGATCAACACATTTGTTGCAAGAAAATTTTGCAAAAAAAGTGTGTTTAAATATTCGCCAAACATTATCATTAACAAATCTTGTTATAACAATTACGTTCAAAAGTAAAAGTGTTTCTGTCTACATAAAACAACATTAATGAAGAAAACAATGATATATAACAGAAGTGAAAAAGCATGACAATAAAAATATAATATAAATAATAATCAGGAGGGGGCGTCCTTATGTTCGGGAAATGGAGGAGTTTGATTGTAGTAGGAGAGCTCTTTCTTATTGTGCTTGTTCAGTGACTCTTTATTAGTATAAATATAAAGTTTTCACACAATCGTTTCAATAGTCTTTAAAGCTATTGTAGACCAAGCAATTTATTCGGGAAGAAAGTGTGAAATATGAAAATCCAGTATTGCCCCTTTATGAAGTTCCTTATAAAAGTCTATTCAGACCATACTGGAAGAGATGTCAACGGTTTACTGGGATTCTAAGTAACTCTTAAGTGAGTATGTTTCAAGATATAGTAACCTGTGGGAGCTTTCATTTGCACTATATCTTGAAACAGAATATATATGTATAGTCCGTATCAAGATATAGTGCGAATGCAAGCTCCCACAGGTTACTATATCTTGAAATGGACTATACATATATATCTGTTTCAAGATATAGCGCAAATGAAAGCTCCCACAGGTTACTATATCTTGAAACATACTATACAGTCACTCTAAGCAAGATAAGGAATCACTTGATGATAACCCAATACCGGGGCGGTCTATCTAAGTGACCATTTCAGGAATTGTTTAAAAAATAATGAGGTGTGGCCACCACACGACTTTCTTATAAGTATGAGTGTAAAAGGCCTACTTCCCGTAGGAATGTAGAAAAACTGTCTTAACACAATTGTTTTCAAATTTCATTTTGAATAAATGTGAATTCTTTATAAATTTGTTTAAACTTAGTGGTTGACGAAATATTGGAAAAATTCGATGTTTTCACTGAAGTAAAATACTACTTCCGGTCTAACGATTTTATTGAAAATGGAATTAGATCTCAAGAGGGAGATTATACTCCTAAATACAAAATTTGGAATTGATAGCTATAGCCGTTTGACCGCGATCGTAGTTACACACATATTGACAGACAGACACTCAGAATACTTCCTTGTATGTACTACGTATAAGAAAGTAAAAAGTTGAAAAACAATAATGGAAGATGCTCGGCAAAGAAAAACAAAACCATTTTAAAATTTTGTAATGATTATCTTAGCAACACTAACGTCAGCGCAAGATGGGTGCAAAGAATACTCATGCCGACGCAAAAACAAGCGCGTGGTATGTTTTCGTGTATCCTTGGATCTCTATGAAGGCAGGGATGGTGTATTAAGTCGAATTTTTAATGAGGATGAACTTACGTTCAACATTATGAACATGAGTCCAAGCAAGACTCCAGTGGCAGTGCAGTGGCATAAAAAAGATGCACCACCACGCAGGAAGTTTAAAGCGCCACAATCGGCCGGCAAACTTATTGCTACTGCTTTATGGGTCTCAGACTTCCTCTTAAATGATTGCAAAGATATAGATATAGACATATTTCATAATTGAAGAGTACTACGCTTCAATCCTAGAGCGGTTAAAACAAGTCATTAAAGAAAAAAGAAAGGGAACATTGACAAAAATTGTCCTGTTTCTGTACGGTAATGCTCCTGTCTAAAAGAGTCGTGTTGCGCCGGCTGGTCACTTCAATATTTTGAATCACCAGACCTGGCTCCTAGCAAATTTTACGCTTTACTTAAAATCAAAAAGAGCAACGTGAGAAGAAATATTCGAACGATGAAGATTTAAACGCAGTTTCTGCGTATTTTTCACAGAAAGATAAAATCCTTTTTTTTTTGAAGGCATGCGCGAGCTAATTGAAAAAATGTATTAGGGTTGCAGGTAAATATATTGAAAAAGAAAAAATATTTTGTTTTTATTTTCCTTCCATTTCGCCCAGTTCGCGAACTTAAAACGCTCCCTCGTAAATGAAAATCAGAATGTATCATTCGCCTAAACAACTATTATAAGTATACCCTGATTTTCATTTTATCGTGCCATTAAAAAATGGAGGACCAATGATTCGCCTACCTCACGTTGGTAATTATAATAGGACAACTAGCAGTATGGACAGTAATATTCGATTAACTTGAAACAAATTAAGAAACCCTGTGAAGCTGACATTAAAACTTCAAGATTCATTTTTAATTTGGTAGCTTGAGCAGGTGATGAGAAAGTCTTAGACAAACAGACAACAACGGACATTCATGCCTAGTTTATGTGAATGACGTATGGGTAGTATTTACAAGAAAGGACAACGATTTAACCAAAAGAACAAAACCAGAAGGAGGTAGCTCTAGAAACAATTTTTTTGTTAAAAGTGCAAGTAAAAGAATACAAATTCGAAATTATTTAATACTTTATATATTTGGAAGTATTCATAAAACATATTAATACTAACTAGCCAGATATCAAACCACGAGAAAAATGTCTGAATGTTTGATTCAATAATAAATTTCTTTTAGAAATGGAGGAAATGAATACTTATTATAGAAATTATGCTGTCTGTTCTTATTATTATTTTATGGAAATTATTTTGCTCGTATTAATCAATTGTGGAATTGTACAATCCACAACCATATTAATTCTCTTGTATTATTTGATATACAAGGTTAGTCAAAAGTATGAAATGGGCGGTTTATTTCCGTAAATATAAACTTTAGAACAAATTGTCTGTAACATAAGGTTTTACTTTCTTATACGTAGTATAAGGAAGTATTGTGATGATGAAAATTTTCGACCTCGAGATTTTTGCAGATGTCCACGTTTTGAAGTCCCATGATACCGAAAAAGTGGTTTTTAAAACATGTCTGTGTGTCTGTCTGTGACCACGATAGCGGTCAAACCGCTATAGCTATCAATTCCGAATTTTGTATTTACGTGTATAATCTCACTCTTGAGTTCTGATCAGTTTTTCAGTAAAATCGGTATACCCGAAGTAGCAGTTTCAGTGAAAAAATCGAATTTTGCCAATATTTCGTCAAATACTAAGTTTAAACAAATTTATAGAGAATTCATATGTACTTAAAATTAAAATTGAGAATAATTTTATTTATAAAGTTTTTCGAAATTCCTACCGGAAGTAGATCTTTTACTCTTATCGAAAATCAGTTTTTTGCGAATATTTCGCAAGTCATGCTTTTTAGACAAGTACGTTACGAGTATAAAAGTATTTAAAACATAATTTTCAATATCTTTTGTATACAAAAATTTCAAAATTCAGACCGGAAGTACCACGTATTAAACTCTTATCGAATAGCGATTTTTTGTAAATATGTCGTAATTTATGCATTCTATATATATTTATCAAGAGTACAAAAGTATTTAAAACTGGATTTGCAATATTTTTTGTACATATGAAATTTCAAAATTCGGACCGGAAGTAGCACTTTTACTCTTAGCGAGTAGCATTTTTTTTCGAATATCTTGCAAAGTATGCATTCTATAGCGATTTATTAAGAGAATGAAAGTACTTAGAATAGGATTCTGAATAAGTTTTGTATAAAAAATTCTTAAAATTGTATAGTTTGAATCGTTCATACGTATAAGAAAGTCGTGTCATTTTTTTACTAATAATGTTCTATTTCCTAGCCTACACCTTGTTTTTGTAAGTAAATGCATTTCCATGGTATGTATTTTTTTTTAAATGGCAAGCAAGCATTTTTTTTTGCTGATTTTTATTCCTCTTCTTTTTCTTGAAATGACTTGATATTTCTTTCATACACTTGAATAAGAAAATTTCTGTGTAAAATCAGAATTTTCTAAAAACGGCAAAATGTGACATGAAAAGAGATTACATATACAGTTTTTAATACTCCTTTTTATTCATTTGAGTATGATTCTACAAAAAACGATAGTGGCCACTGCTTCGCCAGTTATTAATCATGTCATTGTGAAGTACCTTTCAATAAGTGGACAAGCTAATTTAATAAGAATAGTTTAATTTTCATTTGTAAACCTGGTGAAAGTCAGTGAAACTGAAAGAATAGAAATACTAATGATGGTTGGTTGTGGAGATCGGCAACGTTCACAAGAAAATGTTTGTCATTTGTTCAATAACGTTCACCCGGAGAGAAATCCTATTGTACAAACCACAGTGTCTAAATTGGTTAGAAGATATAGAGAAACAGGAAATGTAAGAGATATCATAAGGTCTGGACGTCCAAAATCAGCCACAAATGACGATCAAGCTCTCAATGTTGTACTTAATGTGATGGATAATCCATTTACATCAACCACGCAACTGTCTTTGGCTAATTATATTTAATTTTATTTTCTGATGAAGCTCCTTTTTGTTTAAATGGATTTCTATACAGGCACAACTGTCGCTACTGGTCAAGTGAAAATTCTCATCGGATGATGGAACACCATACACAGAATCCACAAAAACTCAATGTCTGGGCTAGTATTATTGGGCACCACATAATAGGTTCATACTTTATAAATGGAAATTTGACAGCAGATGAACACCTAAACCTATTGCTTGATCACATTGTAAATTTATTTCCAGATGAAGATCGACAAGGAATGCCAAACCGCAGTGTTTGGTTTCAGCAAGACGGCGCTCCACCACATTATGGAGTTGATGTTCGCCTATTTCTAAATAAGATCTTTCCCACTCGTTGGACATGACATCGAGGATCTATTGAATGACCTGCTAGGTCGCCTGATTTGAGTCCCCTAGATGTTTTCCTTTGGAGACAATTAAAAAATAAAATTTACAAACAAAAATCACAAAATTTGCAAGTGCTGGAAGCCAGAATTAGGCATGCATTTGAAAATATAAATCAAAACTCGTTGCAAAATTCCTTGTGTAATTTCTATGATAGATTAGGATATTGTCAAGCTGCAGTTCAGTTTGAACTTGATTTTATTATTAGTAGTGTAAATAAAGTATTATGAACATTTTATATGAAATTGTCTTATTCAAGTGTGTGAAAGAAATATCAAGTCATTTCAAGAAAAAGAAGAGGGATAGAAATCAGCAAAAAACTACTTGCTTGCCATTTAAAAAAAAATCGTTACCATGGAAATGCGTTTACATACAAAAACAAGAAGTAGGCTAGAAAATGGAGAATAATTAGTAAAGAAACTTATGTTCAAGACATGTTGTTATGAAGTCTATATTTGCGGAAATAAACCGCCCATTCCATACTTTTGACTCACCTTGTATATCAAATAATACAAGAAAATTAATATCGTTGTGGATTGTACAATTCCATAATTAATTAATACGAGCAAAATAATTTCCATAAAATACTAATAAGAACAGACAACTCTCCAAACAAAACAAAAAAACACAGAGGTTAACTTTCCCTGTTTTTTTTTTGTCTGCCGTTAACCAAAGAAACAGGGCGATTTAACATCAGAAGGATATAAATGTTGCCGCATTATATAAATTATGGAAATGTCTGAAATCATTCTGTGGTTATAACTGAAATAAATTATAGTCCGGTAAGTTGCCGCGTCTGATACAACAAATATATTTTGTGAAACCAGTACGTCCCCTCATTTATCTAATAAATGAGGGGAAACTACGGTGAATTATGTTCATTTCGTGTTTGGCCAATTAAATTTATGAACGAGTTAATTAACGTTGTACAGCGGGTAGAGATTCAAAACAAACAACGACGGTATGTTATCTTTCATTATTTTCCAAGAGTTTTAAACGTTCCCCAGTGATAAGAATCAGCGGCAAACCATTACATTCCTTTTCTAAGATTTTCGAAATTATAATCTGTTTTTAACACTTAATTTCTGAATTTGGTTAGAAAATTAAAATGGAAAATATATCTACAGATTGTAGATAATCATGAGCTTTACAATATATGACTATTTTTGATTAACCATGATAAAACAATTAGTGAAGATATCATTCTACTACGTCAGCGATTCTCGACCTGGGGCGCGCGATAAAACTAAATGGAGGGCGCAAGTATATCTAAAAAAAATGAGAAAAAATATTATAAACAATTATTTAATTTTTTGAAAAAAAGCAATAAAATATATTCTGATATAACAAAAAATAAAATACACGTCTGCACTGATATAATGTATATAATAATTAACAATCAATATTAAATTAAAAACAAGATTAATAATGATTAGTGACTCACTTGGACCTGTCTTGCAGAGCAACATTTTTTGAAAGGAGGTTTAATATTACAAACTGACACTCTAACCTCTTTTTCTATATTTAGCTGTGATATATATTTTGTCTTCAAAGCAGCCACCGCAGACAATCCAGTTTCGCAGAGGTAGGATGTTGAAAATGATAATAGTATACAAAATGCTCTTGTTTTCAGTGCAGAAAACTTATCATCAAACCCTGCCCAAAATTCAAAGAGGATTTATTACTGAATTGTTTTTTGATTTCGACTCTTGCCGTGAAGTGTATAAAGATTTCTTCTTCGGCAGTTGGCAGACCTTCAGGAGTATTTTGAACTCGTAACTTGATATCATATCAAGTTGAAATCAGCAATAAAATACTTTTTAAAATTATTTGCCAGCATGGTTAAATGATTTTCAATGTTTACAAAACTAAGTTCCACATGTTGTTCTTCATCCTTGTCAGTTTTAACACATTCATCCATATTTGCACACATCTATAAGTTTTTTGCTTTATATTTCTGCTCTACACTTCCAATTTTCTTTAAAAAGCAATAACTTTAACACTCGTATCCGACATATTGCTGTGGTATCTACTTTTTAAATAATCATAAATAATGATAATACCTTAACGTATGATTTTAGTGTAACAGCATAAATTTAAAAATGTGCACGTGGATTCTAACAGCTGTTTACTCCTTGCTTTATAATCTTTCTCTTATCTGGTCTATTATGGGATAGGGTAAAGAAATTAAACAGAATATTTATGTCTTAATAATAACAGTGAATATATTTCGAATATTTATAATAATTAACTTTAAACTAATTCTGTCTAAATGATTCTTATATAAAATTGTTTTAAATGCGATAGATAATTTAATGTATGTTCCCTATGTATTTAGTTTTCTTTAGAAGAATTTTTTGTCAAAAGTTTAAACACAACTATTTCACCAAAGCAAACATTTACACGTACTACCTCTATAGTTGATTCAACATCACATTTCTAATTAAAAATGAAAGGCAACATTTTAAACAAAGTGAACATTCAATAAATAAAAACAATTAAGATAAAACTTCTGTTATAATTCATAAAAATTTTGCATGTGCACTTAGTTTGACTATATAATTCTTCAATCTCCTTTTTGTATATGTCTTCCATTTTGTTTTATTTAAATTCTATTTCTTAGTAATATATTTCAATCTTAACAAAGAAACAAATAGTGCATATAGCCCTACTGTAGCTGTAACTATATAGATATACTAGCTGTCCATCAATCTCTTCGAGCTTGAATCGCCTTTCGCGTCCGCTTACAATTTTATTACAGTTCGCTGTAAAACGCCAAAAAATCAATTTTCTAAACTTTTGGCACACCTTGTATAGACGTATATTTTTGTCCACGAACTACTGTCACGATGACAGGTGGAACGACAATTTAAAGCATCTTAACGTGAGTCTGACTTTTCGTTGTTGAAGTTTGAAATTTAGATGCTATTTAGCGTAATACTAAGACTTGACACTAAAAGATTCATATTGTTATTAGTTTTACACAATGAAAGGACTAAGTCATTATTAAAAAAGTAATATCAGACTTATTTTAGCTTTGCATAATTTAACCTGTCAATTATCATGGCCCACAAACGTCATTTCTGGGCTGTAATATTTAATAATAATCATACATCTTTTGACATACCTTTTGAGCTTTGTTATAATGCAAATTTGTGAACAATGCATGCCCATTACACAGAAGAATCAAGTTTTAAATAAAATATGTATGACTTATTAATTTTATTTATAATAGTGAATTTATAACTGGCTTCCGTATTAATAAATTAGTTTCATGTGTCTGCTCTGAAATTGTTCCTGTCAAAGTAAGTTTGCAGTTGCAGTGGCATTGAGTCTTCGCCTGTAAATCGTGCTCTGGCTATGTTGGTTGCTGAGACGATCCTATTACAATTTAAATATTTAGTAGTGACGCTGGTAGTTGAACTAAAAACAATAACCAAAAATAACACAGACCGACGTGGGAATATCTGTGTAAATATTTTACTTACACACAATATAAAAAGAATATAATTCGTAATTGTTGGATCATTTTGTGATTCTTATTAAGTATTTAAGGAAAAATAACACAAAAAGGTAGTTCATGATTACAACCAATCCATCGAAATAAGAGCCACCAGCCTGGGACACGATCATCATGAACCATCATCAGAATGTTTGATTAACAATTTGATTTAATGGTGTATTTTCAAACATATCCCATTAAATGATTGAACGCTGTCCATACTTCAAACTTTCTACTGACAATCAAATTATTTAGTAGTAGTAATTGTTGAATTAGGCTGGAATATTTATTTTAATAAATTGAATAGTTAGAAAACAATTGTCATTACATTGGAATTTGATTCGTCTGTCCCCTAGTAATAATAATATAAATCATATTTTAAGGTAATTGTCTAATATATAGGCAATACTAAAATGGATCTGATAACACTTTTCTCATTAATATTTTAAAGTTTATTTTACTTTCTTCTCTCTTGCAGATGTCTACGTTTTGAAGTCTCCTGATACCAAAGAAGTGGTTTTTAAAAATCTCTCTCTCTCTCTCTCTCCCTCCCTCTCTCCCTCTCTCTCTCTCTCTCTCTCTTTCTCTCTCTGTCTGTCTGTTTGTGTCACCACGGTAGCGGTCAAACCGCTGTAGATATCAATTCCAAATTTTATATTTACATGTATAATCTGCCTCTTGAGATCTGATTAGTTTTTCAATAAAATCGGTTGACCGGAAGTAGTACTTTACTTCAGTGAAAAAATCGAATTTTGCAAATATTTCGTCAACTACTAAATTTAAACAAATTTATAAAGAATTCATATGTACTTAAAATTAAAATTGAGAAGCATTGTATTTAAAAAGTTTTTCGAAATTACTACCTTAAGTAGGTCTTTTACTCTTATCAAAAATCAGTTTTTTGCCAATATTTTGCAAGTCATGCCTTTTAGACAGGTACGCTACGAATATAAAAGTATTTAGAACTTAATTTCCAATATCTTTTGTATAAAAAAAAATTCAAAATTCGGACCGGAAGTATCACTTTTACTCTTACCGAATAACGATTTTTTACAAATATGTCGTAAATTATGCATTCTATATATATTTATTAAGAGTACAAAAGTATTTAGAATTGGATTTGCAATATTTTTTGTATACATGAAATTTCAAAATTCGTACCGGAAGTAGCACTTTTATTCTTAGCGAGTAGCACTTTTCTTCGAATATCTTCCAAAGTATGCATTCTATAGCGATTTATTAAGAGAATGAAAGTACTTAGAATAGGATTTGAATAAGTTTTGTATAAAAAAATTCTTAAAATTGTGGAGGTTGAAACGCTCATACGTATAAGAAAGTCGTGTGGTGGCCACACCTCATTTTTAAAATAGCGAGACGAATTTCTGAATAGACCACTTTGACAGTGAAATCTCATTGGTTGAAAGCAAGGCCAAATGACACCGTATCAATCTTGCTGACATTCTGTCAACTGACATTGTTTATTGTTAAGCCTTGTTGTTTCTATTATTTCCCCGTTATTTCATTATATACTTAACCAGTTCTATTCAGAGCTCGACAGTAATAGTTATCAGATATACTCGTAAGTTTGTTTTCAAGATTTTCGTGCATGTAATTTGGGACAGGGGTATGTTTAGAAATTCGTCTCGCTATTTTAAAAATAGACTATAGTCATTTCATATCTTTTTGTGTCAAGGTCTACAGTAAATATTGATGGAGCTTAAAACCATGACCAATGAAATATCAGACAGATGTCAGGGTGTTTAACCTTTTTTTCTTAAATAATTGTCATGATGAAAGCAGTTCAGATTTCATCACGAACGGAAATCGATTGATCGTTTTGACGTTTTATAACCTGCAATTAAATTTTTGTGAAATTGCCAACATTAATCAAAAGTCAGATGGATTTTTTCTGACAATTCTGACGTTTCCTGTAAGATTTAAGCCACCTAACGTGAATGTTGAGTTGACCAACATTTCGCGTATGCTATAGTTAAATATATCGGTGTTAAAATGATAATAGATGGGTAAAGATGGCGACATAGATGTGCACTATTTTTTTTATTTTCGCTGCACCCTTTAACTGTTACTTAATTTTATTTTAATAATATACTATGTTCACCAATTATGATCAGCATCTGGGTCGTAATGCTTAAATTATTTTTTCTAAGGAAGGGATGCTTTTGTGTAATAAAGTAGATCGCGATCTTAAAGTAACTGATAATTAGTGAATTACCATGTATGTTCAATTTTTAAATCGCATTGTCTTTATATGTAGTAGTGGTTCCATTTTTAAAATAGCAGTTACATTACCCTTTAAATCGTTAAATTAAAGGTGATATGTATGCATGATGTATTTGTTTCTTTGAATTACAATTAACGTAGGGCTTCCGGGACAATAGTCAATAGAAATAAATTTATATGACGTTTTTTGCAAATAATCAAGAGCATCAGTGCTCCATAATGTTTGTCATAAAATGTCGATATAAGTCATCAGATGCTGAGTAATCAATTTACTCCTTCCCCCTTTTTTTTTTATTTAGGACACATTAATTTAATAGAATACTTGCTCTTTTTGTTATTACAGTGGTCTATGAAACTCTTCGAGTTTGAATTGCCTCTTCGCGTCCACTTTTTCGCTGTAAGTTTCTCTATAAATGTGCCTGTTTGAAACGTAACCACTGCCAGTCGCAGAAGCACTTGAATTTTAACGGTTATAAATTTTCTTTTAATTAGTTTATGAATGAAGATGCAAATGAAATAAAATATCTCTAGAAATTAATTATACATTATTGTGGCATCTATAATTATAGACAAATGGATTTATTAATTAAAAAATTTCCCATAAAATGTTTAATATTTCTATAGAAGTTACTGAAAGCTGATTACTTGGAACATTTCGTTGACATTCAGGTTTGATATAATGCGTGTGCACCTAGTCTAAGTTGAATGTAAGTAGGCCGAAAAGGTAAACCTAAGATGGTTGTATGATCAAGATTTATTGAATCATATATAAATTTCTTTGTTTTTTAAATTTGGTAGTACTCTAACTCTATTTGTCTCAAGTTTCATGATAAGAGTTGCCCATACGTTAAATTTTCTTGCAAACTGTCAACAGTTTGATCTATTGCGAGAATCAATTGTCAAATTGAATGTCATTGTAGACATAGCGTGCCTTCAATTAATTTTTTTTAGAATAACCTACGATTTCAATATTAATTTGAGAACACTGTGGAACTTTTCAATAAATTGACTTAACTATGACAGTAGTGAAAATGAAAAACATTACTGTAGCACAGTGTTCCCAAATTAATATTGATATCATAAGCTACTCTAAATGTAAATTAAAGACGCAGTATATGTATTTGTATGTAGAAAGATGACAGAGATGTGTCCAAGCCATTAAAGATAAGATAAATGACCGATACAATAGTAATAATAATAATAATTGATAATGCAATAAAATGTAAATATTAACGGTTATAATATTTCTTTCAGTGGACGTCAAATGTTATGAATCACGCCTTTGCTTTAATTTTTATAACTACGATATTGGAAACTGTACCCGAATGACCGACAATGTAGAGTAATTACAACCGCAGTTCAGTTTGTTCTTGTTTATGAATGAAGACGCATATTAAACAAAATGTCTCTTAGAAATAAATTAAATATTATTGTGACATTTATAATTAGTGGCAAATGAATTTATTTATTAAGACTTTGCCCACAAACCGAACAACATTTCTATATAATTTACTGAACTTTACTTTAGAAAAATTTTGTTGACATTCAGGTTAAAAATAGTGTATACCTCAAATTTTTTGACAGACTGTCATCGTGACACTTATACGGCAATGAAAAGTCAGACTCTTGACGTCAAGATGTTTAACCAAATTGTCGTTCCACCTGTCATCGTGACAATAGTTCGTTGAGTGTATTCATTCACACATAAACTTGTGAGAACGAAATGTCAGACTGGCAGTGCTTAACCAAATTGTCTTTCCAATTGTCAAATGAAATTAACAACATAACATGATAAACTTTAATAAACATGTTTTAAACTTACAGGTCATTGAGAGAATTAATTAATTTTCATATTACGCTTTAATAGTATACTTTGTAAAACCCAATCGAAAATCTTGCTGTCTCCTAATACCATTTAACCGAAAAGTACTTCTGATTAGTTGGTGCCTACCCGCAGGCGCATACTTTAAATGCTTTATAACTGAAAATTGGTAAACGAAATTACGTAAATGCTTATGCGAATTTTATTTGATGTATTTATTTTATTTCGAAGTGGTTCGGACACATCTGATCTGACAAATAAAGACTACATCTTGAACACTGATATATTTCCAACATTCTGTTAACATTTAGTTTTCGTATAATTCGTGTGCATCTAACGTAATTTGGCAGGCCCAAAAGCAAAACTCAGATGATTCTTGATTTAGTCTTGCTTCCGTACTTCTTTCGCGAGAAGTGACGACATTTCGATGACATATATAATGAATAGAGTGTCATTGTATTTATTAATATATCTTAATAAAATATAGAAAAATTGTTATATTTATTACTGTACCTACTTACGTGCGACAATACACTTTAAGTTTATTTTATCATATCCGTCGGCATTTTGTTCATATATTCATATAGAAAAGAAATAGTAAGGATTCATAATAATAACACTAATACGTATCTGAAAGGTACCACGTTTCAATTAAAAATACACTTCTTCTTCGTAATATTTGTCGGCCTTCTGACATTTAAACTTGACAACCGATGGATGAACGTGAATATATATATAGTCATTAATGACACGCAAACTCGTCATCGCGAGATTTTTTTACCCTGCAGAAAAGCTTTAAATGAATCGCACCTTCGACAGCGACAGACTTGGCACGTGGACAGTGCACTCAATCGTCGCGGAAGAGTCCACTCTTTTGGTTTCCAACCCTCTTTCCGCACTCTAAACCTCGCCGGCCCGAAATTTCTTCGTCAATGTGAAACTTCTACAATTCTTTCGCGCGTGCCTGTCATACCTGACATTTTTACGATTTTGATCGGTTGTCACGTGAATCGTCATGACGTAAGCCATTTTGCTGTTAAAACACCGTATGCACGCTCCTCTTTAAAAGCCCATATCTCTGCACACGCTCCACTTGGGAAGAAAAACTCTCCGACGAGGAACAATTCAAGGTCGTCGGTAACTTCACGCCAAAGGGCAGCTTTCAATTTCGCGTATCCAGAGACGAGTTCTGCGCCCCGCGTACCCAATTTTCGTCGATTTTGACCGGGTTTGGTTGCCATTGACTACTCGGCTTTTATTATATATAATTTTAATCTTGCGTATGAAGAATACCAACGGACCTTTGTTTTAAAATTTAATTTTTTCCGCGATGTAAGCCAATGTCGAAGTCTCTTTGTTCGGTCTTGTTCCGCATTATATATTTTCGAACAAATGAAGATCGGTACTTTCGCGCCCTCTGTTTTAAATTTTAAGTTGGTCATACCGCCACTCTCTTAGTTGAATTAATTTTTTGCTTAATTAAAGTTGTTGTTTCTTGCTCATTCACTTTGACAGTTCTCCAACATTGTCCGCAAAACAAATCTTCCACAGTCAAGTTTATAAATTTACCTTACTTTATTCCAGGTAAGTGCGTTATTCCTTTTTCTTTTTTAACGTAAACATCTGTTGTATCTGTATATAAATTCATAACTCTTGTAATTATTTGATAAGTATTTTCTTTCACCATTCATTAATGGTACTTTTATTTTCTGTTTACTTGTCTGTTTGATTGGGAATAAAGGAAAAATGTCGCAAATGACTTTTATCCTCTTTGCCGACTTCTTACCATGAAGGCTCGTTGCTCTTGCCTTCTCTTTATCTTCAAACCAATTTCTCGTCTCAGGTGAGATTGTTATTTCTAATATGCTACAAGTAAATTATTGACGTTTTATTTTCTTTTGTAAGTGTTGGACTATACATGATCGTCATTGATGTTCCTGAAACACAAAAACTACAAATACACAAACTAAATAATACATTATAATTTTATTATCTTACATAATATTTCTTTTATTTGCGATTTAAAATCTAATATAATAAGTATCGTAGTTATATCCTTCTTTATTAAGACTGTACGTATTTACAACACCTCTTTTATTTATACTAGAGTCATTTATCAATTTATTTTATTTATATCAACATTTACACCTCTATTTGAGATGATGTCATTTTCTTTGGCACATCTATTTTATTTTGTTCGTATAGTACTTCTTGTTTTTCGCTTCTATTCAATAAAATTTATTCATTATATTATACTTCATTGATCTTTGTATATCTAACATTTAAACTTTTCTAAATAAAGTTTATTTATGATCATTTGTACATTGTTTCTTTTACAATATCTTTAACGAAGGAATTTATCCTTTATTGTATACCTATCTTACTTAAATGATACATTCTAGTCTTTATATATAATTTGCTTGATAAATTGTTTTTAACCTTTAACTTAATAATTAGTAGAACTTTTACTATTTAAACTTAAAAAGACATGCAATTGAGTTATAACGCTTATACTATAACTAACTTAATCCTTAATAATATTTTTTTTATTAATTTATCTTATCACTCTTACCACCATTTACAAAATGTAAACTTCACAGCAATATGTGTGTTTGCTCCTTGGAGTTGGAGATTCAAGGTATTTAATTTCCCGATTACGTCGATCAAGTAGCTTAATTTCATCACAAATAAATCATCTCGAAACTTCCGGACGGTTTTTCTTTTCTAGAAAAATGGCGACGATTTTATCTCTTAATTCCTAAACACGTTGTAAACAATTTCCAAGTGGTAACCATCTTGCCTCGCAATAAAATAGTAGCGCTTACAAAGTGCAGAAAAGATTCTTGATTTTAGGGGTCTCATTTTTATATAATTTACTAAAGTTACCAACGTCGTTAGCACAATATTCATCCCAGGACTCATTTCTTAGGAAACCAGATTGTCCAGATACACTGTGGAGATTTTTGTTTTACAAGTGTTTGTACGCCAATGAATTTTTCCGACATTGTACGAGCATATTCCAAATCAATTTTTCCACTCTATATTTGCGTGGTTTAGAAAATCATGTAAGATAGCAAACAAAGCAAGTGCTGTTGCTTTGAGTTCTATTGGTTTGCAGAATAGTAGTTCTTCTAATATTGCTGATATATCATCACACAATCGTACATAGGCTATTAAATGATCTTCTTTATTGCTGGGCATTTATTTATTTTGAATATTGATAAGTACAATTGATATGATAATTGACAAAAAAATGAGAAAATTTTCTATGCTTACACTAATAGATTTAAGTATAAAACTAATTTTGTAAGAAATTTTTAAGTTTTGTTACCAAGATCGTAGTGCACCACTAGAGTCAAAATACAATGAAATTACACAAAAAACACTAAATAACAACAATGAAATTAAATAAAAACTAATATTGCAATTACAGTACGATTTCAGTGAAAATTATTGTATGAGGGGGGGGGGATGAGAATTGTGATTGAAAATTGAGGTCGCTAATGCTAAAAGGTTGAGAACCCCTGCACTATGTAAATTTAATGCTCTTCTTTAGAATTATATACTATGGCAAAATTTGCTTCAAGAATACATGCTTTCTTGGGTCTATAGCAATGTTACAAAAGTTATAGATTATAGTATCAATAGTTTGAAATATCAGTTGCTGTGCATCAAAAAATCGCTAAAACAAACTCACATTTATAAACAAATAGTTATTACATCCTTTTTTTCATTCTCCTCTTTCATTTGGTCTATCGTTCGTTAGATTTGGGGTAAATTAATATGTTTTTCCCAACCATTCTTTCTATATTTTTCTATTTTCGGTAAATAATATCTTTACCCTTTGTGGTCTTGAACTTTTCATCAGTTACTCTCTTTGTTATTTTACCTGGTGTTCCATTTTCTATACTACTTTTGCTCTCTCTTTATTATATTGTTTTTATTGGTTCTTATTTGAGCGTTTCTCTTATAATTTTCCATCTGTGTATCAGCTCTAATATTTCTACTTTCGCTGAAATATTTTATAGTACGTATAACTATAGCACAGTCTTCTTTTCTTTTATATCTTCCGTAGAATTTTGTTCAGTATATAGTTTAATCTATTTGACTATCTCGTTCTATTTGCCAATTACAGTTTTATTTTTCCATAATTTGTAAATATGCTTTCCAGTTATTCAAAGACTGTTACTATTTCTAGTTTAGTTCCACTGCTTTTTATCCTTGAACCATTATTTTCCTGACCGTTTACTATCATCATCGTGATTGTGATCGCGTTTATTTTCATTTTTAGCTGCTCTTTTTATTCTGCCTATACAGTATCATTCACATACATCAGCACTTTTGTTTTTACTAGTTGTGGTCACTAATATCTTATTGTTGCCTGTCCTTCTTCAATTCCTGTTACGGTTCTCCTTATTACCTCATGCATTACCATAATGAACAGCGATGGTTAAGACTATACCCTCCTTTTTCATTTTTATGCTTAATTTTTATTACTTGGATTAGGTTTAATGGCACTTTCACTTTTTTTCTATCAAATCAAAAGCTGCTTTCGATCCATAAATAGTTTCTATAAAGCAATAGGAAATGCTGTTTTTTTCAAGTCGTGATTTCAAAACTGCGTCGCCCTGTTTTAAACTAACGTAATAAATCATTCAAGGACAACTAAATATAGGCATATTTCTTTTATTTTCATAGCAGATACAGCACCATTCTTCGAATGCTAACGTCAAACTGGATATGCCGTACCAATACATTACAATATCACACTAATTCTCTTTTTGCAAAACAACACAATCACCCTTTGAAATACCGTATGCGGCTTTCACACCTTACTTTATATATGAATAAATAAGTGCTGCTGTAAATATTTTCCCTTATTTGGTACATTTGCACCCATAACTTCGACAAGAGGAAAATATACCTATATACATAGGCGGCTACACGCCCTCTGGTTATTGTTTGCTGTTTCACGGCTTACGTCTGCCACAGATAATCCTTAACGAAAATAAAACGCGTTGCATGATACCCGAATCCAGAATAAATAAACACTTTGAATGAAAATATTTTTAAACGTAGCGAGGATATTTCGGCAGTCACGTAAACAGGCCGATGCTCCATGAAATCTAAGAATATCGACAGTTGTCTAAAATTATAGTCGTTCAAGTTATATAGAGATCAGTTTTCTCGTTTTAAGTGTGTTTGTATATGCACGCGTGCTAAAATATGTCATTGTGTGATGAATCTAGCGTGCAGGAGCATGCGAAAAACTTACGTGGCGCCCTCGTATTATCGGTTGATATAAACATCAAACAACAAAATATAAACGGCAAATGCTTTTCATTTTGACGTTGTTACACAAAATATATACAATACAAAAATTTGATTGATATATGTATCGCTATTTGTAACCTTCAGAAATACTTTTTTTTATTGAAGTGACGTTAAACGCGGAATGACACGTGCTAAGTTAGTGTACGTTAACAAAACATAATTTATTGGCTATCTGTTGAAGTCTAGTGTAAATAACAGTTTTACTATTGTTAGTGAAGGTATGTTGATTTTTAAGATCTATTAAAATTCTTTCACTTGTCTATTCTGAAATAAAATAGCGGCCGTATTATATACATATATACTTGCATAGGTGATATGAATGTGTCCCATTAAGACAGCATATTTTGAAATTTGAAAAAACGCAGTATTTATTTGAAAAGTTCTGATGTGTTGTAATAAGGAGTGTAAACATGGAGGTTATATATGGAACACAATATCCGATAAATGGCTGCCTAGCACTCGTTCGTCCTTTTTACAAAATTTTCGATGACATTTTGACATAGTGCCTACTGCTTTGCATCAGCGCGTTGAATCTTGTCTTTCAGTTTTGGAATTCGTCTTAGGTTATTAGCATTTCGAAGAATCCAATCCAATCATTCAGACAGCCCACTATACGCACCAAACAGTGGCTCATGGTGAATGCACGGCACGTTGAAGGATTACTTTTGGATTTTCAACTCCCCAAATGCGAGAATTCTCTTTTTTGACATAACTATCAAGTTGGAAATACGCTTCATCAGTGTAGATGAGCTTCTTCGAAAAATCACCCTTCACTTGTTATTGCTGGAATATCCATTCGGCGCTGCCCCTGGTCTTCTGACTTCAATTTTTGTGAATAAATAAAATACGTAAACTTGGTTTCAAAAATTATTTAATAATATCACTACAATATCGTTTCGCCAAACTTTGGCTTCATCAGGTGATGCGTAACTGAATATACAAAATTATTACAACATAATATATAGTGTCAGAAAAGTATGGGATATGAGTGGGGGTATTTTATAAACTATAGCATTGTAACAACGGGGAATAATTGAACTGAGTCTGATCGTTTAAAGCACGACCTAATTTACTATATCTATTAATTTCTAAGGTTTCTAATGAATTAAGTTTCTGTCCTTTGTCTTGTATATGTAAAACTTTCAAATCTCTATTGAATTCGTGTTCTTCATCTATACAATGCGTTGCGAAAGTAGAGTCCGTTTTTTTACCCATATAACTTTTTTCATGTTCCCCGGTTCTTTGTTCAAAAGTACGGCCTGTCTGACCCACATATACCTTATCACACTCACAAGTCAACATATAGACCCCCGATTTCAACCTTTTATCCGTTTTATCTTTATCATTTCTAATATATTTTTGAACTGAATTATTAGTTTTAAATGCTATTGACTCGTTTTTAACGTTTTTAATTAGTTTACCTATTTTTATTGATGTATGTCCTATATAGGTGAAAGCATTATATTTGTTATCTGACGTTTCTAGTATTTTTGGGTAAATTAACGATAAAGCCTGCTTTTTTCGTTTTCGAGTAAGAATGTTGTCTACTAAATTTACTGTATAGCCGTTATTGTCAGCTTTCGTGTAGATTCTATTTAGTTCTTATTCAAAGTTAGTTTTATTCATCGGTACATTAATTAATATATGTATCATTGACTCATACGCTGATAACTTCTGTGACCAGGGGTGAAAAGAACTTTTATGTATAGTAGTATCTGTGTGCGTAGGTTTGTGAAAAATTGCAAATTCATGCCTGCCTTTATTATTCGAAATCGTTAAATCTAAAAAATTAATGGATTTATTCGTTTCTATTTCTGTTGTAAACTTTATATTAGGGTGTATGGTGTTAATGTGGTCTTGAAACGATTTTAACTTCCTAACTGTACCTTTAAATCAGACTAATATGTCATCAACATAACGGTACCAATAAACACAATTGTTAAATAAGGGGTGCTTACTTATTTGTGTTTCGATGTAGTTCATAAATATTTCTGCCATTAGCGGACTTAAGGGATTTCCCATTGCTAAACCTGTCGTTTGTGTGTAGAACTGTTGTTTATATTGACAGTAATTCTGTCTTATGCAGATGTTTAAGAGACCAAAGTTTGGCGAAACGATATTGTAATGATATTATTAAATAATTTTTGAAACCAAGTTTACGTATTTTATTTATTCAGTTAAATATGGAGTTTCAACATGTATCAGCCTCATCAATTAACTAATCAATTTTTGTGTTAACTGAATCTTGTAAGCATGCAAATGCAGGTTTTTAGTCAAAACTCGCTGTAAACTGCTTTCTAAAACTTTCAATTATTGAGAACGATTGCGAAACTAGGTCAACGGATTATTGTCAGTACTATTACTAACTACCGTAATGTTTTCATTAGACCTAGCTGCACGAACACGGACTCAGATTGTTCTATTAATCGCAACACTACGACAAGAAGGTGCGTTATGATGACCCAAAAATCCACGACATTTTCAAATTGTTTCTGCAAAAGCTCTCACCATTTCGGTAGTGGATTTTCACATTTTCTATGCATTGTGCGTTCGTATAATTCTCCATGATTATACCTCAATGTCCACACAGGGCAGCTGTCAAAAAAATTGCGCTAATTCGCAATATACTATATATACTAACAATAATAGTAACAAACAACGAATAATAACTCATTTTAACTACTTTTTTTGGACGACATTACAATTCTAATTTCTTTTCCTCTGATACGGACGCAATAAACACGTTTTTTTCACCATTAAACGATCATGGGTTAATGTTGATTGATTTACGGCTAGTTGATATTGATAAACCGTTTCAATTTAACTCTATAATCTATTTAATTTATGTTGGTATGCTTATATTCTAAAACAGATTTTTTTCTGCACCTGCTCGTTATTGGAATCTCCGACATCAGTAATTCATACTGCTCCAAATCCTCATCAAATCATTTTAAGACAGACGTTTCATAATATTTATCAAAACATACTTGATTGTTTAGAGTTAGATGCTTTATTCTTAAACTACTGTATTTAAACATATACTCAAGGTTGTTGTTCCAAATAACACTTAGAAAAAATAAACAACAACAAATAATAGTAATTACATCCTCACATTGGAGCTTACTTAGAAAATACTAACGCTGTTTACAAGTGTCGGTACAAAAGAACGTGTATACTTCGAAATACAACTATTAAATCTTATAATACTGTTATTTTTGAGATAATAAGAAAAAAGAGTATTGATAGTGGTAAAACATACTGTTTTTGCGAGCTGAGTGTTAAGTTATGTTTTCACCTGAGGAACACTGTTGCTTGAATCTTTTTCTTTGTTGCAGTGTGTTGCAATTTTTGTCAATATACGTAATTTCTTGTTTTCATTCAAGCAACTGAAAATATAATTAGTCGCGTGTTGTTTCTTGAGTGTCCAAGTGTTTTCAATGTAGTAAGCAATGCTGCTTACTATAACGGGAATATGGATGAAGATGAATAACAACGTTTAGCAGTAACAGCTTACATTGTGATATCTTCGAGGAAGTGAAAAAGAACGGAAGTGCTGGATTAGGCCAAATATTGAATAAAGGAAGCGATATCATGGCATTCAGCTTTTTAGCCTGCTACGAAATAAATGATTTATATGAGCGAGGAATAACTAATAGTAATATGTAAGATTTTGTACGAATATAACACTCCGATATGGTAGGTCTATTGCGTTAAGTTGCTTTCCAAATTAAACAAGAGGACACGAATTATAAACAAGTTGGTATCTCCACTGAAACGATTCCTTGTTACTCTGGGATTCCTCATTCGTCCACTTAAATGATACAATAATATTGCACATTTCTTTTCGCTTCACTTCATATCGCAATACCAGCAACTAGACTAGATGCTAGATAAAATAGCTTACTAAGTTTCATCATTAAGTTTACTACTCCAAATGACAATTGGCGACAAGTAAGCACAATTGACTTTTTTTTTCAGAAACGTTGCATATTTTCGAGGGAGAAGCAGCAGCAACAGTTACACAAAAGTATCACAATGTTCTCCTTATGGAAGCATAGCTTTAGAATGACATGCAATAACTTGTTTGAAAGTATTATGTATACTATAGGTATTTTTTAATTTTACCTGCTACCTGTGATGCATATATTAAGCCACAACCTTGCAGTGCATTTAATTGTGATATTAATTGTAAACTAGTCTTTTATTTTTTGGGGTATCTTTTCTGATGATTTTGCATATCTCGCTATTGATGCTCTTCGTTCCACGTTCATTCTGTTCACGTGTTAGTTCCATTATCTTCTTCTTTGACGAGACCACCTAACATTCGCCATTATGCATGTTTCTCTGTTTTCATTGTTTGTTATTCTATTTTTGATCGTGTTGCCTTTAATGAATTGTGATGCTTTCATTTGCGTCTTCTCATTAATATGGTTGTTTCTGCGGTGTCTGCACTTGTTGCGGCTGCATACGTTACAGTTTAACGAACGTTTTGAAGATGCGCATTTGGCTTTCTAAACTGGCGTTGTTATTTCTTCATACCACGGCCCTTGAAAATCCCAAGATTCTGGCCGCTCAACTTACCTTAGCTGTGTTTTTCTGCGACTCTAAATAAGTGACTACCTATTTACAGTCGCATCTCCTCTTCTTATTACAGATAAATAAAGTAGCGATATTGATAATCATCTGCTGTAATAATAATTCATGCATATTCATTTCTCAACTAAAAAGCAGTTACAGATGTATTCACAACCACAAAGTATTATTATTTTAACTTCTATACATTTATTACAACGATTAATTAATAATTCGATACCCTTGTAAAAATAATCTGAAGTTTTTCCTTCAAAATGTGGATGTTCCAATTCTTGAAAGCCTCATTCGCGGATGGCAGCTTGTGAAATGGACGGGAGCATTGTCGTGCAATAATTGCACACCTTTTGTCAATTTTCCACGACGTTTTGCTCGAATACTGTCCCTTAATTTATGCAATAAAGACGCATAATATGTGCCATTCACACTTGTATTGCGCTCTTTAAAGTCAATGAGCAAAATGCCCTCATAATCCCTGAATATTGTGGCCATCACCTTTTTCGTTGATTGAACGACTTTCGCCTTTCTGGGACGAGATTCATCAGGTCGCCGCCATTCCATAGACTCCCTGTTCGATAGAGGATCGTAAAGCATAACCATTGTTTCATCCCCTGTGACAATGGACTCCAAAATCGGTCTTGGGTCGTCTCCACACATGTTTCAAAACGATTGCGCACATTCGACTCGACGTTCACGTTGGATAGCAGAAATAGCACTAATTTTATTAATACCCAAATGGTCATGAAGATTTCGGCGAACACGTGTTTCGGAAATGTTTTTTATCACTGCTAATTCTTTCACTTTCAAATGGCGACCTTGTAGCACTAAATGTTCAATAATTGAAATTTGTTGAGGCGTTATCCCTTCAATTGGTCGACTCGGCCGATCAGCATCTTCCAGGGATTCTTGTCCCAAACAGAAACATTTTGCAGTTGAATATTATATATAATAATAATAATAATAATATAAATTGGCAGAAAGGAGGCATAAATGGCGCTGACGGAATCTAAAATAATGTCATCCGGTCGACAAATTAAGGATAAGCCCTTTTGTCGGAGTTGAAATCCTGTAGCTTCGTTTAATAACACTTATGAAAATTTCGGAAAAATATTGTGTGTCACCGTCAACCTGCCTTACCTTACTTCCCCAGTGTGCGGTGGAAAAGATGGAGTTGGGCTTTGCCTCTAACTAGTCGGTTTTTAGGGGTAGGTCACTCAGAGTACTAAAGGTGGATGACTTGTAGGCGCCAGCTGCCATTCAGTTTCAAGCTCACTCCAGTATGGTACTTATTCCGGCAGCAAAAATAATTTAGGTATACTAGGTCGTAAGGAACAGACATACACGAGATAAACAATAAAACAAGTTTATTAAGCGTAGAATGTAATTAAAAAAACAATTGATCAGATGAGAAGAAAGTCTTCAATTCCTCAGAAGATTCATTAGATTTAACTTTAACAAAACAGAAGAAAAGGTTGAAATGGAGTTATAAATTGCCCAGTACGGTGTACAAAGAAAATTAAAAATAATTAACGAATAAGTGTCACCCTATATATACACCACAAATTAAATTTAGAAAATAATTAATTATCTAATTTCAATAATAATATTTAAATTGCCAAAAGAGCTTAAATGCATTTTAAAATTTAAGTTCAGGTCAGGCAACTACAAGTGTAAAAATTTATTTGTTTAAAAGAAACATGTATACACTCAAACTTGGATAATTAATTATAATACAAGAGAAATTTAGGTCTGAGAACAAGATCTTGCTTTACATTGAAGCCTCTACAGAAACACGTTGTAGTTATGTATTGCAAAAAAAAACAATTATCTAACTATAAAATTATGGAATAATAATTATGAAAGTCAATCAATCTAAATTCTAGCGACTAGGGTCTCTAGATAATTAGCATTCACATAAATTAAATTTAAACAAGTCGAGAACCCTCGTAATCCAGATATAATTCAAAAGCCTCACCAGCCAAATGCTGTCGATGGGCCTAATAGTTTAAATACAGTAAAGTTAATTTGAATCTAAAAAGAAGGCTGCTGTCCTGACGATATTTAATTAGCACTTAAAATTTGATATCTTCAATCAAGCCGATGCGGTTGGTATCGGTCTACAAAACTTATCGAATCTTAAAGATTCACTTATAACATTAATGCTATTAAATTTACAGGTAAGAGTAACACATGTGCCAAAGAAATTAATTAAATCAAAACAAATACATAAATTTCTAAATAAGAACAACTATATACATATCTTGTCAGTGTATTCGATACACACAAGACATCGGTTTCCACAAGGGCATCCACAAACGAAACAGATTAATTCCGTGTTCAAAATGGAAAGAAATTGGCAAACAAAGGCGGTAACTGGTTCAGGTTTTCCAATATTTAAATGGCCATGTGCTTAGAGGAAGAATGGCTAGCATGATGGCGGTCGATACTTGCGCAATCAAAAAAAAAAAACGTGTCCGTACACAAAATGCGTACAACGGTACGATATAAAAAGCTAATAGGAAAATACACGAAACAAGGCATTAATCATCAGAAAAGAAATTAAGAGAGTTAGAAATCATACCGATCCTAAACGAACTTCAATCTACTTAAATTCTGCGCAACCGCAGCAAGAAAACTAATTATCTTCAACAAAAATACGTGCTCCTGTAAAGCATCCACAATTTTACGTGTAAATTGTACGGAAAATAGACATAATCAATCCAATAATTAGACAGAGAGCACTGATTGAAGTATTTAGATCGCTTTTTAAAACAACTAGTTTGTTCGAACGAAGACAGAAGAATGACAAGCCGCGATGGCCGAGGTTAAAGATGCTCACGCAAGTCCAATGTGACAGCAACATCTACCCAGTTGAAAGAAGAATTGTTAACGTAAACTACTTAAAAGATAAGGGACAGAGTAATAAGAACAAGACACGGAAATAATTAAATAGAAATAATCCCAGATAATTTCGCATAGACGTAATAAGGAATATATAATAACATTAAGCGGAAGATATTTTCAACACTACCTATTAGCATAACCAATTGTACACACGAGATGGCGCTGTCTCCGCGAATTAAAGAAAATAAACCCAGGATGAATAACAAAAGTAAGTAAACACCCAATTACTCAATGTAATTAGAGAAAGATAAATTAAATAAAATTCCACATTCCCACAGACATATTTATACGTAATCCCCAAGGTAAAAAAATGATCAATTCTAGACATAACAGAAGTTCACGCGGAAAAATTCAAGATAAATGTACTGCGTCACTCGCAGGGAATGTACCAAAATTATAAAATACTAATACATGGTACAAAAGAAGGTATATCAAGGAGATGAATCACCGTAAACGCCGTCTAAACGCTGTTTAATGTGATAAGGTGTATGCCCTTCTTTTGTGACGGACCCTGAACACGTTTGAACCTGTATAAACCTATCAGGCCGAGAATTTATGGAGCCTACCTCGTATGTGACAGAAATATCGTTTCTAGAAAAAGTTAAGCGCCTCCAGGAAGACAATGAATGAATGAATGGAAAGACGGAAAAAGTCGCGTAATCTTGAGTCGTATTTCTGTTTGGTATTCCAGATTTTCTTCGATTTATTTTCAATATGTTCTTCTCGTGTTATTTTCAATATGTTACTCGGTTTCCGTGTTGGATCTGTACTAAGTTATTTCCAGGGCTGTTGGCTCAAATCGCTTTAGCTTGAATAATGGTTAGAACTGTGGCCGCTGGGACTTCGAGGATCGAGTGAAATAGTTGTCTGCTATTAGTTGGACTTTTAGAGCCAATAAAAAATCAACCATGGCATTTCCTCATCTCTATTTCACGCCACCTCCTAACCCGATTCCCAATATAAGTCACGGACCAGTCACCCAATCACAATCCAATTTTGATGAATCTCTGCTGTACATTTTCTCGGCCCACTCAATGTCTTCTGGAGGGGGGGGGGGCGCTCGACCGTAGCCTTACTCTCTGCATCGAGAACAAAGATCATGAACTCACACGGGAAGATTTATTCTTTTCTTTTTCTTGCTGCAGTAGGGCAATACTTGATGCCATATATCCGAAGAAGGTGTCGTTATTGATAGTATTTCGCTACCAATGATTTCAAATCTCCCATATTTTCATCGATTTTATCGTTTAAATACTCCCAGGTATTCCGAGGCTTTTCGGTGGTCATACTGATCCCAAAATCATACAAAACTACAGACCTATTAGTGTGCACTTCTCCGCTTCTAAACTCTTCGAACGTCTTATTCTTCTTTAGGGAGGAGATTTAAAGATTTAAAGCCCATACTTAAGGCTAGTACTTAAAGTCTATAGTAGGAGTTTAGAGAAACGATATGCTAGGACTTACAACTATTCTACCTTGCAGAAGTTATAAGGGTGTGTAGAAGCTTGATACGCTCGAGAAAATCTTCATCCACATAGCGGCAACCTTCGATATCGTTCGGCAAGCGCGGTTATTGATAAACGTTCCACGCATGGGGGTTAGTTTAGGAGTGATCATCATCTTATAATCCGAGTAGTTTGTTATTTGTCTCTTTTACGATCTACACGTTTGTGCGTTTTACACACACACACACACACACACACACATATATATATATATATATATATATATATATATATATATATAAGTAAATATATATTAATTTTTATTGGACGATTTGTAGGTCGTTATACTAGTTTTAAATAATTTTAAAACTCGCTAATTTGCAGTGTTTGAAAATTATAATTTTCTAATTTTACCACTGACTATTAAATTAACTAGGTAATTTTTTTTTTTAATATCACATATATATATATATATATATATATATATAATACTACTATATTGCGTGTGCTGTATTTTGATAATGTGTTATTTTTCGTCCCAACTAAGAGAGATGGAATTGGTCACATTACCTGTTCTGCGCACATGCGTCACCTCAAAATGTCCATTTTGAAATTTACGAAGTGACAGATAAACAGAAAACATAATTATAACATCTTATTTAAATTGACATCTATAACTATGATATTACTGAAAGCATACGCTATGGCTAGGGGCGCGTGAGCGTGCCGCTTAGTTTGGAATTATACGCACGTAGCTGACGTCACTGCTGTTATGACGATATCAATTAACGTGCGCTGAAATCTGAAATTAGAGGCACGTGTATAAAAAACGGGGAAATAACGCATGTTCTAGTATGTGGTGCGGATTTCTGTTAGTGTTAGTGTATTACTGCAGTTTATAACGACATCAACTATTAAATATGGACGGTCTAACAGGTAAACGCTGTATTTTAATAATTTCTATTTAATAATAGTTAAATCACTAAACAGAGCGTACTCTGATTTTGTATTATGCGCACGTAATGCTAATACAAAATTAATCCTTGAGGAATTGGGGTAGGAAATAATTTATCCTGACTAGATTTATGTCATAAACATGTATAATAAGGTATCTTATTATACATGGGCGAGATACGGTAAAGTTTCACTCAGACTAGACCGACTCGTGTTTTGTCGGCTCTCGGGAAAACCGGTAGGTAATACGATGCCCGAGAGCCGAGAAAACACGAGTCGGTCTAGTCTGAGCGAAACTTATCATGTTCCCCTATCTCACCCATGTATATATCTTATGTCTCATTTTCTTTAGATAACATTATGGCTACAGTTACCATAAATAATAGTAGTAATGACATAAATGAGACTATTAATGGAAAAGAAAAAAATTAGGTGTGGCCACCACACGACTTTCTTATACATATGAAAGTGTTACTTCCGGTCTGAATTTTGAAATTCCATTTATACAAAAAATATTCCAAATCCAACTCTAAATACTTTTGTACTCTTCATAAATATATATGGAATGCATAAGTTACGACATATTTGCAAAAAATCGCTATTCGATAAGAGTAAATGTGGCACTTCCGGTCTAAATTTTGAAATTTTTTTTATTTAAAAGATATTGAAAATTATGTTTTAAATATTTTTATACTCGTAACGTACTTGTCTAAAAAGCATGACTTGCGAGATATTCGCAAAAAACTGATTTTCGATAAGAGTAAAAGACCTACTTCCGGTTGGAATTTAGAAAAACTTTTTTAAGACATTTTGTTTCAAACTTAATTTTAAGTACATATGAATTCCTTATAAATTTGTTTAAACTTAGTAATTGACGAAATATTTGCAAATTCCAATTTTTTCACTGAAGTAAACTACTACTTCCGGTCTGCCGATTTTGCTCAAAATCTAACCAGTTCTCAAGAGGGAGATTATATTCGTAAATATAAAATTTGGAATTGATACCTATAGCGGTTTGACCGCTTTTTGAAAAACCACTTTTTCGGTATCAGGGGACATCAAAACGTGGACATCTGCAAAAATCTCGATGTCGAAAATTTTCATCATCACAATACTTCCTTATACTACGTATAAGAAAGTAAAAAATGAGGTGTGGCCACCACACGACTTTCTTATACGTATGAGCGTTTCAAATTATAGAATTTTAAAAAATTTTTTTACAAAAATTATTCAAAATTCTATTCTAAGTACTTCTATTCTCTTAATAAATCTCTATAGAATGCATACTTTGCAAGATATTATCAAAAAAGTGCTACTCGCTAAGAGTAAAAGTGCTACTTCCGGTCCGAATTTTGAAATTTCATATATACAAAAAAAATAACAAATCTTTTCTCAATACTTTTATACTCTTGATAAATATATATAGAATGCATAACTTACGACATATTTGCAAAAAATCGCTATTCGATAAGAGTAAAAGTGGCACTTCCGGTCAGAATTTTGAAATTTTCTTTATACAAAAGATATTGAAAATTATGTTTTAAATACTTATATACCCGTAACGTACCTGTCTAAAGAACATGATTTGCGAAATATTCGCAAAAAACCGATTTTCGATAAGAGTAAAAGACCTTTTCCGGTAGGAATTTCGAAAAACTTTTTAAATAAAATTGTTCTCAATTTTAATTTTAAGTACATATGAATTCTTTATAAATTTGTATAAACTTAGTATTTGACGAAATATTGGCAAAATTCGATTTTTATATAAACTGCTACTTCCGGTCTACCGATTTTACTGAAAAACTAATCAGATCTCAAGAGGGAGATTATACACGTAAATACAAAATTTGGAATTGATATCTCCAGCGGTTTGACACACACACACACACACAGAGAGAGAGAGAGAGAGAGAGAGGGAGAGAGAGAGAGAGAGAGAGAGAGAGAGAGAGAGAGAGACATTTTTTAAAAACCACTTTTTTGGTATCAGGGGACCTCGAAACGTGGACATCTGCAAAAATCTCGAGGTCGAAAATTTTCATCATCACAATACTTCCTTATACTACGTATAAGAAAGTAAAAGAACCCCTGGTCTCCAGTTTGGTTCCTATAATGAACTAAAGAAATATTTAGAAATCTATGAACCAGACAAAAACAAAAATTTTATAAAAAAAGAAGTCGTACAATAAACTCCTCTCTTAAATACATGCAAAAACCGTTGAAGTCCTCTCTAGAATTTTATAAACTTGAGTATGCATGTATACATGGTAAAGAACGTCCTAAAAGAGGAAATGGATTACGACAGACCAGGTTCCAATAGCTTTTAAATAACCGATAAAATTGTTCTGACATCTGTAATACTTTTCAGCACGCTACGCTTAGGATGTAAATGGGTATTTCAAACTACGTATTTGTCCAGGAGGCCAATATTTAAAAGTATATAGTTGTAATAGAACATACAAAACATGAACTTTCGATTGTAAGCAAATACGTAGTTAATAATATGTATAAACATAAACTTAAAATAAAGTTTTATTTTCTAGGAAGTGTTTCATCATTTACCTCAAAATCGTATATTAAATGACACAGACCTTGGAAATGTGCAAGATTATTTATGTTTGGACGCAAATACGAAGAAGATAAAGAATAAAATCCGTCTAGAAATTAGTAAAAAGACAACATTATAAGATCTTCATAATATTCACTAAAAACTCAAGACTGGGAAAAATCATTTGGCAGAAACTGTGAAATTATTACAATCCAAATACCGTAATGAGTTAAATGCTACTGTATCTATATAATCCTAAAAAATATTTTTCTCAACAGATTGCAATGTTCATATACTTTGCGACGAGGAAAAGAACTTTAAAGCATTACAATTCTCTACAGAAAGTATGAGAAATTCAATGAAAGCGTGACCTAAATTTGTTAGTATTGACGGCATTTACAACTTCCTTAACACCGGCTGCACTCTTTTTTTATTTTTGGTAGATGATTCTGATGGCCAGTCAGAAATTGTTTCTGTATCATTAAGAGCTGTGGAAGATCGTAAATCATATTACTGGATTTTTGAATTATGTAAAAACCAAAATGGCACTGATAAAGTAATTTGCTTTAACAGAGTGGAGTTATGAAAGAACTTTTTCCAGGGAGACCTGTGTATTTGTGTTTATTTCATACCTTAAAGACTTTTAGACGAAAAATAGATTGCGATAAGTTGAATATTTCTAAAGAGGAACGAGATTTATCTTTAGAATACCTTCATAAATTAGTCTACTGTAACAATGAGGCTGAATATAATATCATATATACTCAATTTAAGGAATGATTTCCTCAAAGTGTATGTAATCACATACGCTTTGATAAAAATTGGCATACTATTCGGAATGAATGGCTTGTATGTAACATAACAAATGGCGAATATTTTAACAGGTTACAATTTCAGGAATATCCAGAAACAGATAGATTTAATCACTAAAGTTAAAATATTAAAGGAATATAATGACGGTATGTTTCAAATAAGAACACAAAATGGAAATATAATAAATATCACAACGGACAATTGCCAATGTCCTAATTTTTCATCCAGGATGTTGCCTGCCGACTTATCTTAGCCGTAAGAAAACATAAAAACATTAATTGCCGAAAACTACCTGTGTCACAGACGATGGACAAAAAATTATTATTTATCAAAACAGAATTGGTACAACCAAGCCAGATATTGTGGCAAAACCAAAACATGTAGTAAGCGAAAAGCCTAAAATGATGACGTTAACCGAAAAACGAAAATCAGCCACTTTAATGACCAATTCTTTAATCAACTTAATTAGCATTTCCAGCAACAGTGAATTCAAGTATAGATTAGGTTTATTGAAGAAAATGGAACACTGCTGGCGAACTGGAAACGAAGTGGGAATTATATTACAACAGGTGAGGCAAATTGTGATCTGATCGATACAGAAACAGGTAGTAAGGCACACGATAATAATCAAGAAACGATCTCACAACAAAATAGTGTTAGAATAGTATTGTCTGATGGAAATATAAGTGAATTGACAGATAATAATTTAACAAACATGCAACACATTACATTTATTGATGAACCCTTTGGTGATAATGAAGATAACAGTAATAATAATAATAATAATGAAAATATTGAAACTTATTTATTAAAATCAATAGTGTTGCCCTAAAAAATTAAGAAAAGGGGGCGACCCAAGGGACATGATTGTACGACAGTAATAAATTTTAAGAAACGCAATATAAATAGTAAAAGCAAGACATTCTCACATTTATTTTAGATAATCAACTAGACGCTATAACCAAAGCATCTATTGATACAGAATGTTCTCCTAAAACTTTCCAATAATATTTTATTTATCCTTAGTAAGAGTTTTGTTAATTTGATGTTTTGAATTTTGTAATAAAAAGACTTATTTTGACTCTAATTGTTATTTATTCCTTAATAAGAATTAATAATGAAAACTATTACTAATTATTCGCATAACTTATAGATTTGCGCAGAATAAACTAATGATTTGACGTACCTCTAATTTCAAATTTAGGTGCACATTAAATGATAATGTCATAACAACAGTGACGTCAGTCACGTGCCTATAATTCCAAATTAGTCGGCACGCTCGCGTGCCGCTAGCCGCAGCGGAAAGCATACCAAAAGTTGTTTTTTATTGAATTCAGTTTTGTGCATGTTAAGTTCATCGGTGAATTTGTATAATTACCCAGAAAATACGAGGTAGCATAAATAAACAATATGAAGGCTGATTCCAGTGATATATTAACAGGAAAACTTGTTATAACTTCTACGTTGATTTATACGTGCTTTCTGGAATATCTGAAATTATATTATTAAATGTCAATACCGGTCCTTCCACTTCGACTAACAGAAGAGATTTTGAACAGAAAAACGTGTGAAATTATAACTAATACATTGATTTGTACGTGTTTATTGGTATATGTGAAATTATGTTATTAAATGTAAATACCGATCGTTTCATTTCATCTTATTGAAAAGATTTTGAACAGAAAATCTTGTGTACATTGATGTGTATGTGCTTATTGGTGTATGTGAAATTATTGAATATAAATACTGGTTGTTTCATTATGACTTACAGAAAACACATAAATTAATTAATACACAATCAAATATATCCAGATATGTTTTATATATGTGAGATTGTATTATATTTCAACGTATAGTTTTGCTATGTATTTTTAAGCTTAAGAATGCAAATAAAATTACTGTATTTAATATTTTGGCTATATGTAAGAATAAAACATCTATTTTATATTTTGCTACGTAGATTATTCAATATAATAATGTTGCATAATCAACAATGTAAAAAACTAATTAAATTTCTGTTGTGTTCATGTACTTAATTCTGTGTCGAGATATACATTGAAACATGAATAGTTTAGCAAAAGTGGTGGAATGAATCAGCATTACATTTTTGTGATTGAATATAATTTTTATTATTGTTAACTCCTTTTACTTTCTTATGCGGAGTATAAGGAAGTATTGTGATGATGAAAATTTTCGACCTCGAGATTTTTGCAGATGTCCACGTTTCGAGGTCCCCTGATACCAAAAAAGTGGCTTTTAAAAAATGTCTCTCTCTCTCTCTCTCTCTCTCTCTCTCTCTCTCTCTCTCTCTCTCTCTCTCTCTCTCTCTCTCTCTCTCTCTCTCTCTCTCTCTCTCTCTCTCTCTCTCTCTCTCTCTCTCTCTCTCTCTCTCTCTCTCTCTCTCTCTCTCTCTCTCTCTCTCTCTCTCTCTGTGTGTGTGTGTGTGTGACCACGATAGCGGTCAAACCGCTGTAGATATCAATTCCAAATTTTGTATTTACGTGTATAATCTGCCTCTTGAGAACTGATTAGATTTTGAGCAAAATCGGCAGACCGGAAGTAGTAGTTTACTTCAGTGAAAAAATCGAAATTTGCAAATATTTCGTCAATTAGTAAGTTTAAACAAATTTATAAAGAATTCATATGTACTTAGAATTAAGTTTGAAACAAATTGTCTTAAAAAAGTTTTTTGAAATTCGAACCGGAAGTAGATCTTTTACTCTTATCGAAAATCTGTTTTTTGCGAATATCTCGCAAGTCATGCTTTTAAGACAAGTACGTTACGAGTATAAAAGTATTTAAAAGATAATTTTCAATATCTTTTATATAAAAAAAATTTCAAAATTCAGACCGGAAGTACCACTTTTACTCTTATCGAATAGCGATTTTTTGCAAATATGTCGTAAGTTATGCATTCTATGTATATTTATGAAGAGTACAAAAGTATTTAGAGTTGGATTTGGAATATTTTTTGTATAAATAAAATTTCAAAATTCGGACCGGAAGTAACACTTTCATACGTATAAGGAAGTCGTGTGGTGGCCACACCTCATTTTTACTTTCGTAGTATAAGGAAGTATTGTGATGATGAAAATTTTCGACCTCGAGATTTTTGCAGATGTCCACGTTTTGAGGTCCCCTGATACTAAAAAAGTGGTTTTTAAAAAATGTCTGCGTGTGTGTGTGTGTGTCTGTGTGTCTGTCTGTCTGTGACCACGATAGCGGTCAAACCGCTGGAGATATCAATTCCAAATTTTGTATTTACGTGTATAATCTCCCTCTTGGGAACTGATTAGATTTTCAGCAAATTAGGTTGACCGGAAGTAGTAGTTTACTTCAGTGAAAAACTCGAATTTTGCCAATATTTCGTCAACTACTAAGTTTAGACAAATTTATAAAGAATTCATATATACTTAAAATTAAATTTAAGAAGAATTTTATTAAAAATTTTTTTCGAAATTCCTGCCGGAAGTAGGCTTTTTACTCTTATCGAAAATCGGTTTTTTGCAAATATGTCGTAAATTATGCATTCTATATATATTTATGAAGAGTACAAAAGTACTTAAAGTTGGATTTGGAATATTTTTTATATAAATGAAATTTCAAAATTCGGACCGGAAGTAACACTTTCATACGTATAAGAAAGTCGTGTGGTGGCCACACCTCATTTTTTACTTATACGTAGTATAAGGAAGTATTGTGATGATGAAAATTTTCGACCTCGAGATTTTTGCAGATGTCCACGTTTTGAGGTCCCCTGATACCAAAAATGTGGTTTTTAAAAAATGTCTCTCTCTCTCTCTCTCTCTCTCTCTCTCTCTCTCTCTCTCTCTCTCTCTCTCTCTCTCTCTCTCTCTGTGTGTGTGTGTGTGTGTGACCACGATAGCGGTCAAACCACTGTAGATATCAATTCCAAATTTTGTATTTACGTGTGCAATCTGCCTCTTGAGAACTGATTAGATTTTGAGCAAAATCGGCAGACCGGAAGTAGTAGTTTACTTCAGTGAAAAAATCGAAATTTGCAAATATTTCGTCAATTACTAAGTTTAAACAAATTTATAAAGAATTCATATATACTTAGAATTAAGTTTGAAACAAATTGTATTAAAAAAGTTTTTCGGAATTCCTACCGGAAGTAGGTCTTTTACTCTTATCGAAAATCAGTTTTTTGCGAATATCTCGCAAGTCACGCTTTTAAGACAAGTATGTTACGAGTATAAAAGTATTTAAAACATAATTTTAAATATCTTTTATATAAAAAAAATTTCAAAATTCATACCGGAAGTACCACTTTTACTCCTATCGAATAGCGATTTTTTGTAAATATGTCGTAAGTTATGCATTCTATATATATTTATCAAGAGTACAAAAGTATTTAGAGTTGGATATGGAATATTTTTTGTATAAATGAAATTTCAAATTTCGGACCGGAAGTAACACCTTCATACGTATAAGAAAGTAGTGTGGTGGCCACACCTCATTTTTTAAATTTAGAACGGTTAACCCGTTCATGGAAATAAAAACGTGATAAAGCGTTTTTTACGCCCATTTGGTAGCAAAGAATATAAACACACAATTACTCTGATACATTTGAATTTCTTTAGTCTATGTAATAGCACATTCGTAATCACTACATTTTTCTTGATGTCTATGTCTCATAATAACTAAATATTTGTATGAATTAATAGATACATACAAATTTATAGAATGACAAAAAAGATTTATAGAATGTTGCAATATCATAAAAACAGGTATATTGTTTGATGCCGTGCCTATCTTGCCGTGCACTATTTGCTTCCACAATGTTGGGAAAAGTTCAGAAGAAACCTTGTCTTGGCAAAGTCAAAAATGAATGGCAAAATCCAAAGACCAAATTAAAAAAAAACCTTCACTATCTTATAAATAATATGTTTATCCTTCAAGTTATTTTCACAAATTTTTATACATGACCTATAGAGGTGTTTTTCTTTCTGTACACGATATCTCATCATAATATATTCAAAGAAACACAGTTGCAATGCAATTGAACTGACTGCAGGTTTTACTTAATTAATTTACAATATTTACTATAACATAACCACAATTCGTACAACTTTTGACAAATATATTTCTTCAGTATGATCGTTTGTTTGTCTATGATTTGCACATGATGTCACAACGAAATTTCTTCATTCATTAAGGGAAATTACATTATTTTGCCACATTTAATAAGGCACAGTTATAATAGTAATTATAAAGAGGTTTGTCGATTTTTAAATTATTTATGCTTGTTTGACGATGTACAAACTATAATTAAATATTTATAATAATGAATGTATGTGATAAACAAATTTGAAAAATTATTTATAACGCATCCGCAGTTTGGAGAACGTGCCTCTAAAACGGCATAGCACCATGTGTCCTATTTCACAATGTTGGAGCAAAACTTTCCTTGTCTACACGCGATATAGTAGTATTATAATATGGTTTTATATGCGTTATTAATGACGTCTGAGATGCTTATTCTATATATGTATGATGAAATACTCTAAGTTGCCCAGGATTGATGTATTTTCATCTTCCAGGAGTTATGTTCTAGTCTACCACGGTGTTAAGAGGTCGTTTGACAGTATTACGGTATAGATGTACAGATGCAGAGTGAGGCTAAATGAATCTAAATATGTAATAATAGGCTACACCAAGCTTCCCTGGGTTCCATACATCCAATGCCTCGGGCTGACGATTAATTAGAAGTTGATTAACTAACAATTATCCTATGGAGGTATCGCTGCAAAACTATTTTTTAAGATTGTTCACTGACGTTTCTTGGTACATGAAGAATGAACAACTTCGCTGTAATCATTCGATGAGATGATTTGCCGACGGAACCTGTAGAAGAACGTCTCGATGTTTTCAAGAGGTAAGCGTCCTCTCTTGAAGGTTTCGATTAGACGAAGAAAATACTGTCTTCATCAGCTGTGCGTATACAACTTTTCACAAACCTGGGAATATTTTCCACAGCTGACAGTTATTCCCTCAAACAAGTTCAGGTTTGAAGTTTCTGCACAATTTAGTCTAGTGAATGGGATTCGCTGGTCCTTGAGGAAATACCCTTCTTTCCTTTTTTTCAAAATCCCATGGCCTATGTATAGGGCAAAATAGAAATCAGTAGGTGCTAAAAAAGATATTTTTCTGCTGGTAAAGCTGTCAGATCTCAAACTTAGCTACTCTGTAAGCTCAGCTTCTGAATCAACATAAATAAGCACTTCTGAGTATGTTCCTGGTAACAGTGAACAAAACTTCGGCACTATGGCGCAGTTCCAACACTGAAACTATGTTCTACTTTGTGACAACGGTCATGAAAACATGTTTTTGTCTTGTTTTTCATTTTCCTTACCGAATTTTCCATTGAATGTTTCTGAATATGTTACCTAGAGATTTGTTACCCATAATCATATACTTCTTCCTTACACTTATTTTTAAGATAAAGGTGCATCTTCTTCTTCTTGTAGAAGAAAAAGAAAAGAAATATATTTTATTTTTTATGATATTCACGGTTCAATTACTGTCTGTATTTCCAACTATGTAATTACTTTGGTCGACATTAAACGTTTAAGATACTCTAATATTTTGCAGTGGACGTTATATACCTTGCTTTTGAGCGCTTATTTGATACCTGTCGTAAAAATATGCATTCCTTCAACAAAATTTATATTTTCTTTCAAAAACTGCAGCTGTAATAAGGTAAGAACGAACACTAAAAGCGGCACAGGATGCGGCGTGATTAAGGACTCTACGTAATTAAAAGCTTAATAAAGTGAGAAATTGCATATTGTAGCAATAACTCCAAGCAGAATATCGCCTTCCTAGTTAAACCTTAATTAAATGGGTAACGCAGACGCTGACGTCAAGATTTTTAATTGGGACCGAATAGTTACGAGCTGCAAATTACGTGTATTTTCTTGCTTTGACTGTTGCATTATTACATATTATTTACTCTTGTAGTTTTTAGATCATACCAATAAGACACTGTTCTGTAGGTAGTTCACAGAAAGGTTACAAACACGTCAGTTAATTGAATTAAAATAATATATGTTTCAAAATGATACAAACATAAGTATAATAACATTATACATATACATATTAAAGTGATGTAATTATTATATACAGGCTGATTCAAATTAAGTGCCCACCGTTGCTAACTCCGTTATTATTAATTCTAGAAAGTAGGTTAAATTAGCAAAGTAGTAGTGTTTTTAATGTTGATTAATATGCAGTTTATGAATAAACAATTGAATAACGTATTTCCGAGAAACTTTGAAATTTATTATTTTTTAAATAGAACACCCTATATATTTTTAAAAATATTGATTAATAATTTAATTTGTGATATAAAAGTTCCTATGCGCTATTGTCTTAAAACTGATAATATCGAAGTTATACAAATTAAGTGCGCACCATTGCTCTGTCCATATTATTAATTCTGAGCTTGTTCTGCAATTCGTGTACGGTATTGTACCGCGTTTTGTATACCCCATTTTTTTAAATATCTCAAAGAAAAACTCTAAAGGCGAGAGGTCCAGGGACTGTACTGGCCATCGAATGTGACCATTTGTACCAATACATTTATTGGCAAAGGTGACGTTGAGATAGTTTTGTACTAAGTCACATTTGTGTGCAGGAGCACCGTCCTAAGTATAAAATTTGGCGCATCATATACGAGGGGAGGCCAAATTTTTCGCGGAATGACGATAAAGGGGCGTGAAATAAAACACAAATTTAAATTTCCTTTTCGATGTATTCTCCCTTGACCCTAATACATTTTTCAAATCTTTCAAATAATTTATATATACCATCAAAAAAGAATTTTTTGTCAAGGCCTGCAAAAAAGATGGAAACAGCCGACTTCACTTCTTCACCCTGAGTACATTTTTTCCCTCAAAGCTCTTTTTAATTTTGGAAATAAATAGTAGTCCGACGAGGACAAATCTGGACTTTAAGGAGGGAGGGTGGGGCTTAGTGCTGCAAAGTCGGACCTGTGTAGAACATCCATCACAAAATGACTCTTGTCAACGGATGCATTGTCGTGCGAAAGGAGAATACCTCGAGCCCATTTCCCCTTCTTCTTTTTTTTAATTGCGTCTTTTAGTTTCTCTAATATTGTAGCGTAGTATTGCCCCGTGATACTGACACTCTCTTCCTTATAATCAACCATTAAAATACCATCTGAATCCCAGAACACCGTAGCCATAATCTTTTCAACCGATTCTGACATTTTGAGCTTCTTAGGCGGTGCCGTGCCTTTCTTGTGCCACTGATTATGGCATTTGTTAATCGTTGTTTTGCCAGGGCAAGAGTCCCCACTAACAGACGACATCTCTTCCATAATAGTCTGTGGCGTTTTTCCTTGCCTAGTAAGGAATTTAATGACGGCACGATACTCAATTTTGTTCATAGTGCATGTTACCTTCACGATTTACTACTTTAACTGGTGACATCTCAAACGTCACTGAACCAGAACATTTGACATTTATAGTTGCATTGAGTCGCCGTCTAGTGTCAAGTGCACAAAACAAAAATCTCTTCTCTCCATCCCTTCCATTCCGCGAATATTTTAACCTCCCCTCGTAATTGGTATTGTCAGAAATCCGTCAGAACGTTACGCAGAAGTTCTAGATATGTTTCTCCTGTTAGCGTATCGTTATAGAACACTGGACCGACGACTATCAAACCTGTCAATCCACACCATACATTAAAACGAAACCGAACTTGTGCAGCATATGGACGCACTATTAATAAATTTTCTTGGGACCAATAGTGACTGTTCTTCCTATTAAACATGCCTCTTTTTGAAAAATTCGTCTCATCACTCCATAGAATACATTGCGCTCCGTTTAAATTATCGTGGCAGAAAACCACTGACACAAGGTTAACCTCCTGGCTAACTCTCCTTGTAGTAATGTTTGTGAGGTTCGGAACTTATATGGAATATACTTATGTTTTATGAAAATTCTTTGGATTGATGAATAACTTAAACCCAATTCTATCGAAGCATCCCTAATAGAAAATTCACTATGAGCTTCAAAGTATGTTAACTTCTTCATTGGGGATGATATTTTTCTTAATTTTTTTTTTAATAAGCAATCATGTCGTATAAACTGACACGATGTAAGCTTCCAGTATATCGCATTTTTCCAAATGAGAAAACATCATAGTCAGATATCTAACACTATACAAGGTAAATGTGGAAAAATAGAACAAAAGTACACAACGCAAAGTAAAATGAAGAACTACTATTATGCGAAAAAATGCGTGCGAAAAATTTATACTCAGTACTTTGTTGACAGTGTTAAATAGCATACAGTATACCTTTTGTTGGTTTAAACTGAAAGAAGTCTAATATTCATTTTATAGAGTAGGTAAGAACATCATCACTAACATCAACAGCAATCCATAATGAGTCCTTTATTATCGTTTATTCGTGAACTCCATATTAGTCAGCATAAAAAAATGCTCTTCTACTGTAACCTACACCCTAGAAATAATAATAACGGAGATAGCAATGGTGCGCAATTAATATGTATAACTTCTTTATTATCCGTTTAAGACAATAGTGCATTGGAACAAATTAAATTATTAATCAATATTTTTAAAAATATATAGGCTGTTCTATTTAAAAAATAAAAATTTTCAATGTTTCCCGGAAATACGTTATTCAATTGTTTATTCATGGACTGCATATTAATCAACATTAAAAACACTACTACGTTGCTAAATTAACCTTGTTTATATACAGGGCGTCCAGAAACTCTATTGACAAACGATGACCGGAGATTCCTCAGATAATTTTAAGACAATTTAACCCAATTCACCCTAGTCCGAAAATGCTTCCTAAGGGAGCTAGAGCTCTTTGAAAATGGCGCCTTGTATTTATTTTTTTTTAATATCTTCCGAACGCTTCTATTTAGAAAAACAAAAACTGGTATGCTTATTTATCCTCCAGAGATGAATCGATTCCATCAATTGCGAATTTCTAGTACCGGTCATAGGCGTCCGTTTTGGTTAGGTAAACGGTTATTTTAACGCATAACTTTTTTGTCTTTAACTTTTAAGCATTTGTGACACTAGATTATTAAATTTTCTGGTATTCTAGTACTAAAAGGTACTCTTACTTTAAGTCGGTAGGATACACCGTTTTCTAGAAAAATCGATTTGAAAATTTTTCGTTTTTTCGTCATTAAAATTCAATTTATTATGTACCTACTTATTTTTAGCGACGAAGTTGACTAGGACTATCAAGGCATGGATGAAAATCAATTTAATAAATCATCTTTTGTTTCAATAAATGCAGCACACAATTCGTAAAAAAAAGTTTGGGAAAAGAAGCAAAAATCAATTTGAAACAAAATTTTAGCTGAAGGTTTTTAAAAACAAAGTATTTATTACAATGGAACGAAACTAACAAAAAAAGAACAAGTATCAAAGGTAGATAGTTACAAAAGGTGCTCGATGTGATGGCCATTAGTCTCTATGTATAAATTTACCCTTTTGCTTAGAAAACCCCGAATTCTTGCAAAAAATCCAAAGTTATTTCTAAATTCGTTGCAAGCATCTTGTATCCTTAGCCAGAGTTGTGCACGATTATGTATCGGAACGGAATAAACAAATGCTTTTATGTATCCCCAAACACAATAATCGCAAGGATTCAAATCCGGCGACCTTGCTGGCCAAGCAACTGGACCGCATCTTCTAATCCAATGGTCTTCGTAGTTATTATCTAGAAAGTCTCGTACATTCCTGCTAAAGTGGGCCGGACAGCCGTCCTGTAGAAACCATAAGTTTTGCCGAATATTTAAACGCACCTCATCTAACAAATTAGGTAAAATATTTTGCAGGAAATGTAAGTAATCAACTCCATTTAAACGAGCAGGTAATTCCACAGGTCCAAGTAGATAATCGTCAACTACTCCAATCCAGACGTTTATGCTAAACCTATGCTGATGCTTAAATTCTTTAACAACGTGGGGATTGTCACCAACGTACGAATAATAGTGTGCATTATGTACATTAAAAATTCCATTTTTTGAGAATGAAGCTTCATTCACCAAACAAAATGTACCGGAAAAAATCTTCAGTTTGATTTATCTGATTTTGTAACCATCTAGCGAATTCTACACGAGTAGGAAAATCTCGTTCTAGCAGTGCTTGCACCTTTGTAAAATGAAAAGGATATAAATTTTCTTTGTGTAAGATATTTCCTACGTAATATTTTGAAATTGTGGGGTACATGGCAGATAGTCTTCGAACGCTAATTTCTGGATTTTCCTCAACTTCCATTAAAATAACATCTTCATGTTCTGCTGTTACATCATTATGTCTCCCTGTTTCATTTTTTTTGGGACCACTGAACCTGTTTCTCTTAATCGTTGATGAAGAGCTGTAAATGTTGAGTGAGTGGGATGCTGACGATTGGGAAATTTTTCAGCGTATCTACGTTGCGCTGCTCGAGCGTTACACCTCATTTCGCCATAAACTAAATGCATATCGGCGTATTCTTCATTAGTAAAAACCATTTTTTTTAAATTGAAATCGTTGTGTTTGAATGCTACAAAGTAAAAAATTAAAAGATAAACTTCGCGAACTGACAACAATTTGACAATTAAAAACGTAGGTTTTATTTCTGTTGGCAGTTCAGAGCGAACTAGTGCAAAAAATAGTAAATTGAATTTTAATGACGAAAAAACGAAAAATTTTCAAATCGATTTTTCTAGAAAACGGTGTATCCTAGCAACTTAAAGTAGGAGTACCTTTTAGTACTAGAATACCTGAAAATTTAATAATCTAGTGTCACAAATGCTTAAAAGTTAAAGACAAAAAAGTTATGCGTTAAAATAACCGTTAACCTACCCAAAACGGACGCCTATGACCGGTACTAGAAATTCGCAATTGATGGAATCGATTCATCTCTGGAGGATAAATAAGCATACCAGTTTTAGTTTTTCTAAATAGAAGCGTTCGGGAGATATTAAAAAAAACTAATTACAAGGCGCCATCTTCAAAGAGCTCTAGCTCCCTTAGGAAGCATTTTCGGACTAGGGTGAATTGGGTTAAATTGTCTTAAAATTATCTGAGGAATCTCTGGTCTTCGTTTGTCAGGAGAGTTTCTGGACACCCTGTATATATATATATATATATATTGTTATACAAAGGATAAAGATATCAACCGCACCAAGGTAATTAAAGATAAATTGATTACACGGGTAATCGGTCTGTAAATGTAAATCAAAAAACTTTTTGTTTATTATTCAATATTTTGCAATCACCTTTATTGCTTCATCAGGAATACTATCAATAATTAGTATTAACAAAAACAACAAAACACACCAAAGCGACTAAAACGTACAACTAATTCATTAACAAATTAAAAAAATTAAAAACAACACACGATGGCGTGAAAACAGCGCGTCAATATATGTAATAAATTTTGTCGTGTTTACAACGAGACATTCGTAAAATCCAAGGTTATATTTAAAAAGCAAACAAATTCACGGAGATCAGTTAAACTAAAAACTTGATAAAAACGTGAAAAAGCAAGCTTTCTCATTACCAAAAAGTGAGGTGTGGCCACCACACGACTTTGTTATACGTATGAGCGTTTCAAATTATAGAATATTTAGAATTTTTTTTTATAAACATTATTCAAAATCCTATTTTAAGTACTTCTATTCTCTTAATAAATCCCTATAGAATGCATACTTTGCAAGATATTATGAAAAAGTGCTATTCGGTAAGAGTAAAAGTGTTACTTCCGATCCGAATTTTGAATTTTGTTTTATACAAAAGATATTTAAAATAATGTTTTAAATACTTTTATACTCGTAATATACCTGCCTAGAAAGCATGATTTGCGGGATATTCGCTACTAATACTTCCGGTAGGAATTTCGAACAAATTTTTTAATTCAATTTTTCTTAAATTTAATTTTGAGTACATTTGAATTCTTTATAAATTTGTTTAAACTTAGTAATTGACGAAATATTTGCAAAATTCGATTTTTTTACTGAAGTAAACTACTACTTTTGGTCTACCGATTTTACTGAAAAACTAATCAGATCTCAAGAGGGGATTATACACGTAAATATAAAATTTGGAATAGATATCTACAGCGGTTTTAGCGCTATTGTGGTCACACACACACACGGACATACACAGAGAGACACAAACAGAGACATTTTTTAAAAAACACTTTTTTGGTGTCAGGGGACTTCAAAACGTGGACATATGCAAAAATCTCGAGGTCCAAAATTTTCGTCATCACAATACTTCCTTATACTACGTATAAGAAAGTAAAAAACAACTAGTAAAACCTACGAGGAAAGAATAGAACAGCAGAGAGTCTCCTTAATAATAATATTTGTCCAAAGTGGTTACTCAATATAGCCGCCGCAATGCATAAGCGTGCATAAACATTTTGTATAGGTTATATATGTGGACTTCGTATGTTCTCAATAATCATTCAAAATAGGTTCTTAGTCCAATAATAATTAAAGTAATATCGTGAGTGCATTATTTTTTCAATCCTTTTATTCTTTTTAATATAGTAACATTTGTTCTAACTGTTTTAAATAAAACATAAAAAACGACATGCCTAGAATATGTATGTTACGCCACTTAACACATAATCAAACATACCGGATATATGACAAGTTAATCAAAATACTAATTTTATAAATTATGAATGGTCAATATTGCCATAACTGATTAGTAAAGTGGTATCTTCCGTCTAAATAATACCTATTCCCCCACCAGTTTATTATCTCTCCTTTTCTATTCTTTCCTTGTAGAGTAAAACATATGTACAGTTCTGTGCAATAAAATGGCGTACACGTCTTATCGCTAATTTTGACTTTATTTTGCCATTGTGAAAATGGCTTAATTTAAGTATGACAATAGTTATTTATGCAACAAGTCAGTAAAGTGATACTTTATCGAACGAGTCTGATTTACGAGCCAAGCGAGTGAAGCGAGCGCGGCGAGTAAAAGACGAGTTCGATAAAGGTACTTTACTGACGTGGTGCATACAAAATTTTATCGCCAACCGTGAAAATTGTTAATTTAAGAAATAAAGATATAATAACTTATGACAGTTTATGACAGTGACAAACGATTTATTTTTAAAGTCATCAGTCATGGCTACGCTGACAGATATTAGCGGCAGGTAAAGTACTTTATTGTACAGTACGATAAAGTGTTTCTTTACCTCCGTAAAACGCTATGGTAACGCATCACTTTACTGACGGTTGGCGATAAATTGAATTATAGCGTCAATTCAATTTTGTCATACATGACAGATATTCAAACAAAAGTCATATTTACATAATCGTATAATAAGTGTACGCCATTTTATTGCACAGAACTGTACAAATACAAATACACCTACATATAAAAATGTGACGCAAAATTATAATATAACAAAATTAACTACATTAGTATATATGAAATTACTTAAAGGATATAAAACTATACAATACATTTTAATCAGTCATTAAAATCTAATAACACAAATTTATACTAACCGGTATTTTAATCAACGATTACGCTAACTGGCCTTTTAATCGGAGTTGGAAAAGATAATCCTTAGTTTGATTAAGTTGCCACTATAATAGCTACATATATATGTAATTAAAATTCCTCGTAAATATACTTTCTTTCAAAGTAGCCGTAATGCAATGAAAACATGAATAGTGCCGCCTAAATTTATCTAATTTTATATTATTTATACTTTGATGTTATTAAGAAAACACGTTAAATTAGTTCAAAACTCTGTCAAAAGTAGCTGAGGTTCCAGCTGTAAACAATTATTTACTTTACAATGTCGTGATTGACAGCTTAAGTAAACGTACCGGTATAAGTGCATATACACCGCACTAAGGAGCATTTGGCCTCAAAAACCGGACAAAATTAATAACATCGTTGTTGACTCTAGATGTATCAAAATTAGTATCCGTATGTTTTTGAGGATGCTACGTTGATTTCTGGCATTATTTTACAAATCAGCTGCAGGAGCGTAGACTTAGGGGGGGAAGGGGGAGGGAAGTATTGTTAAAAACTCATATTGGGTACAGTTTTATATGTTTTTAGGGGCTCCAATTTCATTTCTGGCCTTGCTTATAAATCAGCTGCGGGAGCGTGGACTTAGCGGGAGGATGGTGATGGAATTAATATTAAAAAGAATGTAATGTTTGACAAAGAAAAAATCTCAACATATTCTGACAAAAACCGCTTGCGACCAAAATTGGCTTAATTGATTTTGTTTAATTTTTCAATAATGTCAAAACAAGGTCACTAGTTAATTATCACGAAAATAATTTAACAACCCTAAATTATTCAACTGGTCAAAATTGTAAGAAAAACAATTGACGTAATACGGCTAGTGATCTGTTAATCCTATTTAATTCTTTGTTTATAATATCCAGAAGGGTGTAAATCTGTACCTGATAGTTACATATTGCATATGTATATAAGGTTTTATGTTACATATGTATGTGTGTGTGTGTGTATATATGTATTCACATAGTACGTCCATTCTTGGTGGAAAAATATATGATCAAACTTTTATTGACAGCAGGTAACAAAAAAGAAAACGTATAAAATGGGCATCGAATCACGGCCTGTATAGATTTACAATAAAACTTCATGATTGGATTTGGTTAGCATGTTATTTAATATGAGCAAAGAATAAAAAAGTAATTAAAAATACTTAATATCTATATAATATTACAAATTGGCTCACTCCGATTCATCAGAATGGTGGATTCCAAGAATTTCTTCTTCAGCAGTTAAGACATTCAGTTCTTCGGATTCAAACAATTTACTAAGGAACGGTTGGCTTTTGCTATATATGCGTTTCCTTGTTGAAATTATGAAAGGGTCTCATGTGAGCAGCAGCCTATTCAGGATACCCTGATTGCAGTACGACCTTGAAAATTTTCTTGAAAAATGTTCTCGGTATGAACGGAAGTGTCTATTTCGAGCTTCTGCAGCTTCTTCCGATAGTTGACCTATTGGCAAGATGGCATACTTTATTACTGACGCTCCATGCATGAGGATTATGTGTAAAGTAGGGGTCACTGGATGCCAACCATAAAGATCTACATATAAGCTTGCTGTATTTTTGCAGTATTGTTCGAATTTCTCTAAATTAATTTTGTGGCCAGAAGAAATCGCTTCCAAGATAACCTTAAGTTTCAAAATAAACTCTTTACTTATGCCTGTGATTTGACAGGCCAACTCTGGATCAGCGAAAAATCTTCTGGATGTGTTTCCCGAATTTGTATTTCCAAAACCAGGTTTTGGAATATCTATTAGAAGTCCCGTTTTTTCCCTATATGCTTTCTGGATTTCTTCTTTGGTTTTCTTAACTATTTCCTTTTCTTCTTCGGATCGGGCTTGCCATTTTTTTATAGGAAGCTTGTATGCAAGATGTAAAATCGTTTCAAAGAAGCGTATTCTTGCATGAAGAATTTACAAATCAAATCTTAAGGATTGGGGATCCTCCAAATTTCTACTTTCGAAGTCATTGAAATTTTTGGAGGTTTTTCCACATATATAACATTTTCTGGTAGATGAAGTACCAATTGCCGCGTTGCATACCTTGGCATCTACCATGGTTGGGATCAAAACATGACACACAATGATAATTCCATTTGATGTTTCTATTTCGGTCTTCATCAGATGATTTGCTTGGTCTTCGACATACTTTATTTCTTGCTGCGTAATATCCACATCTTCTTTTAGAAATCGAATGCGGATTGGCCGACAAAATCGAGTTGATGATGGTGTGGGATTTTGCCACAATATTTTTAATCTATCGCCAATGTGTGATTGCAGTCTTAATGGCACCAATGAGCTTTGAAATATGTTCGAGTCATCGTTCGAGCTATCTAAGAAATTTTGCTGATAAGGAATTTGATGAGAGCCATCACATCCCCACTTTGTTATAAGCTCTAGGCTTTTTAATTCTACTGCATCGCAGCTTCGATGAACGTCTTCCAGATAAAGACAAAGTGTCTTTATTGTATGATCAAGTAGGTCCTGAAGCACAACTTCAACGCTCGTCTCCGTAACTCGGATTGACTCTGGTTTTGGATAGCAGAGTTTCTTTGCTTCTCTAATTAGTGTATAACAAGGAAATACTCCCTTGTTGGAATCGTGTAACAGCTCCCACTGCCTTCTTGTAAAGTCGCCATCAATAAAAATTTGCAAAGCCTGCTCAGATGTGTAACGATTTACTCTCGGTTTCTGAGCAGTATTTATTACCTTCCTGTAACGTTTGGCTCTAGGTGTTGAAGTTGCATCTATTATAAGTTTAGAGGCCGCGGCATTTCCAGATATTCGTTGGCTCACGCTGGCTGCATAGGTAAGCTCCTCAACAGGCACCAGCTCGCGTAGTTCTTTTGTTTTACGTCGTTTACTACGATCATGCAATTCTTGGAAGTGTTTCCTTGGGCGCCCCGTCGATTTCTTGGCCTAGTTATGTACTGGTATTGAAGTATTAAGCCATTTCTTGTTTTTTTCAAAAACCTTTCTTCAATATAATTCCATGATATCCATCTCTTCCTTAGATCAGTATTAAAATATTTTATATCGTGGCTTAAAGTATGGTACTCGTGTTGGGGGCATTTCACCATTTGGCGGAGCTTATGTTCCATAAATGCCACCTTATCCTCAAGTTTTCTAGATGTGCTTTCTATAAAAAGCATGAGGAGCGTTTTCCGACATACCTCAATAACATTTGATGTCAAATCTGTACCTATAAAAAAACACATGTAATAAAAAATAATCAAAATTATTCCTAAAATCCCACTTAACTCAAAGCGTTTTTTTTTTTAAAGAGGTGGAAACATGTGGAAACTGTTTTGACTGTTATTGTACGACTGAAATCTGTAGTTTATTATAGAAAAAGAATTCTAGCCCGACCTACCTCGGAACATTTACAAAAACACTTTTTAGTTAAAAAAAATACAGAAAAATTAAAAAAAATTTTTAAACTTTCTTTTAGGTCCTTACAATACTAAACAGTCAAAATATTTTTAAAAAGTTTGTATTAATATTAAATACACAGGTACCTTGTTTTTCAGATTCCATCACAAAAAATATTTTTTTCTTGCAGTTAATTTACAGAAAACCAAATACCAAACACAAGTGTAAAAAAAATTATCAAGAGCGAATGCGTGTATATTGAACGAAGCTTAGATTGCAATTAACTTATCGGAGCGCAGCAGCGGGAGGGGGTCACCTGATCATATTTTTATTATAGTGGGGTAACTCAGGTATAATACAAAAATAGTTTCATTGACTGCCTGCATAGTTTGCATTTTTCCTTTTTGTCCGGTTTTTGAGGCCAAATGCTCCTTAGTGCACCGGCTTATACCTTGTGGCTATCGAAATGTCCAAGATGCTGTCGCATTAAATCAATTTGGCCACCTGTACCCTTGCTATAAAAGTTCCTATATATTAAATACACATATTAATTCACTATTAACCCTTTGCCTGTCCTGTGCAGCATATGTGATACACAGTATATATAATTATGGCGTTCGTGTATCTCATATGATACACAAACGTTAGAATTTCCATGCTTGTGTAATTCTTTGGAACGTATGAAATATAGCTTGCTACTGCCTTAAACGTGTAGATTTGAACATATATTTGTAACCTAGCGCATGTACAACGTGTATGTACTGTAAAATTTTCAATTAAAATGTAAACTTATGGAAGCAAAGGTACCTACCTACCTATTTGTTATTTGGAAAAGTATTCTATGTTTGTTGAATTGTAAAATCGATTAGACTGTTTTTAAAGACTTTATTGATATAGAAATGTACAGTTACTGTGAAATTAAACATTAAACAACGTTTTTAAATGTAAAAAAAGAGTTATTTTTTATTTTCGTGAGTTTCATTGAAACAGACAAGGCAGAAAGCTTTCTCACAAATCACACACTCAGTAGACACTTGTTTAGTTTCCGCCAAGGCCCTCTTTCGATTATGTTGTGCACTAATTTTCTTGTAACATTCATGACACCTCTTGCGCACAATTTTGCCATTTTCTTTGCGTGCAATATTTGTTAGTTCATGAGCCTTACGAATGGGCTTTCCTATATTTGCCTTTTCAGGTAGCTCAAGTAAAGATGCTGCTAAGCATTTGGTAAACTGAGCCAGGTGCATTGTTTTATCGTCATAAAACTTATTATATAACACCCAACTGTTAACTACTGCAATACTAATGCATTCAAAAAGTACTTTTCGATACCATTTGATACTTTTTCGAGCTGGACTGTAATAAGAAATCATTTGATCTGAGAGATCTATGCCACCTTTTACTCTGTTGTAATCCAGTACTGCAGTGGGCTTTTTAACTTTTTCGCCTTGGCGATTTTTTTTGTTAGTTTCTGTCAGGTCAGCCCCATGGAAAGTTGAAATGATATATATTGCTTTCTTATCTTGATATTTGATTATTCTAATTCCGTCATTATTTACTGCTCCAACAAGTTGTCCTTTGCTTAGCTTCTTTGCTTTCATTTCATTCGGAATACCACTTCGATTCATTCTCATTGTTCCACAGTATTCTGTATTCTTATTCTTTAAAAAAGTTGCCAAGGGAATACTACTGTACCAATTGTCCGCAACAAGAACCCTTCCCTCATTGAGCAAAGGTTCAGACAACGAAATAACAACGGATCCGGAATGGTCTAATCCAGGTAATATATCGGACGTTCCCTGTCCGCAATATATGGAAAAATTCCAAATAAATCCTGACATCTCGCATAATTTAAACAATTTAATGCCATATTTATGGGCCTTACCAGGGTTGTATTGACGAAAGATCAGTCTTCCTCTGTGAGAGATCATCGTTTCGTCAACAGATATTTCCTCTCCTGGAGTATAAACTTCTTGAATGTTTGAAATTAACACCTTAATGAAATTTGCTACTTTATGCAATCTGTCGTGAGGTAGGGCTGCTTCGTTATTACAAACATGCCAATTTTTTAATATTAAAGAAAATCTGTTATAGCTCATTCCAATTTGGTGAAACATGGGATGGTAAAACATACTGTCCCGTCGCCAGTAGTCTTCTATATTTGGATACTGGATAAGTCCAGTTACCAAGAGTAGTCCCAAAAATTTACGCATTTCGCAGTAAGTAACATCGACCCACTTGTTCATCCTGGAGGAACGTCGAAGTGTATGCGTTGATATATATTGTTGAGCATAACGGTTTGTTTCTTCTACCATCAAGTTGACGATTTCTTCATCAAAGAATTGTTGGAATATGTCAAGAGGTATTACATTTCCATTTCGAATCCTTTTCTTCAAACCAGAATTGCCAGTAAAATTTAACTTCTCTCTCTGCTGAAAGTTCGAACTCCATTGGGAAAGAGGAGACGATGGATATGGTGTCGCTGGCAATTGATTGTCTTGAACATCGTCTTCGTTGGAAGATGTATACAAACTTATTGATGTGGAATCAGATTCGGAGGGTATGTATTCGTCACTTGAATCACCAAAATCTGCTGTAATATCTTCATTGTTGTCACTTGTATGAGACTGGTTATCAATTCTTTTTTTTTTGTTACGACCATAGAACAACGCTGGATCCATTTTTAGGGACTAAAAAGAAAATAAACCTAGCAGCAAATATAAAATAAAAATAATAAATTTTTACTCATGTGTAACACATGTGATGCACAACCGTAACAGAAATATATACTTACGAAATTGTCCCGTGTATCACATGTGATACACAACAATTTATACGCGCTATTTGTTGACTGTCACTGACAATACTGCCCCTGAAAATCTTTTCCATGTTAGTAACTCCCATATCCCCTCCACGCCGTAGACGTATAGAAGTGCGCGCGCAATGTGGTTAGACAGGCAAAGGGTTAAGTAATATTTCCATATTACAATAACGTGAGTATTGATCTTAATCCGGAACGTTCGCTTGTGCAGAAATGTCCAGATCAGTTGAAGTAGTCCGAGAGATGTACCTACCTGCAGAATGCATCTTGTACAGAAGTCCTTCTCGTGACTGTACCGCTGGCTCCTCTTGAAAGCCGTGTCTATTAGTTCCACTCTAAGGAAGCGTCCTACTAGTGGTGTGTTAGAGGTCCTTCGTTCTTCTACGCCACCTTTTATACTGGCTACTTTGGCCCTAGCAGGTGACGTCATTCAAAATGTAATTGAACTCGCCTAATTTATAGAGCGAATACCCAGAAAAGGGATGCCTTTGTAGCTGGTGGCCGGTGTGAAGATAGGGTCTCTGAATGTGCCACCTGCTGTTGCTTAAAAAAACAGAAAACAGAAATAGAGATTTATAGCTACAACATTCATTTTTAAGAAGTTCAAATAACCGTGTTTAATGGACTATTTAAATTGCAAAATGTTCAGACACACATACAATATTACTTAAATGACACATCAGTTACACAGGCATGCAACCAAACAAGAGTTTAGATACCAATCGCTGATTCTGATAGAATTTTGTATGCTGATTTCAACTTGTTAAGCTTTATCAAAAGAATGAGAGTGTTTTACAAATGGAAAAAAATCTTGACCACAAGTTTTTAGGACTGTCGTAAGCAAAAGTAAGCAAAAGTAAGCGAATTCGTAGTTTCAGATATTCGAAAACTTTTTAAGACGAAGTGTTTGCAAGTAAAATAGAAATGAGTGAAAAGGACGCATGGAAAGCTTTTAAGGTAGCCGACAAAAAGTGCGTCGACCAAAACTATAAATGTATCGTGCAAAATATGTTAATGAAATTCAAATGCTTGGTTTGTTTGAGTAGTTTGAAAGTTCGTTTTTTATATTCGTATTTGGACCACTTTCTTGAAAATGTTGGTGTTGTTAGAAGATGATCACAGAGAGAGATTTCACCATGATATCAAAGAGATGGAGCCTAGATAACGCATGGGACGTCAATTTTGTGACTGGCTACTATTGTATGATGCAGAGGGAAGACCAGCATGCTACGTAAAAGATGCAAAGTGCCAAAAGGAGCTTTCAGGGGAAAAGGAAAAGATAGCATAAAGACTAAAAAGCGTAAGCCAGGATTATTTGAAAAATCATTTCCAATAAATTGATAGAGAATAAATTTGTAAATAAAACATTTAGTAAATATTTTTAAAGAACTGTTTTTCACCAGAATATGTAAAAACGCATGGTACCCATATACGAGTATTCAAGCCCATTTTGTGATAAACCCTTCGTGATGTGAGAAAAATGGATGTCGTATTTGGAATCAGCGCACTAAGCAATATAAAAATCAATTTCGTGGTTCAAATTTGGCACGCCTGTGTTATTATTATTATTATTATTAATAATAATAATATACATTTTATCGTCCAACAGATTAATTTCCATATAAAATAAAATACTCGAAAGTGTACAGATATACAAACACCAATAATACTACTGCATACATAACAGACACGACAAAGAAATAGATGTAATAAATCGGGTTATTGAACCAGAATCGCAGCCACTCTCAGTATTTCCGTGGGGGGTTCAATATTACAATGCGATGAGATGCGGTTTACCTGACGTTCAAGATCAGGCGAATCCATATCTAATTTCTACAACAGTTGTCGATAGCCGTACCCTCTGCAAAGGTAAATACCCTCCTCTCTGAAGTACAACTGCTTTAAAAACTTCCTCTATATCTTTTCTACAAACAATTTATGCGCAGAGTAGAAATGACTCCATATAATGGAGCCATACTCGAATCTGGATCACACAAAGGTAAACTAAAGCAACTTAACAGTACAACTGAAAATATGCTGAATTTCTAATTACAAATCCCAACATTTTCATGGCAGAAGAGACAATGTGATTCTTATGTGTGGCAAAAGTCATAGAGCTATGTGGTACCATTTATTGTATAGTTGAAAGAAATGGGATCAATATTTCTTGTGAATGTTACGATCTAACATTTGTCAGTGTTTAAGGTAAGGTTGTTTGTAACAAACCACTTGGCAATTTTGTCAAGTTGATCTTGAAAGTATAGGCAATCGGTAACCGATGAGACAGATATAGAGAATTTTAAATCAGCAGCAAAACTACACTTGTCACAAGAAATCTCCGTAATAATGAACATTAGAAGCAATAGCGGACCAAAATTTGACCCTTGCGGTCCTCCAGATGTTGCAAAGAATAAGTATGACTTGATTATAATGCTTAAAGCGATGAATGAGCGTCCAATAACTAATTCAATTGATTGTGGTTTACTTGTCTTAGGAAACAATGTCTACAACATAGTGTTGTAAATCGTGTAATAACGAGGTTATTAAATTACTTAAAATATGCAGCGAACTACATTTACATCTATATGAAGTAGATTTTAATGAACCTTCAAAAATAAGAATTTCAGACAATGAATGCAGGTACTCATTGAAACGATTCAGAAATTACTTACTAAAACTTGTTCTTTGTTGCAATTAATAGAAACAATTTATATAAAGATTTTCACAGGTTATTTCTATATAACACAATACACAACATAGTATACCGATTAATTTGCTAACAATGACTTCATCATGTATATGTGTAACTACTCTTCGTTCACACTATTCCGTATTCAATACTTGCACAATTTGTTCTTGTTTCATAAACATGTGCAGATCTTTACAACGTGTATCTTCTGAAACTGTAATAAGCCTAAAGTTCCTGCTGAATGGCATCACACAGAGTCAATGGAGACAAAAGCATAGGGCCCAAATATACCAGCATTACACCTAAATGTAGCATGGCCTAGAACTAAGTATGGTAAAGTGAAGTTTATTTCGGATTCTTAGTTCTTCCAAACGCATATCGAATCTGGTTATTAACCAAATTTTTACAAATTCGTAAATTTGTAAGAATTAGATGTAAACCTAGTACATTAATTCCAAAGGGCATCTAAATTTGGATTCCAAACCATGTGGTTTTTTTGGGATTTGTTACTGTGGCCTTCTGTAGGAGGCTGAGCTAAAATTAATATATTTTACTAAATACCTTGTAATCAACTTTAGGTGTTAGTCGTTCTAAAACCGTGCAAGCGCTTCTACCATGGCTTACGACTACCTAAATAGCCACGACCTACTTTATATAGCCTCTGAAGAAAGGTAGCAGCTCATCGAAATTATTGTAAACAAAAATTTACAAATGGTGATATCGCGAATCGAACCTAGGTCTTTAGTTTGATAAGCCAATGTCGAAGCATTAGACTGGTACTACTAAAATTGCTCTATTCTTAAAATATTGTACTATTATTGTTCAACAAACAAGGATTTACGGTTTTGATTGAAACATTTAATAAGTATAAACACTTAGGCCTGCAAACACATTATTTACATTATTATGCATTTATCATACGACAAAACGTACATACCTATATACGAGCTAGGCGCCATAAATTCTCGGCCTGATATAGAAAAAAAGAAACTTGGAACAATATAAGAATTTTTATTTTTCAATGTAATCTTCACTAACTTCTATACATTTATTACAACGATTAATTAATAATTTGATACTCTTGTAAAAATAATTTGAAATTTTTCCGTTAAAATGTTCTATACCAGCTGCTTGCAACTCACTCTATAACAACTACGTCCCCTAAGGTTTTTTTTTTAAATAAGTAAACAAAAAAAAAACACAAGGAGCTATATCCGGACTATACGGTGGAAATTCCAGTTCTTGAAAGCCGCATTCGCGGATGGCAGCTTGTGAAATGGCGGCAGTATGGACGCTGGCATTGTCGTGCGATAATCGCACACCTTTTGTCAATTTTCCACGACGTTTTGCTCGAATACTGTCCCTAAATTTATGCAATAAAGACGAATAATATATGCCATTCACACATGTATTGCGCTCTTTAAAGTCAATTAGCAAAATGCCCTCACAATCCCAGAATATTCTGGCCATCACTGTTTTCGTTGATTGAACGACTTTCGCCTTCCTGGGACGAGGTTCATCAAGTCGCCGCCATTCCATGGACTCCCTTTTCGATAGAGGATCGTAAAACAGAACCATTGTTTCATTCCCTGTGACAATGGACTCCAAAATCGGTTTTGGGTAGACTCCACACATGTTTAAAAACGACTGCGCACATTCGACCCGATGTTCACGTTGGAGAGCAGAAAGAAGTCGCGGTACCATCTAGCACTAATTTTATTGATACCCAAATGGTCATTGAGAATTCAGCGAACACTTGTTTCGGAAATGTTTGTTATCACTGATAATTCCTTCACTTTCAAATGGCGATCTTCTAGTACTAAATGTTCAATAATTGAAATTTGTTGAGTTGAAATTTCAATTGGTCGACCAGACCGATCAGCATTTTCCAGGGATTCTTGTCCCAAACGGAAACATTTTGCCCACTTTTTTATAGTTAAATACGAAGGACGTTGTTTAATGTGATAATGTGTATGCCTCTTTTGTTAAAAATTTAATGACCGCGCTGTACTCAATTTTCGTTACTTCAGACATTTTCGTGCACTAGTCACGTTGGTTGGCTGGTTACTAAAAACTACTATACTTCGAACCGTCATATTTATAGTGTACACCTCGCGTATGTACATACATGACGTGACGGAGTTTGAACACTTTCAACCTGTATAAACCTGTCAGGCCGAGAATTTATGGCGTCTACCTCGTACGTAATAAATATAATTTACTCACGTTTATCTAATACTATATCTGCGCTAGGAATGTTGTTATTTTAAGAATAATTGTAATATTATAGAAGCAACATTAGGTACGCAAGGCACATTTTGAAGATTTACAAGTCTAATTGTACAACTGTTAGGAGCTTTACATATATGTATAAATCCCTAAACACAGAATGTAGGTTTTCACACTAGTGAATAGAAATTCCTTCTGTAAAGCCAGCTAATATACTATACTCCATTCACTAAACGTATAGAGTAATCACGAGCTGTCCACGACTGTAACACGTGCACAGCTCAATTTACAATAGAAAACTTATACTAACAATAAAGTTTATAAAATCTTTTGACTACATGTTTAAATTTTCGAAAACAACAATTTATTAGTTTATATGAAATACTGATCAAATTTAAGTTTACAAAAAATGCATGTTTTGTCTTTTTAGACAACTAAAATACGTAAATCTCAAACATAACATATATCAACAAAACATTCGTAAATTGCTTGAAATCCATCACTTAATAGTGGATTAATTAATTGACTTAACAAAAAATACACAAATGCGCATTTTGTAAACAATTTAAGATAAATTAAAAATGAAACAAATATATTAAAGACTTTATTCACATGTGTATATAATATAAATTACAAGTTAAAATAGGGCATAGGTAGTTACTTTATTGTGAATTTATAATACATACATAGTAAACATATATAAATAAAATGTAGTATACTTTTGAAGAAAAAGATTTACAGTGAAAAATAAAAATAAATTGTGATTTTTTTCAGAAGTAGTTGAACTTGGATATTTTAAAATTTGCATACATTCGTAAAATAAATAAAATTACTTCTTGTAAATGAAGTTGTGTTCTGGACAAAGAAATACATATTTTGAAATGACTTTGGATGGTTGTGGACGCATCATACAGTATATTATTGAATTTTTGAATTACTAGTCCATCTTAAGATTACCATTATTAAGTATCTAAAAGACCATACTATACTTTATTTTTAAAAAATATATAAAAGAAAGAGCAAAAGAAACTATGAATGTACACAAATATTTTAAATTTTTCTGTGTTGACAACTAAAATTATTCCTGAATGTCACTGTCACTACTTTCAGAACTATTCAAATGAATTATGAAACTATCCTGTAGATTTTCAACAATCACGTCTAACTCTCACATATTCTTCTCTATTTCTTTAACATGTTCGATGGCATTCAACCAACTCTCTTTTGTAACGTTGTTCTATGTTGAGTCTAACAGCTCTTTGACTTCCTTTAATTTAAATGTAGTGCTTTCCTTGCAATTTCTCCTTTAACTTCGGCCCATATTAATTCAATTGGGTTCAATTTACAATGATATGGTGGTAGTCTTAGTACTATTCTATTGTAAGTTTTTACAAGTTCATCAATCACATATTTATTGAAATTTTCTTTGTGCAACTTAACTAAATGTAATTTAAACTATATTGTTTTGAAAGGATATATTTTTCTTTTGCAACCACGACTGAGTATCACCTTTCCGTGAGCCTGTAGTTGGCACTTTTTCAATTTTTTTACTGTGACATGAAGTATTATCCAACACTACAACACATTTTTCTTCCAAAGTTGGCAATACCTTTTCAAACCACTCCTCAAAGATTTTTGCATTCATTTCTTTGTGGTAATCATTGGTCCTTTTTGACTCAAACAACAATAAGCCGTTTTCAACAAATCCATCTTCTGAGCCAATATGAAGAACAATCAATCGTCTTCCCTTTCCAGTTAGATTTTTAAGACCCGTTGAGAACCCTTGTAATAATGCTTGCCTTGGACTTGTTGCCGTTTTATCTACCCATATTTTTTGCACAGTATGGCCTTCATTGACCCTTGTCTCATCTAAGTAATAAATTTTTCTATTTTGTTCCCTAAATTCTTTCATTTGACGAAGGTAGCACCGTCTCCATGATGTAACAATTTCACAGTTTCCCTTTAAAAAACCATAAACTATTACGAGCTCTTTTTGTAAACGAGAAGGTCATTTCTTTCAACAACTTCCACAATGTTTTACGTTTGAGGTTTGACAAGTTCTCATCTTCATTTACTTTGAATAAAATTTTATCCACTGTTGGCACCGCATTTTTATAGAAAAATGAGTTGTACTATACGTCTAATAATATTGCGCATATCATCATCAACATTATCCAGGACAGATCACGCTCTTGTATACATCTTTGGTGGTTTCACATCTTGTGCATTGTGTTCTCGCAAAATATTAAAAACACTTGCAGAGCAGACACCTGCAACATCGGCTGTAAAGTCAACAATTCGTGTCTGGGCATTCTTGTTGACGTTTGCTAAATATATTCAGTACAGTCTCTTTTTCTAGCACTGTAAAATGTTTCTTTACTGATTTCTTCGTCAGTTCTGGCTGCTTTTTGCACAGTACTATATAAACAGGTAAAAACATTAACTTAAATTCAACACTTCTGGAATCTGAAGCATAATTAACCTATAAACCATTTGCTTTGTTTACTATCTATATCTCTTACCTTCAATTAATCTTTAATAACTAATAGAGTCTTTAAAAGACTGAGAATAATAACAATAACAACTTAAACAAATACAATCAGCGCAAACACAAAGAACAATACAAAATACTAAAGCAAAAAGTATACATATATTTCATAATACACACAGTGTTAGTCACAATCATGTGACAAAATCACAAAAAGATGATTTATATCGTGTGTTGTAGGATTTGTATGTAGCTATAAGAACCAATGGAAAGACAGTATTAAAAATCATGCGTTGATCACTCGTTTTTTGCTACTCTATTGGTTCAGTGAACGAAGTATAGACAAGTATATTTGGTTAAAAAATGAGAACATATAATTGTAGAATTACTCACCTGATCGTCCTGGTCACTACACTAGCAAATTTAGTATAAATAATTTATCCTATAAAAGCGTTCAGAAATAATAACTTCTCTTTAAAATCGTAGTAATTGAATCGATTTAGAGACGTTAACAATATCGCCTTTTATAAAAAAAAGTAACAAAAATAAATGATGAATTGAACAAATAGGACATGTTCGACAATAACGCATGAAAATACACGTTAGTTAATTATTGAATATCTCATGTATACAACGTTTTTAATTTGATTGAAGTTTGTCTAGAATTATACAATTATTTGCGACAATTGGTATATTATTCTACAATGACGCCTCACTGCATCATAATTGCAATAATTACTTACGTCAAAATTATTTAAAAATAGAGGTTCTTAATACTTTAAAACAAAATATTTTTTACCATTTTAATAGATATATTGCTAAAGCAATAGATTTACACATTAATTTTCACAATACATTATATAAATCTTGTTTTTTTCCCCGGTGTTTCTTCACTCTGTTTTATGTGTACTTTCACAAGTTATTCTTATTTTCAGAGTTACTTCAATGTTTTCTCATTGATCACGCCTGTATATAGGTTCTAATTTAGATTTGGATTCGGTTTGCAAAAGAACCCTATCATTAAATAGAAACGATGAGATATAACCAGTTATGATCTCATGTCGATTGTCCTATGCGAAAGATGTTTAGAAAAAGCAGCTTATGTTTCTTTTGAGCCCAAATTAAAAGGAAAAATACACCTAATAACTAATACTAATAATTTTGTCTTAGTCTTAGGATCATATTGTAATGTCCCTATCGTCACTTTCTGGGCATAACAAAGATATTTGCCTGTCTTTCTAAACGACTCCATACCGCTTTTTATCTGTAAAGTTTACCTTTAAAAAATATATCTAAACATAGACAATTTATCTATTACCACCAACAAATCTACACAAACCATTACAAATTATTACTGCTCGACAATTAACAAAATGTTAACAGTTTAGTAACTGTTACGCCCGGTATTATCAACGTATTTAAAAGGACATTGAAGTTAAGTGGCATTTAAATGTCACCGAAGCGTATTATGAACATATTTAAAAGGACATTTAACGGTAAGAGGGCATTTAAACTAAATGCTCGAATTTCTGCTAAAAGGGGATTTAACGCATGCGTATTTACATAGATACATCTACATAACCTGTAATATCGCTTGCAAAATTATTCCAAAACAAAAATACAAGTTTAGGTAGTTGTTTAGATACTGTCAGAGACTGTCTTTCGTCTTTTGGAAAAATAAATAATTTATAAAAGGAATTTGATATGGATTCTTCGTCAAGTGACTTTACTTCTTCATCAGATGAAGAATTAATGGAAATAGTTCGTAGAAGAAGACGACCAAAAATATTTAAAGCAAGAGCACAACCATTTAATATATTAACTGATGATGAATTTTTTGAAAGATTTCGGTTTACGAAAGAAGGTGTGAACGACATTTTAGGCAACATTGAAGATAATATCAAATATGATTCCACAAGAAACCAATGACACAATTAATACACAACGTGCTTAGTGCTGACAACTTCAGAGAGTTCATATGTGCTAAATTTGAATTACTTGTAATACCATTACCAACATATCAAAATATCACATTTAGTTAAATGCTGGTTGAATGTGTTTCATAATACAGAACTCCTATTTAAAAGGGCATTTAATTTAAAGGTCATTTAACTAAAACTCCTTTTAATATAACTTGATAATACCGGACGTTAAACTTTCAAAGAGCAATGACATTCATTGCTGGGTAAAAAATCCCAACAATAAATAAATACATAATTTAAAAAAAATTTAAGAAATATACACTATTAATGTGTTTCGGTCTTGTACAAAGCAGTGCGGTATACGTTTTCCCGTTTTTGTTATTACGTAACGGGCGTTCGACATATTATCTCAATCCATAGAGAATTGTGACCAAGAGCGATAACTACACATTTGTCAGTAATGGCGTGCTACTAGTCTCTATTAAATCCAATAATGAACATTAATGGAGCGGAAAGCCTATTTGTAGGACGACACGAGAAGGAATAATGAAAAGAGGGAATTATTTTGTACGGTGAATGGAATGTTCTGCGAGTTGTGACTTCACTTTAACAATACAGCGTATACTATGTATCTGAGAAATTTCTTGTTTTCCCATGCCGTTTCATAGGTCGGAATCGAGGCTAGTGAAGCGTCAGGCGTCGCTTACGCTGATGTATATGAATGCAATCGTTCATCGGGAAAATGAGAAGCGATTTTCACTAGGGGAGACTTCGTCGAGATGACATACATTCATTTTTACAAAAAAATGTACGTGGTAAAAACTTCTATTATCGACTGCATTTGGAGAGATGAAGAGTTGTACTTTATTTTATTATACTGGCGTTAATTCAACACAAATGTCTCTGTTACAATTATTGTTTTGCACTAATGCTAATAATTAATTATTTGAAGACGAGTTACGTTGGTTTAAAATGAAAAACGTAAATGTCGAATTAACAAAATCAGTATAAAATGAGCATGACAGTGTTGTTTCTTAATAAATATGGTGTTATTAAGTGAATTTATATTTTGTTTTACTCAATATTTACTGATATATCTAATATTCTTGATTATTTAAACCTATTCACGTTATTCTATTTATTTAAATTCATGCACAAATTTTTGTTTATTCAAACGTTATACGTTTTTAGTTATCCATATTGCTTTTCTAAAGTGCAGTCGCACTTGCCTTGGCATCCACGCACGAAATTTTGGAATGAGGGTGTTGTGAAAAGAATCATTTTCTTGTAGATTGTGGGGCAATAGTGGCTAGTAAAAACTCATCTATTCATTTAGAATAAGCTAAGAAAGCCGTCATATTAATATATGTATATCAACATATAATGTGAACGCAAGAATTATACCTATATTGAACAATGAATAGTGGGGTGAGGGGATGGGGCTTTTAAAATGTTGTAAATTTATATTTAAAAATAAAGCGTATATAAGCTATTCTTACAAGAAATGTATTATGTATATGTATATACATGAAAGAGAATAATAACCGGTAAATTCCGCTGTAGAGCAACCGTAGACACGTGTTTCTGACTATTGGTCGTCATCAGTACGGTTTAGCCAAGGAATAAGATGGGATAACCTTGGAGATGTAAGATATACGGAAGACCATCAGGTGACAGACACCCATTTGTAGCTTCAGCTAGAAGATCCTTAAATTTGAAGACAACAACTAACGTCGCCACGAGGAAGACTAATGCCAACCGGCGTGCCATCCGAGACCCAGGAAAGATAAATCAAAAAAAGGAAATGACGCGGATACATAAAATAACAAGAAATAGAATAATAACGGGTAAATTCCGCTGTATATATATGGTTACTGTAACACATTGTTTTAGAAGATAGATAGATAGATAGATATATTTGAAAATACCAGTGGCGTACAAATAGTTAGAAATACAAACATTCACACAGAAATACAGTAATACATAGCACTTAACGTATAGTCAGTTTCCAAAACAGGTGTATACACACATAAATGGCAAAATAAAAAACAACAAGCAAACAAACAGACAGTTACCCAGTCTCAACGCCCGGAACGTGTGCCTTCGTCAAAAAACTCATCAAGTGAGTAAAGGACCTGTTTCGCCAAATATTTTTTTATGGCTATTCTGAAACTGGCAAGCGAGTCGTACCTTCCCACAATCGGAAGAGAGTTATATATTTTAACGCTTATCGGTATATGCGAATTATAATATTTACTGGATCTTGCAAATTCGCAACGTATATAATTCGAATTTCTCGTCGAGTAATTATGAGCATCAGCATTGGTTTGGAACTTATTGTAATTGTTAAATACATACAAGGCTGCTTCTAAAATATATAGATTATAGGCTGTTGGTATACCTAGCTCTAGAACGGAAGCTCTACATGTCTGCATTGGTAATAAATCTTTAGTAATCCGAATTGCCTTCTTTTGCAACAATAACATTGATTGTAGGTGTCTATTTGAACCCCACAGAATTAGACCATGGTTTAGATGTGAATTAAAATGGGCAAAATATATCATTCTGAGGGTCGTGATGTCACAAGACTTCTTCATTCTTCTTAATATGTATAGAGCTTTATTTAGTTTTGACGTAACACCATCAATATGCGAATCCCAGTTTAATTTATTGTTAATTGTTAATCCCAGCAATTTATATTCCGATGCAGAATCGAAGTACAAACAACTGTTTATTCAAAAACAAGACTGTGATTAATTTACATGAAATACTGTGTAATATAAATTTTCTGATTTGCACTGAGTAATTATTTAGGCAAATTTTAATCGGAAAAATTTACCCAGGGTGACACGCGAACTCATTCCTCCCAATGAGGAAAACGAAATTTAAAATTATTAAAGTTTACACATTTATTCGTACTACCGGCAAAATATATAATTACATCTGTTTCTTGACATGTTTCAAGACGATTAAGAAGACCCGAACTAAGTAAGCGTAGTGGTAGCACACTTGACTAGCAATTGGGAGAAGTGGGTTTGAGTCTCACCTTGGGTAAATTTTTCTAATAAAAATTTACCTAATTGAGTATTCAGTGCAAAGCAGAAAAATCATATTAGAAATTTCTACGTTGAGAAAAACGGATTTTTTAAAATTGAAATGAAATACTATTTTTTCATACATTTGTATAAGTATAATGAATATATTTGCAACAAATGCCATATGAAGTTATTTTTCTTACATTACAAAAGCATGTTAGAGCTAATATTCTATTGGGATTTATCGCAGAATTAGATTATTGAATAATTATTGTAAGAAATCCCATAGATAGTTATACGTGAAGGTTTCTTAGATTTATCTTTATTTTTCTTCAATGGTATGTCTAAGAGTACTAATGTTTGGTTTGCATGAAGCCCGTGTATTTGTTAAGGTATTGTATAGTTACTCCACGCTCGTTTTCTCAAATGAAATGAAAGTTTTGAAGGTTTCGTAGTTTCAATAAAACACCAGCAAGCTATTGAATGAAAAGAATTCGGGGACTATGCAAGTGCAAGAGCTGACTATTATGTAAAAGACCACTGACGGTATTATATGCCTATTTCAGTTCACAAGGCATTAATCCACAGCGAAAGAATCATAAAACATCCTGCACATTAAAAATATCTTTGCGAATTTACAGCACGATAACCGCTTATTTTGCAGTATTCTTACTGTAATGAAAATTTTAAAGCAACCTTACTGTATTTATTCAGAATTTTTGCTGAATATATACAGTAAGGTTAGCTTAAAATTGTTTCTACAATAAAAATACTGCAAAATTGAGCGGTTAGTGTGCTGTAAATTCGCAAAAACTTTTTACTGTGTGCTTTGTTACGTTTGCTACAGGGTATGCCCAGAATGTACAAAATATTTTCGCTTATACAGCATGATGGAAGATGTTCAGAATGATAAACAAACGAGGATATATTCCGTACACTTCGTATCCATACATGTCTGGCAAAAGTTGGTCTAGAGCATGAAAAGTTGTGAAATTAGGAGATCAAGCTAAAACCCTTCTACAGAATTTAAGTGCAGAATGGGAAGAATATGTAAATAGAGAATAGAAAGGAATTTATTATTTTAATACCATATAAAAATATAAAACACTTTTTAAGTTAATTTCCTTTTGCATATTATTACTATTATTAAGAGGGCGACCTGAAATGTTTCCGGAATCGGCAAGAGATGGCGCACGAAGGTTGAAGTGGATTCATTGGTCGGCAAGGGCAACCCTTTTTATAGAAACTGTCAAAATTTCAGACATCTACTGTCAATAGTTGTTGTTTAAGAGTGCGTTTTGTGTAGCAAGTCAGGCGGTTTCGCAAAAATGGAAAAATCGAATTTCCTGTGGTGATAAAACACTTCTGGATGACTAGGAAAACGGCCACGGAAATTCGAAATATTTTGCTAGAGGTTCATGGCGGACCTACTCCGTCATTGTCGACTATCAGCTTCTGGGTGAGCGAGTTCAAACGTGGCCGTACAAGCACAAATGATGAACCACGCAGTGGACGCCTAAAACCGCTACCAACGATGAAATGGTCGACAAGATTCATGATGTCGTGTTAACCGATCGCCGATTGAAGCTGAAAGAGATATCAGAGACAACAAGCACCTCAGAAGAACACATTGACCATATCCTACACGAAATTTTGGGAATGGAAAATCTTTTGGCGCGATGGGTACCGCGTTTGCTCACACCAGAGCAAAAAGGAAATCGGGTGACATTTTCGAGTGTCTGGTCAGGATTCAACGCAATCCAAAAGATTTCTTCATGCATTTCGTAACCGTTGATGAAACTTGGATCCACCACTACATACCGGAGACCAAGGGGCATTCGAAGCAGTGGACTACTCCGGTCGAATCAGCTCCGAAGAAAGCAAAAACCGTTCCATCGGCCGGAAAGGTCATGGCGACCATTTTTTGGGATTCCCAAGGTGTGATCCTCATCGACTATCTGCAGAAGGGAAAGACGATCACTACAGCGATTTATTGATCCGGTTCGATGCAGTATTGAAGGAGGCACAGCTTCGTTTGCAGCGGAAAAAAAGTGCTTTTTCACCACGTCAATGCACCGGCTCATTCATCCCGCATCGTCTTGTCCAAATTGAATGAGTTGCGCTACGAATTAGTTTCTCATCCTCCATATTCACCGGACCTAGCCGCCAGCGACTTTTTCCTATTCCCAAACCTGAAAAAATCACTGGCTGGAAAGAGATTTGCCTCAAATGAGGAGGTCATCGCCGCTACAGATTTGCAGACCTCGAAACATCCTACTTTTCCGACGGCTTGAAGAGACTGGAGCACCGTTTGAAAAAGTGTATTGATCTTCGAGGAGACTACATCGAAAAATAAAAATAAAAAACCACAGCAATACCGTGTTTTTCTTGTCGATTCCGGTAACATTTCAAGTCGCCCTCGTATAACCATTTTTCCAAGCGATGTTCTTAAACATTGTGTAACTTTTTAAAGTTTGTGTTTATAATGCTTAATGTCATATGTCTAACGTAATATTTAATAAATTCTTTGTACATTTTAAAGCTCATTAATGTGCGCACCAAATTTCACGTATAGGTACGTATACGCAAACATGTACGTGTAGTTCGTAATGCAATATATTCAAAGTGTTTTTGATTTATCCGCAATGCATATTTACGTATAAACTTTATAAAACGTAAACTATGCACGTATTTATAGATGAAATCGCTTTGCCAAATCTAATATTATTAAGCTGTATTTTAAAATTAGAGCAAGTGATACTTTCGAGTTTATACGTGTACCGTATTTACAGAAACTATGTGTTTGTTTTATAGTGTGTTTTTGTATAAAGATAGTCAATACTTGAATAAAATGTATCCAAACACTGGAATATTAGAAATGATTTATTGCTGAATGTTAAGCGCTTAATTGAAACGTTCATATCTATTTTGAAAACAAATGTTAAAGAAGAATCTTTTGCTGAAATAATGGTTATCCAGGCATCTAATAGTACATATTGATCTTTCCTAACTTTTCATTAAAAACTAGATTTAGCTCAGCAAATATCATTAAAATTCTATGTACATTAATTTAGTTGGCTAAATAAGAAATAGTGAACTATCTAATGTTTTTAACATTTATAAATAAACACATGTCTAATAAGAAAGGATTATTATAAAAATCGTTAATTGCATGATGAAAGGAACAAATTCGTTTAAAATTCAGGTAATTATTTTGCAGGAAAACGCTCGGAAGGTCCATTAGTAATTTTAGTTGTGAATTTTTTGACATAAGAAAATTATATACAGAAGAACATATGCAGCAATCATTGTTTTTTTAAATGGAACATCCTGTATATTATGCCATTTTTGCATTGTATGGTAAATTCTCAACACTTTTTGTGTAACATACCATATCCCCAAAATCAGTGGTTTTCGGAATAATGACGTTTGAAGGTGATAAACTAAAATACACACAAGTAATGAAATAAAATGTTTAAATTGAACAAAGACACCTTGAACATTTTTTTAAAAGCCAACAAAAACAAGCTAATATTGCAAATTTTATCTTCAACAAAAAACTCTTTTTCAAATGAATGGATTTTCATTCCTTGACCACTAGACCATTTTCATGTTTTTTTTTGTGGCAATAAAAATCAAACCATCACCGGCTTTTAGATTGTTAGTGTCAGTGTCAGAACATATTGAAGAACTTATTATGATTGGTTTTGGAGATAGAGTGCGTACTCAACAAGAAGTGTGTAATTTATTTAATACAATTCATCCTAATCGACCTCCAATTACTATAGCTACTGTCAGTAAAATTGAATTGAAATTTCATGAGCACGGCCACGTTAGAAATTTACGTAAAGGAAGAAAGAAAAATATCCGAAAATTCTGAATTAGACGTTTTAATTGAAACGGTAAATAATTCCCATGTAACCGTTAGGACAATCTCCGGAAATTGTAATATGTCAACGGGATCTGTGTCATAAATAGGTACTGCGAAAAAATAGATATCATCTTATAAGGATCAATTAATACATGAATTAGTAGAAGAAGATTTCGATCGAAGAACGCAGTTTTATGAGCAGATAATTGAAATTAATAATCAAAAGTTATATTTCATGAAAAAAAGATTCTTTTTCCTGATGAGGCTACTTTTACTTTAAATGAACATGTGAATGGACAAAACTGCAGGTACTGGGCAACTGAAAATCTTCGTTGGACACAAGACTATCACACAGCATCGTCAAAAAATAAATGTCGGGGCAGGTATTCTCGAAAATCAAATTCTTGGACCTTTTTTCTTTTGAAGAAACTTTAAATGGGGAACGCTACTTACACTTTCTTCAGTTTGAACTCATACCCGCTTTAGCTGTTGTGCTTCCTCATCCACAAGATCCAGATATTCCTCACAATGACATATGGTTTCAATACGATGGCGCACCTGCTCAGTTTGCAATTGTAGTTCGACAATTTCTTGACTTAACTTTTCCTAATAAAGATCTGACGCAGAGGTCCTATTGAGTGGCCACCAAGGTCACCGGATTTAACCCCATTAGATTTTTTCTTATGGGGTTATTTGAAATCTAAACTTTATGTGAATAGACCAAATAATCTTGATGACCTCAAAAATAGAATACCCCAGAAAATAAGACTTATTCCACCAGAAGTAACTGAAAACGTTCAACAGGAAACAATCTGTCGACTACAAAAATGTATTGAAGTAAACGGACAACATATTGATCATTTATAAAGCAAATGTTATTGTTTCTTTTGTATGTTTTATTATTTAGGGTTCATGTATTTTTTTTTAATTTATCACATTTCAAACGTCATTATTCCGAAAACCGCTGATTTCGGGGATATGATATGTAACACAAAAAGTTTTGAGAATTTACCATACAATTCAAAAATGGCATAATATATAGGGCGTTCGATTTAAAAAAAGCAATGATTGTTGCATATGTTCTTCTTTAGATATCCTGCATATAATTTTCTTATGTCAAAAAATTCACAACTAAAAATACTTATCGACCTGTCCGAGCGTTTTTCTGCAAAATAATTACCTGAATTTTGAACGAATTTGTTTCTTTCATCATGAACGCACGTATATGACTATGAATTTCGCACCTGAATGAAAAAATGACGAACAATATAGAAACCTTAAATTATTTTATTAAATTCTCTTTGCAAATATCCTCTATGCTACATTAAAATTGTAATATAAATATCGACGTTAGGAATACTTATAAGCAGAAAACCAATCAAGGACAATACTTTTTGTGCATTAACGTAAAACCTACGTAGGAACCAGCGCGCCGCTTATGAAGCTGGAAAGTTATCTGTAGAAGAAGGTTAACATTCATTTTGACTGAAAAAAATTATTCATTCCTAAACTTTTAATAAACCGTAATTTGTACATTTGAATTATACTTCATTTATTGAATTCATAATGTTCTTGGTTTTGTAATTGAAACGAATGTACTACGAATTTTGTGAATTTCATTTATGTCTGTGAAAATTTTACATTTATGCTTAATAAAGCAAATGCTCGGGATTTCATAGCTGGCAATGAACATCACTAATGGCGACAAATATTTTAAAATGTTTGCTATCTCTCAAAATAGTTTTATCTTATCAGATCTATGAAACATTGTTAGTTGTTGCATTAGTTTTGTCCATAACGATTGTTTTAATTATCAGTTAATAAGTTGTAACTAAATATGTAATGACATAAATGTACTCTCACCTGTTGAATATGTTCTAATAAATTCAGATGGCCATAGCTTACTTGAAAATATTACGATGTTGTCTAGTATTTACTGGATCTATGTCATGTCAATGTAAGTCAATCATAAGTGTGTTTCTATTGTTAAATTTTTGTATATGTAACTATTATTAAAGGTTTAAGAAATCGGGGAAGAGAATTAAAAGCCACCATAATTATTTATTTTGGAAGAGTGTTCAAGAAAGAAATGGAGTGATTCTACTCTAATATAACTACTGATTATAGGCTTATACCACTAATTGAATTGACGATAATTTTACTATATTAAATTGTCGCTGATGTATGGAGAGGGGAAGTATTGATTTTGGATTAAATGGTGTCTGGTAAACATCAATATACATACACAACTTGGATTGGTCTATATTTATACAGGTTTGACGTATATACTATCATTGTGTAATATTTTTCAAGTGTAATCTTAAATAATAAATAAATAATAATAAAGCAAACTTTAAAAACTCAATGTTTATGTACATATGGTCTAAATTCACCAAAAGTTTCAGTAAGAATATAATACTATCAGAAAAAAATATTCTTGAACGAACTCTAAGAGCAGTTATACACAAGCTTACAACAATTATTTAGTGTACCATCTGCATTAATTTTAACTACTTGTTGCATTGCTTGCCTCATGTATGTGGAAAAAAGAACCAGATACACATTTTGCTTTGTTACAAAGCAGTGATGTGGATTTTTATTACTTATTTCATGTGACACGTGCTACATGAGAAATGTTTAAAAATGATCTAGGTAAGATTTTAGAGCATGAAATGAAGCATCGTAATGTCTGGATCAACAACATATGACAGAATTTCTCACATTCCCGCTTGATTTTAAGAGTAATTCGTAGATGTGGTTTAACAAATAGTACATCAGCTTTCAATAATATCAATAGATTGTAGTTATATTCTATTTGATCAGAAACTTTGAAATTCTCTCAAATACGATAAAAAATAGCTACCCCAATGAAGGTTTTTATAGTCAGCAAGACATTGAAACAGTATCATGCCATTCATTTAGTTTGAAATCCTACATATTTTCTTAGCACGTGGTTAATGAAACCATTTAGATGTCTTAGAGAATTCTTTGTAAAACATATTTAACAGGCGTTTTAGAACATTTCTTTTATATCTCTGAATTTTTAAGGAAAAACAAATGTTCTCAAATGTCTATCATAAAACAACTTTAAAAAGTTGTACTAATATTATTACGAACCTAATTTATTATTTATCTTTTCAAAACTTGAGTTTAATAATTTATTAATTTATTAAATTACAATTTCATTTTATTTAGTGTTGCTATTTATAATATGGTAAAGTACATCTGGTTGGTTTCTGTAGTGTGTAATCTAATTTCACCACAGAATGACTTTTTACATATGTAGGTAGTGTAATGGTAATTATTGTATGATGAATGTATTTTTTATAATAAAGAATAAAGACTGTAAAATAAATTTCAAATAGAGACGAACTGAATAAATATGAATGTTATATAAACATCGTCTCCGTACTATAAAGGATAATGTAATTTAATCTGTATTAGCATCGTTGTATGTTTATATAATCATACATAAAACGTGTATGCAGCATACGTAGTAAATTCTTGCATCGGTTGTTTACTTTTGACTATATCGAATAATAGGTATACATAAAGATTTGTGTCCATTTATTATTTGTAAAAGTGTATTAAAATTGTCTTTTAAATATGTTTCATTTCTTTTGTTGTTTGTAAAAATATATATATGATTCACTGATTTTTAATATAAGTATTATTTAAAGTTTACATTAGTATTTTTCTTTTTATTAAAACTAATTAATGTTTAGGACCCTTTTTAATTAAGCATTTCTTATTAATCCGAATCGCCCTGAGAGAATCCGATTTGAGTTTAGCTGGCAAAACAATTTATTTAAATTTTATTTTAGAATTAAACTTTACATTAAAATATATAAATTTCAAATAGAGGTTCTTTTATAGTAGATAGAGCACATACGATATAAGAATTGCTAATGTCATTGTGTAACGTGTTGATTTACTAATCGGTCATTTAAATTTTAGCCAATTTTACTTTTTTATGAATTTCTGTCTACTTTTGTTTAGTTAGTTGAGCTGTGTGGGGTCGCTCATGGAGAAAATCGATAAGTAATATGCCCGTGTTATTCCAGAATATGGTCTTAAGAAAAAGCCGATTTTTCGTTTTACAGGTTCTGGCTCACAGCAACAATGGAGTGGAGCATGGTTGCTGTGTTCTACTCAGGAAAGTAATTGTGTGCCAGATGTACATCACAACAGGTAAGAAGTTTCTTCAAATATTCGTCTCCCTCGGTCCGATATCGTACTAAATGTATTTAGCACGTTTCTAGACGAGTTTTTCTTTGTGAGTCTATCAGTAAGCGAGGAACCCGCCTTGCCTACCCATTCCGCAGATCTGAGTCGTCTGTAATGATCTTTTGTATCCTCCAAACGATATTCGAACCTCCGATAATCGAACCTCAGTAATTTTCAAGAAGTTCGAGCTGGTTTGAAGTCGAGAAAAATGACTAACATTGCCTACTGTTTTCTTACCACAGGACAATTTTGTATCAGTTATAGGCTTGAGTTTTTGAGAGCCTATGTTCACCAAAATGTTTCCTCAATATTTCGAAAATTTTAGAAGGTTTTACGTTTTCTACCGTTAAAATCTTGAAAATTCGTTCTGGTACCACCTACTGGTAAAACTGACGACAAAATCGATCGAGCATATCATGCGAGCTGTCTCTACCATTTCTGAAAGTACAAGGAAATGTAGTCTATCATATCCAGTGAAACGCTCCTTCAGTGTCAGAAAGTTGTTTAAATATATTCCCTAATTTTGCGTTTCCTGTTTCTCATGTTGCCAAAGTAATATATAACCATTTGCATGACAAAACTTTAACGTTTTAAGGAAAAGCCAAACTTGAACCTAAACATAACCTTCAGAACTTATCACTGTTTGACATCTAATAAAATGTATACAATTCTACAACTAACATTTGCATTGCCATACCGCATGTGTCAAATATCATTAGGCATAGGGAATCAGTGTATACGTATGTAAGTACATACGATGTATAGGTACCGCACTGCCACGTATTACATACATACGTATACATCGTATCCGTATGCCTAATGATATTTGACATTAAATCATGATCATCGGTATATTTAGTTTTGAAACTTTGAAATGTTAAAACGGTAGAATATTTACGTGTTAGTATTTATCTTGATATTAGACCTCATAATAATAATAATTGCTTTAGAATAAGTTTTTCTAGAAACATATATTCTTTTTAAAGAGTTAAATTGTAGCCATTTAATAGTCATATAGCACCGTGCATAATACATTTTATTGTTTTTAATATCATTTAATTGAGTACGATAAATTTTATTTTATGTGTTTGAATTATTTGTAGGACTTGCTTAAAATTAGAGTTAATAATGGACAACGATGTGCAATCAGATATTGATGAGATTTACTACTATCTCAAACATATACATACATATAAAAATACAGGACAATATAGATGTTTTCACGTAATTTTATGATTTGTCCTGTGGAGTGTTGATGAGATTTATGATTTATTGCGTTAAAATGTGAGAAATGTAAAGATCTTCTTGGAATGAGAGAAATCGATATTAAATGGGCAAATTAATTTGCGACTTAATTTGAAAATTGTAGAGAGATAGGTACACGTTGGATGTATATTTATAAACTATTATAAACATTTCCCTACAAGTTTACTAGTGACAACCAGGAAGAATATATTTTCAAATAATATCTCGCAGTGAGTAACTTGAATACAATTTATTTATTAATAACAGTACCTGTAAATAAATTGTATTCACGTTTCTTATTACGAGATATTATTTGAAAATATATTCTTCCTGGTTGTCAGTAGTAAACTTGTAGTATAATTACTAAGATAACAAATGCGATAAAACTATTACTATTGGCAATTTTTTTGTGATCAAAAATACAAGTACAAAAACGCAAATTGAAATTACATAGAATTAAGTCATCATGCTCAAAAGTAATACTACAAAATATAAATAGGTTAGGATATGTCATGTAGTCTTTTCAGATACTTTAATTATAAAATATCAGCCTGTTTGGACTATTAGTTTTATCGTAATGCACTTACAAGGGAAGCTTTGCACCCATTTTTTCTAAATGAAAAATTTAGAATTTCGTAAGGTAATATAATCTCCTGGTTGAATTATCATATGCCAAAAACCAAAGAAAATTCCAATAATAGAGTCATTATAGCTTTTCTCCTACAAAGATGCATGCAAGATTAGGGAATCCATTTTTTGAGATAATAGGGGGGGCATTACATATAGATTATCTTCAAGTAAACGTTAGTGTAACCGCAACGTGTTATTATAACCTCTTGGATTAGCTGAAAGTGTTATTTGAGAAAAAATTCTGTAAATGCACTTCCCAATTCGAGTTGTTTTACTGCTTAAAAATGAGATGAACCACGGTTTGAGTTCATTATCTATCTATTCTGTTATCCAGATTAAGCTTTATTGGAATATTACTTGAGTCGCTTAATTCCAAAACCGACTAATTCCACTTTTGATCGAAAATGAGTTAGTGGTGCCATCTGTTAGCCAATCATCAAATCTATCGATCTGTATAAAGGTTCTAGTTCAAAACCGACGATAACCGCTTTAAAAATGAAAGCAAAGTTGAGGTTTAATTCCAAAACCGACTATATCCACATTGACGGTCGACGTGGTGTGGTTCAGATGCCCGCCTTTTAATGTTGTTTTTTCGGTTGTGTTTATAACAGTTGTTGAGGTGAATAAGATTAGTTTGAGGTTGTTATTACAAGTGTAAAAGTGATGGAAACGATAAAGGAAGCTCCCGCAAAGACCCGTAAAAGAAAATCGGCCCCAGAAAATTGGCAGAAAAATATTTCTAAAAAAGCTAGTTTAGTTTTAGTTAGTTTATAAAAATTCCACTTTGTGTAATGGGGTTTTGTGAAATTATAGATATACAAGCAAAGAAAATCCCAAGGTTCAAAATGTGGCCACAATTCAAAAAGATTTAAATGTTCGTTGCTTTCACTCAATGATATTGAAGAGTTTCATAACGAATTTTATCGATATTCAGACAAAATTAAACAAGATAGTTTTCTGATAAAATATGCTTCTGCTGGACAAGTTGCACGAAGAAGAGAGCGACAAACTTGCAAAGGTACAGCTAAGCGTAGAATACAACAGCGTAAAGTATCTGCAAGTTACTTTGTTAAAACAGCCAATCATTCAGTGGTTCCTGTCTGCAAACCAGCATTTCAAGGTATCCTTAATGTAAAAAAGCACCGACTGGAAGGCGTCTTGCGTCGATTTCTGGAAAGTGGTGAAATGCCTCAGGAAACTAGGGGTGAAGATCACAGATCCTTCAAAAACAGAGGTCGCCAAGCGAATGTGATAAATTTTATTAAAGAATTCCAAGTATTAGAAAAACACTATTGCAGAGGTACAAGTGAGTGGCAATATTTGACCAGTGACTTAAGTAATAGAAAAATGTGGAAAATGTATCTCAATGAATCACCTGAAAACCTGCATTGCAAGCAAAGTTATTTTCGCACTATTTTCAACCACAAATTTAACATTGGGTTCAATGCACCACAAGTAGATGTTTGCTCCCAATGCCTTGAATATAAGGAAAAAATCAAATTGGCAAAAAATCAAGACGAGAAAGTTAAACTAATGACACTGCAACGAGTGCACAAACTAAGAGCCAATGCCTTTTTTGATGCAGTGAAAGAAACCAGAGAAGACTTAGTGACTATATCGTTTGACTGTCAGAAGAATTTAGTATTACCCAAAATACCGGACCAAACAACTTATTATAAAAGTCAACTTTACTTATATAATTTTACCGTTGTTGTTGGGTCTTCTAAAAGCAAATTGTCAAAGAACCGAGTTTTCATACATTCTTGGTTCGAAAGTGAATCAGCAAAGGGTTCAAACGAAATTGCTTCGGCCATTTATAATGTTTTGAACAAACTGGAATTGACTGAGACAGTGAAAGAGATTCGGCTAATAGCAGATGGATGTGCAGGCCAGAACAAAAACAGCATTGTACTGGCCATATGCGCAAAATGGTTTTTAGAAGCTCCGAAAAATATTGATAAAGTCGTGCTCGTTTTCCCTGTTACCGGTCATTCATTTTTGCCACCTGACAAGGTTTTTGCATTAATTGAAAAGAGAATCAAGAAGAAGGACACAATCATAGAACCAGAGACATACTACAAGGTTTTTCAAGAGTATGGCACTCAACAACGGTTGGGAATCGACTGGGATGTTTATGACTGGAAGAACGAAGCTAAAAAAGTTTTGAAGGCTACCAACAATTTACCTTTCCAAATTAAATCGTGTAAGCGAATTATATTTACAAAGTCGAAAAAAAATTATGTGTTGGTTAGAGGAGAACCTAATTACAAAAACGATATCAGTAATCCAGCTATGATCTGCAAACAACGACAAAAGATACAACTAACAAAGTTCCACTAAACACAATTCGTGTGAACCCTAAAAAATTAAATAATGTTAACGAACTACTCACTAAGCATTTTGGCCAAAACTGGAAAGAAAAAAGTGAAGAATTCCACCTAGACTTCTATAAAAAGGTATTGGAAAACCATCTGGATAATGAGAGTGAAATCCAATGTAAAGAAGATGAAGAACATGACTTGGAAGTTAAAGAGTCAGATTTTGAATATGATAGTGTTGTTTAAAAATATGCACACATGTTTTTTTTATAAATTTAATATTTCAATACAATTTTGCTGCATTCTTTTTTTGAACTTATTCTTCAGAACCTTACTTTCAAAATCGACTAAATCCCCACAATTCATTTCCAGAACTGACTAAATCCACAGTTCATTTCCAAAACCGACCAAGTCATTTTTGATTTGTGTATGGTACGTCCATTTTTAATAATTCCTCATTGTCCTTAAGGGTACACGATTATAAAATTTTTGTTTATTTTTTGACATCCTAGCCGAATTTCAGGGGTATTTCAACTTGGCACAGTGGTTTTTACGCTCTCCTGAAAAACCAACATGTGTGGACTTGGTCGGTTTTGGAATTAGGCGACACACTTGTTTTCTAATCTGAAAAAAACATTTGACTAGGAAAAAAATTTCGCCAAGAACTGTGATTGAGTATTTTGGCAGTATCGCCAAAAAATATTTTAAGATGGGTAGTTATTCAAAGGTTTCAACATCGATAGCTCAAATACACACAATTAAATACATCGTGGCGCGTTAGTGTGGGGAAACCCGGGTTTATTTGACATTATAAAACTTATGAAAAAAATTATTCAGAAAAGGTGTAGGTATTCTTAAGCTTCATATTTTAAAATTAGGTACACACATACAGGGTGTTTTATAACTCAGTTGTAGACTTAACTTATATTTGTTTAAAGGGAATGCTATAATTTTTTTTGGGTATTTAAAACCTGCTTACTTTTGCGAGCTTCCTCATATAGGGTATGCCTAATCTATTCCGTGTATTTAAAAACTTATGATAATTTTTACGTCTAAATAAAGGGGTTTTAAGAGGGTTAGTTCTGGTAAGGAAAATTTTATACGACTTTTTTCGCACGTTTACTTGCTTGAGTACGTCTTCTATTTTCGCTGGTTCATGAATTTAATAAAAAAAAAAATCTTGTATACAGGGTGAGTCATAACTCCGATCCTTTTCTTATTAAATTTGGATAGAACAGCCTTTATTTTTTATGATGTTTCGATAGATATTTATCGGTTCTTTCATTTTTCTTAACCATTTCCTATTCCCAGCTGTTTAGGGTTTAGTAGATATTTCGAATTAAAAGTGAAAATTTGGGTTATTTCCGCAGAAACCGGTGTTAAATTATTTCATTGCTATATCTAAAGTTAGTTCTTTTTAGAAAATAGTAGCAGGTACAAGCCGACCAATAATTGGTGAGAGCTGATGACGCGTTTTGCACGAATCTCTGCATATTGATGCAACATGTGTTGCTAATCTTCCAGGGTTATTACCAAAACCCCACGAAAACGTCACAAGTCAACTGAGCCTTTCGTTTCTGAAATTACGCATAGGCACTGGTACAACTTCAGTTTAAATTCATACAAACACATTCAAAAAATGAACTATTCAGTTGAGGAATTAACAGATATGATGTGGGTATTGGGCGAATGTCCGAGAAATTGCGTCCTTGCAAAAAGAGTTCATGAAGCGAGATATTCCGCACGAAGACAGCCGAAAAAAGAAACATTGGAAAGGTTTGTCGACCGTTTCAACCGTACTGGTTCAGTAGTACGAAAAACGTGAAAGGGAAACAATTTTACTACCGAGGAATATCCACATAGTAGTCAACGTGAAATTTTACTGCAACAAAATATTAGTCGAAGGTCTGTTCAACAAATACTAAAAAAGCACAAATACCATCCATACCACATTCAGCTACACCAAGAGTTGCTGGACGAAGATTTTGCCCGTAGAGTTGTGTTTTGCGAATGGGCTCAACAACAAACCCATAACCGGATAGATTTCGCTGAATGTCTCCTTTTTGGAGAAGAAGCAACATTTCATAAAAAATGGACGCGTGAATAAACAACTTTCATTACTATTCTACCGGCAATCCCCATATTCTACAAAGTCAAAGCCTAACTAGGTGGTCATGGAATGTTTGGGATGGGATAGTTAGAAATTTTGTTATTGGACCACATTTCTTTGAAAGACGAGCAAATGGTTTAGTTTATTTGGACTTTCTTCAGAATATTTTACCATTATATTTGGAAAATATACCTCTGAGCATAGGTCAAAGAACGTGGGTTTTACACTTTGGGGCTCTTGTACATAACACTGTATTAATTCATAATCACCCCAATACCACGTTTCCCTTCAAGTGGATTGGAAGATAACGACCAGTCATATGGCTAGCTCGATCCTCGGACTTGACAAAAATTGATTTTTCTCTTGTGAGGCTACGTAAAATATCGTGTGTATAAAGTACCTGTAACAACACGAGCAGATATGATGGAAAGAATAAGAGAAGCCTTTCAGAGTACTGATGCAGAAATATTAAGGAACGTTACTCGATCGTTTGAACAACGATTGCAATACTATATTGGCGTTTATTAATAAAGAGTATTGTTAAAAGACTAAATAGTCGAGATGACACGGAAGAAAAAGAAATGTCAGGATCACAAACACATGATGAGCCAAGGCAACAAACCTCCCAACCCCAATTGACACTAAAGGAAAACTTACAGCTGGAAATTAATAAGAGCATGGAATCCCCAAATCCTGAAGTACAAAATGAATGTTGGTAAATAGTATTAGACGCGAAATGAGCCTGTTCGAAAATGGAGGAGTTCGTGGATATCACTTAGAAATGGCATATAAATATCTATTGTCTATTCCTCCAACCAGTGTAGAATCTGGGCGAGCATTTTCAGCTGCTGCCTATGTTGGCAATAAACTACGAAGCAGGCTTGGAAGTCAAACATTCGATGCTTTCATATTTCTGCGATTGTATTTTCGTAATTCTAAACAGTTTTTTTTTGTGTTGTCTTTTTGTGCCTTATTTTAGTACATTGTGTATTGTGTTGTGCAACAATATTAATACATATTTTTTAAGAAATTGCTTTAGTTTTTTTTGCATTTGAGCCAAATTAGGAACCACATAGTCTAATCCCGAGATCCCGGGATCCCGGGATTGTATTCTCTAATACGATGTTCATTGACTCTACACCAAAACAAAGTACACTGAACACTGAGGTTTCAACAAATATACAGATTGTAATCATTTTAACTACCTACGTTTGAATGTTACGTAAAAGTTTCAAGGATTGACAATCGTATTTCGATCATTAATAGTTTGTTCATTAAATAGACGCATGTTATAACTTTATTTCGTTTTCAAAAACAAACTTTTTATACAACTCTGTACAAACTAATAACTAAAACAATATTGTTTACATAAAAAGAATATAGACAAAAGTGACGTTTTTTTTGACATGATTCTTTTCTAAAAACATAGAAGTTTTTAATTATAATGAGATTATTCATTATACACATGTGATTTCTTGTCAGCAATTTAAGTTACGACACCAGCAGTGGGCTAGTGAAAAGTAAAAAATGAAGAGTTTGTCAGTGTCCGTCCTACTATTCAAAACGTTATCTCTGCAGAAACCCTAATCAACCTCCTGCACACAGAGACCGTATCGTTTCCTTTTGACAACAAGGGTTGACCGTAGGCGGTGATATGCATTCATGTCAAAGTTAAAACAGGTGAAATAGGGTCGTAAACGAGAAAATAACTCCTCAACTGATGTTTTAAATTAGACGAAGTATGTATACATGTATATATACAGGGTATATGTTTAGTTTCGACCCTTGTGAGTCAGTTACAAATTGTGTTTCGTTACTAAATCATAGAGTCTTACTCAGTAGATGAATGCGTCAATAACGCTAATTTTTCTATTACACTGTGGTTAAAATATAAATAAACTCGTTATAAACGATGAGTCAAAGCATGTATTTAAAATAATCTGTTATCGCGACCACATTGATTCACTAGTATTTAATAACAAAAATGACCATTAGAAAAGTAAGTCAATTAAGAAAATAATTAGAAAATCATTGATTTATCAAAGACAACATCCAAGGCAATAATGCCGACCGATGTGTTTTATGACTAACATAGAAAGATGGAAACGCGAGATGTGTAATTAAAATTGAAAACAATTAAGCATAGAATAGCCGCTATTATTTATGTAGTTTCATCAAAAGATCTTGATTCATCATAGACAGCATTTCATTCCACTTCACAAATAATATTGACGCGAATTGTGTATTTAAAGAGAAATTTAAAAACAGTACGAGTACAGCATCCGCATACCATACATGTGGGTTGATCAGAAAATCTAGATTTATCTTAGACGCCATCTAATCTCAGCATACAAATAATAATGACTATATGTCAAAGATATTATAATGTAGAATTGTCTAAATCAAGCATGAAAGTGTTAATTAAAAATGTTAGTAACCATAGATACGTAGAAGAAACGCCTTAGATTCAATTGTACGGCAACTCGATCCATGACGACTCGTCTTGTACATGTTGCCAGATCTATTTTTATTTCTGTCAATGACACTTGATACAATCAAAAGAAAAAGATATTCACAATACGGTACCTAACTATAACGTAATATGTTTATTAATTGAAACGCTCTAGTCAGTCTTTCATAACGTAATCAAAGCAAAAATAAACACGAAAATTTGACAGGAAAATATACACTACACATGTCTTTTTGACAGATATGATTTATCTGCTAACACCGAATTAAACTATTAGTCTATTAAAAATATGTAAGAGAGAAATTTAATATTGAAAGGTGAATTATGTGTTTATTTGCAATGAATACGTATATTACGACCAATTTATACATTTTCTATTTAAACTAATGAAATAAAAGCCCTCAAATATAATTTAACAAAGTAATTTTTTTAGTTTCTCTAATACAGTTATGAAACATGCAAACGTCATCAATGCCGTACAATTGATTATAACGCGTCTTCTCTATATGTTTCTACTTTATGTGGTTTCTTCAGAATGGCAAAACAAAGCATGTTGTGTTATAACAAAAAATAACAATTATGACAGTAAGTCAATTACGTAGAATCATTAGAAAATTTTTGATTTATCATGTGTCAATGATATAATGTAGATAGGTAATTTTTTGTTATTTCGTATTTGCTATTTTTAATCAATATATAAGATGTTCGAATTACCTACTGGAACCACTTGCTGATTTGGTGAATGCATGTTTTGAGAAAGGAATGTGCCTGATACCATGAAAATGAAGTGACTTCTATCGCGCCTCACGTCATTCATTGCAACATATTTCATTCTAACGGGGCAACAATTTCAATTCTGTCCGGGAAAGTCGACGGTGGATGCTATGCTATCGGCTTTGAACTTTGTGCGATGGGGGAAGGAACCGGTGGTTTGTGGTGATGTAAGACTTGTCCAAGACCTTCGACTGTACATATATACGAGATTATTTTGAGAAAACTAGACCGCTGCGGCATTCCCGGTTTTGCATCGCGTCTTCTAAAATCTTACTTCGAGTACAGAAGACGCAAACAATGAAATGAGTAAATCGCGACATGTTGAACACAGAGTAGTTCAGAGGTCGCTTGACTCTTTTCTGTTCTGTAGTTATATAAATGATTTTCCATACAATATTTCAAGCCATGTGATATTGTACCCAGATGACACTATTTTTTTATTCAGAGGTACAGATGAGAACAAAATAAAAGCTGAAAAAACATTGACCAAGACCTGGTTTACAGCCAATAAACTTATTGTCAAAGATGCAAAACACATAATTACCATTCAGCTGCAAACGTAACAAAACACTTGAAAATGCCGGATCTGCAAAGCTTTTAGGAATGGTCCTGAAACTCGGCTGACGTGGCGGGCGCACATTGATGAACTCCCTATGAAATTTTTCCAACGCTCTTTAAGCTATAGGGAGGTTAAAAGCTATTTTAAATAAGGATGCAGCAATAACGGCATACCATGCACTTTTTCATCCCCGTATTAAAAAAAGCTTATGAGAGAGGCCTTTGACACCTCAGAAGAATTTTTACTTTTAGTTTTAATTTATAACCTTCAGTTGTTGCGTATTTACTGAATATTATGTACATTTTTATATATGTATATTACTACAGTTTTGTATTCCTTTTATTTACCCTATTGACAATTGTAATTGCTTTTGAATTGCAAATAAATTTTAATTTGAGTTATGACCTATGGCCTTAAGCTGTGGGTCGAATCGGCATAAGCTGGAAAAAAAGCAATTCGTATAATAGAGCAGGTCTATCGAATAACATCGTGCAGGTCTCTCTTTGTTAGAAAAAAATCATGTGGTTGCCATCGGCGTATATCTATCTGTCTATCTATAGACAGCTTCTTGGTACTAAATTGGAGCTACTCACGTTAAACAGAAGACATAAGAGATGTGACGCAGTTGCGACTAAGATCTAAATTATAAGTTCTACTTCCGAATCACAAACTGCATACCACAAGTGCCAAACATAGACATCTAGAACTACTTAATAAACTATCGAACACCTGGATTCAAACGCCAAGTAATTGTCCAGATATTATTTCAAAAAATATTAGTGCAATAATATATTTTACAAATTTATTAAGAAGTTGTTGAATGTTTGTTCGATCTAAGATTATTTTTCACACCTTTCACATTCAGTCTATAACTATAAATTTAAACTTATTTTATTAAATATTCATTATATGACCATATAAATTTTACGAACGTTCCGACATTATTCATCCTTATCGTGACATATATCTAATACATTAATCCACACTTTTCTATTTTTGCGTGTCAGACTGTGATTCCTTTATACGTGGATGTTTTCGATTTCATCGGGTTTTGTTAGCAGGTTGAAATTGCAGTACTTTCACTAATGCCTTACAAAACATTATAGTTTCCGATTATTCTATTCCGTACGAAAAACGAGCAACGCCGTCAAGCAGTAACACTATTCTCGCAAAATGTGTTAAATTGATCGTTTCTGATATTACGAAAATGGAATTTCTCTTCAAGTTAAACGTAGTATCTTTGTATACATTCATGTTTCATATTTCATGTACCTTATTATTTTTTATACTGTATGTACATCTTCGCGATATTTTTATTATCAAATTATATTTAATCTAAGCGCGGTGTGAAGGTCTCGGCTTCTAATATCGAAATTGCAATAGATATAGGCTTCCGAGATAAATCTCCTTCAAGGTAGTCCCCTTCTGACTGAAAGGACTGATTTTAACGGTGTTTGTATGTTTGGAAGAATTCCTGGAACTTTTCCTTCTTAAGTGAATTCTCTGTTTTGCCCGTATGTCTTGAAAGCAATCAAATCGCTTTACGTTCAGCGAAGTTTTTAATTTAGGAAACAGGCAAGACTCGGCAAGGGCTCAGATCAGGAACATAGGGGTTTGTGGAAGCACAGAAATTTTTAATTTTGTCAAAAAATTCCTAATTGAGAACGCACTCACTGCGTTATAGTGGTGGATAATCCAATTCTTGTGTTGCCAGATTGCATGCTTGTTTTCTGGAGAGTTTTGCGCAAACGCTCACATTTGGAGTACACCTGTTTGCTTGTATGCCCTCTAGGCCGTATTCATGATGCAAAATACATGTGGATCGACAAAAATCAGCAACACCGTCTTCACATTCGATCTGCTTTGCCGCAGTTTTTTCTGTCGCAACGAGCCTGGACTCTCTAAATGCGGTAAAATAGGCCTTTGTTTCTGGTCATATATCTATGATTTGTCTCCCGTAATAATTCTATTCAATGAATCATTGTCATCGTCATTTTCAGCCCTAATAAGCAGTTCTTGCGTCACTTGTAGTCGGCATCCTTTTTCTGTTCGTTTACCAACAATTTTGGAATGAATTGCGCGAACACTCGACTCACATTCAAATCTTTAATTAAAATTACTCAACCACATAAAAACTTAAATTGCGTTTATCAACCATTTCCCAAGTTCTAGTCGTCATCATTTGCGGTCATTTTTAACTATGCACAACCAAATGAAAACATTGGACGGCTCTTTTCCCCGAATTCTGTTTTCAAGACGTCGTAAGTCGTAAGTTCGAAGCTGGTGTGTTGGTTTTAAAACAAAATTTTACATAAACTCTTTTTTCCGGTTTTTATCCATTTTTGATATCCATAAATCGGTCGACAACCGAAAACACGTATTTACTTACCCGACTGTCACCCTACTGAACAGAAGTTGTGATATTTTTAGAACATTTCAAAGAAAAAATTAGCTTCTTTTTGTCATATACCCAGCAAAGCACATCCTCTCATATTGAACAGTGGCAGCTTTTCTCTTAATTCTTTCCAATGAGACCTCGTATTTTCTATTGCTTCTTAAATATTAATTTTAGAAAATTAATGTTACTTATATGGTAAAGCTAATAAGTCATACAAAAATAATAATATATGATGAATCACACCAAAATTTATCTGTAACATGAAGTGTACGTAACACAGGTTTTTAACAATTTGTTTTATGTAAAAACTAAAATATAGTATGTAACGAATCAGTAGTATAAATAAATATTTTTAGTCAAATATTATATAGAAGTTTACAGTTTTTGTTTGAATTTTCATTGAAAATTCATCTTTTTTATAGAGAAGAATTAATAATAAGTTAGCGCTGCACTTAATGAAATACGTTCTGCTAGTCATCTCACCATGTTTCTCACAAGATGATCTATCAGCCGCTGTAAAAGCTCATTCTTAACAACCTTAAGATATAATTTAGTTGTTGTAAACTTATTGCAGGGATAGGAAGCGTATTTAATATAGTCTACTTATTTATTCAAGCGATCATATACCATATATTCTATGGGTGAGGGTTCTAATGCCGCACTGGCCGATTAATAATATGATATTGGTGATATTGTCCTCTTGCAGTGTAACAGCTATAAATATGAGGATGGGCATTGTCGATCTAGAATGCGGCAATTTAAGCCCTCGGATATATGGTAAAGCGAATAGTTCCCGAATTTCGTAAATGTTCTTTTGAGTATTTAAATAGTCTGAATGAAAATTAGACGTCCTTCTTCCTGTACTAATTCCACGCCAAACCATAATTCTTCGAGTAAGTACAGTCTTACGTTCTAGTTTCTCCTCTTGGATTTTGAACTCATCTACGACCATCATTATGTCACAAACAAAATCAAGATTACTCTGTAAAAAGTCTAGAAAATTAGGAAATTAACGGAAAAAACAAAATCTGAGATCCATAAAAAGCATTGTAATTCTATGGCCTACTTCTGCCAAAAGCCTTTAACATAGATTTGAAAGTGCTAAGTCGATCCCTAAAGGCGAGTAATCTTAGTCGCCTCTTTTTCCAGTCAGTGGTTCATCTAGCTTGTCCAGAGCCTACTCTATTATGTTGCCTACCTGCTTGAGATCCATGTCTCCAACTGTAGCAATATTTATTTGACTAACGATTTTACAAAATGCCATAAGAGCCTTATGTAGTCTAACGATACGATCGACTTCATAATCGCTTGGCTAGCAAATTTGGTTATCTACCAACTCTTGGCTGTTACAACCGGAAACCCAAATTAAATGGATCCAATATTATGAAAGAAAAACCGAATTTCGACAAAAAACAATACTAAGATGTATGGGTGTCTTCATTTTTTTATTATTCAATACATTTAAGATATGTGCAAACTGGGGACTTGATGATTCGTTTCTTTGGCAATTAGGCTGAATATACACCAAATGAATGAGACCATTTGTTTGTGATATGAAGTATGTCAGCCTCTATAAGCTGATATGGCTTTCTTTGAAAGCGATGCAAACCAATCAAACAAAATGTTCAACAAATATTTAAAATACTTTTTGGATTCTTGTTAATAAATGTATCTATTCTTATATTCTTGATTTTTGGGTTAAAACCACGTCGTCGTCTCTTCTTGTACTGCTGACGTTTGGTCCACCGCAGTTCAGTGTAGTAGCAAAAGCCCTGAAGATGTCTCTTAAGATAGGGGACGAAACGTCGGCAGTAGAAACAGAGACGACAACGCGGTTCAAGCCAGAAACAAAGAAGGTATCAACGACTTAGATTGTGCTTGTTCTTAATTATAAATGTTAGATTAATGTGTACACAATTAAGTTTAGAAATTTTTGTTTAATTTGTGTGTGACAACCTAATAATTCTTCTAATTTGTGTGTATTATGCCTTCAGACAAATTGTTTGTCAAACATTTTGTATCATTGGTGCGCACCCACCTAAACGAAAATAAATATTTGGCAATAAATTACTACTCAATATCTAATAAGGAATATATTGCTGCATTTATATAATTGCCAAGTAATTAGTGAATTAATATATTTTATACTTTTATTAAAAAGTTCTTGAATGCTTGTTCGATGTAATATTATTTTTCACACTTTTCACACTCGTCCTGTACTATAAATATAAACTTATTTTATTAAATATTCATATATGATCATATAAATTTAACGAACGTTCCAACATTATTCACCTTTATCGTGACATATATCTAATGTAACCTATTCTTTTCTGCTTTTGCGTGTCAGACTGTGATTCCTTTATACGTGGACGTTTTCGATTTCATCGGGTTTCTGTTAGCAAGTTGAAATTGCAACACTTTCACTAATGCCTTACAAACCATTATAGTTTCCGATTATTGTATTCCGTGCGAAAAAGGAGCGACGCCGCCGTCAAGTAATAACACTATTTCCGCAAAATGTGTTAAATTGATCGTTTCCGATACAAACGACAAGATTTAAACGTGAAATTAGATCGACGCTGGCGCCGACTTGGCAAAGTTAACAACGAAAGAAAATTAATTTTATTTCTAAATTTGCTATTGTTCGATTTTCTTTTATTGGCATGTTAAAGTTTGATATTGTAATCGATCAGATTATTTTTATTATCAGTCTTTGTCGCCGTGTGTCGACTGTTAGTAGTAAAGCAACTACTCGTTTTTAAACCGATTTAATCCATTGGTAGTTTTACAGATGGTGTTGTGGAGGATCGAACCTAAGATCTATGAGCTGGCAAGCTAGCTTATGTGAATAGACTAACACCACACATAATAGGTATTTGTGAATAAATATACAGGGGCTGCTATTGTCTGAGGAGTATAGTGTACCACCATTCGAGAGATGCCAGGCCAAATTAACAAATCTGAACTTCTTGATATATTCACGTACATACCACTCCCAGGAAAGTATGCTCTAATGCATTAAAATTTGCTTAAAACAAGTCAGACGTTTAAGTTGTTATAACTACATACTTTTTCAGGAGCTAATTAGCATTGATAAACAATAATCAAATGCTCACAATTACTCAACAATGCCCATCCTTATATTATAGCTGTTACACTGCAAGTGGCCAATATCACCAACAGCAAATTATTAATCGGCGAGTGCGGCATCAGACCTCTCATCCATTGAATACGTCTGGCGTATGATAGGATGAATAAATAAATAGACTATATTAAATATGCTTCCTAACCCTAGAATTAATTTACAACAGCTACATCATACTTAAGGTTGTTTAGAATGCGCTTCTACAGAGGTTTGTAGATCATCTTGTTAGAAACATGATGAGACGACTAGCAGAACGTATTTGATTAATGAAAAAGAAAAGTGGTAAATACTTGGATGTTGGAACTAACATCAAGATGTAAATACTATTTAGGTACATAAATACATTTATACGCAAAATTACATGCATATATGCTCCATTATACGGGATACACTTCTAACATGCAGGTTTCTCTTTGGCAGCGAATGTAACCAGAAACCATCGCTCACGGTGTCACTTTTGGGTGGCAGATGTCGCTGTGATATTCTCACGGGTATTTGTTACGCAAACCGACATAAGTTACGATCCTACTTTTAAAGTCATTATCGGCTGTCGAACGTACACTGACGAGGCCTTAGAAGCCGAAACGCGGTATTGTCGGTAATGACACTAAATGCATATACGTTTTGCATATAAATGTATGAAAATTTAGGCAAAAACCGTAAACCTTTGTACAATATTTGAATAAAAATATTTATGTGTACTAGTCAATCGTTTAAGTCACATAGTATATTTTAGTTTTTACATTAAACAAATTCTTAAAAACCTATAGTACGTACACTTTATGTTACAGATAATTTTTAGTGTGCTTCATCATCTCTTATAAATTTCCAAACTTATAAACTATTACAAGTAACAATAATTTTCTAATATTAATATGTAAGAAGTAATAGAAAATACGAGGTGTCATTGGAAAGAATTAATAAAGATGTCATTACTGCTCAATACAGAGTATGGGTATTCCTGGGCGTATGACACAGTTTTTTTTCTTTGAAATGTTTTAAAAAGATCACCACATTTGGTCAGAAGAGTGAGAGTCGGGTAAGCGAATACGTGTTTTCGGTTGTCGGCCGATTTATGGACATAGATAAAATAACGGAAAAAGAGTTTGTATAATTTGTTTTTTGAAAACCGCCAAATCAGCTTCTGTCTTATGAGGTATTGAAAACAGAATTCGGCGAAAAATGTCTCAGCCGTCCAATGTTTTCATTTGTTTGTGCATAGTTAAAAAAAAATTCTTGAATAAAATTATTAAAGAAGACCTAATCATAGATATATGACCAGAAACAAAGGCATAATCTACCGTATTTGAAGAGTTCAAGCTCGCAGCGACAGAAAAAACTGCGTCAAAGTCGATTGAATGAGAAGACAATGTTAGTAATTTTTATCGATTCTACAGGTATTTTGCATCATACATACACTCAAATAGGTGTACTATAAATGTTTATTTCCTTGAGCATGTAAGCTAGAATCTTCAAAAAAGAGGCTTGCAATCGGGCAAAACAAAAATTGGATTATTCACCACGATAGCGAACCGACCCATTGTTCGTTCTCAATAAGGGAATTTTTGACAAAATTCAACACTTCTGTGCTTCCACAACTTTGCTGATCTAGCCTCTGTCCACTTCTGCCTGCTTCCTAAATTGAAGACTTCTCTGAAAGTAAAGCGATTTGACTGCATTCAAGGCATACGGGCAAACACGGAGAATTCGTACCATTTTTAAGAAAGAAAAGTTCCAGGGATTTTTATAAATGCAAATAACAATAGAATTGGTGCTTTCAATCACAAGGGGACTACTTTGAAAGAGATCTATCTCAGTAGCCATCTATTGCAGTTTTGAAATTAGAAGCCCAGACCTTCACACCTTGTTTAGATTAAATATAATTTTATAATAAGAATATCGCGAAAATATACTTACAGTATAAAATGTAATAAAGAACATGCAACAATAAACATAAATGTGTACGAAGATATTACGTTTAACTTGAAGAGAAATTCCATTTTCGTAATACATTTATTTTCGTTTCTGTTTATATATCTTTACAATAAATTTATTCGATCCATTAGACCTCTCAAACGTAACGGCAATATTCAAAGCAGATTATGTTTGTGAAAAAGCGATGTAGGAGTTAAAACCCTCCTGAAAAAGAAGCAAGAGCTCTTTGAGAACACTTAGGACTGATAAAAATGATCTCTGGCCAATGATGTATAAACATTTCTTTGAGCAATTACGAATAAATCCAATTTTCAATTTGAAATATCGAAAAGTTACGTTGATAAATAGCATTCGTATAAATAAGTACATTTATTAAATTTTGTTGCATATTTATACAGCATTAGGCGTAATTTATTTATTTCGTTAGAGTAAAGAATTCGTAGAAAAATGCACCTATTATATTGAGGCCAATGATTTTTTTTTAAATCAAAGGTAAATACTCATCATTCTATAATTTAATATCTTTCCAAACCATCTCCAATTATTTGCCTAACTCTAATTAGTGTACCTTTAGATTAGAATATTTTTACAAAATTAACATTTAATATTAAAAAAATCTAATATATAAAATATATGTAATGAAAATCACTACACTAGTGTTATCGCTTTTTGAATAAAGAACAAATCAAGAAGGAAACCAAAATTTGGTTTGATGTCACATTTAGGTCCAGCAACACGCCCATTTGAAATTATATCAATTGATACCATTGGAGGTTTCGGAGGATCGCGGTCTACAAAAAAATACTTGTATCTTCTTGTCGATCATTTTACAAGATATGCTTACATTCTGACATCAAGAAATCAGGGCTCAAGCGATTTTATTAAGCTAATAAAAAATGTGGCACTAAGCTATAATATTGATATGGTATTAACAGACCAATATCCTGGCATAAATTCCAAGGAATTTAAAAACTTCTTGAAAAAAAATAACATAACAATAGTGTTTACAGCTGAATATGCACCATTTTCAAACGGGCTTATTGAAGGGCTGAATCAAACTCTAGTCAATAAGACAAGATGTAAAATAAACGAAGGTGACAATAAAACGGCATGGACAACTGTTGCACAAAAATGTGTAGCAAAATATAACGAAACAGAAAATACAGTCACGAAGTTTACTCCAAAATATCTTTTAGAAGGCGAAAGTGTGGACATTCTGCCACTTGAATGAAATCAAGATGCACAAAAGAAGATCTGAAAGAGATAGAAAGCTAGCCAAAAAATTCAATAAAATCGCACAACTATAATAAAAAGATATATGATCTACATAGGGAAGAATATAAATTCGAAGTGGGAGATAGAGTCTTTGTAGAAAACGGAAGTCGGCTGTATAGTAAGAAAATGGATGAATTGAGGATTGGACCATACAACATTCTAAGGAAGATTTCTAGCTCAATATATTAAGTTGACACCGGTCACAAGAAGGCAGAATCAAATCTCTAGCATATTACGAAGCTATCTCCAGTAACAGTTAGCACTTAATCGAACAATTACTTGCAATTGTTCTCTTCGAGGGTAGGAGAGGTAAAGAAAATCACTACACTAGTGTTATCGCTTTTCTTAATTGTTTTATACTTGCCGCATAATCCATAAAACTTCATAAATGTCACGTTTGACAGTGACACTTTAATAACTGGGATGAAAAGAACGTGAATGTGAGGTGAAATCATCTAAGAAAATTAGAAGACAGTACAGAGTTAATTTGCAGTAAAAGAAATATCTATACCTAAAATAAAGGCATTAAATGTTATTTTTTGTCTTTACAGGTAAGTGAGTTAATTTTTTACCTAAGACAAAAGTGGAAAAACTTTATATGAAAAACTTTTTTAGTTAATAAAATTTTGTCTTTACAGAAAAACGCAATTTTGTCTTTATTTCACTCATTAGAGTTTGATGGTATTATATATATATACCAGAAATGTATTTAAAATAATCTGGCATCATGAGTGGCTGTGTTGATTAATTAAAAACAAAAATGTCCAATAAGAAAGTAAATCAATTAGGCAGAATCATTGGAAAATTTTTGATTTATTGAAAACGACATCCAACAATATTAGAAGAAAACAATGCTGATCTATGTGTTTAATAATAAACAAGAACTTGCAAACGTGAATTTTGTAATAAAAGGTGAAGGTGTAAACATTTAAGCATAGAACAGCTGCGATTATATATGTAGTGTCATCATAAAACAGCATTTAATTCGACACAAATAAGATCGACGTAAATAGTGTAATTAAGACAGTGATTGTAAAAAATTGAGGAGAGCAGCCGCATACCATTCCCGTAGGTGGATTAGAAGATCTATATTTAACTTAAGACTACATCTAATCTCAAAATTCAAGATGTGATGCAGTTTACGAGATCGAGACGACGATATTGGAGGACCACGTCGACAGAATGACAGAGAGTCGATGGGCAAAATGGGCAAAGGTCGACCTCCATAAGATCGTGCGAGAGCTGGATATCTGCTTCCCATGAGGCTGACAGGGATGGGCACGTAAATTACATCATGTAATTTACACCGCAGTTTACGCGTAAACTAAGGCCTTAGTTTACATGTGTTATTGTTTGACTCTTTACAGTAAAAAACGAAATTAATGTAAACTTTATTTATTTAAAAAAAATACAAAAAACTGAATTTAAGAAGCATTTAAAAACAAACTTGATTATTCTTCTTCTATATCTTCGTTTTCTAGAAATTCGATATCCCCAATTCTTAATGAATAATATAAGTGGGTAAGCTTTTTAGATCTTTGAAAATCTAATCGATTTCGATTAGACGAATGTACAAATCCCCAACTTGAAAAAACGCGTTCTATTTGAGCTGATGCTGCAGGTATTCTTAACAGTTTAAGGGCCAGAGCTGATAACTTAGGGCAGTCTGCTTCTGCCAAGTTCCAAAACGTGAGTGGATTTTTGATCTTTTTTGCAAAACAGAGTTGAAATATTCCTGACTTATTTTGAAATTTTTCAAGTTCATCTAAATCTGCACTATCAAGGTGTTTCAGAAAAAATCTGTTAATTCTTTGTTTATGTTCTTGTGTCAGAAATGCTTTTTCATAATTAGGATGCAAGTAATAAGCAACCAGTGCGTACGTATTTAAGGCCATTTTTTGACGTTTTTCCAAACAGTCTAAAACTTGTTTTTTTGTCTCAGGGAGTCGTAATTGAAGCCAAAAATTCACAGCATCTGCTATAGAAGCTTTTTTGTTTTGACATATGTTAATAATTTCACAGACAGGATTAAGTAGTTCTAAGTTTTGTTTCACTTGCTCAATAAATTTTGTGTTGTATAAAAGAGTAACTACATTTTCTTTCATTTTTTTAGTTTTCTCCTTGGCCGCTACAGATTTCATAAAGCTTAAATTTTCGATTAAATTGAGAAGTGAATTTCTATACGAGCACCAACGAACTTCACAAGGCAACTTAATTCTTTTTCCCCCTTTTTGCACTAATAGTGTTTCATAGTTAGAATGTTTAAATTCTTTTAAAATATTTGTAACCATCTCTATAACTTTTTTGTCTAATATATCTTTACACAGAAGATTTGCAGTGTGGCTGCTGCAAGTAGAATGCCATATTAGATGACTGCCCAATTCGCCCATTTTAACCATTGGGCTCGCATTGTCTGACACTACAGCATATACGTTTGTATTAAATAAGTCTTTGCTAAGTTTAATAGATTCTTGAACAATTTCCAGAAGTCTTTCTCCAGTTTCAGATTCCAATGACAAATCCCAAGCATTAAGAAAAGCTTGGGTACCATCAGCACAGTGCAGCATGGTAACCACTGTCTTAACATTACACGCAGTATTTTTCCAACCGTCAATAATTAATACAGAATTTGACTGTATATTAGGTACGGTAAGATCAATGCATTTATTATAACATTGCTCTAACAGCGACGTTGCTAAAGTTTTTCTTGAAGGAATTTTTTCTTTATATGCAGGTCGTAAACGTGAAACAAAATTTTGAAAATATTTGGATTCAATTACTTGAAAAGGAATATTGCATCCAAAAAAAAATATTGCTAACGCTTCATTAATACTAGAAAGATCTTCATTTTCTAAAGTGTCAACATATTTTGTAATTTTATTTTTTGTTTTGTCAATTCGTTGAGATTTTGTGTTCGTTTTTTTTGTAGTCTTCTTCGTTCCGTCAGTGTCAGTATCGTCAGTCGATTGTAGTCGTAAAACAAAACTGTCAAGCTCAGATTTTTTTGTTGAAAAACTTGAGGTACTTGGACTTGGCAGTGGAACTTCAGAAGAAGAATAAATGAAACTTTCAGATACTGTATTTAAAATACCATTTTCATCAGCCTCCAGTTCGGTTATTACAGTTGGAGTAGTTGCTAAGCCTTCCTACAATCAAAACGTACGCTCAAAATTAATTTCAACAAGTAAAACAAATTTTTTTACATCGACATTGCTTGTTTGCGAGGATGATAATAGGCGTTTCTGTTCAGTTTTTCGTAAATATTTTTCTCTCAATGTTCCTAAAGCAATACTATCACTAGAACTGTCGGAAGCTGAACGACTTCTCTGTCTCTGGCCTTGTTCTTGCTGTTTTAGGGCACATACGTTTCTAACAACATCACAAAAAAAATCAATTTGTTTATTTTAAAAGATTAAAAAATGAACTTACCTATGAGATTTTAGTCGACTCTCTGCAGAATTCATCAGAATTTTATCACACTGCAAACACAACACATGATATTTGCCGTTTTCTTTAATCAGTTTGAATCCCAGGCTATCAAAACACTTACTTCTGGGTCGCGGAGGTGTCATTTTCAACATCAACAAACAATTTTTACAATAATTAACACCAGTAAAGACATCAATAGTGCTCGGTATCAAGCATTCATACTTGTTGTTTCTTGTTTGGTTAGAAAACCCAACCTCAAAAATATGTTTACATGTATTTTACATTCTTTACATTCTTTACATTATTTACATGTGTTTACATGTAAACGTAAACTTATGAAATTTACGTGTAAAGTCCCATCCCTGGAGGCTGAACGAGATTAAGAAGAGTAGAAGAAACATGACTAAGTCTTAAAAAAAGAGAAAAAAGAAGAAGAAATCTAATCTCATCATACAAATAATACTGACTATGTCAAAGATATTACAATGCAGAATTGTGTAAATCACACAAGAAATTATTAATTAAGGGCTGTAGTAAGCATATATATTTCTACCTTATTTGGTTTCTTTAGTACCTTAAAATTCATTTCGTCAAACATCAAAAAATTGTTATTCAAAATATGAAAACATTTTGTTTCCAAGTACGTTTTAAATTACATATCGGCTTGTTTTTTACTGTGTATCTTTCGCTTCTCTATTTTATTCATTATTAGTTTAAAGAATAATATAAATATGTACTGTAAGAATATTTTATTTTAACATATTGCCGTGGTATCTTGCATATTAATAAGATGATAGCAATAGTATTAAGATTTAATTTAAGTGTATAAAATATAAAAGAAACAATAATAATAAGTTTATTGTAGTTAAAGGAATTTTAACATGAGTATATTGGGTTGCATACACTTTTATGCAGACATAAAAATTGAATTTATATTTACAATTTAAATAAGTACTAAAATAAAAGACGAGATAGAATTTAAGATGTATATATATTTCTTTTATAGAAAAGAGAAACAAAATGTATGAAGAAAATAGAATTCGATATGCACGAGAGAAAAATAATTGAATAATTATGTAAACTTGAGAACGTGCATAAGGTAATAAAAATTTATTAAATAAATCATACAAAAAGAATAAATATTTACCTTAACTTATGACCAGATAAGTAAATAAAAAAAGGATATAAATAAAAATATTCTGAGACATCAGTAGTAGTGTTTTTTTATAAACGACAGCTGGTAATAATAGAATACATTCAGGAATTTGTATATGTAATATCATGTTTCATAAACAGTAGAGAGGTTCTTGTACGGTTTTCGATAACCTACAAAATAAAAAGAAAATATAATGTAAACTTGGTTTGTAGTTTATTACAGATAGACATATCACCGTTGGAGAAGTCTTGGATAGAAGGAGGCTACGAAGGGGCAAACCAAGTGGACCATGGTGGTGCAAGTAATCTTATTAAAAGGATACCTGTTGTTTGCAATGTTTTTCCAATATTGCCGAAAGCTGGAAAAAGAACAAAAATAAGAATTGTACTAGCCAATGGAAAGAGGAAATATGTGAAAAATAGTAAAGAAGGTAATAAATTTATAGACAAATATAAAGAAGAGTTATATTAAAACAAGTATACCTACGCTGTACAATTTATAGGAAGTTTTTAAGTTGTAAACAGACAATTCTTGGGGTGTTGACATTTTGCGGTGAAGAACTGTCAAAAAGACAACAAGTGTGTGTGTGTGTGTGTGTTCAAAACATTACGGCAACTTGAAAGCCAGGAGCACTGAAGATGCAGGGTGACAACTTAAATGGTAGTTTCTGAAGATGGCGTTGAAAACGATCACATGTCTTTCCCGAAAATATAAATTGAAGACAAAAATCGACACGATTCATTCATGAACAACCATTCATTGACATTAATTCATTAACAAGTATTGATTCATTAACAAGCATTCATTGACTTTCATTCGTTAACATACATTCATTAACATTCATTTATTATACACAGTTTAGCTGGTTATATAAATCGTAGGGTTAGATACACCACGATTCATATTGATTTCTTTTGTATAAGCGTGTTAATTTTATTTTCATTCAAGTTTCACTTATTTTCTTTTCTTTGTTTAATTGTTTTGTGTAATTTTGTAAAAATAATGGAGATGAAAATGACCGAATTACAAAAGTTTCTCAATGATTCAAAATAAGTTAGAGGCAAAGACTTATCAATGTGGCTATACGAGTATTGAAATATATCGTGCGAACGTATATTCAGTATAACGTTATGCAACAGGGATAATAAATATTTTCCTGAGATAGTAATAAGCATTCTTTAATTTCAAGTTTAAAAGAGATGAAATAATTAATGGTGTTGAGTGTTAAGAGGATATAGCGTGCAAATGTATATTTTCTGGCACAATATTTGGCATCATTAATAGTTACAATAAAATTTTGATATGAATTAATGATTTGAGATTAGATTTTTTTTTGAAATAAGGAAAATGTTTCTGGGTAGCGGACTCTGAAATGCTAGCTATAACGCGTGCGAATGGTTATAGATAGTAATCAGATTCAAGCTTTTCTCCAAACATTGACCATAAAAAAAAATAAACAATGTACAAAAGTTAATTGGATTTATTTGTTGATAAACAGGAAAATATTTTTAGAGTTCTATTTAATAAAGTATAAGAAAATATATTCGTATCATAAAGAAATGTTACAACCTAGAACAAGGTACAAACATTTTCTTATAATTATGTTTCTTTTTAAATAAATATAGTGAATACAGTATAGCGATGCTATATTTATTTTTATGTAATAAATATTAAATAAATTCGACAATTATGTGTTATATGATTTCTGGTTTTTCATTTTAAATAAGCTATAACCTTATCCCAATCTTAAATAAAAACAAGAGATTAGACGAGAGGGAAGAAATTCAGATACACTGAAGAATTCATGAATACTTATAAAGTACGTGCTGTTAAGATAAATAAAATACACATCAGGATAATAAAAATTATCATTATTTTAATTATTTATGTTGCTGAAAAAGCACACAACATAATTTATTTGGCAAAGCCTAATGTATGGCAATAATACTATTATCATATTCAAATAATTATGTTGCCACAGCATAAATAAATTGGCGCCGCAACGAAAAGGGGCAGTGTATTCTTCATTTCTTTTCTGGTTTATAAACAATATTAATTTATATTGTGTATATACATAGAGTGGCAGTATATTTTGTTTTTTTTGCTGTTCATTAACTAATATTATAATTATTCAGTGTCCAATTTAGAGACGGAATAGTTTTAATTTTCTTTTTTATAGTAAATTATCAACATTTCTCTTGTTTAAGAAGGGATAAAGAAAGGAATAGCTTTTGATTAGATAAGTTTTGTTATTAATTTATAAGTTAGAAATAAGATAAAAATGGCAGATAAAGATAAGGATAATGGTGAAGGTTCACAATTCACACAATACAGAGACAATCGTCCGGTATCTTCTGATACAGAGTCGGAAAAACCTGAATCAGAGGATCGAACAGTTGATGGTAGCATACAAACAGAAAGCATCAGTGGCGTAACTGGTGAACAAAAACTTGAGAATCTTTTTAATAAACTATTCAGCAGAATAGAAGAAAACGATAGGAATATGAACAAGAAATTTGAGGAGAATAATCGAAAACTAGAACAAAATAGTTTGAGTATAAATAGAAAGTTTGAGGTAAACAATCAAAGATTAGGAAAGATTGATTCTAAAATAGACAAAGGTTTCATAGAATTAAGAAAGGAAACGTTAGAATTAAATGCAAAATTAGAATCAAAACTAGAACAGTCTGTTCTAGCTTTGAAAGAAAATATAAATAAGAATGAGAGGAAATGTGAAAGTCAAGGTACATTTCTGATTAAAGAAATAAACGAAAGAACTGCCATAACGCAAGCTAGTTTCAACAAAGTTGAAGAGAAAATAAATTCTCTTGAAACTAGAATTGTAGGAGATAATGTAGAATGTAAGGAACAGATTGAACAACTTTCACACAAAGTGGAAGATTGTAAGGTCAAATATAGTGCTTGTACTGACACTATGCTGACTTTACGAAATAAAACTTTAACTTTTGAAAACACAATCAAACAATTAGAGAACAAAGTAATACATGGGGTCAATATACCTAGTGTATCTTTGTCACAAATACCAAGTAGCGCTGAGAATATACCGAAATTCTCAGGATTTTATAAAGACAATCCAATGGCATTCATAAGAACCATTAAGACGTATATGAGGGGTATATCTGACGAGACATCAAAATTACATTTTATTAGAGGATGTTTAAAAGACTATGCACTTCAGTGGTATGACATGGTCATAGATGAAGTAGTCAACTTCAAAGATTTTGAAACCCGCTTCATAAGGCAATACTGCGGACAGACTCAGCAGAGAAGAATAAGACACGATTTAGTGTTTGGCAAATACAGAGCTGGATCTTCTCGAGAAAATTATATTATAAGAAAATATTCTTTTCTCAAACACATTCAACCGACAATTGAAGAAAGTGATATTGTGTCACAATTAGCAGCACACTTTGACCATGATGTTACACAGGCGGTGGCTCTTCAAGGGATTGATACCATCGAAGGACTCCTGGAACTGGTCAAGAGATTGGACGACGTGGATGAAAAGGGTTACAATTACAATAGGAACAACACAAATCCTAATACAAGTAATCCACCTCGATACAACAACAACAATAAATATGAAAACAATTCGAATCAAAACCGATATAAGCAAAATTATGGAAATGGCGCATATACAAGTAATAAACCAAGAAATTCTGAAAATGGAAAGAGAAATGAACAAAGCGTCAGAAGAGAAGAAAAGACTCCTGAGAGGGACAGGAAGATAAACAATGTACAAATTAAAGAAGAAAAGAAAGATGTAAGTTCGAAAGAAAGGCAAGAGTCAAGAGGTGCAATACCTAAGGACACGAGGTTACCACCAATAAGTAAAGAGTGGGTAAATTCAACTTACTCAAATGCGACTTCGTTGGATTTTTAGAACGGCCAGTCAAAAGGAAAAAGAAAATTCAAACCATCTACAACTTCGACGATCTAAAGAAAATTACAACAGAATTACCACACATAACAGTCAAAATAGGGAACCAAGAGATAGAAGCATTATTGGACACAGGAGCGCAATTATCATTATTAGATAGTAATATTATAGATAAAGACATAGAAAGGTTGGGACATTATATGCCCATACGAAAGGTAAATTTGATTACAACAAATAAAAAACATATCATTACCATAGATAAAGTATTTTGTATAAATATTAAAATAGGTAGTTTAAAATTATTAACAGAATTCATAATAGTGCCTAATTTGAATAGCAATTGTATTTTGGGGATAGACTTTTTAAGTCAATACAGTACAAAAATGAATATGGAAAACAAAACATTTCATATTAAAGATTCAATAATCTCCTGGAGCAAAGAAGCACAGGAAGATGAAATATTAATCAATAATTTGTATATAAATAATACTGAAAAAGGTCTCACAGAAGAAATGGACAATAGTTTACTCGACAATAAAAGTGCACATCCTGTGAAGCATCGCCAAAGTAGGGACTTCACGCAAAATAGGGATGGTACAAATATAAATTGCGATAAACAATACATAAGCCATGTGAGTAATCTTTTAGGTAAATATGAAAAATTATTTGATAGTAAACCTGGTTTAGCCAAAGGCTACGAGCATAAGCTCAAGGTTGACGAAACGCAACCTTTTAAAGTTAAAAATTATCCTGTCCCCAATAAATACAGAGAACAAGTCAAATTAGAAATTAAAGAAATGTTAAAGAATAAAATCATAGAAAGAACAGAATCAACGTTTGTAAATCCTATAGTAGTAGTAGTAAAGAAAAATACAGGTAATCAAATGGAAACAAAATTACGTTTATGTCTTGACGCTAGGGGCCTTAACTCAAGGACCTCCCCTAATTTTGAAGCTCCGCAGAGTATAGAGACCTTATTAACAAGGTATACTGATGCAAAGTGGTTTACGAAAATAGATTTGAAAAGTTCTTTTTGGCTGGTACTATTACACAAGGACTCAAGGAAGTATTGTTCCTTTATGTTTAATTCGTTAGTATATTCATATAGAGTTGTTCCATTTGGTCTGTCAGCGGCTACAGCGGCCTTGGTCAGAGCAATGCAACAGATTTTAGATCCACACGAGGAGTACGTTTCTCATTATGTGGATGACATACTGATATTTAATAAGGATTTAGAAAGTCACAAAGAATCAGTAGATAAGGTTTTAAATACGTTGACAGAAAACGATTTAAAGATTAACATTGAAAAATGTGAATTTTATAAGAATAAAATAAATTATTTAGGATATGTAATCGATGGCAACACAATAACTATAGAGAAAGAAAAATTAGAAGCAATAAGAAAATATCCCAGACCGAAAAATATAAAAATGCTTAGAGGATTCTTGGGAATGATAAATTATTATAAACATTTCATTCCAAGAATATTCGATCAAACTTATATGCTTTTTAGAATGATTAAGAAAGGAGTAAAATTTAAATGGACTACAGAAGCCCTTAAAGCATTTGAAGAAGTCAAAGAAAATTTTTGTAAAGCATTAATGGTAAACCTGCCGGATTTTAAAGAAGAATTCATTTTAAGATGCGATGCATCAAATAATGCTATAGCTGCAGAATTACTACAGATAAGAAATGGTGTGGAAAGGCCAATCTGTTTCTTATCAAGGATATTGAAGGGGTACGAATTAAATTATACGACCTCGGAAAAGGAACTTCTGTCTTTGGTTCATGATTAAAATACTACCTACTAGGAAATAGCTTCTTGGTTGAGACAGATCATTTATCCTTAATTTTCCTCATGAAAACTAGATTCAATAATTCAAGAATATACAGATGGTCACTTCTATTGTCGGAGTATTCATTCAGAATAAGGCATAGAAAGGGAACGGATAACATCGTTGCTGATGCACTGAGTAGAGCTCAAGGAGGGATCAAACAACAAAATGCATACCAAGTAAACAATTATGATTTTGATCATGCTCCAGAAATATACAGTCGACAGAGCATAGAAGCCAGGCAACAGACAGACGAGATTTTAGAAATAAGAAGGAGAATACAAAGAGAAGGAGATTTTAAAGGTTATAACATAAGAAATAACATAGTATATAAGACATTAGGAGACAGTAATTTAATCGTTTTCGATAGGGATTTAGCTATAAGAATTATTAGAAATATACACAATAATTTAGGGCACCCAGGAAATAGGAAAACATTCCTTGTTTTCAGGGAGCAATTTTATTCTTTAAGAGACAAAAACCTAATTGCTACAGAAAATAAAAAGTGTAGACAATGCCTATTGGGTAAATATAAGAACAGAGTAAATCAAAACATTATACATAGCATAAGAGTAGAAAATAAGCTTGATCTTGTAGCTGCTGACTTTCTGGGCAATTTGATACCAGGAGAGCAGGGATACTGCAATATTTTTGTAATCGTGGACATTTTAACTAAATATGTAAAATTGTATCCAACAAGAAAATACAATACTCAGACAGCAATAAATTGTGTAAACCAATTCATAACTGAACATGGACAGATAAGAAAATTATTAGTAGACAATGCATCATATTTTAATAATGAGAGATTTATTCAAGAATCAAGAGACATGAATATAGAAGTAATTTTCACTAGCATAAGGCATCCACAAGCAAATCCTAGTGAAAGATATATACAAGAGGTGACTAGGCATCTAAGAATGTTAACCCACGAAAGACATAATGCTTGGGTGCAATATATTGAGAAAGTGGAAAATAATATAAACTTCATGCCAAGTGTCACCACGAATATAAGTCCTTACACATTGATGCATGGGAGATATCCACCTAGGCCTTGGAATCAAGAAACACCAGTTGTGGATAATCTAGAATATTTGATAGATCAAGGTAAACAACGACAGACAAATATTGCAGAGAAATATATGAGAATAGAAAATGAAAAAATTAAAAGACGCAAGACGTATCAAGTTGGAGATCTGGTAGTAGTAAAGAACTACAGATTAGGGAGCAGACATCTAAACAAATGCGCAAAGTTTGACTTCCCGTATAGAGGCCCATACAGAATAAATAAAATTCTCAGCGATGTAACTTATGAGTTACAGGATGCAAATAATGAAAATATCAAAGGAAAATATCACGTATCTATGCTATATGATTATATAAATATAGACAACTGATATATATAATATGCAAGAACACACAATGATTAATATATGTTTTGTTCATACATCTATATTTTGTATTATGAATGATTCAGAACACAATATCAATCAAGGGAATATGCCGTGGTATCTTGCATATTAATAAGATGATAGCAATAGTATTAAGATGCAGTGTATAAAATATAAAAGAAACAATAATAATAAGTTTATTGTAGTTAAAGGAATTTTAACATGAGTATATTGGGTTGCATACACTTTTATGCAGACATAAAAATTGAATTTATATTTACAATTTAAATAAGTACTAAAATAAAAGACGAGATAGAATTTAAGATGTATATATATTTCTTTTATAGAAAAGAGAAACAAAATGTATGAAGAAAATAGAATTCGATATGCACGAGAGAAAAATAATTGAATAATTATGTAAACTTGAGAACGTGCATAAGGTAATAAAAATTTATTAAATAAATCATACAAAAAGAATAAATATTTACCTTAACTTATGACTAGATAAGTAAATAAAAAAAGGATATAAATAAAAATATTCTGAGACATCAGTAGTAGTGTTTTTAATAAACGACAGCTGGCAATAATAAAATACATTCATGAATTCGTATATGTAGTATTATGTTTCATAAGCTGTAGAAAGGTTTTGTACGGTTTTGATGACCTACAAAAAGAAAATATAATGTAAACTTGGTTTGTAGTTTATTACAGATAAATATATCACCGTTGGAGAAATGCTGGACAATTTGTGAGAAACTTTTAAAGTGCAAACGGACAATTCTCGGGGTGTTGACATTTGGAAGTGAGGAAACTGTCAAAAGACTACAAGTGCGTGTGTGTGTGTGTGTTCGAATCACAACGGCAACATGAAAAGCAAAGAGCTCACTGAAGACGCAGGGTGACAACTCAAATGGTAGTTTCTGAGGATGGCGTTGAGAGCGGTCACGTGTTTTCCCGGGGATATAAATTGAAAACAAGAATCGACAAGATTCATTCATTCATTGTTTGATTCACGAATTAGCTGGTTATCTGAAAAGAGAATAACAGTAACTTAAAATCAAAGGGTTAATACACCACGATTCATATTTATTACTTTTGTATTAGCGTATTAATTTTTATTTGCATTTAAGTTTCATCCATTTATTTTCTTTGGTTAATTGTCTTTGTATTTTTAAAAATAATGGAGATGCAAATGGCAGAATTTGAGAAGTTTCTCAATGATTCAAAGTAAGTTTGATACAAAGATTTATCAATGTGGCTATGCGTGTATTGAAATATAACGTGCAAATGTATATTCAATATAACGTTGTGCAACAGGGATAATAAATATTTTCCTGTAATAGTAATAAGCATTCATTAGTTTCAAGTTTACAAAAATGAAATTATTAATGGTGTTGGGTGTTAAGAGGATATAGCGTGCAAATGTATATTTTCTGGCACTTTATTAGGCATCATTAATGTTTACGATAATTTTTGATTATAAATTAATGACTTAAAATTAAATTTTTAATAAGGAAAGTGTTTCTGGGTAGCGGACTCTGAGATGCTAGATATAACACGTGCGAATGGTTATAGATAGTAATCAGATTCAAGCTTTTTCTCCGAACATTGACCATTGCGAAGTTCTAAGTTTGTCAGAGCATTGCGTGCGAATATAATGTCTCTGATGGAATAAAACTAGCATAAAATATAAATAGTATACGAAAGTTAATTGAATTTTATTTGTTTTGAAACAGGAAAATATTTTAGATATCTATTTGATTAAGTATAAGAAAAATATATTCGTACCATAAAACATTACAACCTAGAACAAGGTACAAATGTTTTCTCTTAATTATGTTTCTTTTAAATAAAATGGTGAATATAGTATAGCGATGCTATCTATTATGTAATAAATGTTAAATAAATTACACAATTATGTTTTATATGGTTTCTGGTTTTCATTTAAATAAGCTATAACCTTATCCCAATCAAGAAAAAAAAACAAGAAAAGTAAAACAAGAGATTTGACGAGAGAGGAGAAATTTAGATACACTGATAGAATTCACGTATACTTATAAAGTACGTGCTGTTAAGATAAATAAAATATACATTAAGGATAATAAAAATTATCATCATCTTTATTATTTATGTTGCTGGAACAGCACACAACATAATTTATTTGGCAAAGCCTAATGTATGGCAATACTACAATTATCATATTCCAAATAGTCATGTTGCCACAGCAATATGTACACTTACAAAACGTATATATGTACCGGGTGGCCAACTAAGAATGGCCGCCGGCTATATCTCAGAAACCAGTAGTCATATTGCTTCCGGGTAAAAAAAAATCAAGTAAAAGTGCCCAAGCGAAAATGCTGGAAATTATTTTGGGGTTTGTAAAATGTCCGCCAGGAGGCGTAACAGTCAATCAATGTTAAAATTTAGAATTTCTAAAATCTAAATTTTAATCTAGTGAAATAAAGTGGTGGGGGCAATTCAAATATTTCTTTAAATAAACTAGGGTTATTTCCGTTTGGCCTAACCGATTTGAATAAGTTTGGTCTCATTTAAAAGAGGCTTATTTGCTCTATAAACTGGACTTGTGTTTTTGTATCTCGGACTTTTGCCGTTACCGGTAGATGGCGTTAACTGAAATGTAAGCAAATGTTAGGCTTTTTTTCAAAAAAGTTAAATACAATGATGTGTCTCTTTTTACATAAACTAATAAAGAATTAAAACCTTTACATTTCGGTAAAAAAACCAAATTTGTTGTATGTTTTTTAAAACAGGAGATATTGGCAAAAATAGATGAAAATGCATGAATTCTCTTGTTTAATTGTCTTTTTTTTATTATATATATAATAAATTCCACTTTTTGTTTGTCTTCTTCAGGAAAATTCTAACACGCAGACCAAATAATAAAATTTCACAAAAGCGGAAGAAATTTGAAAAGCATTTCTGTAATACCGATGCAAAATATATAAAAATATATTAAATAAAAAAGATGTATAACATTTCGTTAGTTCCTGTTTAAGAAACCAAAATTACATGAATGTAATTTTATGCAAACATTCGAAAAACATATATTTAAAATTTTCATATACTATGATTTACTATATTAACAATTAATACTAACACTATCAGAATAAAACTAATATTAAACACTAAAATAACTACAATCACATAACTGTAAAGATTGTTTTGTAGAAGTTTTAATGACGGCCTAATTGTTCAAAATGCCGCCCATCATTGTTAATGCAAGCCTGCAACCTTTGCCGCGTGGATAAAACAGAAGTTTCAATTTCCGCCTCCGATATGTTTCGTACTGCTGCTATAATTTTCTCCATCATATTTTGTCTTGTTGTAGGCCGATTTCAAAAATAATGTCCTTAACTCTCTCCATAAATAAAAATCTAGGACGTTGAGATCTAGTGACCTGGCGGGCCAGGGAAATATTCTACCTCGTCCAATCCACCTGTCAGGATATGTCTGATCTAAGAAATCCCCATCCTGCTGAAAAAACATATCACGACGAACGTCCAGAAGGACATCTTCTAATAGAAGGGGCAGCTCATTCATTAAAAAATTTAAATAAATCTCTCCATTGAGATGCCTTGATGCTAAATTTCCTGCATCCAACGCGGATTTGTCCTGGACCAATAGTGCATATTGTGCAAGTTCACACCACCATTGCTATTAAATGTTGCCTCATTCGTTCATAGGATACGAGAAAGTATTTCTATAGTCAATCCGACAATCGAAATCTTCAGCTGTTAAAGCTTGATGAAGAACGATGTGATAAGGATGCATCCTGGAAAATAATATGGCAAGCGTGAACAAAACTGTGAAATCAAATTTATCCAAACTTGTCAGACACTGTTTTAGGTAACTTACTATATTAAAGTATTACTGTGGTCTATATAAACGGTATCGGATAAAAATGGGCGTGACCGGTAAACAGACAATAAATAGGCAGATGAATGTATGGGTTAAACTTAAGGGAACCGAGTACGGAACGTTAAAAACATCCGTTATGCTTAATGTTTAAAAATATTAAAACAAACTGTAGGAGATAAAGCAAATCTAACAAAGGCCCTACAAAAATCTCGAAATAAAATTTATTTTATTTTTAACTTAAAACCATCAATGAACCGTAGTTCTACAATTGCCCAACTCTCTACTTATGGTTCTGGTCCCTACATGTGGATTATAATCAATATATGCTAATACTTTTATAGCACTTTCTTCGGTTCGGCCAATAGGTTGCCTTCTATACACCGGAAGATTAATACTTCCGCTGGTCCTAAGCCTTTCCGCTAACCTACGAAAAACACTGCTCGCATAATGTTGTCTTCCAGGGATCCAGGGAACTGCATAGCATACACCCTGTAAGCAACTGTATCTAGAATGCATTTATCGTGCATTCCAAATAGACACCAATCATATCGAGTGCCTCTCCATTCGCTGACCGCATCTCAGTAAAAAATAAGTTTTCCAAAACACAAGAAAGTAAACGAAATCAATCAAAAACTGACAATATTATTTATTATTTTGACAATTCGTTTTAACACAATGAGAGTTATTATTTTATTTTTTCATTGCTTACTTTTTTATTCTTAATGGTATATTTTTTGGATTAAAATAAGTATTAAAAATAATCTTGCTTTACTAAACATGGTATTTCAGAATGGTATAACATTTTCCTTGATAATAATAATAATATATGTAGCTCAAAATTGTCAGCTTCATAAAAAAAATTCTCATCTATTTTTGTCAATATCTCCTGTTCTAAGGAACAAACAAATTTGTTTTTTTACCGAAATGTAGAGATTTTAATTATTTATTAGCGTATGTAAAAAGAAACATATCATTGTATTTAACTTTTTTTGAAAAAAGCCTAATATTTACTTACATTTCAGTTAACGCCATCTGCCGGTCACGTCAAAGTACGAGATACAAAAACATAAGTTCAATTTATAGAGCAAATAAGGCTCTTTTAAATGAGACCAAACTTATTCAAATCGGTTAGGTCAAACGGGAGTAATCCTAGTTTATATAAAAAACATTTGAACTGCCCCCACCACTTTATTTCACTAGATCGTAAGAAATGTGCAAGACTAAAAGTATTAAAGAATGTGTAAGGAAAAAATTTGAAAATTTTCTATACCCCTCAATTAGTAAAAATATGAAGAAATTCTAAATTTTAACATTGATACTGACTGTTACGCCTCCTTGCGGACATTTTACAAACTCCAAAATAATTTCCAGCATTTTCTCTTGGGCACCTTTACTTGAATTTTTTTTACTCTGAAGCAATATGATTACTGGTTTCTCTGATATAGCCGGCGGCCATTCTTAGTTAGCCACCCGGTACACTTAGTTGCAATAAAAGCTTGCATTAAAATGTGGAACATTACCGTTCCAATGTGGTTAGTGGAAACTTCTTTTGCAACTAAGTGTACCTAAATACGAACCAAGTGAAAAAAGAACGCGTGAGATAAAGTAAGTGATTGACTGAACAGACAGTGTTTCGTGTAGGATTTCTTCATCGGTGTCAGATGCTGGTAAACAAAGAGTGTATGAAAATTCCTTATCTTTAGTGGACAATTACCTACCTATTAACCTAAGCTGAAGTTCAATAAGGGCGTATATTGTTAATAATAATCATTGTCAGCTAGTCAATTTACATTTATAATATACTGCCAGCGATCGGAATTGTCACAGGAGGAATTAAATGTCACCACCTGCTATTATTGCCAACTGATGGGTAGTCTCTTCTATATATAGTTCTTAACCTATTGCTAGCACCAAGACGAAAGGATAGAATCCCACATTCTCTCAAAAGTTGTACTGAAAGAGAAATTTATCTAAATGATGCCCCTTTGCATATACCTCTGTTTTAGTCTTTTCCTCCTCCGCGATTGTTTATGTAAAGAGAGAAATTCTGTCAAGATCAACATTGTACGTCAACCGACGTCATCTGCAAATCGCGCTTGTGCGTTGTACAACTGACTGGACATCCTGTTTTTTGTTATATACGGTTATATGAAAATATTATGAAATTTTACTAGAAGCCATCAAAACTAAAAATATTATGAACTTGACTAACAAACAGTAACCAATGTATAAAAAATAACTTTCGAACATATTTAAACAAACGTAAATAGTGGATAACTTTTTTAATGTAATACATTTGTAATTTAATAAATAATGTATTTAAAACATATCAAGAATATATAATATGAGTTTAAAATAGTTTACCAAATAATGTAAATCCATACATGGATGCTAAGTGATTACAGATTTTTGGCTTATTTTCTTTGTCTTGACGCTAGGGAATTGTGTTTTCATACAATTTCCATAAATGGATTTAATATATTACAGTAATTAAACATAATATTTAAAACATTAAATGCATATTTGTACACTTAAACAAACATGCTGACACCCATGAATATTAAACAAGTAGTATGTTTATGTGTATGTGAGACATATTTCATAAATTCGAAAATCCTTAATTACACGCATTCAAGTCTATCTATTTTCACTTCCTTTCTACAGACATAAAGCAATAATTTATCTGCACATGTCGCGAATCAACACTCTGTATAGTGTTATTACAGCGGTAACATGAATCCTAGCTTACCTCGATCGACCGTGTAAACGTAAATCTATTCATCTCGGTGGCATCCGGTCTGTCCTTTCGATGAGTTGAACGGAATTTGATCGAACGGACCAAATTTGAAAATTTAGCGAGGTAAGGAGAAACTTGGCGTTATCGAGGTAATAAAGGAAGCCGATTCCCAAAACGAATTAGAGTTATAAATGATCTTTCAATAGGAGGATTACAATGTGATCCTCCACTTTGTCATTATTGTGTAATTAATATATATGTGTTAACAATTAGTAGTATTTCATTGAGGCGACTCAATCTCCTCGTGATAATGAAAGTCGCGTACTGGACACAAGCAAGGTGTAAGTCACTCCAGGTCCTGCGGAGAAGTATAGAAGTTTGCTATTTTATTCTAATACAGCGAGTGCTTCCCCAGAGCAAAACACTCGTTACGGGTTTACAGGCCTGTGACATATTAAGGTTAAAAGCTGCCCTTGACATTATGGTGGAAGTGCCGGATTGCATTTGTCAATTAATAAGTTTTGATGTGAGTAATATATCTGAGATACGAGAAAACGTTTATCTCAGAAGCTTTTCAATACATAATCTTAATGTGTTCAAAGAATTAATTACATTATAATTATTAAATTTACATAAGTCATTGAATGATGCTAGGGCTCTGTTTGATGTGTTCCATAACACTCTGACTTCGGACTTCCAGGAATCTTTTCCTTTGAGAAAGAGTAACAACAAATGACACAACAGAAACATATATACACCTGTAAATAATGACCTGTTAAATATGCAATCATAGCTAGGTCTACCAAGCATCAGATATGGTATTTGATCTATAGATATTGCAAGAGACAATATCACGATGGAGTTACAGCGAATAAAAAGGAAAGTATCACTAACATTATACAAAACAGTGAAAACAAAATTAAGATGATACGAAAGTTCATAAATGGAGAGGCGTCTAATAAGAGAAAAAGAGTAATAGGAAAATTCCGATCTCTTAGCCAATGAAATGAATATGTATTTTTGTTAAATAGAGATGTAAATGGCAAATAGCATAAGTCAAAGTCGTGAAGTATCTTTCTAATGAATTAAGTGAGCCTTTGACAAAGATTATTAATGCCTGTATTGTGAAGGGGTATTTTCCGAACCAGTTAAGCATGCAAAACTGGTACCAATTTATAAAGAAAATGAAATCAACAACTGCAAAAGCTATAGGCCAATACGTATATTGCCCATTATATCTAAAGTCTTCGATCTTCTTACTTTTTTGAAAATCACAGTCTTCTAACAACATGTCAACATATTGCTGTGTGCTATACCAGCAACATAATTATAAAAATAATGATAATTTTCATTATATTTGATATATTCACTTATTTTTTTTAAACAGCACGTACTTTGCAAGTACGCGTGAGTTCTGGCAGTGTATTCAGCTTTCTTTTCTTCTGGTAAGTCTCTTGCTTATTTTTAAATAGGGATCAGGTTATAATTTGTATTAAAGAAAAATCTAAGTCTATATAAAGTCATACTTGTATATTTTATACAAATATTAATAATAGAAATACTATATTCACTATATTCACCACCAAAAAAAATATAAAAAACACATAATTGAAACAAAACATTTGTACCATATTCTCGGTTGTAATGTTTAGTAGAATAAATATATCGATAATGCTAATCAAAAAAAAATAATAATAATATTATCCTGTTTTAAAACAAAGAAACTCAATTGAATGTCGATAATCTGTAAATATTGTGCTAATTCTATTTTATCAGAAACACTATATTTGCACGTAATGCCCCGATAATTTTAGAACTTTGCAATGGTCCATGTTCGAAGATAAGCTTGAATTGATCACTGGCAACAACCACTCGCACGTATTCTAATTAATTGTATATTTTATTTTAACTTTGAAATCAAAAATGAATGAATAACGGTATTTGAAAATAAACATTCGCACGTTGTATTTTCTTATTACCCAACACCATTAATAATCCTTTCTGTGTTATATAATATAAAAAACTGACGAATTATTATTTACAGGAAAATATCTATTTTATCCTTACTGCTCAACGTTATTCTGGAATAAATATTTTCACATAGTTTTCCAACAAACGCATTGCAGTATTGCTATTTCTTTATAATTGAAAAACTCACTTTGTTTCATTAAACATTTCTTCAAATTCTGCCTTAGGCATCTCCATTTTGAAATACAAAAAAAATTATCAAAAAGAAAAATTATTATTATAAATGAAATGAAAATGAAAATTAAATTAATATATTAATACAAAATGAATAAATATATATAGTCGTAGTGTATATGACCCTACGCTTAAACCTTTACTAGCTGTTTCAAAATAGTCTTTATCTTTCGAAGTCGAAATCAGAATCTCCTCTTGTTCATTCCTGTTTTTGAATTTATACCCGAAAAAAAATATGTAACGCTTGTTACGCCATCCACCGAACTAAAATATAGGTTGTCACCCTGCATCATCTGTGAAATCTCCGCCATTTATTTTCTTCAAGTTGTCGTTGCTACACTAACACACGCGCACATATTGTCTTTTTGACAGTTCATTCACTTAAACGTCAACAACTTAAACCATTTGCTTATTTAAAAGTCTTTTCCCTAAACTATTCGGTATCTTCAAAGTAGGTATATTCTTTTTAATACAATCCCTCCTTGTATTTGTTTATAAACTCGTTGCCTTTTTCATCATTTGTTAGATACTTCCTTCTCCCATTCACTAACATAATCCTTAATTTTTTCTTTTTAGAAGAGACTGGACTCGGTAAAATGGGAAATACATTGCGGATAACAGGAATTCTTCTTCCCATATTACTTACATTACAACGGTCAGTCGTATCCACAACGTTGTCATTCATGTCTACCCAAGACTTTTCACATGGTGATATATTTATCTGCAAAAAACTATAAACTAATTTTGTACTATATTTCTTTTTGTAGGTCTCCAAACCATACAAGTCTTTACAGTCTATGAAGCTTCTGTGTTACACATACAAGTTCATGAATGTATATATTTTATTTGCTCAGCTGTCTTTTATATAAAAAACATTTGCTGATCGTATCGTGTCAGAATGTATACTTATATCCTTTTCTGTCTATAGTTATAAGTTTGAGGTAACTTTTACAATTTTTAAGCATGATTTATAAAAATCCCTCTTATAAAATTTATTACATTATGTATGCTTTAAATGCATTATTTATTCTATAATATTTTCTTCTATCGAATAACGTATTTTATCCTGTTCATATAGTTTGATGGCGTTTAAATGACGCACTCTCTTCACTGTTCTATATTTCAACATCACTCTCTCTCTATTGCTTGCTTTAAGTACGTTTTTATCTTTGAACAAAGGTCTATTATTTAGAATATTTAATGAAATTTTTACGCCCTGAGAAAAGTTAGGTTGCGTTTTATTGTACACAAACCATATTTCTTGTTTATCTTTTCTACAAAAGAAATATATTACTTAGACTTATTTTGTCTTTATTTTGTACCTATATAATACTTAATTTTAATATACCTATTTAACCTATAATTAGAACAATAAATTCATTTGATAGAATTTTCTATACTTAAATATATGCAACCTATCATACACTTGTGTTATTTGTATTGCAAACATATTGAAATCTTCAGTTTGTAATAAAAATTGTTAATATTACTATTTCTTTTATTTTTTAATACTTAAATTAGTTCTTAATACTATTCTTATTTTTAAATATGCAAGAGACTACGGCAATATGTACTGTAAAAATAAATCAACAACGACTAATTAGTAAGTGTATATTGAACTATATAGGGTGAGTTTTTTTTTTTCATTATTTGTATGGGGATCTCGAAAACCATAAGAGATACGCATTAGGTTAAATGGAGAAAGATTTGCATCTTTATAAACCTTATCCAGATACGTTTTTGTCCATTTATGAAAATGGTTTACTAGATATTTGCAAAAAATAGAAATTCTTCAAAACCTTTTCAGTGCTATAACTCTTCTATTCATAAAGGTAGAACATTTTTTTTGAATATTGTTTTTCAGAAATTCAATTTCAAACAACGACATCTTAAATTTTTAATTTTGCTTAGCATTTTGGAGTTACCAAGCAAAGTCTATTTTTTTAAAATGAAATCCATAGTTGGCTATGGCATATTCTAATAGTGCATTTTTTTCTGCTTGCAATGATGTAAGGGTCGTAGCACTTATTTTAATAAATAACAGCCCAATACACTATTATTATGTTTAACAAAAATCATGTCTTCCCATGGAAAATGCGATATTAACAATTGAAGCATTAAGTTTACTTCATCATTGACAGTTCGTTCATTAGGGTGACTATAGTTGGTTTTGTCAGTGATTTAGTTGCTTTACAAAGTTAGTTATGGTGTACACAAATCTTGAGAAACTGATAAATATGTGCCATGAAAATAATAACTTTCCGATACAGATCTTATGGAACGACGAAACACAGATTTAGGTTTGGCTTCAGTTTATGGTGTGGTGCCATTGGTTCGCAACTTGTTGGGCCATTTATTTTTAATGAAACTTTAACCGGAAATCGATATTTGCAATTTTTTAGGAAAGATTTCGACAATATCCTAGATGAATTAAATTTACAAACCCGTACAAACTTACGGTGGTTTCAACACGACGGTGCCCCGCCTCAGTATCAGGCACAGATCAAAAGATATTTAGATAAATTATTTCCAAAGTCGTGGATCGGCAGGAATTGGCCTGTTTTATGGCCTGAACATTCCCCAGATCTTTCACCATTCGATTTCTTCGTCTTTGGAGCAATAAAAGATCTCGTATATGTGCGATAATATGCAACCTAAGAGGAGCTATTGGAAGCTGTTACTAATGTATTTGATAGGTTAGATGGGCGCAAAATTAGGAGTGCTATTAACTCAGTGTTGAAAAGGTGCCGTGTGTGCGTCGATAATAATGCTGGGCATTTCGAACACTTAATGTAAATTTAGGGTGTTACGTGTTGTTAATAATTAATTCGTTTAGCGTTTTTATTGTTTCTTGTATTACATTGTATTACATTGTATATTATACGTTTCTTTTCTTTTCCATGGCAAGACATGATTTTTGTTAAACATAATAATAGTGTATTGTGCTGTTATTTATTAAAGTAAGTGCTACGACCCTTACATCATTGCAAGCAGAAAAAAATGCACTATTAGAATATGTCATAGATACCTATGGTTTCCATTTAAAAAAATAGGCTTTGCTTGCTAACTCAAAAATGCTAAGCTTAATTAAAAATTTAAGATGTTTGAAATTGAATTTCTTAAAAACAATATTGAATTTTTTTTCTACCTTTATAAATAGAAGAGTTATGGGACTAAAAAGTTTTGGAAAATTCCTATTTTTTGAAAATATCTAATAAACCATGCATTTTCATAAATGGACAAAACCGTATCTGGATGAGGCTTATAAAGGTGCAAATCTTTCTCCATTTAATCTAATCTAATCTGTTATGGTTTTCGAGATCCCCATACAAATAATGATAATAAAAAAAACTCACCATGTATAATCGATGCATTGGATGAAAAGAAGATAGTAAGCCTAAATCTATTGGTATTTGACATGGTGGACCACAGCATACTCATACACAAGTTGAAATACTACGGGGTAAAGGGTCGGCCCTTGCAAATAATTAGGTTCTACTGATCAAATAGAAGGCAGGCGGTTCAGTGGAAGGGCACGGTGTGCCCCAAGGGTCGATTCTAGGTCCACTGCTGTTTATTGTGTATGTCAACGATCTGCCGGGGGTCTTGCCCGGGATCGATATATGCCAATATGCCGATGATGCCACCATCATCACCAAACATAGTGGTGAGGAAATATTGAGAATACAATTCAATGAAACTGTTGAAAGAGCTAAACTGTGGTTCGCAGCCTATAAACTCAAACTAAATGTGGACAAAATACAACAGTTAATCGTCAAAACAACAACAGGCTATGATACAAGTGTTAAATTTTTGGGCCTGACTAAGGATACTGGATTAAAGTGGGAAAGGCACATAGATCAACTGACGAAAAAATTGGCGTCAGGTATCTATGCTATTAAGAGAATAAAATCAATAGCAACACATCAGGCTGCAGTGCTGACCCAGTTTTGGGGCACGTCTGCGGCATCAAGTAGAATATTTTTTCTACAAAAGACGGCACTACGAGCTTTTGTGGTTTGAGGTACAACGAATCGCGCAGAGGGCTCTTCAAACAAAAAGAACATCCATGTGTATAATGTTTTACGTTAATTTTGAACAGTTCTGTATATTCCGGAATTTTATTTCTTTTATTTATTTTGGTAGGATTATTGTTATTGGTTTCTGTCGTTTTGACGTTAGCAATTTTCGCTTGAATTATTTTTATCTTTCACGTTATCATATTTAGTAGTAATGCATTTCAGTATTTTTAATTTAAATATGAATTAATTTAAATCTTAAGTTATTGGATTGTTCCGCCATCTTCTGGTGAGCACGGTCTTTTGCGTATAATATACATATAAGATATACAATAGATCTCTACCTTCGCGATCATATCGATCTATTTTCACTTCTTTTCTACAGACATGTACAAATCACAAAGTACTAATTTATCTGCAGTTGAAGTAATTTTTTTGACTAACGACTACTGCCGTTAAATTAATTAATTTGAAAAAAATATTGTCATTCTAATTAGCGAGACGTGGACGAGTTTCGATTTACTTAAATCTCATCGATTGAAAAATCACTTCATCGGCCGATAAATTAGTACTTTGTGAATTGACATGTTTGTAGAAAGAAGATGAAAACAGATCGACATGTAATTATGGATTTTCAAATTTACGAATAATGTCATACACACAAATATACCACCACTTCGCATGTATACTATAAAATATGAAATTGTCGTTGTTGAAAGTGGAAAGCTGATGAGATTCAAGTAAATCGAAACGCGTTCACGTCTCGCTAATTAGCAATGACAATATGATTTTGATCTTGTAAATACATAATGATCTAATTATGTATTTACAAGAAATAATATTTTCTTAAAAAAAAGTTGCTTAATATTATATACAACATTAGCATAAGAGAAAATAAGATTTATTACATATTAAAAACAAAAGGTGTGCACACCACACTAGTTTCTTGTACGTGCGGTATGTATTTTATATTATACAAAAGTTTTCCAGATATTGACAAAATACAGGTTTCTAATCCGAATTATGAAATTCATAATTTTTGTTGTACCGTAAAATGGGGTGACATTGATTTCTGGAAGCGACTTTGAAATTTGCTTCAGCGCGCATTTGTTTTGATGCCACTAGGGCGAGGGGGAAGTGTATGGCAATTTTGTGCGCGGAACACTTACTAGAGTGCATAAGATTGTTGTGTGTGTGCATCACGCTCTGTTAGCTTAAAAATTTTTTATTTTTGAGGTGATTTCCTCCACACCCTTTTTTTCAAGGACTTGGATGTAGTCAGATAACTTCGAGTACACAAAAGTAAGTGTGATATGTGAGCTACTTTTAAGTACTAAGCCATACATGTACATGTGTTGTCAATCCATAAACTCAAATATTTGCTTTAAAACTGTATAATTTTTTCGTAATTAAATGTCCTTTGCCGAGGGGTAACTTTGATACACACGTCGGGGCGAATTTGATCTACTACCATCCGATCAATCTCGCCTCGCTAGTGATACCACTAACCCGATCACTATTAACAATATTAATGAATTAATCATTCTCTCTAATAATCATCTTTTATAATCATTCAGATGGTGCGAAAATATGTGAAACCACTTGGATCTCGAAATTATAAAAATTACACCCAAGATCAACTAAATAAAGCAATTGAAAAGGTGGCTGATGTAGAACTTACAATGAAAGCTGCAGCTGCACGATATAAAATATCGTATGGGACATTTAATAATAAATATCACGGACGACACGGTAGAAAGGTTGGTGGTCAATGTATCTTTTCGCAACAAGAAGAAAAAGCTTTTTTAGCGGCTGCACTGAAATGTCGGCACATTTCAGGGGTTTTCCTCTTGATTTGATGGAAATACGCATGTTAGCAAAAAATTATTTAGACAGAAAAGGACGGGTAGTACAAAAATTTTCAAATAATCTTCCTGGTAAAGATTGGGCTTTAAGTCTTCTTCTACGACACAAAACTGACGTTTCACAACGTGTCTCCCGTGACATTAATAAAGCTAGAGCAAGTGTGTCTAGACTATCCATAGATGAGTACTTTGTTAACTTAGAGAATACATTGGAGAGAATTCCTCCCTAGAATATTTTCAATTATGACGAAACAAATGTTGGCGACGATCCTGGAGCAAAGCGACTAATTTATCGTAGAGGGGTCAAATATCCAGAAAATATTGTAAATCATTCAAAGTCGTGTACCACAAATATGGTATATGGATCAGCCGATGGAACGCTTCTTCCACCATACGTCATATATAAAACTGAACATTTGTATAACACCTGGAAGGAAGGGGGCATTCATGGTAAACCCTGCTGTCAAAAATCATGCTGTTCGTTAGGGTGTCGATTTAATCGTACTTCTCATGGTTGGATGGATATTACATTTGAAGACTGGTTTCAGACTTTGTTTCTGCCTCATGCCAGAAAACTAGAAGGTAGAAAGGTGTTAATAGGAGACAACTTAGCGTCACATTTTAACGACGATGTTTTAGGAACGTGTGAAGAAAATGACATATCTTTTGTTTGTCTTGTTCCACATTCGACACACCTTTTACAGCCTTTAGATGTCGCTTTATTTAAGCCCTTTAAAATAGCTTGGTGTACAGTGTTGTTAAATTTCAAGTTGAAACTTACATCAACTTCTGGAATAGCCAAAGATCAATCCCGTCATTGCTAAAACTTGCTTTGGAAAAAATGGATAATGTAACTGCCCAAAGTAAGAACAAACCAGGCGATAATGAAGAGTCTGGTGTCAAGCGAGATTTAGTAAATGGATTTTTTGCTACTGGCATTTATCCAGGTAATCGAAACAAAGTATTAGACAAACTACCAGAAATACAACATGATCCGACCCAAGCAATTAACAACACATTATCTAACTTACTTCGCTAGAAAAGGTATGGTGAAAGAACTGAGAGAGTGCGTCGAAAGAAAACAAGACTGAATGTTGTTCCTGGAAGTAGCATTGCTACAAATCCAGATAGTAGCAGCTCCGAAGATAATGACAATAGCGAAGAGGAGGAAGTAGAAAATCAGGGATTTGATGAAGTCATGGAAGAAATAGTTGAGGAAGTGGACTACCGTTATCCAGAACGAGAACTACTTCTTCCAGAAACATTTGTTCTTATAAAGTATATGTCCGGAAAAAGAACCTCTATTATTTACAGATACGTGTGTAGAATTCGAGAACAATTTTCAAAAGACGAATAGACTGTTGGCCTAAAATCTACTGATGCAAAAAAACAAATTTCAAACTGGTTGTGAAGGATACCTCCACAGTTTTCATTGCAGATATTATTGCTGTTCTGCGAACTCCGACCCAAGAAGACAACCAAACTTTTACATATGAGCGTAAACTTGATGTGGTTGAATTATTGTAACTTTTTTTTAAATATTTGTAATGAAAATAATAATAAAATTATTTGTGACGAATGAGTTAGGTACTCTCTACAAAGTTATCAAAGTGATGATAAAAATTATTAATTGACAAAATCGCCAGAACCGATTTGAAAATGGGGCGAGTTTGAACCATCTATAGCAGCAACGCTTCATATAAGTCACTTTCGGAGCATGAATCAAAGACGCCGCATTTCTAGTGTAAATTTGATCGGGTGGTTTTTATTTTTTTTTGTTGCAATTACTCAAAATTCTATCAAAGTGGTGGCATTAGTCTATTCTCTGAGAATTGTTGATTACAACAAGTTTTTTTGTATATTTATCAAAATTGGGAAAAAAACTACAAACAAAAAACTTTTTACAATTACTAAAGTCGCCCCATGTTACGGTACAGAAATTGTTCTAAATTTAGTTCTAAATGATTTTGTGCTCTTTGTAAATCTGTATATAATGATTAATTTGCGAGATATTAGCAAAAAGCTGCTGACAAAGCTTGTTTCAACTCAAAATCTCAATAATATCACATATCTCTCTAGGAGGCATAACCAGCGAAATATTCGCAAAAAACAGATTTCGACGAGAGTGAAAGATCTACTTCTGGTAGGCATTTCGAAAAGTCCTTTTTATTCTTAAAATAAAATTCATGTTTGAGTACCTTTCTATTCTTTAGAAATCTATCTAAACTGAGTACTTGATGAGATACTCAGACTGAGAGGAAAGAGAGTGGGTGAGATGGGGGAAATAGAGAGAGGAGTTGAGGGAGATTGTTGAAAATCTTAAAATTTGCATATTTTTTAAATGCATATAATAAAAGTTAATTTAGACAAAGGAAAACATTGTTGGCGGTTTGCACAGAATCGTTCTAAATTCATGAGGCTTGTATTAGTTATAATTAAGGGTTCGTTGCGGTATGTACAGCAGTAGTTTGACTACAAAGCCTCTATTTGAAGGCGTATATACATAACAATGTAAATAGACCCCCAACCGTTTTTTGTTCGTTAAATAGATATTTTACTATAATTTTTCCATGTATTTTTTATTTAGCACCCTATTGCTTTAAATTTAAGCCAAATTCGAGTTTTAAAGATAGAAAATAAATAAGATATTAAAACATTCGCTTGGAATCGCATCCTAATTTTTCTCCATAAGTTTATCTTTACGAATTAATTGAAAATATACAAAATTTAATTAATTTTGTTTTTAATATACAATATACATGCATTAACACATATGAAAACTATGTTCTTGGCGAAATACTGGTATAACACAATAATTAAAACTTTGAAATATGTTCAATAATGTATTTATAAATTCTATATGCCCTGTTCACGAACAAGACAATTTCAAAAAGAAAGAAAGGAAAAAATATAAAATTGTTTATTATAATCATTATTTATATTTTTTGCTGAATATATATTGGGTGCCTGCAATTGACTTACGCATTGCAATTTAGAAATTTTTATGTTATTAAATTGGCAACTTTGAAACGGTTTCCTTCATTTGTTCTACGCCAGTATCGTGCCTAATTATTTAATTTGCCATATAAACATCATTTTATAATCACTTGCTTATATGGAAGTATAACAAAACCAATATGTTAAAATAGCAGTAATAACATGTAATTTCGAATTCGTATTGTCGCATGTATATAATATATATATTTTAAACCGAATCGGCGAGAGGTACCGGGATCGTTGCCCGGCGCCTCCACCACTATGTCACGCTGAGGATATTAACGCGCCTTCACCACAATGTCACGATGGGCTTTAACGTTAATGTCCAGGTTTAACCTGGTCACGGACGAGGGGTTGCTTAGGAGCGAGCACTCGCTTATAATTATAAACTATGCAAAAGGTACCTACCTTTAATTCTCGGCTGGCGTGGCTTCTCTTAAGGAGGCGAGGAGATATAACTGTCTCAATAAAATACTACTTCTAACACACTTATTTATTAAACACTAAGAAAAACTAGGAAACACAATAATAAGTACTGCGAAGGATCACAAGTGATCCTCCTATCGGAAGATCACTTATGAATTATTCATCCTGTTCAGAATAAGTTTCTTTTATTACCTCGGTAACGCCGAGTCCGTCTTTACCTCGCTGAATTGCACATTCCTCCGTTCGATCAACTTCCGAATGGCAGACAGGATGTTAGGTAAGTCCGGAATCAGGTTACCGCGGCAATACTTTTAGTACTATACAGAGTGATCATTCGCGACACCTCCCCCTCCTCCAATTTATATGCCACCGGCATATACATAACCAATAAAACTTTGGGGATCGCAAATCAAGACTTTCTTGTACAACTAAACTTATACTAGATTATAATTCTACCTTAATTCCTACACTATTAATTGTCCCTAATTATTCACAGTCACCTTTTTGTCACTGGATTCACTTCTTGATCTACACTGGTTTCTTTATCAGAACATCTTGGTTGTTCCTAGTAGTGGGTGTAAAATGCCCTTTTTTGCACTTAAGATGACGTCAATAAGAATATGTATTTCAATTTCATATTGACTAATAATTAAAGATAATAAGGATACCTATATGATTTTGTATTTCATTTTCAATTAAACTTGAATTTTTAATTTTTCCTAAAGCCAATGTCATTACAAGTGTTATTTTATTTAACTGGGATGATAATAATTTTTCGTTTTGCTCTAATTGATCTAGTGTTGCATTCATATTTTCTAAAGGTCATTTAACTACGTAAGTTTGTTTATAGAAAAAATTTGTTAAAGTGATCTGTTGATGATTCGAAGTGAGATACATGTTTGTCATTTGACGTACCAAGTAACGTTTTTGAAATATCACCTATTATATTAAAATATTCTCTTTCAACTCTATGAGAATTAAATAAGGAGTATATTTGGTGGGATTCTAAATTTATTTTATTTAATATATCTTTAACTTTGTTCAAAAAGTGCTTGCCGTTTTAGTTAATAATGTGTTCTCATTACGAATAACCTATGTAACTTATAAACAACTAACAAATATTTTTCCTATTAATTTTCATGTGTATTGTATGACACTATTTTTTAGCAATTACATATTTTAAATAAGTATTATCTACATTTGATACAAAATACTTCCTAAATAAAGGTTTTATTGTTAGTTTTGATATTAGAATTATAAAGTAAACTAATTTTGTACTTTTAAAATTACAAGTTTAGCGTCTGATCATTCTCGTAACAACTTTTTTTTTCTTTTTACATGCGATTCGGATTTTCTTTCGTTTTGCTAAGGCTAGGTTCACACGGCATTGTACTGCACGTTTTTGTGCAGGATGAATTTTACCGAATAAGTAGTGGCGCATACATTGAGTATAGAACCGTTCACACGTCGCTTGTCCTGCAAAAAAACGTATATACGTTTATACGTTTATCGAATACTCAACGGACTTGTCAAGCAAACCGAATAAACTTAAAACGTATTCGGTCTGCTACATGGAGATCGCTGTATGAAAACTGGGGCTATACGTTTTTTAAACGAATAAAAGCCGTATCATGTGAACAGTCCGCACCGTGTACGGTTAAAATCGAATACTGCTAAAAACGTGCAGTACAATGCCGTGTGAACCTAGCCTAACCCAGCATTCATCTTTATACCGGCAGACATACAGTGAGGAAGAGAGATTGAAATATGAACATACTTACTGTCGCGTAGCAATCTAATATTACTTGGTTTGTTAACCTTATTTTTACGCGACAGCATAATCAGAAAACACCTCTTTTATACGTGTAATAATAATTGTATTAATTCTTGATTCTATTATAATAAAATCTATTTTTTCTCTTTAATGAAATTAAAATCTAACATTAAATCTACCAGCAACTTATTTACTATCAATCATTTTATTTAAAATTACTTAATCTTTAACTATATACTATAAAATTTCCATAACTTCCGGTTCATGATGTACCGGTTTTTGTTGTAGAGTTTATCCTCCTTCTTAAACATTTTATTTAATAGGTAGAGAATTTTTATTTGAGGCAACATATTTACACACGAGAAAAAATATATCTTAATAACTATTGATAATTCTATTTATTCGTATTTTATTTGAAAAAATAAAAAACAATTCTATTATTTTTTTTCTCCCTTCTAAAATGCATACAATATTTAATCTTTAAAGCATCGATACTCCATCAAATTTAAAAATTGCATACCAAAATCAATATTTCTTTTAAAAAAAATAAAATGGGCTACCTAAACCACAATGTCACCTATAATTATTCATTTATTTATTTACTTTTTAAGATCGAAACGACGACCTCCACCACAATGTCGCATATATATATATATATATATTTTTAAACCGAATCGCCGAGAGGTATCAGGAACGTTGCCCGGCGCCTCCACCACTATGTCACGGTGAGGATATTAACGCGCCTTCACCACAATGTCACGGTGGGCTTTAACGTTAATGTCCAGGTTTAACCCGTGACGAGGGGTTGCTCAGGGGCGAGCACTCGCTTATAATTATAAACTATGCAAAAGGTAATTCTCGGCTGGCGTGGCTTCTCTTAAGGAGGCGAGGAGATATAACTATCTCAATAAAATACTACTTCTAACACACTTACGTATTAAACACTAAGGACAACTAGGAAACACAATAATAAGTACTGCGAAGGATCACAAGTGATCCTCCTATCGGCAGATCACATATGAATTGTTCATCCTGTTCGGAATATGTTTCTTTTATTACCTCGGTAACGCCGAGTCCGTCCTTATCTCGCTGAATTGCACATTCCTCCGTTCAGGTTACCGCGGCAATACTTTTAGTACAATACAGAGTGTTGATTCGCGACAGTATTATGTTAAAGTTGATTAGTTTATGCCGATAATGTTCAAAATCATTTCTAAAAAACCCTTTAAAGTGCGCTTATGGGATTCTAATGTCAAGACAATTATTTTAAATTCACGCGGGGGTGGAAATTGTAAAATATAAAAATCGGTTACATGCGAATGGCGGTGGCGTAAATTAATTACATATATATATATATATATATATTGTTAATAATCGTTTGTATTATAATTTTCTAGTTATTTTATTATAAATGCCCATATTCAGCCAGCCAAAAAATATTTAAATAATTCTGCTACAGTTATATTAATTATAACTCCTTATAACACATTTACACCTTATTACAAATGCCATACTTTCGAAAGCTATTAATATTACACACCCCTTTCTATATTATTTAAATAACACCACATTTACTATTTGATTACGCTATCAATCTTACCCTTAATCGTTTCTTGATTACTCTGTATATTTTAAATTCAAAATTTATGCACTCTCGGTATTTAACTATATTCAGGTTGGTATGAATGTCTAATACCTATAATAATCCAATTAATACTTACGTTATTACTTTTATATTAAATGTCGGGTCGTGTTCAGGTTCATTATGATATTTGAATAGTACTATCACCAATCTCTAAACATTATCCCACAAACATAAAATCAGGTAAGTAATCAATCAGCTATACCTATTCTTTATACTAAATATTTTCTTTCGTTATTTTACAGGTTATGAATCACTTTTATTTATCGTATGCTGTATACTTATATAATAAAATAAAGAACAATGTTTATATACAACCAAATTTAATAAATTGATAAATCGAAGTATAGAAATTCTATTTATGGTCAACAATAGTATAAACTTGAACTGTAATAATTCAAACAGGATTAATTGACGTTTATCTTGGATGTATACTATTTAACGTTGTCAAGGTAAATTTCTAATTTTACATGTACTATACTCCATTCAGTCTAAGAATAAAGCATTGGGAAAGATAGGGCTTAAAATAAACGTTTGTGATTGGTTGAAATCGAGTGTGCATTTACACCGGCAAAATAATCGCATTTAGCATTTAAAGGGAAACACATAAGATCTGGACAAAGGCAAATGGCTTATAATGTGTACATTAAGGATAAAAACAATATGTCTAAAACAGCTGCAGTCAATCAAACAGCAGAGGAAGTGGGTATTAATAGGAATACAATGTACTGCATTATTAAAGAAATGGAATTATATGGAGTTCCAATTTCTCCTCCAAGAAAAAGAAATTATCGTCATACTTACAATAAATTGGATGAAGCACAAAAAAGTACAATTAGACGACATGTGCATTCCTTTTTCTTGAGGAATGAGTTACCAACTTGTATAAAAATGTACGTAAATGTCAAAATATAATGATATCAGATATGTATATCCCTGCTATCCATCTGAAAGTAAACATATGTTTTACTTGTTTTCAAAATACAAAGTTCATCGTGTGTAAACTGTGCTCATATTGTAGCGCCATCTACTTTATTCTTAGACTGAATGGAGTATAGTATCTTTAAATATGCTAATGATACCTCTGCATATAAATCATTAATTATTAATATGAAGATAATATTGAATTATTAATACCGTATTAATGGTATATTATTATGATTTTAAGAAATATGTAATATTTTATTGGTAATTCAAGGTCAATTGATATTTATCCCATCTGTCAACATAAAAAAATATAAAATATTTATAATATCCCTAAATATGTTTTAAGTTACAATCTAATAATCTTTACTAGTCAATATCAATTACTATTTTCGTGATTGTTAGTGAATATCACAATTATAATAATTGTTTATACGACCTGTCACGAAATAGCCCATTATAATTGGTAGAATTTCCAATAGTAATTATAATCCGTTCGTTTTTAGAATTTTTACGTACTGTCTGGATTTCTTATTCGTAGTAGTCCTTCTTGAAGATATGATGGTGTTCAAACAACTTCTTCGGATTAATATCAGCCTCAATACCGCTCAGGATCTCCACAACTACCTTACAATGGAATACTTGCTACTGAACAGGAACCTTCGCCTTGTTTATTCACAATACTCCTCGGACTCCTGGATCTTATATTTTCGGATAGTTTATTTTATATCTTCATACATCAATTCTGCAAATGGTACTTTACAACACTGGACTCCTGATAAAAATCTTCCTTCAGGAATAATAAATATTGTAATTGCTACTAGCACTTGAAATATTAGATTTGGTAACTGGAATCTTTGCACCACAACGACTCTTCGATGAATTTTTCAACTAATGTAACTTATGCTTTATTCTGGTAAGTAGTTTTGATTGATAATTTTCTCTCTTTGTAGTATTATAAATATACACCTTTTCCACTTATTTTCGGATACTTATAGAACAGATATTTGCAAATATTAACAATTTTACACAAATACCTCTTTTTCATTTAAGAAGAAAAATTGTTCTTTTTTTATTTATTTTTCATCTCCCTGGCAATCCCTTTAGATTTTTTTAAATATCAACCAATGAATATATTATAACATAATATGCCTAATCAAAATAAAATTAAAATCTGTCTTGTTACCTTTTATACTTTCAAGGCTTAAAAAATTCCATTATTATTATTCTTTTTATATTATAATTAAGTCTTTATATGCTTTAAGTAATCTAAAAATTCACTCATCCCAATTCAATAACCAGATGTCAAAATGACAACTAATTTTTACAATTCCGGTTTTACGAAATTCAAAATATACTTTTCAACTAATTCTTATTTATTCAATTTCTGATATTCAATTCTTATTATTTTTCATCCCATAAACGTCATTTAAACAAGTCTTTAACAAAATAATAATACAAATTATATTACAATAATTAACATTTGCCTTTCTCCTTTACAGATTATGGTAAATTTCAATAGACAATGAAACCATCCACATCTCCATATACAGGTCGTTCCTCAATACCTTGAGAACATTATACCCAACAAGTATCACTAGTAGATAAATAATTATTAACCCTTTTAAACGTCAATAAATCATGCTATAACATTGCTATTCAATTTTTTAATACTATACTTTATTTTCTTGTATCTAATTTTATATACATCACTATTATCGACCATAACCGAACCACAACAAAATATATATATATATAAAGGGCATTATTATGGTCTTATTATGTATCTTATATTTATTAACGTGACATATTTTTATATACATATTGCAGTGACCTTGAGTTTGGTGGTAAATTGTAAATAGGCATAATCAAGATCACTTCGAGATTTAATTAAATTAATTTTTATTTTATATATTTCATCATGTATGTAATAATAAGGGAATGAAAGTGTGCGTAGTAAAATATTCGCAAAATTTCATATTTTACTTGCAATTTAAGCCTCATCATTAAATAACAAATGCTACTCAATTTCTTGCATAGATCTTCAATGTGTTCCCTGAAATCACAGCGCGAATCGATAGTGATTCCCAAAAACCTATACTACACCATTTTCCTTCATTCTAATATAATGAGACGAGTCCCGACAAGTGGCTCTCAGTTTCAAATCAATAAAAACCGTTTTCTTTATATTCATATGTAAGTTATTATGTGTAAAGTAGTTTTCCAATGTCACCATCGTGTTAGTTAAAGCTGCAAACGTATCCTTTGTGTTAGTGCTGGAGACATTAAATGATATGTCGTCCGCAAACATAGAGACTTTTGTAGCTTCAAATTGTTCAAATATATTATGAATAACAACGGTCCAAGGACACTATCCTGAGGAACGCCTCGGTTCATTGTAATATAGTTTGATTTGCTATCCCCAATTTCCACATACTGCAGTCTATCGCTGAGATAGCTTGCAAACCATTCTTGTGCTGTACCCCTTATACCATAGCACTCCAATTTCCTGAGCAAAACCCTATGATCCACAAGATCAAAGGCTTTACTCAAAACCACGAAACATCCCATACAAGACTTTCCCGCATCCTTGTCTCTATACATTGTATCCAGAAATGCCAAAATTGCAGATGTCGTATTTCGCCCCTTCATAAAACCAAATTGATTCAAGTTTAGGAGTTTATGTTTATTAAAGAAACCTATCACCCTCTCAGCCACTATTTTTTCAATAATTTTGAAGAAAGTGCTTAATATCGATATAGGACGATAATTATTCATTGATGTACGAGACGAATTGTTTTATCAGTGGTGTACATCCAGCCTATTGCATAAATTATATTTATCTACTAATGTCAAATACTACATGAAAAAATTATACCGATATTAGACCTCATTATTAAACACTGTGTTTGTAAAGTGTTTTTGATTGGATAAGAAACTGTTGAATAATATTATTCAACACTTCCAGGGACCAATGAAAAAAGAGGCGGGCAAATATAACCAATTACATTCAAATAAACACTGGAAAAAAAGCGATTTCATCTTAGTTGCCTAGGCACTGAACGACATCGAACGTCAAACGTTAAATGTCAAGTAGCATGCTTATTATTATTCTAATCAAATTATAATCTTAACACGTCTACAGCTTTTTCTGTCTGCTGGAAAATGTATAATATTTCGTGTACCGCCAATACATTAGTAGATAAAGCATTATATTCAACTCATTGCGTGGATATTTTATTGCACTCGGACGATTACAGCACTCGCTGCGCTCGTGCTGCAAACTTCATCCTCGTGTAATAAAATTATCCACGCAAACTCGTTGAATAATATACTATTATATTTTACTTAATATGATAATATATCTGTTATAATAATAAGTGCCATTTAAGTTAAACATAATATGTCTCTTCCATCATTGGTGCAATAAACATGTTGAATAAAAATAGTTAAGTGAAATGAAATGAAAGCCCCCGCAAAGTGTATATTTGAAATAATCAATAAAAGGATTTTCTGTATATTTAGAAAAGCTTTTAGAGTAATTCAATTTTCATGTTTCTTCTATTAAAGTCTATTCGAGAATCCGATTATTTAATATAAAGTTCCCATATGGATAACATATCTCGGACTTTTATCTGAAGTGTTTATTTATTATTATTAGTAGTCTATTAATTATTAATTTATTTTAGACAACGACGAAAATATGTATTTGACGAAAGTTGCTTTTCTTGATTTTGTCTGTGTGTAGTTACATTGATTAAGAAATTTAATTTTTTTATTTAATTTTAATTTTGTTTTGCCATGAAATGACTTGTACTAATTTTTATCGGGAATATAGAAACATATATTTTAATAAAAGATATATGGTAAAGTTATCGCCAATTTCGTTTGGATTTTAATGAAAAGGTTTTGTGTTTATATCAGGGGTTTCCTAAGTGAGCGACGCGGCACCCGAGGGCTCAGTAGAGGGCAAACAGGGTCGCTGCGAGGGACTACTGCGAACGTGGACGGTCTGGAATATTCTAGAAAGAACATTTTGAAACGGCTTCGAAGCTAATGGAACTTGCTCTAACACCTAGACTAAATCATTCTCGAAACTCGTTGAATTTTTCCAAACACAAATCATATTGTAGAAAACTATGGAACTTTCGTGAAACTTCTAGAACCTTGTTGTAGATTTATATAGTATATTATCGGATATTGTCGAAGGTTTGCGAAAGTCTATGTAGATGGGGCAGTTAGTTACGAGACACCATTTCGACGAACCAGTTCAATTCTTAGATAACAATGGAAGAGGAAACATCTGAGAAAAGAAATAAACAGTTTTAAGACGCCCTCTACTAGATGAGAGCCCGCTTAATTTCAGAGTGTGTTGCTTTGTGTTTTCATGAAGTTGTTTGAAAATAGAAAGGTTTTTATTAAATAAGCAAGTCGACAGTCCATATGAGATTGATCGAGCATCGACAAATGGTTGGATAGCAAAGAAATATCGTAAATACGATGATAATTACGCTAACTTTACTTCAGTAGAAATAAGCAATGAAGATAGGCAGGTCGCTGTTTAAAAGTTCTAGCACCCGGGTCTATGCTCCATAGTAAGCTAAACTGACACCTCTAACAAGTTAGAAAAATCTTGCGAATTCTTTAGTATGAATTTGCATTATTTACAAAGGCAAAAAAGTGTGTTAAGTAAAAGAGCCTCACCGGCTGCTCTTAAGATGGTTAATATTATGCTGAGAGAATCGGTGAAAAAATTAAATTTTGCGGTTTCTATGCTCAACAACACTATTAGTAGAATAGTTCATCATTTGGTACAGGATCTGAATAATCAATTAATAGAGATAATGAAAGGCACGTAATTTGGTCTGCAACTTGATGAGACTACTAACAGTAACGAAGACGCACGTCTTATTTATTATGTACCCTTTCTGGATATTATCGTGAAAGATCTTTTGTTCTACAAAAGCATCATTGGAAGCGTAGAGTTTCAAAACTTATTTTAGATCATTGACAAGTTCATTAGTGAAAATGATTTGGATTGCGAAAAGTGCATCGGTTTGTGTAATGATGGAGTTCCATCAACATCTGCTCGCAATGGAGGATTGCAAAGCTTATTTGTAGCATAGTACCTCATGCTATGTGTTGCACTTGCCTCAACGTCGATAAGCTCTTAATTGGATTTGGTTGTAGAACTTGTTGTAGACGCAGTAAAATACATAAAAAGCAGGTATCTGAAAGCCAGTTCTTTGAAAAACTACTCGTGGAGATGGGAACTGAACAAACGGCTTTCCTATACTATGCAGTTTTTTTTCACATCGCCACTTCTTATCCTGTGCATTTGAGCTACATCAAGAAATTCACGTTCCTACAAGAAGAAGGTCATGAAACTCCAGGTACTTTGCCAAATCCGACTTTTTGCTGAAAGTAGCCTATTTGGTGATATATTTGACAAAGTGAATGCTTCTGCAAGACAGTAACATGCACGTTTTGAAGCTTTCGGGGAAGATCGCGGCGTTTATGAAAAGCTGTGGATAAGAAGAATCAATAAGGCGAGTGGTCAGCATTGTTTCTCTGAATTACACCAATACGTGGCCTTTCATAAACTCGTTGTTTAACAAGACTTGTTGCCATTTTCAATGAACACCTCTCAAACTCACTGACTGGTTTGCAAAATACTTTTAGGAAGACAATGTTGAGAATTTTCCTTGGGTTCAAGATCCTTTTTGTGATTAAGCTCTACCAGAGTTTACTTCGCAAGAAGAAGAGAATCTAATTGAACTGTTTTGCGACAACAGCCTGAAAGAAAATTTGCTTCTTCCGTTTTAGCGGAGTTTTTGATATTAATCAAAAATAAATATTCATCTCTGAGTTCAAAAGCTGTAAGAATCCTCATTCTCTTTGCGACAATCTGTTTATGCAAAGCTGTGTTTTCAGCTTTAACTGCAATAAAAAGCAATAATAATGCAAAAATCGATGTGGAGGGGGAAATGAGAGTGGCAGTATCAAACCATATTCTGGGTCTTGAAAAATGTGTGGCGATCAGAAAGCTCTTCCGTCACAAGCTTACTTGACGTTGAAGGTGTTTACCATTTAAATTTTTTGATTTGTATTCTCATATTTAAATTTGATAGTTTTTGTTATTGAATTTTAATAAACGTGAGCTTTACCTTGTGGATTTATCTTACGACTTGTTTTCATTTCTCTGCCTGATTTATGTCATAATACACATATTTTGACAAGAACCCCGGGACAAAATATTAAATCTGTAAGTGCTCCGCGGACTGATTAAGTGTGGGAACCCCTGGCTCGTAATATACTTTTCCGCCCTTCACTATGCAAAGAGAACATAACTGAGTTACTATCGAAGACGTAACCTTAGTTATAACGAAATCAAATACATTACATCCCCGTGCTGAACAATGATAAATAGATACAAAATTTCATAACATAGAGAAAGAAAAACAATAACAATCGCTGTGGTGTATATGGTGTTGCATAATCAATACAATCACGAATACATTCATCACCTGTTTACATCCAATTTGACAGTTGACAAAAAATCAAGTGACTGTCAAAAAATTAAAAAGTTGTAAATTCGTTTCTTTTCTTAATGTTTACAATGAGTAATTATTAGTAACTGCATCCTATTCTGCTTAATAATACATTTTGTAATTATTTAATATCAGTACTTTTGCAACTTTTTTAAGATAAATGATGATGACGCGGGCAAAAAATGTTGTACGCAGCACGGGAGCAAAATAATAATTACAGTCTCGACATGGTTACGCAGTATCCATGTCTCGACTGTAAAATATTACTTTGCTCCTTTGAGACGTAAGTAACTATTAATGTATATTTACAATCCTTACAATTAAAAATTTGACGGCATATGTATTGCATTGCCTCTTATAAACAACACGCCTCCTTCTTCACGTCTAACAGTAATCTACTAACGTTATAGGATTTAATTTGCCCTAGTACTATTCTTCCATTTCGAAAATGTCTTAGTGGAAGCGCTCGCCGTCCTTATCGCTAACGTTACCCGTGTTTTAACTTTAAGCAAGTTGTGGAATAAATAAAATCGATTGCCCACATATTTTTCAACGCCTGTAACTTCTTGTTCCTCGAAGTAGTAAAATATTCAACACAATTTTGATGGTCTCATTTGCAAGAACAGACGTAATGAGGCGAGTACCGATCTGTATCCCAACCAGATTGGGAAACAGGGTGGAAAAAAATACCTTTAGAAAAATGTCTGAAGTATATGTGTAGGTTTATAAGTACATATATATTCCTTTTGTACATACACACATATTTATCGTTTTCTGTTATTGGGTTTGACTTGTTGGGAAAATACACAAATATTATTATTACCTTTTCAAAAAAAAAAAAATGATGCTGTGTTACTTTGATTCCAAATTTCTCACACTTTTATATTAATTCTCTTATCAGATACCAACACTGCCTTCTTTTATTTTTTCTTCTGTTATTTTGGAGAATTTTTCTCCAAGATATTTAATCGTAAACTTCTTGATCCAATGTCAAATTCCGTCCTCATCCACATGGCTACGAGTTCACAGTTTCAATGGATTAAACATTTATTAATTATGTGTTGGTGAGATTATAGCTTTATATTTAAAAGTTCCGTAAAACAAATTGGAATATTAGATGAATTATAGGATAAATAATATATGAAACTGAACACACATTATAGATATTTGAACGAATGCTATTATAATTCTTTTGACATTTTGCTATATTTAATTAACAAAGGCCCTACGTCAATATGATTCATATTTATACATTTCCTTAAGATACTGAATACGAATAATTTAATGTTTTCATGTACCTATATATATATATATATATATATATATATATATATATATAGTATATATATATATATATGAAGTAAAGAATTTATGGGTTAACTCCGCTGAAAATGCAACTGCGGACACGTGTTTCGAACTACTTGGTTCTCGTCAGCGCAGTGTAGCCAAGGAATAGGATGGGATAACCTTGGAGCTGAAAAACATCAATCAGAGACATACACAGGGGACAGCCTACCAATTGAGGTTTCAGCTAGAGTGTCCTCGATATTGAGGATGAATCTAACGTCGCCGCGAGGTAGACATTTGTCCACCTGCACGCCATCTGAACCCATAGGATAAAAATAAAGAAAAGAAATATTGCGGATAATGGAATAATGAAGTAAAGAATTTATGGGTTAACTCCGCTGAAAATGCAACTGCGGACACGTGTTTCGAACTACTTGGTTCTCGTCAGCGCAGTGTAGCCAAGGAATAGGATGGGATAACCTTGGAGCTGAAAAACATCAATCAGAGACATACACAGGGGACAGCCTACCAATTTTTATCAATTTACTTCAGGCCGAAACATGTAATGAAAAAAAAATAATTGTTATAAAATAAAAACAATGGCATAACAACGCCTTTGTTTTATTCACAAGTCGACCTAGAAAACGCCAAAAAAAAAGAAGGAACCCATATTAATATACAAGGTCACTGAAAAGAAAAATACCCTCATATATATATATGTATATATATATCCCGCGCACTATTTTACTACCGTGCATTGTCTATTTACATTGCATTTTGCTTCCGATACTATTTTACGTCCGTATAATGGACGCAAAATAGTTTTGTTAACATTTCATGCTTGAGTGAGAAAATAAATGAATTCTGTTAATAAATTCTGATTTATTACCTTTTAAAGTGTATATCATTTTGATTCCAGTAGTATCCACGTTAGCCATACATACTTGTAATGGCAAAAAGGTGGATGCAAAATAAATCTAAATATGTACTATTTTCGTATATTTTAGTTCAAGAAATTTCCGATCGGAATATAAATGTATACTCTTCATGTATATTTCGAATATATGTGGCGCATTATTTTGAGTCCTCTATTTGGCAACATCTCATTATTAATAGATTTCTTGTACCATGCGTTTTGTGCTTAATATTAAAACGGCGGTAGATACATAAATACAGAGAATTATAGGTTATAGCAGTTGGTGTGTATAATGTAAGTACACAAATAATTACTATAAATAAAATCAGTTGTGTTAATTATAATAATAATAATAATAATAATTCACTTTATTGCCCAACAGAACATACATATTCCAATTACAGGACAATTTGCAAGATAACAAATATATAATGAGTGCTTAAAAACTAAACAGTAAGAAGTAGCTGAAAAATGAAAAACATAAAAATATGAAAATAGAAAGAATAGTGACTGCAAATACAATCAGTGCTAAGCAAAGTTATTGAATGTTCGCACCGCAACACCCTTAACTCTACCAATAGTAGAATGAAACAAATCACACTGAGACGAAATGCTATCAAATTGAGAACACATCACGTAAACAGGGGAATTTAATAATGCATTTGTGCGTGCAAACGGTAAATAGAAGGTGCTGCTGTTCCGAACACCGAAATGCGGAATACGAAAATTAAGCATTGAAAGTAATGCGGGAGAGTCAATATAGTTCCGGCAAAGCTTAACTAGAAATATTAGACTGGCGATAGTTCGTCTGAAATTAAGAGAGGTCAAAGTAATACGTGATAAAAGAATATCGTGATCAGTGCTACGCTCCGGATAGTGACCATCCAGACGAAACCATAAGAACTTGGCAAACCGCCGCTGAATCAACTCTAATTCACGCTTGTAGGTAGCATAGTATGGGCTCCAGATGATTGACGCATACTCCAAGCGCGATCTCACAAGGGAGTAGTAAAGGGATTTCAAGGCTACAATATTAGAAAAGGTACCACAGTTGCGAATAATGAAACCAAGCATTTTCCTGGCATTTTTAGTGATATACTCAACATGTTGAGCAAATGTTAGCTTTGAATCAAAAATAACACCCAAGTCCTTAATCAGATCAACACGAGCGAGCTGCACCCGATTCAGGTTATAATCAAAAATCAAGGGAGAAGAAGCTCGAGTGAAAGTAATCGCCTTACACTTGCCAATATTAAGAGGTAAGTTGTTCAAAGAGCACCAGCGAGCTATACTCTCAAGGTCGAACTGAAGTGAACTGCAATCATCAGAAGTCGAGATCTCACGAAACAATTTTAGATCATCAGCATAGAGTAAACTTTGGGACATTAAGCCGTCAGTGATGTCGTAACAAAAACATTGAAAATTAATGGACCCAGAACAGACCCCTGGGGGACACCCGAGGTAGCAATGTATTCATCTGAGGCGAAACCATTGTAAAACACAAGTTGGCGCCTGCTAGAGAGGTATGACATGAAAAACGAGACCAGGCGCGTACTGAAACCGAACGAGCTTAGTTTGGAAGGAATGATGGAGTGGTCTATGCGATCAAACGCTTTTGAAAAGTCCGTGTACAAGACGTCCACTTGTACATGAGAATTTAGAGCCTGAGACAAAGTTTGCACAAATTGGCACAGGTTAGAGACAGTGGAACGCCTTGCAACGAAACCATGCTGAAACGGAGAAAGATATGTATTGATGCAAGGAGAAACTGCTGCGTAGAGACACCGCTCAAAAACCTTAGAGAAATTGGACAAGATCGCCACTAGCCGGTAATTTTTTATATCAGAGCAATCATCCGATTTGAATATTGGCACAATGCCAGCGAACTTCCAAATCCTTGGAAAGGAAGAACTCTTCAATGCTAGGTTGAAAATCCTGACCAACGGATACAAAAAAGCTGGAGAACAGTCCTTGATGAGAAAGGATGGAACCTGATCATGGCAAGTGCTGTAACTGTCATTAAGTTTGCTTATTGCTTTAGAAACCTGATCCTCAGAGAGCTCAGTAATGTTTATATGACTATTGTTATTATGATAATCAAGGGAGACCTGTGGATAGGCAGGGTTTGTAAAAACACTACTGAAAAATTTCGCAAAAGCATCGACAACCAACTGGGGCCCATCCAAAGTTTCGCCATCCATAGTCATACGACCAGGTATTCGGGTCTTCTGCCTTTTTTCACGGACAAAGGACCAGAACCTACTCGGATTAATAGAGATCTCATGCTGCACACCTCCCAGGTAATTATATTACTTTTAGATCAAGCAATGTCTGTTTCGGAAGAAAACAGTAAATATATTGAACCATTTTTTCCGAGTTCGGTAAGTTTTTTTATTTTTTTTTGTTAATTTTAAGATATACGTTCCCGCTAATTTCTTTATATACTTTAAACTGTAACACAACGTTTTCTATTATTTATGGAAGAAAATGAAAAATAAGATATTTAAAATATGTTATTATTGGAATAAAGCAATTTCTTTATTAACAGTCATATTATTCCATTATTTTTCTTCTTTCAGTATCTCTCATGATATTTTTTCATACGTCTGCTTCTTTCCTTAAACAGCATAAAGAAATTATCTTCTATTTCATGTTAGTAATTTGAAAGTAAGAGCAGAAGTTCAATATTAGTAATATTTTAAATAATAATAATGTATTAGGTAGGTAATTAATTTCAACATTTTTAAATTTTATGGTAATTTGTTTTCAAGATTGAATAGAGAAACGCAGTGTATTAAAAGCAGTTGTATAGCAACTTTTGAATCCTTTAATTTTGAAATCGAAATTTTAAATATTATTTCTTATTTCTAGGATGGTTTACTATTTTTTAGTAAAAAAAAAAATTTAATTGGTTTTGTAATAAACCTTTGTCTCCAAATCTGATAACCAAGGATATTGAAGATGATTTAAGTGTATGTATATTTGGTCTAGTAATATACAGTATGTCCACGTATTGAGTTTACAAGTGAAAAAAAAATGATTTTACAATAAAATGCTAAAGGAATTAAACTTTATGCTTCCTTTCAATAGATCAAATCTGTAATTAGAATTATAGTTCCACTTGTGTATGTTCCAAAAATTTTGTTTTCATTTTTTTCATCGCATTTCATCTATTATTTTTTGTGGTGGAAGGCGTTGACTTCAAAACGTCAAACACTAATTTATGTGTCAAAAATAATTTCAAACTCTAAATCTGTAATTTTTGGTGTAAATGTTAACGTTATCACAAAAAAATATTTAATACAATGTTATATTATTGGGAAAGAGAGCTACCGTTGCGTTGCGGAAGAATTTAATGAAAAATTTCCCGGAGTAACTGTTTCTCGTATGGGTATAAGGAAGATGGTGAAAAATTTTTTGGAAACTGGTTCTGTTCTGAATTTAAAGGAAAAAAAAAATAGTACGTCACGAAGATGATGCTTCTACAGTTTTAATTTTGGTCTACTTCTTTTTTTAATGTTGTGATTGGAAAAAAAAAATTGTAATTCTAAATAGGGGTGTGACAGTTCCGTAATTTTAATTACAGATTTGGTCATTTGAAATGAAGCATAAAATTTAATTCCTTTTTATTCCATTTTATTGTAAAATTAAAAATAAGAATTTTTTCCTCTTGTACACTCAATCCGGGCACATACTGTAGACTTAGCAATTATCTAAAATTGATAATATAGACTTTACAGAAATAAGTGTGTGTATCTAAACAATTTCTTTTAGATAACATCGTCAGTAGATGATAGTGACAAAGATCCAACGTATAGTCCAAATCCTTCGGATGATGACAGTTTTTCCGACTACGTTTTTAAATCGAAACCAACTATAATTGAAAATATTTTACGTTGCTCAGAAGATGCTATCGATAATAACCTGGAAGAAAAAAAAGGGAATACTAAAAATGAATCTCATGAAACTCAAGAAAAAATATATACAGACGGATTACCTGATCATAATACTGTTCAGGTTAGTTACATTTTAAATTAAGTGAATAATATTTTGAACTAACGTTAAATGTTACTAAATGTCTTGAGATATGGATTACTTTATATAAATCTATGTATAAAGCATTTATATAAAACCATACAGACAACTTACTGAGATCAAATAAAAAATGACAAATAAAAATAGAGTATGAAAACAGAATAACCAATTAATTGCATTTCCAATAATTTGAGTTATCTTTACTTTTCATATTTATACAGAATACAAACCAAAACAAGTAAGCTTGCCTTTGACAAGGACATATCTGGTTATAAATTTAAATGCGTTTCTTCAGTCCCTTAGCCAGGAGTCTACGCTTCTGTTTCACATTGCAAAAAAGAGGGATCACACAATAAATAATTTGCAAATGATTTTTTATTGCAACATTACTTAAAAAAGACATTGAAAAGCATATTTTCGCTCCTATAATAACACTTCTAATTTATTAAATATTTAAGAATTCTTTCTCTTAAAAATTAATGTTATTTTTATTTCAGGGAAAAACTGATGACTTCAATACTATCAGAAACACAAAACAACAATACAAAAGAAAAAAAGATTTTTGTTACTTCTGTGAAACAAATTTTAAATTTTGTGCGACACATCAAAAGAAATCATAGTTGTGAAACGGAAGTTGTTAGAATTTTTGCTAAACCACCAAAAAGCCAGGAAAGGAGAAATTTCTTGGCATTGCTAAGAAAGAAAGGAAATTTCTTGAGGAACTCAGAAACATGTTTTAAACCAGTTAAACAAGCTGTTTTACCAGACAGATCGTTTCTGCCGTGTACAAACTGTCTGGGTTTCTACTCATCGAAATTCTTATATCGTCATAGGAAAAAATGTTTAGGCAAGTCGACTTCCAAAAATCCGAAAAGCCAAGCACAAAATTTATTATTAGGACACATAAAAGTAGATCAGAGACTAAAAGATGAAGTCTTTCCCCGAATGAGGGCGGACAAAATATCACTAGTAGCAAAACAGGATTCATTAATATGTGCTTTTGGAGCTAGGTACTTATTAACTCATAGAGAAAAACATTTCATTAATGTCACAAGTAGGAAAATGCGAGAATTATCCAGAATTTTATTAGAAGTAAAAAAATTGGAACCGTCTATTAATAATATGTTTGAGGCACTTCATCCGAAGTACTATGATCTACTTGTCGAAGCTACGAAATCAGTAGCTAGATATGACACCAGCAAAGACTTATTTTTAGCATCGACATTTGTTATGAATATTAGTACTTCGTTAAAGCAATGCTGCGATATAGCTATTCATATGATAATTAAAAAGGAACCTTCAGTACAAATAGCCAACTATGAAGCTAGTCTAAAAACAATGATAAGCCTTTTGACCTCAAACTGGAGATTTGACATCTCTAGTCGAGCAGGCAATGATCTCAACGTAAAAAAATTCAATAAAGTGACTATTATACCATTAGCAAGCGACATAAAGCTATTAAAACAATATTTAATGGCAAAATCTATAGAAGCTTTAACAGAATTAAAACAAAATTCAAAAAGCATAAGTGCATATAATCTTCTTCTAGAAACAATATTCTGTAGAGTCATTTTGTTAAACAGACGACGACCTGGTGAACTCCAGAGAATGTTACTACATACATATGAAAATGCAGCAGTTAGCAAAGCTGGGTATGAAGAATTTGATGAGGCCGTAACAGAAGCAGAAAAAGTTTTGTTAAAAAGTTTCAAACGAGTAGTTATTAGAGGTAAGAGGGGTCGCGGTGTACCTGTCATATTCAGTACCGATACTCAGAATCATATAAATGAGTTGTTAGCAGTTAGACCAAATTTTTTGGAGGTAGAAAATCCATATTTATTTGGGAAACCCAATTTAGCTACGCCAATATATGGTTATAAGGAAATATCAAAATATGCAGTTGCTTGTGGAGCTAAGAATCCTGATGCAATAACTTGCACCAGGCTTCGAAAACATTTAGCAACCCTTACACAGCTATTTAATTTAACTCAAAACGAAATTGAACAGCTTGCTACCTTCATGGGGCATACACCTGGTGTGCATATGAACTCATATAGGCTTCCAGATGATATATACCAGACTGCCAAAATTTCAAAGTTGTTACTTCTAATGGAGAGAGGAAAAGCAGGAAAGTACAAAGGGAAAACGCTAAATGATATTGAGATTAACTTAGACGAGAATTTATTAAACGACAGTGACAGAGATGCTGAAAGTGATGAAGATGACAATCACAAACTTGAAGAAAATGATTTAAATTTCATTTATACAAAAAAGTCAGAAACAAATACTACAAACGATACAAATCAAGACGCTTCACTGTTGGTAGCACCAAAACTGAAACGAAATTTAGTGCCATGGACTAAAGAACAAAAAAAGGTTGTATCGGAGTACTTCAAACACCATATAAAAGCCAAAAAATCTCCAAGAAAGACGGAAGTCGAAATTCTACTTCAGAAGTACCCTGATATCTTGCATAATAAGTCATGGTTGAAAATAAAAGTGTTTGTACAAAATATTTACACTTTGAAAAACAAATAATTTGCTATTTTTTTTTAAATGTGTGTTGCATGTATAAATAAAGGTCTTAAAATACATTATATTTTATTTACATTTTTTCTTTGTCTAAATCTAGGAATACGTTTGCTGTTTGCGAAATGTTTTAGGAGTTTCAGTAATAAACGCTGAATAGCCTTATTCTGAGTATGATGCTCCAACCATTTTATTTCCGTCTTAGGGAAATGGAATACTTATTACTTAACGATCACATTGCAATGATTTTCTGATCACAAATATGCTCTAATCATTAAAATAAAATTAGATCTGGCGCACTTCGTTTATAATTTGATAAGTAATCGAAACCGGTATTATTTATAAGGGTAGTACGTGGAATGAGTTAAAAACCATGGTGGAAGATGATTTTATGTTGACAATACAATGGTTTGGCTGCAATGCTTTGATAATAAACTACGAGAAAACATCGTATCTCCCCTTCTCGTGCAACATGAGTACAGCATCAAAAATGGAGCCACTGCTAGGTCCCGGTGTCAAAAACCACATTTACAAAAATTGAGAGTACTTGGGCATAGTGGTGGATTGTCATCTTTGCTGGCATTTGCACATACAGTACACAATACGGAAGTTAAGAATATTGCTATCAAAATTTAAATTCTTAAAAAAGTTCCTTGGGATACAGCAACTAAATATTTTATATTTCGCGCTAGTACAGTCACAGTTGCAATATGGAATTATAGGTTGGGGAGGAGCGTATGACACTCATTTAAAAAACTTAAATATTTTACAAAAACATTTGATGAAAATTATATACAATAAAGAGATGACATATCCTACAGATACACTATTTACTCAAACACGAAAGATGGATATATGTCAGTTGTTCTGTTTTGATATAATGATTGGCATTTTCAAAAACAAGCGGAATATCACATTGGTGAATCACTACTATGAAACACGATCACTGAATATAAAAACACTAAAGCCAAAAGTCAACAAAGCGATAGGCCAACGATGTTATGCTAATGTGGTGTTGAAGCTCTATGATATACTCTGTGAAGTCTCATTCATAATCTGTCTAAAAATAATTCTCTAAAATAAGCTGTTCAACAAAGATATCGAGGTCATTTAATTCATATTTTGACATGAAATGCTGAATCCAAATGATGTACTTATATTTAATTCATTTTCATCGCAAATTAATATGTAGTTTCGCTCTGGATTTTCCTGAACTAAGCGAAAACCTATCTGTATCGAGATCCCTATTTTTTATCTTCACTGTCCAAAACAGAATACACTTAGTTTGGAAACGGTGTTCTTCTCTACAACCGATATTGTGGTACAAGCCATATTTCCGGGCCAAAGTTGCATTATTTAAAGTATATCAACAAATACTGTTCGTCAAACTAGCATGCGAACGTTTACGTTAATACCTTTTAAATATAATATTAAAGATATGTGTATACACATTACAGGCTATTTTGCACTTCTCACTTGTTTTCTTAATTGCAACATGGCAACGTTGAAGACACAATATAGGTACAAATATGTATAGAAAAATATATGCCGGAAGCAAAATGTAATTGAACATGAAAGAAAGTATTCTCAAAGGACGCAAAATAGATACACTTGTACACGGAGTCAAAGCAATGCGCAAAATATAAAATACGTAAATTCTGTATTGAACGATATAGCAACAAAAAATATACCGACACGTGTTTTTTTCACTAATAGTTCAATATACGCCACCAATTGCTTTCTAAACATGTTATTTCTTGGGGACGCAAAATGCATGCTTTATGAAAGGAATCAATGTGGTTAGCGGGATGTAAATATATATATATACGTGTAGGTAAATTCTTGGTATTTAGGCCTTTTTGGAACGAAATGCAATAAAATACTAGGTTAACGTTTCGACATTTTTAATATAAATGTCTTCATCAGAATACTGAAATTATAAGTATAAGTTACAAATAATGCTTCAAAAATTAATACAATATAAGATTACTTGCTTAAAAATATGTATAACAGCTAAAATTGTATAAATAAAATGTTTTTTTTTGAAATTTTGTCAAAAGACTTGACATACATCAAAATATAATTATAAATGTCAGCATATGATTTCTAGATTAACAATTTAACATTGTTGACATATTCTAATAATAATGTCCTTACAAAAATTTTAATTGAATATGAGAGTCCTACCGATGAGAGCTTCGACGGAACAAAAAAATGAGGTGTGGCCACCACACGACTTTCTTATACGTATGTGCGTTTCAAATTATAGAATTTTAAGAATTTTTTTATACAAAAATTATTCAAAATCCCATTCTATTCTCTTAATAAATCTCTATAGAATGCGTACTTTGCAAGATACTATCAAAAAAGTGCTAACTCGCTAAGAGTAAAAGTGCTACTTCCGGTCCGAATTTTGAAATTTCATATATACAAAAAATATTGCAAATCCAGTTCTAAATACTTTTGTACTCTTGATAAATATATATAGAATGCATAACTTACGACATATTTGCAAAAAATCGTTATTCGATAAGAGTAAAAGTGGTACTTCCAGTCTGAATTTTGAAATTTCTTTTATATAAAAGATATTGAGAATTGTGTTTTAAATACTTTTATACCCGTAACGTACTTGTCTAAAAAGCATGACTTGCGAAATATTCGCAATAAACTGATTTTCGATAAGAGTAAAAGACCTACTTCCGGTAGGAATTTCGAAAAACTTTTTAAATAAAATTATTTTCAATTTCAATTTTAAGCATATATGAATTCTTTATAAATTTGTTTAAACTTAGTAGTTGACGAAATATTGTCAAAATTCGATTTTTTCGCTGAAGTAAACTGCTACTTCCGGTCTACCGATTTTACTGAAAAACTAATCAGATCTCAAGAGGGCGATTATACACGTAAATACAAAATTTGGAATTGATATCTACAGCGGTTTGACCGCTATCGTGGTCACACACACACAGAGAGAGAGAGAGAGAGAGAGAGAGAGAGAGAGAGAGAGAGAGAGAGAGAGAGAGAGAGAGAGACAGACATTTTTTAAAAACCACTTTTTTGGTATCAGGGGACTTCAAAACGTGGACATCTGCAAAAATCTCGAGGTCGAAAATTTTCATCATCACAATACTTCCTTATACTATGTATAAGAAAGTAAAAAAGAGGTGTGGCCACCACACGACTTCCTTATACGTATGAAAGTGTTCCGGTCCGAATTTTGAAATTTCATTTATACCAAAAATATTCCAAATTCAACTCTAAATACTTTTATACTCTTCATAAATGTATATTGAATTCATAATTTACGACATATTTGCAAAAAATCGTTATTCGGTAAGAGTAAAAGTGATACTTCCGGTCCGAATTTTGAAATTCTTTTTATATAAAAGATATTGGAAATTAAGTTCTAAATACTTATGAATTCTTTATAAATTAGTCTAAACTTAATAATTGATGAAATATTTGCAAATTTCGATTTTTTCACTGAAGTAAACTACTACTTCCGGTCTGCCGATTTTGCTCAAAATCTAATCAGTTCTCAAGAGGGAGATTATATTCGTAAATACAAAATTTGGAATTGATATGTCCAGCGGTTTGACCGCTATCGTGGTCACACACACACACACAGAGAGAGAGAGACAGACACACAGACATTTTTTTAAAAACCACTTTTTCGGTATCAGGGGACATCAAAACGTGGACATCTGGAAAAATCTCGAGGTCGAAAATGTTCATCATCACAATACTTCCTTATACTACGTATAAGAAAGTAAAATGAGGTGTGGCTACCACACAACTTCTTATATGTATTACCGTTTCAAATTATACGAAATTGTTCTAAATTGTTTTAAATAGTTTTATCTTCTTAGAAAAATAAGCCAAATTTTAAGAATTTTTTTATATATAAATTATTCAAAATCCTATTATAATAAATCTCTACAGAATACATACTTTTGCGAGATATTCGCAAGAAAGTGCTACTTAACTTAAAGTGGTACTTCTAGTTCGAATTTTGAAATTTCATTTATAAAAAAAATATTCCAAATCCATCTAAATACGTTTGTACTCTTGATATATATTTATAAATTACGACATATTTGCAAAAATTGCTATTCGATAAGAGTAAACTTCAGGTCCAAATTTTAAATTTTTTCTTGTACAAAAGGTATTGAGAATTAAATTTTAAATACTTTTGTACTCGTAACGTACCTGTCTAAACAGCATGACTTGCGAAATATTGGCAAAAGACTGATTTTCGATAAGAAAAAACTTACATAATAAAACTCTTTTCAAATTTAAGATTAAGTACATATGAATTCCTTATAAATTTGTTTAAGCTTAGACAGACACAGACATGTTTTGAAAACCACTTTTTCGGTATCAGAGGACTTCAAAACGTGGACATCTGCAAAAATCTCGAAGTTTTTGCAGATATACTTCAAATTATCACAATACTTCCTTATACTACGTATAAGAAAGTAAAAGGAGTTGTCCGGTAGAAGAATAGAATTAAAATATACTCAAAATTACATTTGAATAAAAAGTTTTTCGAAATTCCTACCGGTCTTTTACTCTTTCGAAAATCAGTTTTTTGCCAATATTTCGCAAGTCATGCAAAAATAGGATTTTAAATAGTTTTTGTATAAATAAATTCTTAAATTGTATAATTTGAAACACTCATACGTATAAGTGGTGTGGTGGCCACACCTCATTATTTTTGTTAATATTTTATATAATAATTTACATACTATAGACAAGAAATACTTGTGTTTGTTATATTACCTAAAATATCTATTACACTGAGTAAATAAAATACGTAAACTTAGTTTCAAAAATTATTTAATAATATCACTACAATATCGTTTCGCCAAACTTTGGCTTCATCAGGTGATGAGTAACTGAATATACAAAATTATTACAACATAATACATAGTGTCACAAAAGTATGGGATATGAGTGGGGGTATTTTATAAACTATAGCATTGTAACAACGGGGAATAAATAAAATACCCCCACTCATATCCCATACTTTTGTGACACTATATATTATGTTGTAATAATTTTGTATATTCAGTTACTCATCACCTGATGAAGCCAAAGTTTGGCGAAACGATATTGTAGTGATATTATTAAATAATTTTTGAAACTAAGTTTACGTATTTTGTTTATTCAGTTAAATATGGAGTTTCAACATGTATCAGCCTCATCAATTAACTATTTGATATCTATTACAGACGTAATGTTGGTAATTTATATACACTTTCTTGTTAATTTTTTATATAGCAATTTACATACTAAAAGGACACGAAATACTTTTTGCAATACTTTGGGCGAAGAATAATAATTTTATCTCGTACCTGAAATAGCCTGTATTGTATTCTTTTCCAACATTTTTATGGTTATAAGTCCACGTGGATTTGAGTGACACATGTTTAGTGTCGATTCAACAAATCAAACGCTCGGTACATTCATAAATCAGAGGGCCTAACGGCTGCAACTTAACATAAATATTCCATCTCTGTCGCACCAGTTGCGATTAGCACGACGGTCCAAAACGTACGTCGGTGAACAAAAATCGGAGTAATACAGGACGCGCCTCTTTGAAATCGGAGTTTCTACAATCTGGGAACACAGCCTTACAATACCATCAGTGTAAAGTAAATTTTAAAACTTAGTCATAAATACAGTGAGAAAGTATATCCCCAGGTTATTGTCAAACTAGTTATTGAAGAAACCACTGAATCAAGATGTTTGAAACGCTTCAAACCCACTAACTTGCTATATATATTTAGTTAGTGAGTATAGCTTAATCGTCATGCTAAAGAAAATTTTTTTGTTTTATTTTTGATCACAGTCATATAGAATATTTGTCTAGTTGATAAATATGGAAAATGGATTTTATGTAAGAAATTAAAAAAAATCCTATTGCACTTTGCGTAATATTTATATACATTTATCTAGTTGCATTATTTACTTCACATTAATGTCATATGTTAATGTTATATGGTGGCATAGGCAAATTGTGATACACATAAAGTAAAAATCTAAATTAGAAATTTAATTCTTTGGTTGAATTCTTTATTATATATTTAATATGTTTATTTCATGTAGCTGCTGTAGCAATTTAGCTATTTAACCACATCCCTTTATAACCATATGCAGTTCACAGTACTGTGCCCATTCAAGTTCAGGTGTTTGTTCTAATATATTTATCGGCTAATGGAGCAGATATTTCTCTCTATCTGGGGTTATAAATTTTAGTTTCAGGTGTTATAATTTTATTTCGGGCTGACAGCTTTCGAAAAGTGGAAATTATGACTATACACGATAATAAAATATCCTTTATTTTGGAAAATATGGTTATATGATCAACGTGCACTTTTCTTGGTTGCGAAAAAACCGACAAGAATTACAAATCAAATATAACAGGAGGATAGGTCTGTAAGTTGATATAATAAATGGGTTTCTGTTCGAGGTAAAGAAGAATATAGAACCGTGGGCATAGTTTTCACATTGAGGAAAGTAAATCGATAAATTTGATTGAGTGGCGTAGGAAGGAAGGTAACGCAAAAAAGAGACAAAGTTTTCTTTGCAGACGTCTTTTAATGTTGATGAACTTTAATTTTTTATAACGGTGGATTACTTTCCCGAATTTCCAGAGAGTTATTTATACTTTTCGTAGGATTTCTATACTTAATTTGTGTGCTATATAATATTAACTAAATGTTGTTGATTTCATTAAACATTTTTAGTGAAGAATTGGATGGGATTTTTAGACTCAGTTATATATAATTATATAGTATTTCAATTTTTTTTAAATATATTTCAAATAGAGATATATTTAATTATATATTTTATATTTACAATAAAATCATGTTGACTGGCGGATAATTTGCTCTAAACAGGAAAAAAAAAATATTAGCCATATTACTAATACAATTTACTAGTATATTTTAAAAATTAACTATACGCCCCCTTACTACATTTTAGTATATTTAGATAATTTTATAGTTTATTGTTTAATTTTTTTTTAATGTGAGCAAACAGAGGTGTTCCATTAACGACTACTGAATACTAGTGTTGGTAATAAAACTTCTACTTAATAATATATTCTTCGTGCTGTTTATACAATATTTATGAGCGGAAAAATACTAATTATTGCTATTTTAAGAAATATTAGCTCTATTTGAACTAGTAATCTAGTCGTTTTACAACAATATAAGAGTCTGTAAGAAGGTAATACAAGGAATTTTGTGAAACAAAATGCGGCAGCAGAATGAATTGTCTGAAATATTACGATAAAAAAAAATATTATTATTATTAAAAGCAGTGCATAATTAAGAATTTATAAGGTTATTCTAAAGTAAGTTCTCAGTTATTAATTTTAAATATGTACAAAAATAAAAGCACTAATTTGTTCATAGAGAAACGGTATTTTATTATAACAGGAACGTTCTTCTGTGGTATATTACAGTTTTTATACGATATTATTTTGTTTCTATAGTTACTGTGTCAATTTTATTAGTAATACACAATGGTTTTGCCTTAATATATTCGCCGCATGCAGTGTTATTATGAATGCCATATATAATATCCCAATGCATTGAGAAGATTTCGTACGTCATGGTTTGAGAAATGGACCCCGTTCTGTAAAATCATTTCGTAAGCTTATGAGGAAATTTGAGGCAACTGGTTCAGTTATCGATAAAAACGATCTGGTAGACTGAAATTAGTTAATACCGCGGTGAATGCATCTGTAGCTTTACAAGAAGTGACGAGAGTTAGTGAAAATTCAGCATATAATATTTGTAGTGCAATAAAGTTGCAAAACGTTTGGAAATGAGTTACTCTACATTGCGGCGAATTATGAGAGCTGTCTTCTCATAATTCGCCGCAATTATTGTGTATTTTCAAATGATAATTATTTATATATAACTCTTACGACCTTAGTGTCACTGTTTTCTGACACTGATAACATAAAAAATATTATTTTTGTTATTTATCAGAAATAAATTGAAAGTGACCTGCAATCAAAATGTTACAGATTAAGCCTAGAATTTCTTTTTCCTTTTTTCGAGAAATGTAGTATAATAAACAATAGTCTATTTCCATCCTGTTTTGTAATAAAAGAAACAATACACATGTCAAGTAATTTGAAATATTGTTGATTGTCTGTGTATAGTCTATAGAAGTGTACGTGCGTGAATACTGTGAATTATAGGTTTATACGTTAAAATTATTATAGGAATATGAAGATCATGTGGGGGATGGAAGAAAGGGTGAAAGTAATTTTTTTATAATTAAACAATTACAAATTTGATTTTTTTTTATAAACTATCATGCATATAATTTTGTTGGTTATCTACCATAGGGCAGAGCTATAAGAAATCGACTCATTAGAAATAGTTTTAATTACATTTGGGTAGTTATATAAAATTGAAAAGTATCGTGAGGAAAGATTTGATAATTACTATTTGCAATTTATTTGTATTTTACTGAAAACCTAGCTTTAAAAAAATTTTGCATAAAAATTCAGACCGCATATTCGTATAAGAAAGTCGTGTGGGGCCCACACCTCATTCTTTCATTGTACAGTTAAATGGAAAATGAAATAGACGAATTTCTGGTGCAAACGCAATTTTAATGTTCCTGTGCTCTCGTGTATAAAATAAACGTTACCTAAGTTATTTCTGTGAATATATAAAAATATATTGTAACTTTTTATAAAAAATATATTGCTACTTTTTATCACTACAAATTCTATCATTGTGATAACTTCACTAGTTGCTATTTGGCACCGTATATTAATTGTAATATAATATACAATTATATTAGTTCTATATCTTATTATTATAATTGGTTTATTTTACTAAGATATTAACCACAGTTAAATCACAAAACATTAATATAAGGTTTGTTCAAACCTCCAGTTCTGAACAGTTCCGGAATCATTCTAGAATTAGTAGTTCTGATAATAATGCGCATGGCCGGCCATATCTTGGTTCTAGAACGGTTCGAAATCTTGAAGGTCCGAACAGTTTTAAAATTGGAATTTTAGGGAAACTGGTACTACCAACATTAGTAATAGAAATATTAAAAAACACCAAACTGGTGGACAAATATCAATAGTAATGAACATTTAAATGTTACTGCATCTGCATCTAACCACCAAAATTGCGACAGGATTTAAAAAGTAATGAAGAAGTTGTTTAGAAGAAATATATTTTTCTAAATTTTGTAATGGATATTTCTGATAAACCGGGTAAATAAAACAAGGATTTTTAATACAAGCTGTTATTAATAATTGGCACGTGCATAAAATGCACACACACATTAATAAATATGTATTACATAACTATAAAATCAACAACTATAATGGATTTAAACAAATATATTACAATATATTTTCAGTGTTCAAAGCCAGCTCCTTTTCTTTTCGTTTACTTATTCATTTAAAGTAAAAGATTATGCCCAAGATATTTTTTTAGGTTATTTTTAATCTGTGAAGTAGTACACTCTTTTAATCCATTTGGAGAATATTGAGAATTGAAACCTTTTTGGTAATTTGAATTGTGATACCTACGTGTACATGATTTGGTACTTACATCAATCAGACTCTGAACGTTTTGTGTCATGCAAGTCTGGGGGTCACCACGACTATGAGTTATCTCGTACTGTGTTTACTCGCCATATTTGTGCAGCTACGATTACACTCGTAGTATATCAGTAACAACTTCAGGTTCAGAGACGACTTCATCGTCACTATCACTTGAATTCTCAAAAGTTTCATAATCGTTTCTGTCGTTACCATCCTCTCCAAAATCTCGTCAAATTCTGAATCACTTAGTTTAGTGTAGCACTCAAGTTTATCTTGAGTCAGTGGTCTTTTCTTATACATATTGGGCTCTTGATAATTTAATTATAACAATAATTGTAAAACAACACACTCAAGAAAGACGTAAATATGATGCACTCGACAATATCTGAGATACTACTGACGAATAAGGGCGCATATCTCTGATTCAGCTTTAGCGAAGCGACAGGTCTAAGCGTATCTGTGTACGAATTAACTCGTAGTTGGCTTCAGCGAAGAGATTTCTGTTTTTTTTAAAAAATACATTTTCTATGTTTTATGATGATAACTATGTACTATAATTAGAATTTTTAATAATATAATATGATTAAATGAAATTGGCTTTTTAGACCGGAATTCTGAAAATTGCCGTGGCAGTGAACGTGTTAATAACATACTGTTTACTTTAGCTATTGCAGAATTGACTTCTTATACAAATCTGCGGTCTGAATTTTTATGCAAAATTTCTTTAAAGCTAGGTTTTCAGTAAAATAAAAATAAATTGCAAATAGTAATTATCAAATCTTTCCTCACGATACTTTTCAATTTATATAACTACCTAAATGTAATTAAAATTATTTCTAATGAGTCGATTTCTTATAGCTCTGCCCTATGGTAGGTGTGACTTCAAAGAACTGTAAAAGAAAAAGAAAAATAGGTACTTGAACAACTTAAAAACCAACCTACAACAACTCCAAACTCTGAAGTTCAACATAAATACGGTAAACATAACGAGAAAAATGCAAAAGCAGATACGAATGACAATTAGGCATGCTCCGGATTTATCAGAATTTCAAATACTAGCCCACCATCCAGAACTCTTAGAACCATTCCGAACGGTTCTTGAATTACGCGTTTTGAAAGACCGAACACTGAACAACTAGTTCTCAGAATTTGTAATTCCAGAACTGCAGAACTAGTTCTAGGACCGTTCAGAACTGGAGGTTTGAACAAACCTATTATTAACAACCAAATACTTTATGTCAATCTCTGCAAGGAACTTTCATGTTGGTCAGTTGAAATCCTGTCAGGAACTGAACATTCGAGGTGCTGCCGATATTAAAGAAAAATAGAAAAAGAAGATTACAATTTTTGTAAAATGACATGACGTTTTTGTTGGTGTAGTAATAAAATATAACATAAAAAATGCCAAACAATAACACCATACTCCTAGGACTTTTATAAAATGCCGATATAATTTTTATTTTACAGACTTATAGCTAGAAATTCAACACACATTTAAAATTATATATTTTGGTAAATAAATAGTATGTTTTAAAATAATACACGGAACCTGACAAAACCCAAATTTAACTTAGTAGTAGTTTTCCGGTACAATGTTTAAAATAATACATTTGCCGACAAGTAGTGGCATAAATATGAAAAATATATAGAAATTACAACAATTTTAGATCAAATTTTAGCTCTTTACACTAACTAAATACAAGAAATCACGTAACATGTACAAAGTTAACCTAAAATTATGAATATTAGACTAACTCACTCTTTCTGTTAATACCTTTGTCTTGCTATGTAAAAAAGTTGATTTTATTTTTACATCTTCCTTACAACAGAGCCCATAACGTATACGATTTATGAAGTGATACATCATACCATTATTTACTGAAGATGTTATTGTATCTGTTAAATCGTGTATGTTATTATAGAAATAACAGCGGCTGTTATTTTAGCGTAAATGATATAGTATAGGGTCGAATATGTAAGTACACTGAGAGAAAGGAAAATGTTAATTCAACCAATTTCGAAACGTTGAACTGCAAACGGTTAACTCAACAGAAAAAGTGTTTACCCAAAGAAAAAGTGAATTCCCTGAACATTAAAATATTTTATGTTTGAAAATAGAGGTGTTCCGGCAAGTGTGTAGTTTTAGTTGAATAAATAGTATTTCAAACAAGATTTAAAATGTTCCTCCAAAATTTAAAATGTTAAAAACGCAACAACGAACTTTTGTGTGTTTTTTGTGCGCCTGGAATCGAAGTAAGTAGGAGCACGTGTTAACCTGTTCTCTATCCCACACATTATCGAAAAAGAAATAGACTACTAATATTATGCGGGTAGTTATGCTAAAGTCGCACTTAACGACACATATGCGCAATTTATCCCATGATTTTATATTTAACCATATTTAACAGCTTCAAAATGTTCATTCAACTATTATTTCCAATATAAATTTAACACTTTTCGAAACATTGAATGAAGATACTGGTCTCTTGCTCATATTTAACTACACAAAAGTGTTCAAGTTATGCATTTTTTTATTAACTTAACACTTTTTTTCTATCAGTGTATTTTGGAGACCATAAATAAGTCTGATATACTACCTAATACTAAATAAAAATCGTATTAATACTATGTTTTAATAATATAGTTAGGTACCATTATTATAATTATGTAATATTGTTCTAAACTATTATATATTCTATTCTTTTGTGTGACTACAATAGTAGGTAGTATATGAAGTATATAAAGTAGTACAGAAGAAATTTATAATGGCGATCATAATAATATTAAGTATTTTAATCTAGGAGCAAATAGAAAGAGGAGGGAACCTATCCTATATGAACACGCCACGGAAGTACGCTGAAAGTGGTTTATAAGAGTGGAGGAACTTGTCGCACGATAAGCCATAGGCGTAGGTACATGGGTATAATGAAGGGGGATGGCAGACAAAAAAAAGCCAAAACACCGTCTTTTATAATTACAATGTATTTGCGAAAATGTATATAATCACAAAAATATATTTAGGGATACATTATTACATGCATATCTTTTGCGTATGTTACAATGATATATGACAATAGCTTTAATCAGCAATATAATATGATCTTCTACCGTATTCATATTACAGGATTACAGAATTCAATTTAAAAATGCGCCTCTTTAGAAACCGTGTTTTCTTCTGCAGTTTTCTTATATTTTGAGGCTGTTGCATGTTCACATCAGAAATTCTCCTAATTTGTCGTCTCAAGCTTTTCGGGGTGTATCATCGCCAAATGAAGTAGATGCCACTTGCGAAATGCTTTCAGCCGAGAGTTGTGTGATATCATGGGTATTCATAGGTGCAGATACGGGTTCAACCAATTCTGCATGTATACCAGTAGATTGGAGGAAAAAAATCTAAATGATAGCAAAAAAGTTTACATTCGTTTAATTAAATACACTTTGAAAACAGGTCTTCTATTTACATATTTACGGCGCTGTAAATGTACTGACGGAATTGCGTTGCGATTTTAGGTTTTTCTGAAACTGATCTATCAAAGTCGGATTCCTTGAACTATTGTGGTCAGAGAAATGCAAACTTTGCTATACTTTCTTCTGTCCGATTCAAAAATCTTATTCATGCAGCATAGACTTCTGGATTTTTGGGGAAATTGTGAAATGATAATATCATTTAAGAAACGTATTATATAATCCATTATACAATACACCATCAGGACAATCTTTAGCAATGTGTAAATTTATGTTAAGGTATATGAGCGTGGCTACGAGGACCGTGATTACGCCACGCCACTGGAACAAAATATAAACAAAGATGGCTGCCGTCTGTGAACGGCTACAGCAAAAAACAAGAAACAATTCTAGTTTTTGCTTGTACATGAACACAAATTTTCAATTGAATAGATACATGCCAACATGTTACGAAATTTACCCGTGAAACTTCCCGGGCATTGTGTGACAAACGACACAAAACGCAGCTCACCATGCTTTAACCAATAGTTTCTCACAATCGTTTTTACAAATATATACAGAAATAATGCTCGTCAGATATGAAAACATAGATATCCTGCCACTAGATGCACAAAATCACAAACGTGGGATCGTCAGAGATGAAAATATAACTGTCCTGTTACTATTTGCAGAAAATCACAAACGTGGTCAACCGAACTAACCTGCACAATGTGGTTTAAATAATGGCCGACTTCCGTCGCGTCTGATGTCTATCGCTACCATCAATACATTCCCTCCTGTTTCTATTTGCTCGTAGATTTCAACCTATCCTAGTAATCTTTGACATCAACTCACCGCCTTTATCAATAACTGAACTGCAATGTAATAATCTATTGTCAGACTTAGGGATATTGTTCTTTTAAACAATTAGAATTACTTTGGAAAGACACGTATCTAAACGTTTCCTTCAGCAACTGGAAACAAAGAAAGTTTGCAGTGACATATGGCTGTACCCTTAATTATGTCAATTAGTAGTATAATGAGTGTATAAAATTGAATTTTTGTAAATGTTAATTTTATTTATACAATTTGGTTTTCATAATTATTATTTATGTAATATATTTATATATTGGTGTGCAAATTTAAAACACTCAGTACATGCTTAACCTCAGCCACATTAATGATTCTATTGAAATTTGGTCTTTTTAGTAGCAATATGTAATGTAAATTTCCATGGAAATTGTCACCTAAATATTATTAAAGCAAATTTAGTAATAATTTAATATTCAAATGAATGCCATATAACAAAATATCCGAAAGGGATTAAAATAATAATATTCAGCCAAACAAGGTGACGACAAATCTCGTAAAAGGTTTTTGTCGAGTAGAAACCCTATATCTTCTACATATAGAGATGTTCCAGAATTGTTTGTTCTAAGTATGAGATCCAAATTCGAAAAAATCCTATTGTGTAGAATAGCATGCTACCTACGATTCCTAACTTCAAAGCACCACATACGATCCATTAGCATATCTGGTCCTAGAAAAAACCCAAACAACACATCTTAATTCGAGTGGGACCAAATAAGTAGATGCGAAAAAGTTTAGACAAGACATCTCATTGAATAGTATGTATACATTTCAAGTATATGACTATTTAAGCAGTAAGCAGTTGTTTTATGTTACGTTCACATTTATAAAGATTACTCCCTTACACCGATTTTCTTAAATATATCGTTGTCTTAGGTGAATCACCCTTTATTCAGGTTTGGAAACGAAGAGGAGTCAGACGATTACAGAGTTATTTCAAAGTTAATCAAATATTTCAATAACGAACGTTGAAGATTTTATTTTATACAAGTGTTTTCATAAGGCAGTCCCAGGTCACAATTTTATTTTTATTAATGGATTTTGTATAGGTATTCTTAGATAAAATTATTTGTGAGTCTAAACTCGATAATTATTATAATTGCTCAAACACCAATATTCTGATAATGGCAGGCTTAACACAAACTTGTATATGAACAAAATTACATCGCATTTGGCCCGGGCTATACATATATAACAATTAGCCATTTAGAGAGAGCAACAAAGGAGAATGACAGGAATACTAGCTGTCTTTATCAAAAACGGGTCTAACCGATTCCCTGGTGTTTCGAAAAAGCTCATTAAGATTAAAACAACTGCAGAGAAACTATTTATACATTACCCTATTGTTCACTTAGCTTCAATCAAGTTGACCTAATTACTTGTGTCTGTATAGAAGTAATGGAGTTTTTTTTACCCCAAAAGTAACTTGACCACTCTTTACCGACTATTCATACCTCCATTGTTCTTGTTTTTCACAAAGGAAGTTTACTTTACTTATAATGTTTGTACTGTTTTGCTATGAATTGTTATTGAATATCTTAAGTTGTATTACAATTTGCATTACTTTTAAATAATTACTGACTAATTTGGTTATTAGATAGTTATAGTTATATCAATCTGTCATGGAGCATTATCATGAGTAGACGTCATCTTAAAATTTATACAATTCGGTAAATATGTGTGATTACAAGTTGAGAAGTAAAGCTGGAAACACTGACGAAGAACCAACATAAAAAATATATCGAAAAAGTACTCATATCTGACTCTTTTGTCCAAAAAATGTATAACAAAATAAGTGAAAATATGTTATTAAAATTCGAACAGGATATTATGTCTTTAAAATAAGAGTTAAACGATATTAAGAATATTATTGTTATATTTAAAAATAAATTAGAATATTTACAACAATAATTAATTGATAAGGGGGACACTTGTTGAAATTCCATAACTTAGGTAAAAATAAAATGCCATATTTTACAAGATTCTAGAAAGAAAAACGTACGTTTTTATGGAGTATACGAAGAAAAATCTGAAGCACCGGTTAAACATTACAAAAAGTCTGCGAAGAAAACTTAGGTGTTTGTATTTAGCCAGCTGATATCGACTTTTCTCATCGTTTAAATAATACAATAGAAGAAACCTATTATCGTCAAATTTACCAATCAGAATATCAAAATTGTTACTTGGAATGAATTGGAATTGTTACTTAACGATGACACAACATATTCTAAATTAAAAAATGATCCTACTAAGAAATACCAAAAAATTAACAATGAACTTATTAAAAAGTGGGAAAATAAAAATCTAATATCACCACAAACGGCCAACAAACTAAAGATAAACAATGCACAATCTCCAAAAATGTATGGGTTGCCCAAGTTGCATAAGCCTAACGTACCGCTAAGACCAATTGTGTCTAGCATACAAATCCCCTTTTATGGTCTTTCAAAATATCTCGCTAGCATACTATCGAATGTCACAGGAAAAAACGACCATTACATCAAAAATTCTTTCGAATTCAAAAAGTTTGTAGATACAGTAAACATCAACAAAAACCACAAATTCATATCTTTAGATGTGGAATCACTTTACACCAATATTCCAATTGATATGGCCAAAAACGTAATAAAAAAATACTGGAAAAACATCGAAAAATTCACTGATTTATCCCTTCCAGATTTTCTTGAAGCAATTGGGTTAACTTTATCTACAACTTATTTTCAGTACAGTAATAAGTGGTACAAGCAGGTTGAAGGCGTTGCAATGGGGGCTCCTATATCCAGTCTGGTAGCCCAGTTAGTGATGGAATATGTAGAGGAAAATGTACTAAATAACTTAAACTTTGTCCCCACATTTTTTAAAAAATATGTGGACGATTGCATTGCAGTAGTGCCAGAAAACAAAATAGACTACATTCTCACAAGTTTCAATTCATTTCATCCTAAATTAAAATTCACATGTGAAATAGAAAATAACGACACCTTAAATTTTTTAGACTTAACTTTAATTAAGCAGAATAATAAAATTCTAATAAAATGGTACAAAAAACCAACCTCATCAGACCGATATAGTAATTATAATGACGCTCAACCAATGGGATACAAAAAAAATGTGGTCACAGCATTGGTTGGTAAAGCAATTAATTTAACCAGTCCTCTTTTTAGACCGCAAATTTTATTAGATATCACAGCCACACTGGTAAAAAATAACTACCCCAGATTTCTTATAAAAACCATTATTAAACGCAGATTGCATAAATTCTATAATAACTCAGTACAAAACAACCCCCAAAAACTAACTCCACCAAAACAACAGTACATTCCAGTTGCATATATTAGGGGTTTATCGGAAAAAATTAATGACATCATTAAGCCACATAATTTTAAACTTGCTTACACTAACAATAACAATTTAAGTCATTTATATACTAAACTTAAAGATCCCGTTCCGATAACAAAACAATCGCATGTTGTGTACAGCATTCCCTGCAATGACTGCAATGGCGTTTACATCGGTCAGACAAAACAGCTCCTTGAAGACAGGATTAATGGACATAAATATGCAAAAAATCCCACTGCTCTGAAAAACCATAAGGATAAAATGCAGCATAGTTTCAATTTCACTAAGGTCAAGATACTTAAAAAGGAAACCAACACGAAAGCCAGAAACATCTTAGAGATGATCGAAATAAAAAGAACTAAGGAGACTGTTAATAACAGAAATGAAGCCGATAGTCTGTCGAGAATGTATTTTCCAATATTATAACAACTGAGATCATTTTTATGAATAAACCCTGTATGTCTGAAAACTTGTGTTTGACAATACTAAAGTATAAAATGATAAGTAGAAAACAACTAGTAAAAAAGAAAAACACGTGGTACTTTTCGTAGATAGGTGTTCTCGGATAAATCGAAAAATTTTAGTGTATTCTTATTTTATGTTAAATTGTTTGTCATTGATATGACACGTAATAAACATATGATGTTACACATACTGATATTTTAGACTTCTTGTTAACAATAAGAAAAAGTTATTTGTGACAAAGTACGTGTACATTTCTTGGGTAAGTTTTTTGTTTTGAAAACGTGGGTTGATTGGTATATTTCTAATTTATAAAATTTTAAATTGCAGAATGTATGAATCAAAATTTTTAATATGTTTGTATTTGTGTTATATATTTATAATAACTGAGGAAGACATTAAAAAGAAAAGTGTTGAAACGTCTTAAAAAATGTTTTTTATTTGTGTCCAAGTAGATAGAAAAGGTCGCTAACACCAAGAAATAATAAAATTTATATATATATATATATTGAAAAATTGAAAATCTTCTTGGTAGTAGTGGCATACAATGAAATAAAAGTAATAACAATATGACAACTGGTTGTCAATTAGAAAACAATGACAAATATAAAATGTAAATCAAAATGTATAAATGAAAATGTAATCAAATAAGCATAGGATAGTCGGGATTACTTATATAGTCACATCAAAAGGCTTGGGGTCTACCACGAACTGTTCAGTCAATGCAATTATACAAATAACAACGACGCAACTATGTAATGAAAAATTAAGAGTAGAACTGTTGATATTATAACAATATAGAATGTAAAATCAGTCATGTATAAGTGTAAATGAAAGCAAACAAGCACAGGACAATCGGTATTACCTATGTAATCCTATCAAAATGGCTTAGGTTCACTTAAACATGTACAATCTGATTGAAATACATATATATAAGTATATAAAAATATATGAGAAAATTGGCTTGAGTGTTGATATATTTGATTTTGGTCGTGCTTCTGTTTTGCATAAGGAATATAACACAAAATCCAGAAATGTATTAGAAATGATCGAAATACAAAAACATCAAAATGCAATAAATGACAGAGGGGAAATCGCAAACTTATCAGTAATTAATAATTATAAATCAAAACCCCATATATAAGACATTAAAGAAACTCTTTCATATATGAAAATACATACAAAAAAGATAATTTTTTTCCCCTGTTGTTGTTATGGCTTTCAGTCTAAGTGAAAACAGTATGCCAGTATTTCACACTGTCAAATGTGTTGTCACATTTTTCGATAATTATCAATCAAAACAATTTTAAATGTATATTAATTGTGCCACTAATACAAAAAGAGGCCCAAAACCAGTGTTTTGTTTATTTTGGAGTAAGTTTTCCTACATATTTTTTTTTATATTGTTTATATCTTTATGTTTTTGTGATTATGAATTTTAATGTGTTTAAAAAATGTTAAAAAGGAAATCATCTAATGTCGCGTATAGATTTTGTAATTTTAATTAAGGACATTGTTTTACAATCATCATATTTTTGATGAAGACCCAAAATGAGGTCGAAACATTAAATTAAACGTAATGAAAAGCCACTAAGTGTTTATTTTTGCCGAAAATTCCCACAAAACTCCCCAAGAGTCTTTAAACAAGATAATAACTATCACGGCAACAAAGAATAATTGCAAATATATATATATATATATATATATATATATATATATATATATATCAATAAAGGAAATATCACGGATACATAATAAAAATATTAATATAATATATGACGATGACCAACGAGTCTGAAACACGTGTCTGCGGTTGCACTACAGCGGATTAACCCGATATTCTTTTTCCTATTTTTATATATATATATATATATATATGTATATATACATATATATATATATATATACCATATGTAAGGATGGATGTTTTCGTGTATTACGGTAATGACAGGTCAGTAATATTATTCAAGTTAATATATTTCTGGATTTTTATGGAAGGAAATTATGTTACTATATATGTATTAGTATATTATTCATGATAATCCATCAGTAAATCTTCGAGCCGTTAAAATGATTATTATTTAATTGTAAGTGTATATAAATAACAATAGCGCCTAATATTTTCTGTTACGGTCCTTTTATTTAATAGACGACTAATCGCTTGGTTCTTAATCCGTATGTAAACAGAACGCAATAAAGTACTTATTGAAACCCTTAGGCGTTTCTTATATTTCCCAATGAATTATAGATCATATATATGTTATATATTAATTTCCTAGGTGAGCAGGTCAAATGTCTACGCTTAACCCATTTTAGAAAGGTTACACTCGATTTTCATAAAATTTTATGATTTTTAGACAATTTTGTATTAAAATTCCACTGCAGATTCACCCTTCATCGTTTTCTTTTAGGATATTTAATTTTTAACACGAACAACGAGCGGATAAGTAGACGATAAGACGGATAGGGCGTAGTGAAGGCATTTCACTTCTGTCTTTTAATTCTATTATCCCGGTGTTACCCAAGGAATGAATTTATAATAGATTCTGACGAAGTGGTGATCGTAAAGTATGGCATCCGTGGAATACGGTTAAATATTGAAATTGCGGACGCGAAAAATTACTATATTAATTTTTAAGGGTCCATAATTTTGTGGAGAAGTTTATTATGAGACGAAGGATTATTTATTTTCTGCTCGGTCGAAATAATTAACGAGAATTACATTTATTTCTATTAAGTGGAAATTATTTTACAGATTATTGAAGTAAAAATATAAATTATGTATTTTATATCATAGTTATTAGTTCTTTGTGTATTTTATGTTTTTCTACAAATTTCAAATTCCGGCATAATTATTCCTCATAATCTGTCAAATGATTCGTTGCTAGTTGCTGTTATGAGTCTGTTCACTTTGTTATATCGGATGAAAAAACTGTCAGGATAGAAGTATATTCGAAAATATGGAGGCAAGCCCTAATGACCATGGTCCTCAAAATACAGTGTTCAAGATAGAGAGGGTTTTTCATTTCGTGGCACTTGTGTATTTATTTGTTTATCTATCTTTTAGTTTAAAAAACCTGTATTTTAATATCGTACTTGACAATATGTTTAAAATGAAAACGTTATTTTACAATCACGTGATTATAACTAGACACAAGAGAAAAATTGATAAAATAGCATTAATAAATTCTAATCGTGAATTAATGTCGCATTGAAGTTGATTAGCTGCCTGTATTGGATAATAATATCAAGTTTGACATTTAGCTTTCTATCACTTAATAGAGAAAAACACTCTATACTTACCCACAAATCAGGTACGAAACAACGACTTCCTTTATTTCTCACAAGACCAAAATCAGAACGGAAGCAAAATCAGAAATCAACAAATTTCTTCCACAAGCTTAAACCAAAACAGACTGTGCAGATGCATCCTTGAATCACGTGCACATTTTCCAACACAATATTAAATTTGTGGAGTTCAAGTTTTGAGAGAGGTGTTTTTGCGAATATACACTATGACACCTATCAGTCGAAAAAGGACGTGCAACATCTATCGCACACTGACAACGAAGATATCCCCACTATTAAGCATGACGTTGCAAAATAAGTTTACTGAAAATAAACAAACACATAGATAAATGAAATCTAGACATAAAGTGGAAAACAAAACGAACTGAAATGTAGCTATAACCTTAATTAAACACAACGTTAATTAAGAGGTCACAATTAAAGAAATAAAAGGGAACTTTTAAATGTAACCATAATCGATAAATCAATCAACTAGGTACAGATAGAACCAAGTGTACAAAAATTAACGTAAATAAATTAAAGGTACATATTTGTGCCAAAATGAATTTAAAACGTAACAGGCAGAAATTGTATAACGTAAAATTTGCGAAAATATAAATGGGCGATCGGTAAATCAATTGCAGAACATAAAATAATTCATTAATGGTAATATCAAAATAAAAAGAAAAATAATTCAAATATTGTAAAGTATTGGAAGCTCTGGGTATCCCCCCATCATCATGAAATACATGTGGTAATTTTTTTTTTCGAAGGAGCATTTATTATTTTACATAATGAGTTTTTATTTTCGCACATTTCCATTACTGTTTTACACCAAAAGGTCACCCCTTGTTTGCGAAGCAGAAATAAACTAGTGGCCTGTGCACGTCAGCAGTAAAATGTAATCTTGGTCGTGTATTTGCAATACTTAATACATTATCCGAGGGAAAAAGATGTATACCAATTTCGCATAAAATTTTATAGACCAGTCTGAGCTCTAATGCAACAAACATAAATAATTTATCTCGTGGTGAACGAAAAATAAATAAATCAAACACCAGCTGTTTCATAAAATTTAGGAGGTAGTCTTGTTAAGTACAACGAGCAAGATTTTTATGACACAAAGAGTAAAATCACAGGTATCTGTGATACAAGGTAGAAATGTATACAATTATCAGTGAAATCTATATAAATAAAAATGAAATGTTAGTCCATCATTTGAGAACGGCTGGGCCAATTTGGCTAATTTTTTAAGAAAAAATGTTTGTAATAGTCCGAATAAGGTTTTTAGGGAAAGATAAATTGGAAAAGTTGCCCGGAAAAGTGGAAAATTCGGGAAAAACTGAAAGTGCTGTAGGATCGTGTATGAACTCCATAACCATAATTTAACACACGATTCAAACGATGGATATGCGTAATTATTTTTTGTTTGTTTGTTTGTTATGGTCCTGGAAAAGTTATCTGGAAAAAAATTCGAAACAATTACAAAGGAAAGTCGGAATATTCGGACAAACTACAAAAATCGTAATTTTTGTATGCACTCTCGATGATAACTGACGATAGGAAGGACATGTATTGTTGATTCTTTTTTGTTCTGTTCGCTTTACCGGAATGGAAATAACTCAATTGCATGTTTTCAATTGAAAAAAATCTGGAAGATCTAGAGAAAAATCGTTATATAAAGGGTGGGTCATCTGCGCGGGTAAGGCCGATTATGCCTTTATGAGTAAATATATTTCGAAGCGGTTTTTTTCTTGTGATAACTGCTCATTAAGAGCACATGTTAAACGTAATTTATATTATACAGTTTGTTCCATAACTTGGTGGCTCATAGTTTTAGTTTTTTAAATGGAACACACTGTATATTACTGCATTTTTGTATTCCCCGTATAATTTTTAATTAAAAAGTAATAAGATAGTATAGGCCTAAAATATTTGACTTATTCCCATTTTTCTAAAAAATTCAATGTTTGTATAAAATTATATTTCTCGAAAAGGACGTATTAGATGGACAAATTTTTTTGCAGTATTGTTTGCAATAAGTGGTCCTAACAGAGGCATGATTTATTTTTTTACAGTTACTAACTGCATGTTCAGAAAACTGGATTAAAATGACATGACACGTTTTTGTATACAAGTCATTTTTTTTTAATGGAACATCCTTTAATTTAATGTCAGAAATATGTAAGACGGTAATACTGTAAAAGTGACTATTAGTGAGTTGCTGTCGTTTTTTGATATAATTTTGTTAGTTTTTGTATAAAAGTATTTTTTTTCAAATGGAACACCCTGTATATCAGTTAATTTTTGAATTCCTTATTAAATTTCACATCAAAAACATGTAAGACATTATTATTTTAAAAGTGGCTACTACTCAGCTATTGTCCCCTTTTGATATAATTTTGTCAGTACTATATTATAACCATAAAACTGACAAAATTATATCAGAAAGCGACAATAGCTCAGTAAATAGTCACTTTTAAAGTATTAACGACTTACATGTTATTGATGTGAAATTTAGTAAGTGTTCCATTGAAAAAATGGACTTTTATACAAAAACTAACAAAATTATATCAAAAAACGACAGTAGCTCAGTAATAGTCACATTTAAACTATTAACGTCTTACATATTTCTGACATGAAATTTAATAAACAATTCAAAAATGAAGTCATATATAGGTGTTCTATTTAAAAAAAATTACTTTCATACAAAAACGTGTCATGTAATTTTAATCCAGTTTTCTGCACATGCAGTTAGTAACTGTAAAAAAATAAAACGTGCTTCTATTTGGACCTCTTATTGTAAACAATATTAAAAAAAATGTGTCCATGTAATACTTCGTTAACGAGAAATATAATTTTATACAAACATTGAATTTTTCAGAAAAATGGGAGTAAGTCAAAAACATCTTATTACTTTTTGCCTAAAAATTATACGGGGAATACAAAAATGCAATAATATATAGGTTGTTCCATTTAAAAAACTATAACTATGGTTAGCCACCAAGTTATGGAACACTCTGTATAATACAAATATTTTTAAAATGTGTTCCTAATGAGCAGCTATCACAAGAAAAAAACCGCTTTGAAATATCATTACTCATAAAGGCATAATTGGCCTTACCAGCGGAGATGACTCACCCTATATATATAAATTTTCTAATAATATTGTATTCGCATCCCAAATTTACATGATATATACGTCCGTCTATACATGAGACTGTGATTTGAACTTTAATTCGTTTATAGATATTTAAATGCTTAATCTCATGTTGGCTCTTGAGTTTTTATTTATTCATGATAACTTACTTTCTAACTACAATTATTTAAAGAAATGTGAGAAATAATACCACGACTACCAAGACTTTCACATAGACAACGTTATTTTATACATAGAGGCAAATGTTTTTGAAGGCATTAATTCAAATATGGATTTAACTAACTGAACACAGATTAACTGAATACTATACGTAAGTACACTTTTAGAAAACAAATTTAAACATATTTTTTGAGCAGTTTTTTTTTTAATATATAGCAATTAAATACAAATAAAGATGAAAAGAATACACGAGAAGAATGATGTTAAGCTTTACTAATATAAAATTGAAATTAAGTTAAGTATCTTGGATATTTTAAGAAGTTCTAAAGGATAGGATAAATTGAACATAATTTTCACGTTGGGTTATGATACAAATTTGTGAGTTATGAAGTTAAATATTGGAATTTAATTTAGACAAATTAAGATTACTGTATAACAAAATCTTATTTTTTGTAACATTTGACATAATTCACCAATGTTATAAGGGCTCAGGATACTATTTGAATTACCTATTTTAAAAGACTGGGGATTGTGTTTTTACTTTCTTATACGTAGTGACGTAATGACGAAAATCTTTGACCTCGAGATTTTTGCAGATGTACTCGTTTTGAAGTCTTCTGATTCTGGTTTTTAGACATGTCTCTCTCTCTCACTCTCTGACCATAATCGCGGCCAAATAGCTAAAGCTCTTAATACCAAACTTCATATTTACGAGTATAATCTCCCTCTCGAGGTCTGATTAGATTTTCAGTAAATCTGTAGACCGGAAGTAGTAGATTACTTCAGTGAGACAGTGAAATTTTGCCAATATTTCACCAACTACGAAGTTTAAACAAATTTATAAGTAATCCAAATGCACTCAAAAGTAAATTTGAGAAAGATTTTGTTAAGAAAGTTTTTAAAACTGGCTAAGTAGGTCTTTTATTCTTATCGAAAAATAGTATTTTGCGAATATCTCGCAAGTTATGCTTTCTAAAAAGATATATAAAGAGTATAGAAATATTTTGAACTTGATTTTGAAAAATTTTTGTTTAAAAAAATTCAAAATTCGTATCTGAAATATCATTTTTACTCTTATCTAATAACAATTTTTTGTTAATATTTCGCAAATTATGCATTCTATATACATTTATCTGCAGTACAGTATGTATTTACATGTTAATATTGAATAATTTTTGTACACGAGAAAATTCACAATTCTGGCTCTTATCGAATAACAGTTTTATGCAAATAATTCGAAAATTATACAATCTATTAAATTATTTAGACTATAAAAGAGTTTATATTAGAATTTAAAGTTTTTTTTTATATAAGAAAATTCAAAATTCTGATCGGAAGTTTAATTTACGGGTTTATTAAAGAGATAAAAGGACTTGAAACTTATTTTGGAAAAACTATTATATAAAAAAAATCGGAACGCACTTACGTATAAGAAAGTCCTGCGAAACCCCCAACTCATTCTTTCTTATTTTTTATTTATTCTGAAACTAGATCACGATAGTGTGAGAACTTTTCTAACAAGATGTATTTAGAATTCAAATTATATTACTTATAAATATATTAAACTTGCTTTAATGCTTCTGAATAAGTATGAATAAATTTTTTTCTTTACTATGACACTTTTTTGAACTTGCAGCTTTAATATAGTGTTTTTCAAGATGCTTAATTCAACGTTTATTTTTCGTCAAGAAGCTGAAAAAAGATTTTCCTTTTTTTTGAGCAATGAAATATGACACTGCCTTTTAAAAGAAAAATTGCATGTTACCTTTAAAAATTTGCAATCATGGTCATAAATTTTATTAAATTAAAGTATTCCTAATTTCTTCTTATATACCTTCTTAAAAATTTATTTATAATAGCTTTATAATAAATCATGTTCAACATAATGTTTCCACACTATTTAATCTAAACTAGTATCACTAGTATCACTTTCTATGATTTAATACTTTACCCACTTCCGTGTACTTTAAATTCCATAATAATGTTTATTGTGTGTGTACTTAATTAATAATACTAACGCGAAAGGTTGTCATCTACTGTCAGCCAGCACACAGTTTGCAATTACGTTGCGAAAAGGGCATTTGTTTACTGTTTATTGCTTCTTCTTCCTCTTTTCTTAAAATCTAGTCTTGTTTGTTCTACTCTTGATCTCTTTCAGCCTCTTGGGAAACAGATGTCCAGCTCTCGCACCATCTTTTGGGAGGTCGACCGGGGGTCTCCTTGTACTCGGCTTTTGGTCCTTCGCCCATTTTGCCCATCGATCCTCTGTCATTCTGTCGACGTAGTCTTTAATATCGTCGTCTCGATCTTGTGACCTGCATGACATCTTGAATTTTAAGATCTGCTCTCATATCTCTGCTTCTTATTTGGTCTCTCAAGTTTACTCCCTTAATATGGCTCAATATCTTCATCTCTGCTGCCCCCAGCATCCTCTTGGCTTTTGTTGTATTCGCTTGAATTTCCACTGCATATGTGAGCACAGGTCTCACGGCGGTTTTATATATGCTTTCAGTGGACATGTATTTGTTGCTCCATATGAGGTTCCTCAGATAGCCAGAGATTCTTGAGGCTTTGTTCATTTGGGTTCTGACTTCCTGTTGTAAGTTTTTGAAGCTCGTTATCTCAACTCTTACTACTACTAGTACGTACATTGCATACATTGGTAATGGGTTTGTCGTTCACAGCCAGTTTAAATCTAATGGGCTCCTTTGCTATGACCATTGACTGTGTTTTTTCTATAGATACCTTCATATTAAGGTTCTCCGCTCTTGTTTGAAACCTATATAGTAGTCGCTGTAAATCGTCTTCCTTATCCACCATCAAAATCGCGTCGTCAGCGTAACATAGTAACTTTATCAGGTTGAACAAAATTGGGCTCAAACTATCTCCCTGGCGGATTCCAGTTAATATTGTTACTTGTTCTGTAAATCCCTGTGATATTTTGATCTTTGTGGTGTTTTTTTTATTGAGCTCTTTTATTACGTTAATGTAAGGTACGGGTATCTTGTTTTCCTGGAGTATATCTATGATGTCGGCTATTTGTACTCTGTCGAACGCTTTCCTGCGATCTATTGAGCAGAGAAACAAAGGTTTATTATATTTGAGAGTTTTTTCAATCATTTGTCTGAAGATAAAGATTACGTCCACTGCCGATCTATTCTGCCTGAAGCCTTATTGTTCTTCCCTTATTTCTATTCTCTTCGTTATTTTTGATATTATAATTTTGCTGAAGAGCTTCTTTATGCTGGCTAATAAAGATATCATTCTATAATTTTCCGGGTCGTTCTTGTTTCCCTTTTTATAGATTGGTATTGTAATGCTGTTTTTCCAATCAGTAGGCTCATTTTGGGTCGAGATAATTTTTTGAAATAATAGTGTGATTGTTGTGTTCCAAATCATTCTCTCCCCCCGTATAGATCGTGTTCCATATTTGTAGAGAAGTTTTCCCAGTATATCTTCTTTATTTCTCTTATGGTATCATTCACTCTGTTTCTAATCGTTTTATACTCTTGGTATTCTGCTGTTGTTCTTCTGCTTCTATATACGAGGTAAGCTTCTTTTTTTGCTTTCTTAACGTTTTCACTTCGTCTGTAAACCATTGCTTCCTGTTTTTCTTACCATTTAGGTTTCCTTTCCTTATCCCGAGTACCTCTGCGGCACCACCTATTATGTTGGTTTTGATCTTATCCCACATTTCTTCGGCATCTTCTCGCTCTGCTATAGGGTTGGAAGCAATTTTTTCATTTTATCTACTCTAATATAATGTTTTTATTGAACTGTCATTTAACGATTCCACGTTGAATTTTTCAATATACAATGGTGCTTTCTTCTTTTGGAGGTTAGCTTTGAAGCGGTACTTACACAGAACTAGACCGTGCTCTGTACCAACATTTGCTGACGTGAGTGTTCTTACGTCTAGGATTTGACTCGGGTGTATTGTCCTGTTGGTGATAATGTAGTCGATCATTGTATTTTGGTCTCTTGTGTTACCAAATAAGGTATATTTTCGTTGGTTTTTGTGTGTATAAAATGTATTATTAATTCGCAGTTTGTTTTGCGCACATAGTGTTATTAGCATTTCTCCATTGTTGTTGATGACGTGTTCGTTTAATCTTTGCATTATACCTGGTAGAGCTGTATTACCGATCCTTGAGTTGAAGTCTCCGATTACGAAGATTTTAGGTTTTCCGGGTTGTTCGTTAAGAACCTGCTGTAGTTCTTCGAAGAAGGCTGTCTGCTCCTCTTGCCTTGTTTGTATCTGATGCATATATGCTTATAAAGTACGTTTTTGTTGTTTCGGTTTTAAGGGAAATGTACATGATATTACTATTTATGTATTTCACCTCGTCGATAGAGTTTTCAAATTTTTCGTGTATTAGGATTCCCACTCTGGGGCTTGTACTCCCTGGTCCTTTTCTCTTCCACTGTAGAATAGTATATAATTTGGGTATCTTCTACTCCCTTTTCCTTTGCTTTTTAGCTTCGATAATGCGCATATTTCAATATTGTGCTTATTTAGTTCCATTATAACTTCCTGGTCGCTGCTATGCCATGATGTTATATTCCAGCTTCCAATTCGTAGTCTTTGCGATTTCCATAGTCATTTTTTCCGTTGTCTCGCCGTATCATTGTTCCGTAAGATCTGTCCGGCTTTTCCCGATGCTGTATTAGTAGTACTTTGAGTATTATAACTTTCTTTTACAGTGAATAGGTTGCTAACCTTGCCCATCAACTCTCCTCCTTTACTCGGGGTTGAGACCAGCAACAAGCTCTTCTGCAAATTCTAATTTTTGTTGTTGAAGCGTCCACATAGTTTTCCGCTTAAAGGAGAAAAAAGGACCACACCTTTGAATAAATATATAAAAAAAAAGTCTTTTCCCAGTTTTGGTTTTCTGAACTTCTAAAACTGCAGATATAGAAAGATACTGTGACAGTCCTAAAAGCTTGTCTCGATTTTTTATGAACCACTTTACTAACATATCTACGTAATTGAATATATGTATAATATTTTATCTACAAATATACATACATAGATTCTATGACAAAATCCAAAAAAGTGTTATGATTTTCCCTACACTATAGTCTACGTAGACCCACAGATTCCAATAAAGTGAATTTACGTCAGCTGTACCTCCCAGTACGTGGAGAACAATAACAACCAAAGGTAAATATTCAGTTTTATTTTAATTAGTACAACCACCTATAAGAGTATATTTACATTTTTAGGTAGTTAAATCGCGCGTTATAATTGAGAGAATTACTATTCTTACTAAACGAAAATTTTACTGGCAACACATGTAAGATTTTATTGATTTGTGATTCCTAATTTATTACATTTTTCAATGCTATAAATCTATTTTTTTCGTACAACAATATCCATTTTTCATAATTTCTACCATACAGTATAAGTTCTTTCTTGCTATACCGCATTCTTGAAATTACTAAAACAAAATATTCATAAGGCTTGGCATTCGCTTTTTCGACTAGATTGATTTCTTTAGTAAACTCGGACACAAGTGCCGATTTTATTCCAGTGTTGGCGCAGAGCATAAATTAGTCTGCACACAATTCGAACTTCAAGCTTTACTGGGGTGTTAAAATAAATTATGCAGTCTCAACGAAGAAAAAATTATTATTTAATTATTTTTCGGAAGATTTATTGCCAAAGGTATTTTTTTATCGTCAAAGTCCACAGCCATACTCTTAATTTAACAAATTAGTTGATAAAATCCTGCTCATGTAGGGAAATAATTTAATTCTTTCTTTGAGCATATAATTTGTGAATTCAAAGTCACGCAATTTAATAAGAGTGGATACTCTCTACAATTAAAAGTTAAAGCATTAATAATTCATTAGTGAAAAATTAAAAAACTCAAAGTATTGATCATGATATATCAAAAATTTTTTTGCAATATACCTACTGCAAGCGAGTCTTGTACAGCTCACAGATTGAGAACTGACCGGTGAGATGCCCCTCCCACAAGATGCGCAGTGAATTCTTATAATATTAGGATAAGCACGAGCAGTCTGGAAAATTTGTCAAGCGTTACACATCGAAGTTTCCTATATATGCATCTCTTTTCAGTATATTACAATTTCTTATCTGCATTTACTCCTTCGTCCGACTAATGTATGCGATGATGAACAAATGTTGTCACTTCCTTTTTCCGAATACTTTCTCTGTCTCACACCGACCTATAAGTCGCGCAGTGAGGACTCTGCCCAGCGTTCAGCACTCGGTCTGTGTACTGTACACTGATGTGTGAAATATGAAACACGTACAGAAATATTTTATTGATATAAGTCAGACTAATCGAATTTTATATATAACACAGTGATACATGTATCAGAATAAGAAGGAATGATTCAAATATCGTGCTAAATAGTACATATTTTTAAGAAGTTTTATTGATTTTTGCATAGGCAAATTTAATATGGAAGAATAAGTACGCGATGTCTGCCATATTTTATAACATAACCAAGACATGACCTGTAAACAGTCTCTAACATTTTCTTACTGTGTTATTAAATTTATTTATACGTTTAAGTACGTCAGGAATATTAGTTATCAGACAGGTCCAAGCAAACCGTAAAATTCATCATCCAAACAGCGTCAAAGATTGGTATACTTAAGACGAAGAAATGCAGTTTTAAGTATATATAAAATGTTAACTCTACAAACCCCAAAAAATGGGAACAACTGTAATTGTAATGAACACCTCCAAAACATTAAATAATATGTAAAGGTAATTATTTCAATTTGGGGCGTGGGCAAGATGCGCAGTGGATCCTTATAATATTAAGATACGCACGAGCAGTCTGGAAAACTTATCAAGCACTACACATATATGTATCTCTTTTCAGTATATTACAATTTCTTATCTGCATTTACTCGTTCGTCCGGCTAATGTAGGCGATGATGAATAAATGTATCAGTATATTATAAAGAATGTACCTACCTATAATTGGACTGGCAAAATCAACTATATATCGCTTAATTAAGTAATAAGAGAAGAGTGGGCAGGCATGTGAAACTACGAAAATTTGACGAATATGTCAAAAATACTATATAGTAGATGGTGTGCAATTTCTGTTTTAAAAATGAACATCTTGGAACGTATAAAAACAGCTAACTACAATCATTATGACATAAGCTGTTTAATAGGCTGTATAATATAAGCTAGATAAGCTGTAATGCTGTAATAGTCATAGAAAATGCACCATATCAGTTACATAAGGTGGGAAAGCTTACCTGCTTAGGAAAAACAATACTGTCTACTTAGAGAAAAGAATGTGGGATCATATCGAAGAATCATTTGTTATTTCTGTTGGAAATATTAATACTGAAGGTGACTTATAATTTTCCAGAATCAGACTAACTTCTACAGCTAATTTTGTACAGTCATACTCTTTGTTATTGTGTTTTGAGATACTTTTATAATACATTTTGAAAATAGTTCACATATTACTTTAAATTTTACTACACCTGATATAAATATCAATAATTTACGATGTGTTCACATACTGCCTCCTCATTGAAAAACTATTTCATGAAATAATATCCACAAGTTTACTAGAATAGGTTATGACAAATATCGGATTTAATCCAAATTTTAAGTAAATTTGTACACTTTTACTATCATTTCATTCTTATAAATTATACTTGCTAGAATACACAAATAACCAATTTAAAATTGTTAACAATTTACTACATTCCCAACTCTTTACATTTCATTTTAAATTGGTTTCTACATTTTTAGCTGTGTTGAATGCGTTCCTGGTTATGGCGGGATATTCCTGTTATGTTTTAAAGGAAGATGCCACTTGTTATATTTTTAAAATGATGTTAGTTTTAAAAATGCTGTATTAGCTAGCTCTGATGGTGAATTACGTAAAAGAAAGAAACACAAAATATATAATAAGAAAATAAAACAAATGTAGGATTATTATATTTATTTTCCTGTAAAAGAATTTTAATTAGTACATAAAAGAAGAGATAAAAAATTAAGGAAAATAAAACAACAAGAGTGTCCTTAAGTTCTTTAATTAATTATTTAAATAAAACACAATAACACAAATATTGATTCACGTAAGGAGTAGGTGAGATAGGAAGTAAGAGAGTGAGAGGGAACGAGTGGGTCGGTCGAATGATTGTTAGTTAGCCAAGCGACCCAACCTCATGTCGCTCCAGGAGCAACTTATAGTCAAATCCACGAGGAGGGTAAGATCCATCTAGTTCATAACACAACTACTTCAGGAACCTGCGCTGTACTGATTCAATTACATTAATATAGCAATTATATATAGGATACCACTCGACAGCGGCATATTCCAACTTGCTAACAACCAGTTCATAATGAAGTGACTTGAGTGTAGCTATGTTGTCAAAATCTCTGCAGGTGCGGATAATGAAACCCAATGCTCGAAATTCTGACGCAGTGCGGTTGATTGCGATGTTGTCAATAGAATAATTGTTACAGCTTCTACATTCTGGTAAACGAAACATAACACATTTGTCGATGTTCAACTTCAATTTATTTAAAAAGCACCAATTTGTGACTCGGTCTAAGTTCTCTTGAAGAAAGGCAGAATTCTGAGCTCCATCAATACGATGAATTTTTTTTTAAATCATCCGCATAGGCCAAAATATTACAATTGATTGAAGTTAGCAAATCATTAACAAAGACGTTAAATAATAAGGGCCAAGATGGGCCCCTGGAGAATTTCAGAGGTAGAAACGTACATTCTTGATTCGTAGCCAATTGTGGCATGTTCAATGGTGTCGCAGGTACAACAGAAATCAGTGTAAATAACATTCATCTGCCCCCCCCCATCTCCAGTGTTACATATGAGATAATGTGGCGAGATTCCAAGTGGTAGACCTCTTGGAAATAAAACCATGTTGGCACGGCGACAAAAATGATTTGATGCTGCTGTATATATGTTCATATAGTATAGCCTCATACAGCTTTGCAAAGTTTGGTAGGATTGAAATCGGCTTGTAATTATTAACATTGGTATTATCTCCTCTTTTGTGTATAGGACATATGCAAGCTACCTTCCAGGACTGAGGAAGAACAGATGTCTGCAGAGATAAATTAAGTATCCTGTAAAGAGACTGAGCAAAGATAGACATACAATCACAAAGCAGGAAGATCGGAATATTATCATGTCCGGAGGTAAAGCTATTCTTTGATTTCTTCAGCTGTTCCAATACATCATCATATGCAACTCTCCCAATATTTATACACGGCAAATTCGAATGCTATTTCGAATGTTACAACTGCGGCAGCTCCTGGCGAGGATACACCAGAGAAAACAAGAACAAAAGCATCAACAATTCGCAATGAGGGTCGTCGAATTCGATGTCGCCATTGAAGAGTTTAACGCGAATTATGGAGCTCCCACGTATATGATACTCAACAGAAACCAATTAAATGTAATTAATTGTAATTTAGAAGCTACATTGCTTAATTCATTTGATCGTGGAGTTTAAAACAGATATAGCATAAAGTTAGCAATCCGGCACGGACATGACATCGATTTCGGCGAAACAATTTAATTTAAATTAGTCGTCGGCCTTCTCACAACTTAATTTCGGAAGATCGGAGGAAAAAAACGAGTACCTTGACATGGTTATCTCATTAGGATAATTAACAACATCCGATGCCTAGATCTGATTATTGTTAATAAAAGTCAGGAATAATCGTACGCCTGGGCACGATCGAGGTATTAAAGAGACCGATATTTTCTGGTACCAAGACCAGAAAGTTTATTGGCCAAACGGATGGCTTCAGACGTCAAATTCCGATGCTTGAGGGATAAAGCAATTTAGTGCTTTAGCATACAAAATTATGGTCTTTTATTTCCATCGATGCACATTAAAAACTCTCCCACCTTGCTGCAACAGACACATAATACAATTTCGTAAGCAAAACGTGACGTAGTAGGTATTTTTCCATTACATATACAGAAAGTTCCAAGAATTAAATAAAATTATAAACAAATTTTCAGTAAAATCGGCAGAGCGGAAATAGTAGTTTACTTCAGTGAGAAAATTGAATTTTACCAATATTTCGTCAACTACTGAGTTTAAACAAATTTATAAAGAATTCAAATGTACTCAAACGTATTTGAGAACAATTTTATTACAAAAGTTTGTTTTGAAATTCCTACCGGATGTAGTTCTTTCACTTTTATCGAAAATCAGAAAACACCTTTTTGTATAATTTGAAACGCATATATGTGTGTGGCCACACCTCATTTTTATTATAGTTATGCAAGTATTTATCTTTCCATTTTTAAATTGTAAGAAAATATTGGAAGGTTGATATCTACTAAACGAAATTAAACTTAAACTGGGTCTAATTAAGATGCAAATTATACAGTAGTATGTATTTGAAAATAAAAGCTTCATAAAGTGAAACATTGGCAGTATATTTTCATATTTACTATTGGGGTGCACTAATTTCTCTTATACTTTCTCATATGTGAATCCATAAATTACATACCTCTCTCTCTTTCTATTTCTTGCGGAAATCGTGTCAAAGTTTCACGGAACGCTTTCTCCAAGTACAAGGGCGTCAGAGTCATTCTCGCTCTAGCCAATATAATGCTGAACTCCGTCAAAATAGTTCAAGGTTCAGATCACATTGAAGTACACAATTGAATTCCGTCTACGGTCCGGAATTCCTATTTATCCTGTCGATATATCAATGACTGGTAGACAGTCAGCGACAGGGTTTTTAACGATCGAATTACGCGCAGTATTTAGAAAACTACGTAAGTTTAATCCATTAATTATTAGTATGGATTACTAGAAGCATCTTTGAAAAACTACCTGTTTCACCTAGAATTGAAGAAAACATGTTTTGAATATACGAGGAACTGCGAATTATAGAATTTTTCTTATTCTGTCAGCTTTCATCAAGATTTAAATATTGTTTATCAATGTAATCTCTATTTAATTAAATAAGTACTTTTTTAAATTGCCTACAAAGAACTGTTTATATAAAGTTTTACCTTATATAAGATTTGAAATAGAAGAACTTCATGGGTTTTTTTAAACTTGGGAGCAGGTGATAATCATTTGAAGTCAGATCTGGCGAATAGGTAGCTTTGGAAGCAATTTCCAACGCAATTTCTCTTCATATGATATAAGTTCTTCTATTGTCCTGTTACAATAACGGATGCTTCTCAGGTTGTTCTTTGTAGAGCACGGACTACCTCAGGCAATTTATACACAAAAAAGGCTCAACATTGCAAAAAGTCGTAATTTTGAAGTATGTTGTTAGCACCTATAGCAATAGTGAGAAACCGACTTTACATCTTCAAAAAAAACTGTGCAAGTTGCACAAATCCACATAAAATAGAGACTTTTGTACATGTTTCGATTTTTGCTCAATACCTCGTAGAGTGTGCATCTTACAGAAAGAGTTATCTTTTCACTTCTTAGATAACATTTTCTTCAATTTAAGCTCACTACGTATAAAACTTATCGAGAAAGAGTTTGGCAATTTCTTCCAAAAAGTGAATGATTTGCTAAATATAGAAGTTATTTGTTCCATGAGGTTCAATAAAGTCATAATAAATTTAGGGCAGTGTGCCAAAGTTTCTTAATTACTGTTGGAGAGTATGTAAAATGCGTCCAAAGGTTTTCAAGAGTCGTTCGTAAATTGCGTCGCATGTATCTGTACTCTAATAAGTACAGCAATTACATTTTAATAAATCAACCGCCCATATTTATGTGAGAATTGAATTAACCTCAATATGTTTAAAATGAGGTATGGTAGTTAAAGATATTTTTAATTTCTAAACGATTCAATTGGTTCTGAAGGCTATTTGTGTCAGCCAAAATGGTGAAAAATTGTGAAAAAGTTCAGTGCAATCATGGGATTTTTTTGTAGTAGATTAGTTTAAGTACAGATTTCCTAAATGTTTGGCTAATGTTAAAAAACATGTAAATTTTTCCTCAACCTAGGTAAAAAACCAATGAGTTTTAAAATATCCTTCTCCTTACAACCGTGAAACAATAGAGAAAAATAAAATTGAACATCAAAAGTAAATCAGCATTTTAAAACACAAAACAACTGGTGATATATCTGCAAGACCTGCAAATTTAATTCATTTAACTTTGAAAGAAGGCGCCAGAGCGGCATTGAAAGAAACAGTTTTGTGCATTTTAAGAGAATATACTTACACAATTGCCAAAATCATTTGAAGTATTCTATTGTATTGTAACAAATATAGAAATCAAATCCAATGTTGGTGAAGGTTTTGTACTAATAAACAATGATTAGGAGAAAATTATAGAATGTTCTACGAAGAAATATCCAGAAGCGTTGTGTCGTTACTATATGAAACATGTTAGTTTTAATAGATAATGGTACAATAATGTACTTTATTCGTAGAATTTTTCAAATAAAGTATGTTTCACTAAATTATTTATATTTTAATTATATTATAAGTGTACGTAATTCGATAGATACCGACAATAACTGAAGCAGGTAATCGGGAAGCAATTTATATTTTCCGAATAAATTTGTGGCAAATTTATAGATTTAATACACGTGTTTATAATTCTTTATGAGACTGGGTTTTTCATTTCTAAATTATTATCGACATGATAAACACATGCATATACCAACATTACTTCAGATACAACAATATTGTGATATAATGTGTATAGTGAAACCTTTTGTGACAGTAGATTTACAGCCTTCGATTGTAGTAAACTTCCTAAATCGTAAATTATATTCGTCGATCACAATGCTGACATAGATGTACTAAAACTATTACATCATGAATTTTGATGACAAAAGTGGATTGTTTCGTGCGTTATAGTATATCTACAAACTAACTAACGGTTCGCAGAGGCACTATTAAAAAAATATGAGGATAATTAGAAATATATTATATTGGATAATGTATGTAGATGGCACATGTTGTATATTTCTAGTTACTGAAGACAAGCAAACGAACTAGCAAATTTTCATATAATTAATAGCAAAATACAGTTCAGAATAAAATAAAATAAAAAAATAAAAATAAATTAAACTTTTTCGATAGCACAGTCAGAAAACAGAGTAACAAATTAACTTACAACATATACAGAAATACAACAATAAATAAAGATTCAAAACCATCTTGGAAAATTCAAATGCACATATACCGTTAAATAAACTAGGCTATAACAAAGAAATATACCATTAAAAAATAGCACAAAACAACGGATACAACCCAAAAATAATAAATGAAATTAAAGGGCGTGAAAAAATAAAAAAGATACTAAAATACTTTTATCTCATGATGCATGGGTCAAACACGACAAAATGGCTATAATACTATTATAATGATTTTCTTTACATCTCCCACCCTCGAAGAGAACAATTGCAAGTAATTGTTCGGTTAAGAACTAACTGTTACTGGAGATAGCTTCGTAATATGGTAGAAATTTGATTTTACCTTCTTGTGTCCGGTGTCAACTTCATATATTGAACTAGAAATCTTAAGATTTTGTATGGTCCAATCCTCAATTCATCCATTTTCTTTCTATTCAGTCGACTTCCGTTTTTTACAAAAACTCTATCCTCCCACTTTGAATTTATATTCTTCCCTATGTAGATCATATATATTTTTATTATAGTTGTGAGATTTTATTGAATTTTCAATGGCTAGCTTTCTATCTCTTTTCAGATTTTCTTTTGTGCATCTTGATTTCAATTCAAGTGGCAGAATGTCCACATTTTCGCCTTCTAAAAGATATTTTGGAGTAAACTTCGTGACTGTATGTTCTGCTTCGTTATATTTTTCTACACATTTTTATGCAACAGTTGTCCATGCCGTTTTCTTGTCACCTCCGTTTATTTTACATCTTATCTTATTTACTAGAGTTTGATTCAGCCCTTCATTAAGCCCGTTTGAAAATGGTGCGTCTACAGCTGTAAACACTATTGTTATGTTATTCTTCTTCAGGAAGTCTTTAAATTCCTTGGAATTTATGCCAGGATATTGGTCTGTTAGTACCATATCAATATTATAACTTAGTGTCACATTTTTTAATAGCTTAATAAAATCACTTGAGCTCTGATTTGTTGATGTCAAAATGTAAGCATATCTTGTAAAATGATCGACAAGAAGATGCAAGTACTTTTTTGTAGACCGTGATCCTCCGAAACCTCCAATGTTATCAATTGATATAATTTCAAATGGGCGTGTTGCTGGACATAAATGTGACATCAAACAAAATTTTGGTTTTCTTCTTGATTTGTTCTTTATACAAATGTCACATTCATTACAAATTTGCTTAATGTTTATGAAGATATTCTTTGCTGTGTAGAATGGTGTTATTTTATTTATCATCTCGGTTCTTCCAATGTGACAGTAAGCATCATGTACATCTTTAATTAGTGTTTTGCTAAGTGCTTCTGATAGTATGATTTTATTTCTTCTTTTATGTATTCTTTTTGTAGTAAATTTTATTCTCCAGTATGAACTTGGATTTCCTATTTTGTAAATTTAGATTTGTGTATTGGTCATTTTTTAAATCTTCTAGGCTTATCAGATTCACAACTTTCAAAAAATCATAAGTATTTTCATGGGGTTCTAGGACTGGATTTCTGCTTAAGCAGTCTGCTTCTTGATTTGATTGTCCCGGGTTATATTTTATCTTAAAATTGTATTGTGATAAGTAATACGTCAAATCACCAAGTTCCTCATCAGTTCTAGCCTTTATGTTCAGATTTTCTAATGGTTTATGATCTGAATATACCACGAATTTTTTTCACATAAGCCAGTGTTGCCAATATTTTACAACTTCTTTTATTGCCAGACATTCTAGATATATCGCCTTTTTTTCTTTTGAGTTTCTGTCAATTTTTTTGAAAAGTAAGCTACAGGTTTATTAACTCCGTTTTTATCTTCTTGTTTTAACACGGCTCCCACTCCTTTAATACTAGCATCTGTGTAAATTTTTATCGGTTGTTCAGGGTCAAATATTTTTAGAATTGGTTTCGAACATAATAATTCTTTTATTTTATCAAATGATTCCTGGCATTTTGTGGGCCATATAAATTTTACATCTTTCCGTAATAAATTATGTAACGGGTCTAAGATAATCGCGCTGTGTGGTACAAACTTATGATGAAAATTGACTTTCCCAAGGAACTGGCGTATATTTTTTCTTGTTTCTGGAACTGGAAATTTTTTTACAGCAGTTAGATAATCTTTTAGAGGACTAACTGAATTATTTTCTATTATGTGTCTCAAATATTTGGCGTGATCTTTTGCAAAAGTACATTTTGAAACTTTCAGTCTAAATCCTTCTGTTAGTATTACCTCAAGTAGTCTAGATAGATGTTTTATGTGTTCTTCGAAACTTTTCGAAAAAATCGAAATGTGGCCTATAAAATTTACTGCGAATTCTGACAGTTTGTATTTTCTTATTATGTTACTTAATATTCTTTGAAATATTGCTGGAGCTGTCTTTAACCCGAATGGGAGACAAGTCCATTGAAAATGACCTTCTTGTGTAACAAATGCTGTTTTGTATCTATCTTGAATTTTCAAAGGAATTGACCAAAATGCCGAATTTATGTCGAAGGTAGAAAAATATTTACAATTGACAGTTTTCACCATTAAATCCTCAATCAAGGGAATAGATTGCTAGATTGCTACCCTGTGGAACTCCTGAGGTGGCAGTATAGTAAGATGATTTGTGACCAGCATAACTGACGCACTGGACCCTATTCATCAGGTAAGTGTTAAATACTGACTTCAATTGAGGTGAAAAACCAATAGCATCTATTTTACGTAGTAATATAGCGTGATCGATACGATAAAAAGCCTTAGAGAAGTCGGTATAGATGATGCTAACTTGCTCGTTATCATCCAGGCATTCCTAGACAAACTGGGTTAACACTGCAAGATTTCGAAATACTTTGGCAACATTGTTAAGAATAGCTATCGGTCGGTAATTCTCGATCAAGGATGTGTCATCTTTTTTGTGAATTGGAAATGGTTTGGTTACTTTAAAAAGGACAGCGAGAGGTTTAGCAAAGATGCACGCAAAATCACGAGCAAGAAAACTTGGTATATTATCCTGACCCATAGTATAAGCATTCTTTAACTTTTTTAAATTGCTAACAACTTCCGACTCAGATAGTGAAGACACACCAGTCATAGGAAAGCATACGGTAGCCGGTCGGGAAGTAGTATCCAAATTGTGCACCGAATCGGTATAAACGGATTGGAAAAATTGTTTGAAACCATTCGCTATAGATGTGACGTTCTTTAGTTCACATCTCTCAACACCCTTCATTGAACCAGGTATACCCGGCCCCGTCGCTTAGAAGCAATAAAAGAGCAAAACTGTTTCAGATTTTCCTTAAGTTGCTGTTTTACATTAGTAATGCAGTTACTGTACAGGACTTTTGAATTCGCTCTGACTAGAAAAGGACCATTTATTGTTTACAATACTTAGTTTATGCGTAGGACTAAAAATAATACACCACCTGTTTAATGAAATCCTGTGGCTTACCTGCAAATAACAATACCAAGATGATTCTAAAGACAGGATAACCCGTGGGCCACCTTCATATGTAAATCAAACTTGCCTAAGGTTCTACTCAACCATGTTAACTAAGTAGTTCAGGGAAACTAAGGTGTGTTCGAAATATTGACAACAGTATCAGTAGTACTCAAGGATAAGCAACAAATAATAACTTTATTGTAGAGAAGTAGCAATGACACTCAAAAATCTATACTTCTATGGGAGTAGCCCAAGGAAGATACAAAATTAGAATCTGTTGAGCAACTATATAAAAAAAAATACAGTCGGACCCTTGATGAGGGTCTAGATTAATGCTTGCAACTTTATTTCAAAAGAAACCAAATTGAAACAAAGCGCGAAGTACTTATGGCACTTGCAAGATAGAATTATAAAAGAAAAACAAGTGAAAAGCCGAACTAAAATTTCGGTATGGCAGACACTTTACGTCTGCCTAAAATGAATTATAAATTAAATAAAGCGTATCAGATTTATCGAAATCTTTCTGTTAAATCAATAGGTATAGTACATCAAAACTCTCAATCTAAACAGCTGAGGTGATTCAACTAAGAAACGTACCCAAAACAGTATAGGGACTAATTAATATGTTAAATTCAAAAGAAACGGAAGATTAATGCAACTTCCTTATGTATTATTTAAATTTTCGATAAATTGAAATAAAAATAACATGACCCACAATTTGCTCTACTAGTGGTTTAAAGGTATGAACTTATATTTACTTCTACGCATATATTAAATCAAATACGATTCGCCTTAATTAAATTAAACAAAAGGCTTAGTACAAAATAATAACATTTATCTCACTTTAAAAATTTCCTCTAGAAATGCCTATCTCTGGATCTGCTTTCACATATACACCAACGCGAGCAACAATTCAAATAGGTTAAATCTTCGGAAAATTGCCACAAAGTCGACGATTAAATGAAGAACGGAAGGAGCTCTTACTTTAACAATAACCAAATTAACTCATATCGATATATCAATACGTAAAAAAAAAACTTTGTACCTCTTTTTAAGCAAATTGCATACACGGAGGAGTATGAGATTTGGCATATGGAGAAGGAGTGCAGAATGATAAAATTTATGTATAGGTGTTACAGATACATTAAATTAAGCAAATAAAAAGGTCGAATTTCAACCACTGCACTGGACGAACACTAGTATATATAATTATGAGATTACGACTATTTAAGATCCGCAGAAGCGAAGGTCACATGCGTATAACGTAAGTGCCAGAATCTCTACAAGTCGACCACACAATTTCTCGGTACAACAGACTAAATTAAGAAGAGGGCCACAAGGTCATTTCTACAATAGATGATTTCGAGATTGATCCCGACAATTCAGCCGCCAGCCTTCCACGCACGATGGAATAGGCGTCGGCGTTGCACAGACTTCCTTCGACAAAGGTCACTACGGGTGTTAAAATACAGCGTAACAAGAAATTAAGAAAAATCTGGAATATACTAAATTAATTGCTGTGATTGTGATGTTAACTGTATGGGACAAACTCGCTGAAATATAAGAAATATATTAAATGATCATAAAAGCAATTATTCCAGGTATAAAAAATACTTTATGACACAAACACAAACATTTAAACACACCAATAATACACACCATCATAAAATGGCAAATTAATTAAGACTAATCACACAGGTATATAAACAAGGGAAGTTACACCCTTACATTTAGTTGAATAAGCTCTTTAAGAAGGATATAACATACTGAAATGTATACTTTAAGTATAGATATATACAATGTTTCACCAGAACCATCTTCCATTACAAAATAAATGTATTTATTTTATATTAATTATATTACATATTCCTCACATTTTAGTTTTAGAACTTAGAGCATAGTTTAATCGCTCTGTTTTCGGATATTAATTTCCTAGTTCCTAGAAGCTACTTAAAATATTTCAAAACATTTTTTTTACAATTTCCTAGAACTAACTTCCATTTACTTTCTTGTACGTAGTATAAGAAAGTAGGTTTTTGCAGATGTCCACGTTTTGAAGTGCCCTTATACTGAAGAAGTGCTTTTTGCAAATCTCTCCCTCTCTCTCCCTCTCTCTCTCCCTCTCTCTCTCTCTCTCCCTCTCTCTCTCCCTCTCTCTCTCTCTCCCTCTCTCCTGTCTCTGTGTGTGTTTGTGTCTTTCTCACTCTCTCTGTGTGTGTGATTAAGATAGCGGCCAAACGGCGACAACTATCAATACTAACCTTTATATTTACGAGTATAATCTCCCTCTTGAGATCTGATTAGATGTAAAATCGGTAAACAGGAAGTAGTTTATTTCAGAAAAAAGATCGAGACTTCCTAGTATCTTGTCAGCTACTGAGTTTAGACAAATTTCTAAGGAAAAGTACTGATAAGTTAAATATATAAGGATTCTATAAAAAAGTTTTTCGAAATTCTTACCGAAAGTAGGACTTTCCATCTTAGCAAGAAACAGCTTTTTACGAATATCTCGCAAATTATGCATTCTATGTAAATTTATACATCCAAAAGTATTTAAAGACTGTATTTGGAATATTTTTTCAAAATTCGGACTGGAAATAACACTTTTACTCAAAGGTTTATTATATTAAGAAGATACAGAATTTAAAACTAAATTTTGAACAACTTTTATTACACATTTCGGGGCGCACATACGTATAAGAAAGTTTTGTGGTACCCACATCTCATTTTTTAGCATTCCTTTAACAAAAAGTTGCCGTTCAACTAATGTCACTATAATGATGATTATGTCTTCAATTAATGTATAATTGTTCTTCTTATGTTTGTCTTTTTCCTTTTACTATCTATTTACTATGCGGACTGGACTATTTTTTGCACTTGGGCGATTTCGGACACATCCTTAATTTTGAAGATACATCGCCATAAATGTTTGTATATTTTTAAAATCATTAACCCGTAACCGGTGAGGTGTCTACCAGACTCCGCCAGATATTTTTTTCGCTATAACTACCTGGTGTATTAAGGGGCAAAAACGCCCGTCTATATACCTTTAGTTTGGATACGATAGTCTTGTTTTCTGCTTCGGTTACAGTTCTACATGAAACGTGTGTTAGTGTGCTTGTGTTCTTGTATATCAAGTCCACCTCACTGTTAACGTGAGTTTTTGTGGTTAATAATGTTTGTTTTTACATTTATGATATTTTAGATGGATTTACGTGATAGTACATCAAACACACTGTTAGATTTAATCAGCACTGACGTTAAAAATTCAATCGGGTGCATTCTTCGATTAGATACCCCAATTCCATATCAACAGGAGGATAAATTGGATATTCGGAAGTATTGTCATTTATGCCTATCCAAGATCCATACAAAAAACGACATTTTTATGCACAAGATGCAAAAAACCAATACGTTTATCTTGCAGTCGTAAACTATGCCTAAAATGCGTTCAACATTACAAGTGAAACTAAATTTTGTTTTTCAATATACCGTGCCTTCAAATACTTTCCTCATTAGAGTAGGCTGTTTTTTAAGTTTTTTAAGTAATCAATGTTGGTGTACATGCCAAGCTTGTTAAAACTTCAAATTCTGAGAGTTGCCATACTTAAATTCAAATTATAGATTATTTACATGACATAACCAAACTATCAATTATCAATATTATGCACTGTCACCAACGATTAAAAAAAAAGCATGGTCCTCTCTAATAAGGAAAGTATTTGAAGGCACGGTATGTATTTTTTAGGAATGTCCTTTTTTTTTATTTAACAATGAAATCATTTGTTATTGTGTTTGCCTACTTATTATGATCCTCCTTAATAAAAAAAACTCTTATTTGTTGCAAAATAAAACACTGTTTTTTTGTATTTCAAGATGTTGCCTTTCATTACCAAAATTGTATAGTTTTTTACGTTTCCGGGATTTTTCATCAAATTTTGATATTTATATTAAAATTTATAAATAACTGAACATAAATAGTTTAAATAGACTCCGGACTATGCCATAATATTTAAACAGATACTAATTCGTATTCAAAAAAAAAAAAAAACTTAATCGAGAGTCTGAGAGACTCCACCTCACACTCGACGTGATAAAAGTCGCACCTCACCGGATACGGGTTAATGTACCTTAATTAAAACTATGGTGTAGTGGGTAGACTGAAAACTACCCACTCGACGCTACAGTCACATTAATTTACTGACAGCTCTTAATTTCGGACATTTAGAGAGATTACACTCATTTTAAACTTCTTATACCTGGTTTTTAAGATAATGATGTTGTCCAATCTGCAGTTTGTAGTTCTCCAGCAGAGTGCTAGGTCTAGCTAATACTTTTTATTTACTACCACCAAGATAAATGTGATGTACATCATCCGTTTATAGGTTGTGTATTATCATATGGCAAATTCATATCAACTGTACTCCTTCATTACTGAATCAGTACACTTAGCCTTTTCTTCGTTATACATATTTAGGAATTTAGCTTAAGCTATGAATTTCTCTTTAATTCCTATGTAAGTATTTAAATATGAATTTAATTAACACTATATACTTTTAGTATAAGGAAGTATTGTGATAATGAAAATTTTCAACCTCGGGATTTTTGCAGATGTCTACGTCTTATGTTTAAACAAATTTATAAAGAATTCAAAAGTAATCAAAATTAAATTTGAGAAAATTTTTATCAAAACCGTTTTTCGAAATTCCTACCGGATGTAGGTCTTTTATTCTTATCAAAAATCAGTTTTTTTTCGAATACCTCGCGAGCTATGCTTTCTAGGCAGGTATATTACGACTACAAAAGTATTTAAAACATAAGTTTTAATAACTTCTATATAAAAAAATTTTCAAAATCCGGACCGGAAGTAACACTTTTACTCTTACCGAACAGCGATTTTTTTTGCAAATATGTAGTAAACTATATATATTTGTCAAGAGTATAGAAGTAGTTAGAATTGGATTTGCAATATTTCTTGTATACATGATATGGCAAAATTCGGACCGGAAGTAACACTTTTACTCTTAGCGAGTAGCACTTTTTACTTTCTTATACGTAGTATAAGGAAGTAATTTTGGACTTCGAGATTTTTGCAGATGTCCACGTTTTGAAGTATCCGGATACCAAAAGAGAGGTTTTTAAAAAATGTGCGTGTATGTGTGTGTGTGTGTCAGTGTGAATGTGACCACGATAGCGGTCAAACGGCTATAGCTGTCAAATCTAACTTTTATATTTACGAGTTAATCCCCCTATTGGGAATTGATTAGATTTTCAGTAAAATCGGTAGACCGGAAGTAGTAGTTTACTTTTGTATAAAAAAAATCTTAAAATTGTATAATTTGAAACTCTCATATGTATAATAAAGTCGTGTGGTGACCACACCTCATTTTTTTATGAAAGAAGACATATTATTTTTGTAACTTTGAATGAAAAAAGTTGATGGATTTTTTTCTATTCCAACGATTTCAGATAAGGCTTCTTCTATCACGATAACTGTCAAAAGTTTACAGGTAATCTATACCAAACTTTCCATTTACGAGTATAATCACCATCTTGACATAGGTAGATCGGAAGTAGTAGTTTACTTCAGTGAAAAATTCAAATTTTGCCAATATTTCATGAACTACTAAGTATAAACAAATGTATAGAAGACTCAAATGTACTCAAGTGTATTTGAGAAAAAAAATTATTAAAAAAATTTTTCGAAAGTCTTACTGTCGGTAACAGTTTTACTCCGGCACTAATACATTTACTCTTATCGAATAATAATTTTTTGCAAATATGTATCTCGAAAGTTATGTATTTTATACCTATTTATCACAAGTATTCGAATCGAAGAAAAATTTTTACTCTTATGGAATAGCAATGTGTGCAAATATCTCGCAAATTTCTGCATTCAGTAGAGACTTATTAAGAGAACAGAAGTACTTAGAATAAGATTTGTAAAAGATTACTCACAGGTTTATTATTATATAGTATTTAAAACTTAATTTGGATCAATTCTTGCATAATTTGAAACGCACATACGTATAAGAAAGCCGTGTTGTGTCCACTCCTGATTTTTGAATTTAGAAAGATGTTGATATTGCCAAATCTCTGCTATGAACTTGATGTTTCGTCTCTACACAGCCGTATACATCGATTATTTCACTGACTTGATAAGCTCTGTGAAGTATACTGCTATTGTTATGAAGCAGCACTATTCTTTAATGAGTATTATGGGGCTTCTGTTTGCTGTATTTCAGTTTTCAACGTTCTGATTGTTTCCTTATACTGCGCCATTTTGACGGTATAGATCCTTTGCAAATTCACAGCATTTCAATGTATTTAGTACCTAATATACCCACGCTTCACTATGTGTTATAATTTTTGAAAACAGCTTATGTTGTCGTCAGCCAAAGCCGCCCAGTTTTCTTTGCACACTGGTTGCTAACACACGTGTTTGGAAGTAAGCTATTTCAGAATCCAACTTACCGAAACCATATTTATCCTAAATCTATATATGTGCATCCTTTTAATACTGTAGCTTCCTTTATAACTAGTTCATTGCAATTATTCAAACTCGTACTTTTTGATCTGCTTAGACCAAAACCTCAACATACTTGTTTCTTTAGTTCTTGCTTCAAATGACCTTCCACATCTTGGGTCGTTTTCAGTTGTTGTTTCTAAATCCCACCAAAATTGATTGGACCAAAATTTTACAGTAAAATATCCATCGTCCTCGTAAGCATTCCAGTGATTGTGATGTCGGGAAGAATTTTATTAGGCTTCTTTTTTTAAGTATATTTTATTCAGTTTTTGTTAGTTAAGGCCATAGAATATAATAAAATTCTTTAGATATAAACTATATTTGGTCAGTGAACATTAAAATGTCACAGTAAGTTAGACAGCAAAATCTGCTATCGTAATTTGTTTTAGTCATTGCTAGATCAATAATATAAGTATATTATTACTTCAAATTTATTACTAATAATTTGCGCTCATAAAAGTATCAATATTGACATACGTTGATTGTTATAAAAGAAGTAACTAATTTATTGACAGAAATTTATTCTATTTAACTGTGTATAAGATAAAAACACTATAAAGGTATATCATTTTTAAAAATCATTACAACATAGACATATGTATATAGTAGTAGTATTTTCGGCTTTTGTGTTACATCATTGCTAAATTATTCAGTCCATAAATATTATATGTATACAGAAAATCGATTCCCGCACCCAACACTATAGATTTGTACCACCATATACGTATGTATAAGGTGGTAATATAATGTCTTTTTTTGTTTTGTTAATATTAAATCTTTATTTGTTTCGTGGTATAAATTAAAAAAGTTCATTGGAGTGCTCTAATAAAATAATAATGCAAAACGTGAAAGACACTTTTGTATAATGGAAGGCACAAGTCACGCGATATTGTTCTTCAACACATAGTCATGCTAGGAACATTTCCGGTTTATTAGATATGACTTGAACTTGACTAAAGTTTGTCAGTAAAAGCTACTAGTTGCTTAATATTTAATTTGTAAACTTTCATATTATTAGTTATGTACATACTATTCAATTAATTACTTGAATACAATGTTACTGTTTTATGCTCTACTGTATTACTTAGAAACGAATTTCTTCGTAAAGGTTGAATATTGTATTCACAGGAAACAGTATAATATTTAATGTTTTTATTATTGCTTTACAAATGCAACATTTTTAAGATGTAATATACTGTATGTATTTTGAGAACATATACATCTTTATTAATCTTTTGAAAAGTATTTTATTTGCAAATTATTTATTGGGAAATTTTTTAATAACCTCCTCTTCATTTGATATTGAAGGTTGTTATTCTGATTCAATACTCTCATTATACAGTGCGTGTCTAAGGATTACGGGTAATCTTTTAAACAAAGTGGAATAAAACGTTGAAACAAAAATAAAACAAAACCACTAAAAAAATACTAAATAGAATATTATGAGCATGTTTCAATTTAAAATTTTGACAGATAGTGCTCATTCCTAGTTTATGAATTTAAGATACTGAAATTAAAGTAAAATATTCTAATATAGAATCTAAGGTTTCTCTGTCATTTAAAGGCCGAAGTCCGGAAACGATGTCTACTATTATTTTAATGTAAAAACTGAGTAGCATAATGAGTGCGCTTTTTTGTTTGTAAATTGAAATGTATGAGTGCAATATTTAAATACTAAACTATATTAAATTTATTAAATATAGCTTTTATTCACTCATATGACGCTAATATGTAAATATTCAATTTCTATACTCTGTTTTTTAATTCCACGAACCATGATTGAATCTTTTGACACTCACTAATTTAATGGACATTCATTTCTAGTCGTTCGACCCTTGCATTTTGTTTATTGTCAACGCTTTTTTCTACTTCGTTTTCTCTATTCTTGTATTTATGCAACAAAGATATTTCTTTTTAGAACTTTTCGACCGTTTATTTAGTACCTACCATAATATATCACGGACCCAATGCCAGTACAAGTAGAAACCTACCTATTTCTCCACCGAAGAAATGCGATCGTTTTGGTCACTTGTTCCTTATTGAAAAACAAATAATACCCAATACTTATAAAGCTAATAATTGAAAATACAAAAAAAGTACAAGGGAAATAGCATCTCATATAGTGTCCATAATATATACTGGAGTCTCCAGTTGTGGAAGTATTTCCCCAGGGTGTTCAAGTCATCTGTTAGTGTTTACTCCGTTTCCTCCATTGATTTGCTTCTGGTTGCTATTGCCCAGTCGTCAGCATATCCAAGTTTTGTGGATCTTGTTATGGGCATGTCAGCAATATAACAGTTGAACAGGAGTGGAGCTAAAACTGAGCCCTGAGGTAGGCCGTTATTGAGTTTCCTCCAATCGCTTAGTGAATTTCCTATGACAATACGAAATAATCTGTTGCTCAGCATGTTATCGCACAGTTGTTTTGCAGGGTATTAAACGAAAGAGTTTGTAGAGCAGTCCTTGTTTCCAGAAAGTATCATATGCTGCAGTTAGGTCTATGAATGCGACGGATGTTTTCAGCTGCTTCTGATATCCGGCCTCTATATAAGTCGTAAGTGACAAGACTTGGTCAGCACAGCTTCGCATTGGCCTGAATCCAGCCTGCTCAACTGGTATGCTTTCAAGGATCTTTGGACTTACCCTGTTATACAGGAGTCGCTCTAATAGTTTGTAACTAGCACTTAGGAGCGCAATTGGACGGTAGCTCTCTGGCTTGTCATTAGGCTTTCCCGGTTTTAGGATCGCTATTATCTTTGTTTGTTTGAGTAAGCATGGGATAACTCCTGTGTTTAGAATGTTAGTGAAGAGCTTAGCCAGCCAGTCTCGGGCGCTTTTTCCTAGGTTTATTAGAAACTCCGGGTGCATGCCATCGAACCCTGGGGCTTTGCCTGGCTTGACATCCTCTAGTGCCTTGGTAATAATCCTCATAGGTGAAGGGCCGGGAGTATTCTGATTGCAAGTCGGTGGCGGCTTTCAGGCGCTTATACTCCCTCTTAACCTGGATAGTGTGCTCTCGATCTCTGAGTGCCCTAGAAACAGAGACGATATGCGAGGCAACAGCACCCGGTGTTACGGCAGGGTTGTCACGGGTCGGCACGCCTCCACCCCCCAGCTAGGAGGATTGTTGGAAATCCACAACTTCAACCGTCTCGATCCACCTTTGTCTGCGCGCAGCGTCTAGGCTATGTAAGAGCTCGTCCGCCACCCCCTTTTCGCCACTCTCAAGAAACTCTTGGTATAGGGTTTCACTTGTGTTACTCCAGTCGGGGATATATTCCTTTCGGAAGCCTCTAGGAATGGTCTTCTTGGCTGTGCTTATTACCAGGCCGACAAATCGATCGTAGTTTGCACTCGTTGGTGGGATGAATCTAAGGCATTTTTCAAGCTTAGTGGAGAAAGAGGGCCAATACGCTTTGTTAAAGTTCCAACGTGGCCGGGGAATTGAGGACACCAGGGGCACCTGAGTACCTATCTCTACACCACCTCGTTTTAATACTACTTGTTAACACATATACCGATAGGTCCAGCTCGGAACGGGCCATACATAGGCAACAATATACGTATGGACGTAATGCTATTCATTGCTGACTATGGCCCGTGCCGAGGTGGACCTATCGGTATATTTATTACACAATAATGACAAAGTGGAGGACCTAGTAATCTTCCTATCGGAGCGGTAACGCGGATTCCCTCCTTATCTCGCTGCGTTTGCAAATTTTGCCCGTCGATCAAATTGCGTTCAACTTATCGAACGGACAGACCGGATACCACCCAGACGATATAGATTTACGTTCACGGTCGATCTCGGTATTGTCCTCTAACAACGAGATAAGCCAGGATTCATTTTACCGCTGTAATGACTCTAACAATATACATAGTGTTGATTCGCGACATCTGCTCCTCTTCTAGCTTATATGCCATCAGCATATACATAACAAATAGACAGTTTATATATCAAAACTTTGAGCGTCGCAAAGCAACACTTTTTCGTACAACTAATCTTGTACTAATAATTGTCTCTAATTATCCACTGTCACTTGTTCATAACTGGAGTCATTTACTCTATTCTGATATACACTGGTTTCTTCATCAGGGCATCTTGATTGTTCCTAGCGCGACTAGTTTCATTTAGCTGTTTGTGGTTAGGAATATCTTCAACTTCGACTTTCTTCTTGAAACGGTACTGAATTGGCGCGTTTCTGTTTTCTCGCTCCATATGAGATTTCTTATCTTTTGACACAGCAAGGCAATATGGTTTTTAGGAGTTGAGACTTTTCGAATAAATGATATTTTCTCCACCGGGTTTGAACACCATTATGGATCATCGGACAATAAAACCTCGCTTCCGCTTTTAGGTCCTCTTCACGCTTTTATTGCGTATACCATTGCATTTTTAGGATCTCTTCATATTTGTCTTACTTATACTAGTGCACTTTTAGGACCTCTTTATACCATTATTTTTTGTGGTATTGCGTTTTTAATTGCTGACCGTTCTCATTCCATTTGCTGTCGAGTTAATAATCTTCTTTCAAATTATCGAAGTCGGTTTTATTTCCTTATTACCATTTATACTAATTTAATTTCTTTAACTAGTCGCCGAAGAACGATTAGCCCTTGACACTGACGAGTGAATCTACTCACGAGCGATGGTAGTACATGCAACAAAATATCTCGCAAACTAAAACTAAAAGAATAATAAAGAAAAAAAAACGTGTCATATTTTAACATATGTTTGTGAAACAATAATCTAATTAATACTAAAAAAGCGCTCATTACATATATTTATACTAACAATTTGCATTTTCTTCTTTTGCCCTGAAGAGGCCGCGACCTTGTTTACCTATTGTATTTCATGATATACGTGAGCTAGATAAGACACAATGTTAATGTTTTGTATTACGACAATGCCTCGTAATACATGAGAGATAACCAGTTTATTCACTTTACATCATAATAAGAATATTTTAACCTGCTAATCAGTGTTGGAAAATTTCGATGAAAGATTAATTTGTTCTAAATTTCACTGAAATGTTGCACTGCAACATTCACTGAAATACATTTTTTATTATACCCGATTACCTGAATCGTAATCCTGGTATCTCGAACGCATTTGGATGCGAAATCAGGCCTTAAAGCTCGGCGTGTTTTAAAGTCGTTCCATTTAAGAGCACTTCGCTATACCGTCGTGCTCTTAAACGAGTCCCATGTACTTTAAAGGCTTATACACATTGTAATATACTGATTTTGTTAAAACTTAGTGTTTTCAATAATATAATTATTAATAAATAATAAAGTAAAACGGTAAGCTGCACATATTGGTAAATTATTAAAACTTAAAAGTTTTGTTCAGAATGAGAAACTAAAATTATTGAAGTTAACAAACTTAACATTATTGAATTAAAAAATAATACATAAACACAAATAAGAAGCATAGATAAACAAAAAACAAAGAATAAAAGGAAAAAAACAACAAAATCGGTATTCTTATTTTGATATTTCGTATTTTTTATTCTTGTAATTCCTATTCTTCATTTTCACTATTTTTTTTTTCATTATTTTCTTCATCGTTCTCCCTAATAACTTTTATGTATTCATAATCTTATTTTTCATTAATCTTGTTATTTATTTCCCCTTGATCTTCCACACTACCTGTATTTAATATTTCGATTTCTATATTGTCATAATTTTTGTCTTCATCATCTTCTGTTTCAATTATATCAAGACCAACTGTTTCAACTTCCTCAAAATCATCTACTTCAGTGTGGTCATTAATCTCATGAGTTAAACCTTTAATAGTGTTGATATTGAATTTAATACATAAATGATAATTTTTTTACCCGTTCACAATCCAATGTATTTCTTTTTTTGGAATGTATATTACTTACACAGCTAAAACTTTCTTCGGTGGAAGCTGAGGAAGAAGTAACAGTAAGTATTTGGAGTGCCACGCTACATAAAATACTTTTACTACAATAACCCTTCCACCTGTCATTTTTTCAACAACTAAAACATTCCATAGATTGCCGCTTTTGAAGTGAGCTTCTTTTGTCCGAAAATTGGCTGTTTCAACTGCAAATCATGTTTTGACAAACCCGTCTTCTTCCCAACGGGTTGTATGAAAAGCAGGGCGGAAGTAAACTGGTTCTCATTCAGATCACAGCCTTGTGTTTTTGGATGTAATAAATTAGCTGCCAAATGTACATCATGGATTTCTTTATGTTTTGTGTTTTGTAATTTTTTTTTCGGATCATTTCTTCATCTTCTCTAATAACATGATATCTTGTTGCATCTCTGTCCCTTATCAAAGCAATGTTATTCATGCAAGTTTCAATTGTTGTAATTACAATTACGACCAGGTGAGCATTTAGGAGATCGCTCTGTAAAATATTTATACCATCAACACATGGTGCTAAAATCCTTTTAATCTCGGCAATAGCTTTACAGAAGCCATGACCTAATACATAGTTTTTAATTTTTAAGAAGTTCTTCTGTTTTGATGAATCAGTCAGCGACTGTTGTATTCTTGCATATTCGTCGCTTATAACAACATGCTCTAAAACAGATCGAGAAGAAATTAAACTCCTTATGCAGTTAAAATTGATCTCAATCGGGTGACAACTGGCATCATGTTATGCCCTAAATTTCACTTTTGTATGTGGGTCACGTAAGGTTATGTGTTATTATTGAAATTCTTAAGGAATTGACTAGAGAGCGAGACTATTCGAGTGAACCTTGTACATCTTTCGGTAGTCTGTAAGGAAATTACTTTTAGTTGTTTTTCTGAGCGTGTCCTATACCTAATTGTTTGCTTTCGGAACTTTGAGTTATGTAATATGGCACTGACAGATGTGTTTAGTGCAGTATCGGTTAAATACACTCTTTACGAGTGGGTATTCTGTATGTAAACTACCTATCTTATTTTCAGCTTATTCTAACCTACCAGCAGTCTCAGTTACTTGCATTAGCAGTTAATTCTATATGCTTTGTTTAAGTTTTGTCTGCACTTGCTTAATTATACCTTCCGTTCCCTTCGTAATGTATTTAATGTGTGGCATTTATGGGATTGGTTGTAGTTGATGTTGCTTTAAATTCCCCGAGACAACAGTCAGGCTTTGTTGCATTTACTGTCGCTTGTATTCATACGTTCTCCTAAGGACACACACATGTCTCGTCCGATTGATGCTTTTTCCTGACGTAAGAATCTCCCTAAAAACGTTATAGATATTAAATAAGGAAATCCTGTAGAATAACGGGCATACTATTAATTGTTCTCGTAATGTGATTTGTTTACTCCAGTCTTTGACATTCCTGGCTGCATTGTTAAACACCTGTTGATATCTTCCAGCTGCGTTTCCGAGGTTAAGTGTTCGTTGTTTACCTTGAAATACATAATTCCGGTCGGTTCTAACAGCCTTATCGAAGCGTTTTAATAGCTTGTAATTCTTGTATAATTACCTGCAGGATCCGGTCTTATTTCCGTAATAAATTTTTACTATAACATAGGTTTGTTTTGATTGCGACCATTCGTCGTCGTTGGCATGATCTTGGTGTGATGTCAAACAGGTGACCAACCTTTAAGCGCGAACTTTTCCTGCGTGTTGTCTGGCGTTATAATCTTCCGTACATTGTAGGTGTGTTTTAATAAATTTTACCATCACCCTAAGTTCCGAGGATGTCTGTGTTTGATTATATAGGTCACGTTATTGACGCTCTCTTTTGTAATTAAGTTTTGTGTTCGTTAATTTTATTTGAATTTCTCCCGCTTTCTATTCTGAGCCATTTCCGTGTTACGTTGTATTTGAGGCTGCGTGATAGCGGTCGCGCATGATCCAAGGGAAACACGTTCTCTACTTCACTTTCCAAGTCCATCTTGCTTAAAGAGCAATAGTACAGAACTGCTTATTTTCTTTTAGTAATTTTATTACTATGTCTAGTAGATAATACGCTTAGGAGGCTTTGTTGAAATAAGTAGTGAATGTCGATACCTTAGTATAGGTGAATTATCGTAAATTTTACCGTATTTATCGCTTTTCGAAATTTACGAAGTGCCATGCTGTTGGGCTTTTGAATTTAAATTTTGTGCTTTTGTGTGACTTGAGAAGTCGATCTCGCGGATCTCCAGTAATCTGGGGTAAGTGGAGTAGATCTTGTGTTAATTTTCGGGGTTTTATCTCTGTTTTTTTTTCTTTTTTAATTTAATAGGATTTTTTGTACGGGGCTAAGCCTGTTTTTTTTGCTAAATATCTTTGGGCTAATTAAACTTATTTATGCAAATGTAAATTCCATACCGTAAACTCAGTAGAGTCTCTTGTTTTAAATATTATTCTTTCTTTTCATAACACTACTTTAATTACTTATCATTCGTAAACAAGTTACTTTAATTAATTCTTAATTTTGATTTTGTAATCAAAACCATGATAATGTAAATTTAACGTTTTCCCTTCTCTTAATTTTTTTTTAAGTCGTAAGTGCTAATCTTAAATCAACTTTCTTTATAATTGTGTAACATATAACACATATCATAGAACATCGCCGTTGGTGGCACTTGTATAATATCATTTGTAGAATAGCCTGTGAGGCGACGAAACGTTTCTGCTGCCGACCATACCCTGCCGATGCGCAGAGGTTATGTCAATAATAGTTAAGATACACTATTAAGTAAATCTGACTGTTCAACCTTATCCAAATTTTAATATGCTTTGTTTTTTTATAATTCCAAAATATCAATCTGAACAGCTTTATTACGAAAAATTCTTTCACGATTTGTTTAATATATTTTCAAAACCTCAATCTGACTTGTTTACTATTTTTCAAAAAAAAACTAACAAATTAATATAGAACTTTCTACACATCGTAATCTCTCTTTTATTTTACCTCAACATATCTTGTTTTTCTTTATTATTATTGTGACAAGCATTTGAATAAGGTTTGGCGCAGCCTACCTATACAGGGTGATCCGTAGGAAACCCGCTGGAGGGACACAGCCAGTGGCAGATTAGTAGGGGACGCAGGTAGGTTACCGTAAGGTAGCATAGTGTCCTGGTGCCCGGACAACGTCGCTTGCGTCGTCGCCGACCGACGCTCATTTCTTAAGTTTAGTTATCTGAACCGTCACGCCATCTGCGATTAGAGCTAGCTCGGCCCTGCGTTTCTCAATTCCTACCACCACACTATCGTGATCTCCTTATACTGTGACTCACCTGGTCAGTAAAATTTAGTTTCGACGTTGTTACGGGTGTAACAATCATTAAAGCACAACCAGTTTTTTATCCTTTTTACTTTCTTATACGTACGTAGTGACCACGATAGCAGTCAAACCGCTATAGGTATCAATTCCAAATTTTATATTTACCAATATAATCTCCCTCTTGAGATCTGATTACATTTTCAGTAAAATCGGTAGACCGGAAGTAGTAGTTTACTTCGGTGGAAAAATCGAATTGCCAATTATTCGTCAACTACTAAGTTTAAACAAATTTGTAAAGAATTCATATATACTCAAAATTAAATTTGAGAAGAATTTTATTAAAAAAGTTTTTCGATATTCCTACCGGAAGTAGGTCTTTTACTCTTATCGAAAATCAGTTTTTTGCGAATATTTCGCAAATCATGCTTTTTAGACAGGTACGCTACGAGTATTAAAGAATTTAGAACTTAATTTTCAATATCTTTTGTATAAAAAAAATTTCAAAATTCAGGCCGAAAGTACCACTTTTACTCTTACCGAATAGCGATTTTTTGCAAATATGTCGTAAATTATGCATTCTATATATATTTACTAAGAGTACAAAAGTATTTAGAGTTGGATTTGTAAAATTTTTTGTATACATGATTTTTCAAAATTCGGACCGGAAGTAGCACTTTTACTCTTAGCGAGTAGCACTCTTTTTCGAAAGTCTTGCAAAGTATGTATTCTATAAAGATTTATTACGAGAATGAAAGTACTTAGAATAGGATTTTGAATAATTTTTGTATAAGGAAATCTTAAAATTGCATAGTTTGAAACGCTCATAAGTATAAGAAAGTCGTGTGGTGGCCACACCTCATTTTTTTGTCAAACAAAGCCCTCAAAACATGAGTATTTTTTATGAATGTAATAATTTTTTATGCTCTCGTCATAATTTTTTTTTTACTCGAGGAAGAAGATGAATTAAATGCGCCAAACATCTAAAAGTAATAACATAACCTCAGTTTGTTTTTTTCACTTCAAAACCGAAAGATATTTCGTTGGCAAACTTTTCAGTGAAACTTTCACTGAAAAGTGAAAATTTCACTTCGAGAGAAACTTTCTGCGTCCCAACACTGCTGCTAATACATTTTACATTATTCATACATAACATTTTTGTGTGGCCATTACATAAATGTTTCTGCAATTAATTAATATTTAAATCTTTCACTTTCTTATATTTTAGCAACTCTTAAATTAACTTCATCTTCTTCCATCAGACAGTATAAAGATGCCTGTACTAAAACTATTTAAATTCATTTCATTATTACTTTGCTTCCTTACAGATTGAGGAACCATACATTTTCTTTTCAGACTAAAAACTGTAACTATTATTATAGTCAGTGTGACCATTCTATACAAATCGTAACACGGCCCGGCGCCTCCACCGCAATGTGATTTTCGAATATCAAAAAGTAAACATCACGTAAACTATTAGATTCTAGAAATAATTACAGTAAGCCTTGGGTTTACATTATATCTTATGAGATTTTACATTTTCATTCATTTGCGCATATATTTATATTATATATACAGGGTTTTTCACCTAAGCCGTTCGTTAGAACTTTTCTATGTTAACGCCTTAGGACAGTTTTGAAAATTTGTAGCACGTAATGTTGATACTTGGTCTGTTAATATAAAATATTTACACTCATTAACCACTTTTGGTTATACAGAAAGTCATAGCCAACTTTGATTTTTTAAATGGAATGTTATATTTTTTATTGCTTTTTAGATTCCTTGTAGAGTGCTGTAACACATTTAATTAGGTCTTATTTTGTGAATAATTAACCGTTTTTGAATTATTTTGATTTTTGTCAAATTTTTTGTTTTTTCAATGCACTTTTTAAAACCACATATCTAAGGTGTATTTGAATAGAATTACGTCATATTTCTACTGCAAACAGGGAAAGGTATAAGATTATGAGTAATGTCTAAATATTTAATAAATCTCATACAGGATGTTCGAAATTTATCGATTATTTATGTAATCTTAAATTTAAGAAAAATCGGTTTTTTTAAATGGAATAGCCTCTGGATGATCACGCCCTAGTAAGTAGATGATTATCTTGCATCAAACAGATATAGGTTTCCCTATGCCTATCTCTCACAGTTTGAGAGATATTAATGATTATTTTCTAAATTGAGCATTATTAGCAGTAAACTGTGAAAAGAAATCTCAATAGTTTTGGAATTACACCAATTCTTTTTGATCCATCAAACTTTGTGTGAGAAGGTTAAAAAAGAAAATAAATAGCAAAACTTAGAATGGCTTTAATATCATATGAGATAACAAAAATAACCAAACAATCTAAAATGTGAATAAAATCAACTTATTAAAGACAAATAATGCGTTCAGAATGATGTTCACAAATGTTCAAAATGATCTCCGTTCCGTTCTAAACAAATCATAATTCTTCTTCTTAACTCTGTTGTAGTTGCTTTTCTTACTTGCTTAGCGTTCAAGTTTCGAAAACCGTCTCTTACTCTAGCTATAAGCTGTTCTTTGTTTTGCACGGGAGGCGTATAAACCTCATTTTTTATTTGACCCCATAAATAAAAATCAAGGGGAGTCAGATCAAGGGATCTAGGTGGCCATAACGAGGGTCCATTGCGGCCAGTCCACCTATCCCCAAAGATATTTGTTAATTCCCGATATACCTCATGTGAAGAGTGAGCGGGTGCTCCACCCATTTGAAACTAACATCGCCGTATGAGATTGTGTGGTAGGTTATTCAAAAATTGCAGTACTACTTCTTTTAACAACTGTAGATACCGAACGCTCGTTAAATTCTCATTATAAATTTCATATTCAACGTGGTTATTTACAATCATTGCAAAAACGTTGAAGCTAAAAGTGTCTTGAAAATTTGCTTCTCTAATGGCATGTGGATTTTGTTGTGCCCAATGATGACAATTTCTTCTATTAACTATTCCTTCACGATTAAATTTCGATTCATCAGTCCAGATCATTTTTGATAAAAAATCATGATCTTCTTGTGTTTTAGTTATAATAAACTCGCAAAACTGCATTCTTCTATCTTGGTCTCCCGGCCGAAAAGCCTGAACAGTTAGAAATGAATAAGGGTGCATCTTATTTTTCTTTAAAATCCTATGATCCTATAGATGTACATGAAATTCCTACATCTGCAGATGCCGCCGGTATAGAACTGGTTGGATGTGCATGAAAATATCCCAAAACAACGATTTCATTACCATTGTCGCCCGTAATCGGTTTTGGAACTGTCTTCTTGACTTGAATACCAAAACGAATGATACTTGACTCTTTTCGTTTAAATTTAGTTTTATTCATTGCTGGTAAATGTCGGTGTCATGTTCTATCAATTATTTGAAGAGATTCACCATGAATGTAGAATAAATTTAAAATAGCTCTATTAGAATAATTATTGAATTCGTCTTGCATATTTGTGAACAACTTGAAACCAGTTAGAAACGAAATGAAATTTTGACAGATCAAATTTACTTTTCAAGGCTTACTACTACGATTTTTCTTGAAAATGCTCAATTTAGAAAATAATCATTAATATCTCTAAAACTGTGAGAGATAGGCATAGGGAAACCTATATCTGTATGATGCAAGATATTCATCTACTTACTAGGGCGTGCTCATCTACAGGCTATTCTATTTAAAAAAACCGATTTTTCTTAAATTTAAGATTACATAAATAATCGATAAATTTCGAACACCCTGTATGAGATTTATTAAATATTTAGACATTACTCATAATCTTATACCTTTCCCTGTTTGCAGTAGTCATATGACGTAATTCTATTCAAATACGCCTTAGATATGTGGTTTTAAAAAGTGCATTGAAAAAAACAAAAAATTTGACAAAAATCAAAATAATTCAAAAACGGTTAATTATTCACAAAATAAAACCTAATTAAATGTGTTACAGCACTCTACAAGGAATCTAAAAAAGCAATAAACATTCCAATTAAAAAATCAAAGTTGGCTATGACTTCCTGTATAACCAAAAGAGGTTAATGAGTGTACATATTTTATATTAACAGACCAAGTATCAACATTACGTGCTACAAATTTTCAAAACTGTCCTAAGGCGTTAACATAGAAAAGTTCTAACGAACGGGTTAGGTGAAAAACCCTGCATATGTATGTCTAATACCTTTCCATAATAAAGTATAAACTCATGTGGGATTGTAGAAAAATTACATGCTTTGACTTTTATGAAATAATTCATGAACCTCGTTCAGGTTTAAAGGGGTAAACTAGTACGTAACGTAATCAAAACGGAAAGAAAACGTTTTCATGAATTACTAGGTAAGCAAAGCCGTTTCCTCTAGAGAGCGCCAACGTCGCATGTGTACGTAACACTCCTGACGTATAAAGAAACGGGCGATAATGGAAAATCGTTAGTTTGTAAGGAATTGAGCAATTCAAGCATTTTAGAGCTAAGTCGACGCATTTTCAAGAAGGAAAAATCTTGATTTTAAACACTTAAAGAGACCACTGTTTCAGTGTACAATATGCACTTTTATTCCTTTTGTTATATATTATGTAAAGTGATTTGCAATGCCTTCGTCGGTTGAATTAGATCTCATAAAAAATGTTTTTCTGCATTAAGTATGTTAGAGTTCTTTTCGGTTTAATTAATTATCATTTTAATATATTTTATTTTGTTTTTTATAGGTAATCAACCACGTAGTATTTAGCAGTAACAATAGTAGCGATATAGTGTAGATATCCATATTGTAAGTACATATAAAGTTTATCTTTTTTTTTATTAATGATTAATTATTAATCTAATAATGTAAAAATAAATTAATTGCGGTAGTGGTCGTGAGGTTCAGCTCAACAGATATGAACATGGCAGTCTTATAACGTTAGAATTGGTATTCTGGTATGAATTTTTGTTCGATATGAGATCGTATATGCGATGGCTTGTCGTATGGAACACATCGAATGGGCTTTAAGTTCGTTACTCTTGAACATTTGACAATTGAAAGTTCTACTTGATCTGTTAGCCTTTGTTTTGTGTATTAATAGAGTAAGACAAGATATTGTAACATTTTAGGGATATCTAATTGAAAATACATTTAAAACAATTTTCTATTGCTTGTGTAGGAATCGTCATCAAGTAAGTATACCTTGTGAACAAATACTATTTTAACACTTTAGTTTTTTCACATTTATATTTGTTTGGTTCAGATTTTTGTTCGCCTTTAAATAATTATAAGTGATATATACTTTTTTACTTCACAAACATTAAATACTATTTGTAACTTACTAAATATTGATTGTTTTCTTTCTACAAACTACATAGAAATCTTTATACAAATAGATTTTAATAAATACATTACCTACTAATTATTACAAACCTTATTTTGACAGAATTCGTATAGCAAAAATATAGTAATAATAATTCAAATATAATTAAAACCTACAGGCGTAATTAAAGTACCGTACTTATGTCGAAAGAATTTAAAATAATACAAGAAAAATGTCACGCTTTCTACTGAATAGAAGAGGATCATCTTTTCTATTCAAGACCACATAACAGTAACACATACTTGAAGCGATATTTCGAGAATACGGATTTGACCCGCGAGAGGACTGGTCGCTCACAATAACAACGATTCAATAATAAAATCTTCAAACTATCATGCCATATGTATGTACACTCATATTCAAAATTCATGTCTCCCTAATAAACTGATATCTACGAATAGCATATCTACTTTAAAATATATTACAGTGGCTTGTGTATTCTTTTCGCTTGCGTAGTTATAAAAACACTGTGTGTTTTTATTATATGTTTATTTTCCCTTTTTAAAAGGTTGTTTACTGAACGAAAATATTTGTAAATATGTGCGTATACATAATTATTGCTCCAAATTCATTTGCAAAAAATTCTAATATCATTGAAGAAACGCCTTTATCATAAAAGAAAAAGTATTCAGTTATTAACTATCATATCTCTGTGAAATTTATTTTATGGTTTAAAAAGTTATCCAATACGCAGGTCTTTAAATCAATCAAAATTTACGATTATTATCCTTTTAATAATTGCTGATTATACAGCACCAATTGGTTAATACCACAAATATAAAACAAACATTTTATTCTGTAATTATATACCACAATAAACAATATAATTTCCAAAATATGTATTAAACAAAGTAGCAACTTGTGTAAATAAATTAATAACTCAATAAAGGAAGACTATTACTAATTTAATAAAAAAATATTTCTAATGTGTGAGTTTAAAGTTTTAATATCTTGGTGAAAATAAAATACGATAATTTTAAGTTTCAAAATAAATTTAATAGTAATTCCACTACAATATTGTTTCGTCACACAGTGACTTCATCAGGTGGATGAATGACTGATATTTTTACAACTGTACAAGATATATATACTAAGCCTAAGATTACAAATTTAAAGAAAGTAAGGGGGAGTTACATATATCTGTATGGTCATTTAATGCTAATCCTAATTTATTATACCTAGCAATTTCTAGAGACTCAAGTAAATTTAGTTTTTTACTTGTATATGCAAGATTTTATAATTATTATTAAAATTGTGATTATTTTCTATACAATGATTAGCAAATGTAGAATCTGATTTCTTATCTCTATAGCTTCTTTGATATTCAGATATCCGTTGAGTAAAGGTTCGTCCTGTTTGGCCAATGTATGACATATTACACTCACATGTTAATTTATAGACACCTGAACTAAGTTTTTTGTCCGATTTGTCCTTATTGTTTTTTAAAAATCTTTCAACTGTATTATTAGTTCTATATGCTATGGCGGTGTTAGAGGATTTTTTGATTAGAGAACAAATTTTATCTGAAGTTTTACCGATGTAAGTTACGGGAGAATAATGTAATGGCTCTTTTATTACTTGTCTAGGATATATTAATGAACGTGTAATTATTTTTTGTTTGTGAAGGAGGATGCTGTTGATAGTATCATAAGAATATCCATTATTTCTAGCAATAGTGTGAATTCTGTCTAATTCTATATCAAAATTAGTTTGATTAAGGGGGGTATTTAAAAGTCTGTGTATCATAGATTCATATGCAGCTAATTTGTGTTTTATAGGATAAAAAGATGTGGCATGTATTGTTGTGTCTGTATGTGTGGGCTTGTGGTAAATGGCAAAATCATGTTTATTAGCGTTATGTGAGATCGTAAGATCTAGGAAATTAATCGAACCATTGTTTTCTAATTCTAGAGTAAATTTAATATTAGGATGAACAGTATTTAAATAATCAAAAAACATTTTTAATTGTCTTTCCGTACCATTAAAGCAAACGAGTATGTCATCAACATATCTAAACCAGTAAATTCATTCCTTAAAAAGGGGGTGAGAGCTAATAGTTTCTTCGAAGCGATTCATGAAGACCTCTGTTAATACGGGACTTAATGGGTTTCCCATGGCTAATCCTGTCGTTTGTGTATAGCATAGGTTCCCAAAGTGGGCGATAACGCCCCCTTGTGGGCGCTGCAGGTCTAAAGGGGGGCGGTAAGAGACCCAGAAAAAAAATGGGGGCGTTGTGTAAAGGCTTAGGGGGCGATTTGTAATTTCATCTAGAATCTAGGAGGACTCTTAGACACCGACTGAGCTCTCGACTCTCGACTAGGGATGGGCGATAAACATCGATGTTCATTGAACATCGATATTTTAGGATCGATGTTCGATGTTTTTGCATCGATGTTTGCAATTTAGATTTATCGATAAACTATCGATGTTAGAAGAAATATAGTGAACATCGAACTTTTAAGCTTGACAAAATGTATTTGCACTAATCACAAAATAAAACAGCGTCCTCTGTTGACAAATACAAAAATGTTTCCAAATTAACAGCTCACATACAGGCTACGAGGATGTAAAATTGTCTACGAATAAAAGAAGTATTTAAATTTCACAGTGCTATATCATATAAATTCGAATATTTCATTTTAGGCTCTTAAATATTACTCAGTATAAATATTTAAATAATATATAATTAAATACATAAATTTATAGTACTTTTAATGTGCAGAATAAAAGTTAAATTATGTATGCATGCAGAATAAGTGAAGGAGGTAAACGTATTTTCATAGAAAAAGAAGGGAGATAGACATTACCGATGTATACTTCTTCGGGAAATTCCCTAGTGCGTACAATCATACACGACGATACACGTATTAAATGCAAGATGACACATCAGAAATATAAAACCATATCCATATGTATCTCGGTATTTGCCAGCGTAGTCAAAAAAAATGCAAGACTATAAAAACCCAAATAAAAATCGTTCTCTTAAAAAGCTTTGATACACGTAAATGTATATATTTTTTAAGTATCAGACGATTTAAGTCATGTGGTTGTTTCATGCGTAATTGCATAATATTGTTTTTTTATATAGTTTTTTTTGAGTAGTTTCTAAAGTTAACTACATATTATAAATGTATATATTTCTTTTATTATTTTTTTTGAATAGTGATATCTTTTATATCATTTTGTTAAGGACGTAAATTAATTAAGTTATAATAAAGTTTTTGTTAAACTGCCAAAAAATAAATCTATAAATATAATTATCGATGTTTAAAAACATCGATGTTTGGTAGTCGATATTTTGCAACCATCGATGTTGATCAACGATGTTAACATCGATGTTTGATATCGATGTTTACCCACCGATGTCCCATCCCTACTCTCGACTACAGCTTGTGAACATCAACTAATATTAATTAAGAGATTGCTCAAACCAACTCGGTTCGATATTTCTCTCCGAGTAGTTCATATATCTGTCCTGTTTTATTGAATAAATAAAATAAAAAACATATCAATCGGTCGCTCCGTTTCGAAACGAAAAGAGACACAAACAAACAAATAAAAAGGCAACTGTATCAATCGGCTGGTTCATAGAATACTTGTTCTTACTTGTTGAGTACGATTGAGCGTCGAATGAGATAAACGAGTTTATGCATGTTTGTCTTATTCCTGTCGGTGCGTGCTGCTTATGCAATCCTATATAAACAACGTAATATTTATTTTATTTTCATTTGCGGTTTCGCGCGTAATAGATAAGCAGTACTTAAGTTCAACACTTATACTTACGTATTTCTCAAAACAAAACAATGTCGGAAGTAAAAAAGAAGAGACGGCAATACTGTGCGGAATATATTAAATTCGGATTCATTGAAAATCCTACAAACCCATCGTCGCCTTTGTGCCTTCTATGCCTAAAAACATTTTCGAATGAAGCAATGAAACCTTCAAGACTTCAAGATCATTTGAATAAAATGCATCCAGATAAGAAAGACAAGAATGTAGCATATTTTCAAGACCTAGAGAAGAAGCATAATACTCGGCCAAGTGTAGCAAAACTCTTTTCGGCGGCTGCTAAGCAAGATGACGACGGACTTCGAGCTTCGTACAACATCTCTTTGTTAATTGCTCAAAAAGGCAAACCACACAACATCGGAGAAGTGTTAATTTTGCCAGCAATAAAGGAAGTAATAACTACTGTGCTTCATAAACCGGCCGCAGATATTATCGGAAAAATTCCTTTGAGTAATAATTCTGTGCAAAGACGAATTGATGAAATGGCCGGAAACATAGAAGAATCATTGTGCAATCATCTGAGGACTAGTCAATTCTCAATTCAGCTCGATGAGTCCACTTTACCAACTAATGAAGCATTGTTGCTGTCTTACGTGAGGTTTATTAAAGATGAGAAAATATGTGAAGAACTATTGTTTGCTAGAAATTTAGAGACCGATACAAAAGGCGAAACCATATTCAATACATTGGAAAAGTTTTGTGATGAGAAAGAGATTCCCTTGAAAAATATTATATCAGTTGCTACGGATGGCGCTCCGGCTATGACAGGGTGCCATAAAGGCTTCATAGCGTACGTAAAAAATAAAATTCCAGATGTCCTTGCTGTACATTGCGTTATTCATAGACAACATTTGGTTGCTAGAAATTTAAGTGAACGACTATTTCAATCACTGCAATATGTCATCAAAGCAGTCAATAAAATCCGTAACTGCTCTTTGAATGATAGATTATTTCATCAGCTTTGTGTTACTAATGACGAAGATTTCAACCGTTTGTTGTTTCATACCGAAGTTCGTTGGCTATCAAGAGGCAATTATCTGACTCGATTTTACAACCTGTTTGACTCTGTGATAGAGTTTTTGGAAACTAAAGATACAGAATTGCGCAACAAGCTCATTACATCAAAAAATGATATAGCTTACATGACAGACCTGTATAAATTGTTCAACAACATGAATCTCCAACTGCAAGGCGATGAACTAAATTTAATTAAAACAAAAAATGTCGTTGCTGCTTTCGCAGCCAAACTGCTTCTACACAAAAAGAATATGGGCAGACGTGAGTTTCATAATTTTCCGAATTTATCAGTATCCTGCAGTAACGACGACTTGTTTGCCTACTGCCAACATTTGGAAAAGCTCCACATTGACTTCACCGAACGATACCAGGATATTTTGAACTTGGAAATACCAGACTGGGTGTTGGATCCGTTTTCAAATGTCAACACAGCAATATCACCACATCTGGAAGAAGAACTTATAGAATTGACAACGAACGAGGAAATAAAAATCAAGTTCAAAAATGGCTACCAAGAATTTTGGCTACAAAAACCGATCCCGCAATTGTACCCTGGATTGTGGTCAATCATTCAACGATTCTTGATAGCATTCCCATCGTCATATTTGTGTGAACGTGGATTTAGTGCTGTAGCAACGCTGCTTACTAAAAAGAGAAATCGTTTGCATGTTATCGAACGTGGTGACTTGCGGCTGTTCTTGAGTAAATTGGAACCTGATATCAACAAACTTATTAAACAGCATCAGATTCATCCTTCACATTAGTTTTTATATTAGAATCGATTATGTTTGTTTTATTTTGAATTTTGAATAAAAGATACTTTGTCTGAATACTATAAAGTTGCGTTTCAATAATCATTCTCATTGGCAGGTGTAGCCCGTAAAAGTTAACTTGAGACCTGAGCGCCGTTGTGTACTACCTACTACGCTCAGGTCTCAAGTTAACTCATTCATTCTAAACGAGACTTTTACTATAACCCATAGTAAAAGTCTCGTTTAGAATGAATGTTTAATCTCCGCTAATATAGCTCACAATAATTAATTTAATTTGAAGTTATAGTGGTTTTTGAGTAGGTGAAAAAATGGGGGCGCTAAAAAATAATTTATTCTCAAAGTGGGCAGTAGGCAAAATAAGTTTGGGAACCACTGGTGTATAGTATTCATGGTTAAATTGAAAATAATTTTGTTCAATACAAATGTTAAGTAGATCTAAGATTTCATCGAATATAACGGGATTCGTGTGGTATTGATGTAGTTTTAATTTGATAATGTCAATTACTTCATTAGTTGGGATGTTAGTGAATAGATTACAGACATCAACAAGTGTCCCCCTTATCAATTAATTATTTAATATCTTGTATAAAAACCGTTGTTTTGAACGCATTCTTGTAGTCTCTCAGTCATAGAATTAACCAGATGTTCGCAATATTCACGACCACGCAATCGGTCCCATACTTCCGTCACATTTCGAGTTAAATTTTCTACATTCTTACATTTCTGTTAGCATCATCTGACCAATTGCGGACCATTAGACCCCAGAGGTTTTCAATTGGGTTAAGATCCGCCGATCGGGCAGGCTATGGTATAACATGAATTTCTTCATGATACGCAAACCAATTTCTTACGATGTTCGCAGTATGGATGGGTGAATTGTCTTGAACAAAATATATGGGACCATCAGGAAAAAAAAGTACGGGCACTTGGTAGCAAAATATCTTCTAATAAGGCAACGTAGTCTTCGCTGGTAAATCGGCGCTGAAGACGTACTAGTTCTCCAGGCCCAGCAGCACACATCCAACCCCAAAATGCACATCTTATTCGACCACTTCTTCGAGTAGGCTCAACATGTTCGGGTTGATATCTTGTTAAATTAGGTCGCCATAGAACTTTGCAGAATCTTCAGAGGTTGAAAACATCTTTTCATCACTAAATATTACGTTATGCCAATCTCTGTTTAAATTGTCTCTCGCAAAACGTACTCTAGCTTCCGCGTGTTCGTTCGTCAGTTCTATTTTTTGCGCTGGTTTTCTACACAGGAGACCTATTTTATTTAACTGGCATTTTATTGTAACATTTGAGCAACCCAGCCCAAGTTGTTCTTTGATCTTTTCTGTTGTAGTGAAGGGATTTGTCAATACCCACTGTTCTATTTGAGCAATTTGGTGCTGACTTAAACAAGGTTTCCGGCCGGTACGTGGCAAATTCCGAAGTGGTCTGTCTTCAACATTGTTGTTCCGGTAACGAGAAATCCAACGCTGAATTTGTCTTGTCTGTAAATGTAACAAACTAATGAACAAAGGAACTGTCGGTTTCTATGACATTTGCTTACCGATTAATCCACTTCATCCGCATTTTGTTGCTTAGTGTAACCACATTGCCAAAGGGCAATAATTTTACCCCTTGTTTCTAACGACGTTTCACGACGCTGATTTTCAGGCATTATTATTTGCAAATAACTGTTGCGTTTTCGGGTTCGCAATAAACAACTCGTGCAAATGTTTGAAACAGTCTGTATATTTACACACTTAAAACTACTACGAATAAATTAACACACGTATTTATTTCTTTATTGCACTGTAATAAAAACTGCACCGCTCTATTTATATTTATTTTAAACTGTTCGAATATTACTGAATGAATGAATTCCTTATCCCACCGGCGGCATTTATATATACGTGCAGACAAAAGGTCTAGAAAGGTGCGAGCGAACTCTGAGTAAGCTCGGGAGTATACTAGAGGAAAATGCAGACTGTCTGTCGCTTAAGCATTACATATATGTGGATGATTTATGACTTTATTTACGGTGCGTCGCGGCAATGTTTACTCTTCTATTTTTTTGTGGACTTGCTTTCGTTACAATACGTTAATCATAACTATTACTTGCTTAAGGAACTAAGAAATAAAGCAGAACGGCAAACTCTTGGTTGTTGTGATAAGTAGTGAGAACTATGAATTATTGTCGAGGCGGCGAGAATTGATACCCGGTGAGAGGAAGAAATTAGGCGAAGTTTGTGACATAACCTTTCCCCTTCATATCACTACAAACCTTCTCCTCTTCTTCTTTCGGCGGTTACGTCGGCAGAATGGAATTCGTGTTTACTTCTTACTTCTTTAATTAAAATAATCGTAAAAATATACCATACTTATATGATTATATGAATTTCTAGCTTTCAGTTACTGGTTTTTTACCCAAACAAAGATTTAAGTCTCGACTCGTTTCGGGATTTCGTAAGTGCTCTCCGGGAATTCTTTACATTTTAAAGTAGATATACTATTCGCGCACGCCGATATATTGGGGAGACATGAGTTCTGAATGTGACTGTACATAAGTTCTCACGTATACCAGTACCAGCAAACGTAATAATTAAAATATTGTGGTGAATCTTATTAAATATTTTACTGATGTGGGTTACACCACATCATCGTCTATTGATTTTACTATACAAAGTCAGCTGTCTTGTCGATATTTAGTACAGAAATCTGAAGAAATAGCAGTGATAGGGAGACAACTGTACCCGATGATCCATGTGTTACGATTTACATAATTAAAATTATGTTGATTGTAATGACTGGAAGTGTATAGTCTACACTTCAATAAATACAAACTATTTCTGCACCGTGCCATCATTGAAGAGATCGTATACCAAAGAGTGTGTGTGTTTATGAAAAGGTGATGGCATTACATAGACAAAAATAGACAAGGCTGATTCATTTATTATCGGTGATATGCTAGGTTTCTGAAAATATATCACCAATAATAAACAAATCAGTCTTGTCTATTCTTGTCTATGTAATTGCCCCACCTAAACTAATTCATCAGCCGCCACTGGACACAAGGCAATATTCACTATTATGGTGCAAAGCTATATAACCACCTGCGAGAAGGCAGCAAACTTAATAGAATATGCCTCTCAATGGTTTTACGAGTTTTTAATATATTTGTAGTATATAGTACCGGCTAATGATAGCATTGACATTTCTAAAATATTTATATACTTGATAATAATAAAACTGCTCTGCTATTATTATTATTATTAGTGAATAATTTGATTAATCACCAAAGCAGATATATATAGGAAGTATAGAAAACCAATAAATTATTTAAAAAATCTGTTCTTCGGAGCGGCACAAGAAAATTAATTTAGTTTTTGTTTGATTTAAATTTAGGTACACAATATTTAAGCTTTTATTCCTCTTGAAATTAATGAGAAAGCTCCTTGCGTTTAAAAAGATTTACAAAATAAATTAAAAATTTTGTTGCTTTCCTTATTCATTCTTTTTCTACATTATTCTCCTTCACGTCAATTACGAAATATTTTACTGTACGTTCTGCATAATGGTTCGTTATTAAAAATACTCCGCAGTCGACAACGTTCTTAATGTAAAGCTTTTAATGCCTGCCCATTTAATTACTTGAACAAAAGATTAATGAAAAGAGAGGCAAGGCGGCCTTGCCAGTAATATACAAGAAATAATTGTAATAGAAATTAATTAATTATTTTTCGATCAGCGAAGCTTCAGTTGATTAAAGTTCAAACACTTTTGAGCCGCATTATTATGTATAAACTGCGCAAATACGATTATTAATCGTTATGTGTAATGTTATTTTGTAGTCTTCAAGGAAACAAATTTAAAACGCGTTCTAACATGCCTGACGTAATTGATTGAGCTGCCTATTTAAAAAGCCCCAAACAAAAAAGTGTACTGTTTGTGAAAGTTTTCTAATCAATCCCGAAATTGTATAGTGTTTAGATGTAATTGAAGAGTAGCCACTACTACTGCTGGGACATTTACGAACTCAATTCTGTGTTGATGATTGGGAAGAATTATCGGTTCAACAACTCAAAGGTTTGAAATCTGTACAGAACAGTGGCGCAGTCAGAATTTTGTATTAGGGGGGGGGGGGGGGGTTAAAAAAAAATATTAAGCGTATTAAAGCACCAAAATTTATAATAAAACTCAAAACGCAACGTACATATAAAGTATATTTTAAAAAAATAAACAAAAAAACCGTCATGTAGTGATAAACATGTAAAATACATTTACAAATATAAATGACAATAAAAAAAATTGAGTATACTCATCAACTAAAAACAAGAGGCGAGAAATACATCAACATAGTAAATGTTATTAAAATTGATTTATAAGTAATACTAAAATAGCCAAACCGACGAGATTGCAGAGCTAAGACATCATGAACTTCATCTTCCAGAATAGAAATATCAGTATGTATATACATCAAAGCTAGGCCGTTTAATCTATCGTCCCCAGTAGAATTTCGCAAATAATTTTTTAGATATTTTAGGAATGAAAAAGATCTTTCACAAGAGCATGTGGTGACTGGTAAAGTTGCCATTATAACTAAAAGTTCATAAATTGTGGGAAACAAATTTTTATTACATCTTTCCAAAGCCTCAATCGCACTTTGTGGCTTTTCTGCTTTATTTATAATAAACTGGACCCAAAGTGTAACTTCTCCCATAGCACTAGAATCATCCAATTGATAAAATTCCAAAAGCTGTTGGGTGGAATTTAAAATATCTTTAATGTCTAAATTATTATTATTGCATAAAAGTTTTTGCAAAGGTTCAAGTCTACTTTTGTGCTTAATAAATTTTGCATTTATTGCCTGTATTGTTTGGTCGAGAAACGGAATATAAATAACCCTGCGGTAATAATCTTCTGGCGATGAACTAGGAACATTGTTTCTGTGAGTTTGCCGATTAGTGGTTCGAGGTTGTAACATTGTAATGTCAAACGCGTCACAAATAGTTTTGGCGTCCTGATAAATATCTGAAAAAAACTTCTCGTCGTCTTGTCTCATTTTTTTTAAAGATTCATTGACATTATCAGCTGACTCAAGAGCTAAACTCAGGTCCAAATTTGGGGTCTGTAGGTACTTGCTCAGTGGCAAAGTCAGTGGAAAATACAGCTTTTATCACAAAAGTACATAAAAGAAAGCCACATTGACAAATTTCCGACGAAAGTAATTGAGCGTCAGTTGCCGTTTTTTATCGGTCCATTTGGCAATCTCAAACAAGGCATTTATTATTGGTTCGAGAAGAGAAATGAATGCAGTCACGGCGTCATCTCTCTGAATCCACCTGGTGGGACATAATCTTTTAAGTTTTTCTATTTTTGGTTTTTCGAGTAATTTACTGATCTCATTTTCCAGTACGCGTTGTCGTTTTGGAAAATTAAAAAACTTATAAATTGTTTCGATAGTACCCAGACAGTTCCGTACTCCTGCCACTGAACATCCATCAGAAAGTGCTAAATTAAAGCAGTGCGACGATCAATGAACGTAAAGGGCTTTGGGATAGCTCTGCCGAACAATGGCTTGTGCTTCACTAAGGGCACCACTCATTGCACTAGCTCCATCGTATCCTTGGCCAACAAGATTTTTTACGTCTAGCCCTAAATCTATCATGGCATTGCAGATGCTATTTGCTAAACCAGCGCCTGTACCATCAGAAACAGGAATAAACTCTAGAAATTCCTCCCTTATCATGCCATCTTCCACAAATCTTACACATAATGACATTTGAGTAGTACCACTTATGTCGGTGGTCTCGTCGCATAAAAATGAGAAGTATTTTGCAGCATTTACTTTGTCAACAAGCTTTTTTAATAAAATCGAATTAAACGACGAGGTTATTTCGTTCGGTATTTGCCAGCTGATATAAGTTGCATTAGCACCTGCTGTGCTTAAGTGTTTAGCCAAAATTTGATTTCCTGCCTCGATTCGAAATTTGAGCAAAGACCGAAAATTGCCCTCGCCTTTTACTGGAGGTTCATTTATATTAAGGTCCAGAGTCACGGTGACCTCGAAATGACTTTCCTAATCGAGCAAGATACATCGCAGTTTTAATTATGGGTTTTAGGCTTTCCCGATTACTAATTATTTGATCTTTTCGTTGTTTGTCAATTTTTAAAACAACATTTTCAGTTTTTCTCATCATAATATCTAAAAAATTAGCTGCTCGTTCGAGACAATTCTTATGATACAAATGATTTTCATGATTTCTGAATTCTTCTCTGGCGTCCTTCCATTTTTTAAACGGAGTTTTAACCAGTTTGCCGGCCTTACTGGCTTGTTGCCCGACAACAGTGGAAAATAACGAACAATACTTGCAGAACGCAGAATCTAAAGAAGGGGAGTAAACTAGCCACCTCCACTCATCAAGCCATTTTATCTGAAATTTTAAGTTTCTGGGTCCTGACGATGGAAATTTAAAAGACAGATCCGGTGACCAAGGTTTTTCTAAAAGTGTCTGCTTTGTAATATCGTTGATTGTTTTTCCTACATACGACCAAAAATCAAGTACCCAATTGTCTTCGTGTAACTGTCGCTCACCAATATTTTTAGATGTTGAAGGCTCTTTTTCATTTGTTTTATTACTTGTGGAGCTAGTTAAGTCTGACGTAACCTGAAAGAGAAAAATGCTTTTGATTTTTACGTTTTATTTGACTTTTTATTTAGACTTTAGCCCGTATAATCCAAAAATATGTATTCCAAATATCGCAAAAGATCTTTTAAGAATTTTTAATCTAAAAGAAATTGATTATTTCAATTCAAAAACAGCATTTAAATCGGTAAATTTGTTTAAAAAATAACAGGCTGTGTTGAGAAAATGAAAAATGTTTGTGTATATCCATGAAATAAGTCTATTTGAAACTAAAATGCGACATTACAGAAACATGATAAAGTTTTAGCTACTAAAAACCAAAGATAAGTTGGAAAACTTACTTCTCAGAACGTGGGAAGAATGTGAGAGCGCTGGTGGTCAGTTCGTACCACCATTTTTCGTATTTTCTCGGTCCCGAATGAATGACAGACTTATGATTAATGCTCCAAATGAAAGTGTAAGTGAAGCTCAGCCGAACGGTTGGATGAATGCCGAATTATTTTTGGATTGGATGCGTCACTTTGTGAAATATTCAAACCCCACAGCAGAGAATCCAGTTCTCTTGATTCTTGACGAATATGCTAGTCATAAAGACTTAGATACCAATGATTTTGCCAGGAAAAATCATATACGCATGCTGAGCACCCCACCTCATACGACCAACAAGCTACAGCCACTTGATCGTACGTTCATGAAGCTTTTCAAATCTGCTTACAATGATGCATGTGTATCGTGGATGAGATCAAATCCTGCCATAAGATTCAGTGAATACGAGATTGCAAGGCTTGTTGCTTCTGCTTTTACACGAGTTTCTCGAATGGATATCGCAGTTAGTGGCTCCCGCTGCACAGGCGTTCACCCCTTTAACAGACATGTATTCACCGATATAACGTTACAGAAAGTCAATCAATATCAAAACCATCGCTTTCATCTTCCCAACTGTCAGAACCGAAACCCTCAATTTCTTCTCAAACTACCGCTACTGACGCCGAACCACAAATTGCCTCTCCTCAGCAATCCAAATGTTAAACAAAAGCTGTCATTGAGCAATCCGCTGACAATTTTGAAGCTGTAATGGCAGAACTCTCACCGGTTCCTGATGCTCCGGAGAGAAGATCTACTGCACGACGTCGTAAAGCTGAAAGAAGTGAAATAATAACAAGTTCTCCATACAAAATGATCATGGTAGAGAAAAGAACTACTAAAAGAAATCTTGAATCAGCTAAGCAAATAAAGAGTTTGCTTTCAGGAAAATATGTTAGCAAGAAAGGTAAACGTTTGGTTTCAGGAAGAGATGTCAGCAAGAAAGACAAGACAGATAAAAAACGAAATCCTGATTCCTCCCTGCAGACCGATTGAGGAATGAATGAAATATGAGTACTAGTCGATCAGATCCGTCAATGCAATTTTACACAAGTTGGTACCGCAATAATTTTACATAGATTATTTCACGAGGTTCATCATATTCGTGTTGCACATTTTTGAAGAAACCTAGAACTTTTTTGTATTCGAACTTTTGATCCAGAATTAATCATAGAATCGTACTACTTTTTCTACCAATGAAAACTCTAAATTTACAATTTGAAAAATTCAAGCTTAGAAATAATATATAAAATCGGTTTTAAGTATGTAATTAGAAAAATTATTGTGTCGTTATCCAGCTAGTAATCAGAAGAAAGTGCAATAATATTCATTTTAAACCATAAATTATAAGAATTCATTTTGGTGGTCCTATTACTATATTTAATATATATGGTGACGACACATCGATTGTCCTTTCTGCAAATAATCAGGAAGATCTGCAAAATCCAATGAGATTAAGCATTAAACAATTTGAGAAGGGAGAGATTAATGCTGAATAGTGACAAGACCATATGCATATGTTTTTCTCAGCGTAAACGTATTACTTGCGGCACACAAGGTCATGTTGACTCCGTATGTTAAATTAAACAAATCATACTACGCGGTACTAAAGCTTAGGTTATGCTTAAATAATGACGGCCTATTAAGTAAGTACTGGGCTTCTGTTCATTCCACACTATCTTATGAAATAGGAAATGACTAGGAAAGCAAGTCGTTAATTAAATAGTTTTATTGCTGTTATATTGATTAAATGTAGCAAATTAATAACAAAAATGATAATTAAGAAAGCATGTCATTTAAGTAGATTCATTGGAAGATCTTTGATTTATCAAAAACGAAATAACACTTCATTATAAGGCCGACAATAGGGTGGAACGAAAAAATCAACTTCTGATTTTTACACAAATATACATATATACATTTATACGTGAATGTATATGCAATGCAAGGGTATACACAACATACACCGTTCATTACTAGCAATTGACGTACAGACACGTGTTTCGGCCTTAAAGGCCTCTTCAGGACCTGCTAGCAATGAACAAATATTTAGATCGTTATATATGACGGCTAGCATCGACAAATGTCCGTGAGAATATGACAAATGTCCGTGTGAAATAAAAAGTTTCAAACAGGCATTATAATGTGCATAGAAGGATAAAATAGTTTTACTATTGCATCTAGTAGCCACTAGATTTATCTTTAAGATACCCTGGAAAACTTGCTCACTCGAGGTGATTGAGATTTGCCAACCGCATGCTTAGATAGTATGTGGCAACTGAAAATTCTACTGAAAATCTTAAGACTCTGGCTGAGTACATTGTGTATTCAATGGTTAGGTTTAATATTAAGTTAAAACCTTCATGTACTTATGGTACCAAACATCTGTTTAACCTTATCTCAAATTCACGATATCTCTCCGACGATCTCAAGAACATTATAGACCAGGCTATTCAAAGAAATGAGTACCTTGCTGCCTCCTACAAATCTCCTTTTATCCATGCTATATGGTGAACGCAAAATTTAAAGAGAACTTGGTTTACGACGTGATTTAAAAGCAGGAACGGAAAGTAGAGGCGGAATTAGAAAATTTAAAGTTCGAAAGATAAACTTCGACACAAAGGATTACATCGACATGATCTCATGGCCTGAAAATGTCGTAACTGAACCCCCTTGTTAAAAGACGTTTCCAGTTACTCTCTTCAAGATTTTATAGGGAAGGAATCTGAAGCTGAACCAAATAGTAAAGTGGACCCGGTTATTGACTTTCCCCGGCGTCCTTGTCACACGTAAGCAGTGGAAGGAGCTATGAAACTGGTGACCGAATCGGCTCAAAATATCTGTGGTTCAATCGCAAGAGAAGGATAGATAGGTAAGAGCAAAAACTGACTCACGTACGAATATGCCAAAATTTAATGCAAAAAACAGTTTAATGTGGCAATGAAGTAGAAACAAACATTTTGGAGCTGTAACATTTGTAATCATTAAGGACACAGAAGTAAGAAATACAAAATTAGACATTACAAAATATTTTTTTTATTGTTATTATATTTTGTAATTCATAATTCTAATGCTTATATAAGTATTTAAAACCATCTTTTGTAACATTATATGTACGAAAAACTCATAAAAAGTAGTTTATCAAAGTTTATAATTTTGCAATTTTTTCAAATTTTTGACGAACTTTAAGCTTTTTGCGGCACTTCAAGGTGTTGTAGTATTGCAACGATTTTTTTTTTTAAATTCTTTTTGAACCTAAAAGGCAACTTTTCCCCACTATTACCAAACTCAAATCTAAAAAAATAATTAAAAGGCCATTTGTGATCCACCTTAGCCGACAATACCGAGGTATATGTTTAATGACAAATGATTTGTAAAACATAGAAAGATATACACACGAATTAAAAATGAAAATGTAAACATTTAGGGTTAACGTTTTATATAATTTCATAGTCTAATCTACGAAGAGAATATTTATATTATATATTTTTACATGACGTGTTCGGTGTAACACAGTAAGGGGAAAATTAAATTTACAACTATATTTGGTTACTGGAACTGTAAATGTATGGATTAATCTACAAGACGAAACATGGTACTGATAATTAAATGTATTAATAAATCGAAATATCGAGAACCGTAAAATTTTGAACATGTCAACCTTTTTAATTAAATAGCTTTGTCGTGCTTTTCGTTATGACGGTTCTTCACTGAGTTTGACGAGGGTTTCTTACCGACGCAACTGTATATACATATATATCATAGGGTACCCTTTACTCTCTCCCTAAAAATGAACGAGATCCTGATAGTCACGGGCTAGAAACAATGCCATTAATCATTTTATCGCTGAGGAAAGTTAATTTTAACAGTTAGCCATGTCCGAAATTTCACAGAGTAACCTTTGATATTTAACAAAATCTAAAAATCTGTCGCCCATCGCTTTCCCATCTTTTTTCCCTGTTTTCTCTATTCAACTGACGTGAAGTGTCAGTATGCAATCTCCGCTACCTAATCATCTACTTGATTTTTCAACGGAACCTGACAGATTTGTCAATATAGTATATTAATCTTTTTTTACAGTTTGATTAATAGCTACCACGTCAAGTAAAATGTTTAAATTGTCATAAAAACAAAGAAACATTATAATGAATGATACTCTGTGTCATTTACAAAACGAGGAAATATACAGGTGTACCACTTAAAACACCCAGGTTAAATATCTCGGAAACGGATAAAGATATTTGAATTTTGTAAAAAGTAATAAATAATTGACCTGGGAGTTTTAAGTGGTACACCTGTATATCAAAAAAGAAATTAATTGTGACTAATTATTTAAAACTTTTCCTACGTTTATTTCTTTGATGGAATAAGTAAATGTCATCAACAATATGCTTTTATGCAATTTACAAATATGTTGTGGTTCATTCACGATTTAGTAATTTTTAGAGGAATTTTTAGGTACTAGCTCTTCAACGAATATTTTAGTGCCTTATGTAGGAAGTGTCCAATGTATATCATAGTTTATCATGTTTAGCAATACGTGTTAACTTGTTGAGGACCTTTGACTTATACATCACATAATTGTTCTTGCATTGATATGGTATTTGTGGTAAACAATTAATTTAAGTTTCATCTCCGAAACAAAGTGGGATCATTGCAGAAATGCTATTAAAGAATTCTTATGGTAAAAGAGGTATGTAAGGTTAAGCAATTTAAAATGGCAGTAATCTTGTGCATCTGAAATGAAATAATTCTGACCTTATTTGATATATGCTTTAGGACAAGGAGTAACTAAGTGACCCTTAACTATTTCAACATTTTTCGTTAATTTATTATTAATTAAGAAGTCTAATATACAAAGAAAATATAACGATATTACATTGAATTGTATTGGAAGCTATAAGGGGGACGTTAAAATTTGAAATAGTATTCAGTAAAACCTTCAAAATAGCGATTACCTAATAAATAGAAATTAAAATGTATAGTTAGAGGAAGATGTCTGGTTTCAAGAGCCTAAAATTAAAGCCTCTAAAACACAACAATTTAAAATATGTAATTTGTGTTATTAATATAGGTGTGAGAAAAACATATTGGGTAGACTAGATGTTCGGTTTAATAGGGCAGACAAGTTTTGTGTAGCTCGACATATTTTAGACACAGGCCATGATATTCCAGCAAGCAGCCTCAAACTTATAAAAGATGTCTATAATTATAAAGAATTAGATAGTTATGAGAGTATATAGTATATTAAGTTTGACGAAATTAACGGTACAATGATCAATAGAGTTAATGATGTTAGTAATAGCTTCGGTGCAGGTATAAATACGTCACAATACGTCATCCCTGTACAATTAAAATAGGTGCTGGTCTGTATACGCTACGGTGTACAGACAGCGCGATTTTTATTAAACATTGCTACTGATGTTGACAACATATTTGTCAAAATGCATATCTAGTTTTCTGTGCATTAGTGTGGTAAAGGTGTCATTTAGGGTACTTTGATATGTATGAAGCCACAGTCTTAGTTAAGTTTCTCATGTTTTAATTACGAATCATCCTTAACGGCTTATATTATAGTAAGACACATATGGTAGAGATGTAAGATCAAGTTCTACCGGCGACAAAATCTTTATAATTTAATTTTCCCCGTTGACACTTATCAGTGTCAACTGGGAAAAATACAATTTTTCATCATTCTTATGCACTGCGAAAAATGTCTCATTCCTTTAAATTTTTTTCGTAGGTTCGGAAAATCCTTAATTATACACACATGCCGATCTATTTTCTACAAACACATACAAATCACAAAGTACCAATTTATCTGCAGATGAAGTTACTTTTGCGACTTACGACTACTGCCGTTTAATTAAGTGAAAAATTAATTGCCAATGCTAATTTGCGAGACGTGGACGCGTTTCGATTTATTTGATCACATCAACGCGTTCTGCAATGGCAATTTTATATCTTATTAATCACATAGAAGTCTACATATACATATGCACTTATATAATAATATTTTAAAGATCATTTAGAAATATATATTCCAGCTTAAAATTCAATGGTAACAACAAGTTAATATAAACCGCTCACAAAATATATTAGTCCAATTTTCACATCTAATATGTATCTTAAAGTCTGTTATTGTCACTAAATTACATGTCTGTAGAAAAGAAGTGAAAATAGACCGACGTGTGTGTAATGAAAGATGTTTCAAATTCCCGAAAATCTCATGCACACAAACATACAAATGTTTCATTTTCTTAAATAAGGCGATACCATACGCCTGTAATTTCTAATCTATCTTTCTTAAGACTATATGAGACGTTAAAATGATTCATGCTGATATCCCCGCTGTGGAGCAGATGGTTACCTCGCAGGGTCCAGCAAACCTCTGAGACATAAATTTGAACCTTACGGTGAATTATTTTATATATATTTATAACGTGATTTTGCTAATTAGCAATATCAATGTCGATTGGGAACATAATTTTCAATAATTCATATATTTATTAAGAATATCAATATTTTTAGATTTTATAAGAAAAACATACAGTTATTATTACATTTTGTAATATATATTTTCTATAAAACATTGCCCAATTAACAAGCTTCAACGTCTAAGTAAATAAAAATTGTTGGGATAAATAGTAACAAGTAAAATTTAATACATTTCAAATATTTGAAATATATTTGTTTAATGTATTTTGGTGTAAAAGGTTCAGAATAACCGGGGAATTAATATAGGTGACCAGATACACCTTCTCTATTATTAGAACATGCATATAGTTACAAATACACACATAGAGGCCTACATGTACATATGCACTTATAGAACAATATTCTAAAGCTTATTTAGAAATATATTTCCAGCTTAAAATTCAATGATACCAACAACTTCATATAAACCGCTCACTAAATATATTAGTCCAATTTTCACATCTAATATTTATCTTGAAGTATGTTATTGTCACTAAATTATCATATTTTTTCCAAGAAAAACACCCAATAACTGATTAGTATTAATGGGATTTGTTACAATTAATTATTCAATGAATTGCACTTTGGAAGAGTTTTGATGATTGTGTCAAATTACAATTATTATGCATTAGCGGTCCATAAGAAAATCACACCTATATAGTTTGATCCTATTATCGCTAATAAATAAGTTAGTCATTTTATGCTATACGCTTATTCATTTTTTAATTAAATGTAAACATTCATTAGGAAGTTTATTTTGGACAGACTACTTTGCACGATCTAATCCAATGAGAAACGGACTCGTACATTTACAAATGAATTCCTAGTTGTTTGTGATGCTTTTAACGTGAACGATATCATTCATAAATTCCGTTTGTATAGGACTGGTATCCTATTTCTTCTGTTTCGTATTCGCTATCCATTACAAATCACAAAATGTATTTATTTGTGCAGAAAAGAGTTACATCGTCACGGGAATCCGCCAGATTCATCTCGTCAAACGATAACTTTAAGCACTTTTAGATTCGAGAGAAACACAACGTAATGCATTTTATCATTGCGAAAGACGCCCATAAATTATTCATGAACATTATGGAATTTACGAACAGAATCATTTTTAAAATTGGATTTTTCCACTAGTTTATATTACAATTAATACCGGAACCCGATTACCTGATACAATAATATTGTAAATATAAGTTAGAAGTATATTTCCAACTTCAATGTCAAAACAACTTAACATAAACCCTTGATTAAATACATTATTATAATTTCTACAAGTATTATTTACCTCAAGGCTTTTAATGTTATTGTTAGTAAATTATCATATTTCGTACTAATGAAACTACCGAATGATAGATTAATGTTAATGGCATTTTTTACAATTATTAACTAATTAGTAAATTACACTTTGGAAGAATCTTGATGGTTTCTTAGGGAACCAAATTAAAAGACAAATCCTAATTAAATTTTTCGAAGAATTTCATTGAACGAATAGTAACTATATTCGTTCAAAACATCGCTTGTTTTGTCTGGCGCAGGAATCGGACCAAACCGTTAAATATTTCTTGTCTCTGATCAGTTCTTCATTATATTTCACAAATGTGGACAACACACTTATAACTTCTCGAAAACCTCTGCTTGACACATCTTCCGTCCATTTTCCCCATTTGTTGAAATAGAATCAATTTTCAAATTGTAGAATCACATCTGTCAAAGCTAAAAGGCCTTAGATGTGATTACCCTTGGTAACGGCGTGGTCTGCTGTAAATCGACTGTACCTTAGGATTTTTAACTGCGCTTTTTCTTTTCTGTCAAGTCGTTGAAGCTGAAATGCTGTCTCAATAAAAACATTTTCTGCTGCTTGTTATCTTCTTCACACTTTTCAAGATAAAGGCTGTGCATTTTGCAAATATCTAACTTTGGCGATAAAAGCAACTTGTGCGGATTTTTATGACAGGATTCGACTGGTATATTTACCTCGAGAATCAAGGACCGGTTGAAAGACCCATCTTTACTTATTTTTGAATTAGTCAACTTTTTCTTTACCAATACCATACAGAAAGCAAAATGCATTTTTACAAATCTGGTAGGAACTAAAATTACAGGTAATTTTAAATTTGTATGAGGCAGTTTTTGTGATTTTGTATTAGTACGTTGGCGCTGTACAGGGTACAATTCTGTACTTTTAAAAAGTAGCTCAGTTTTACCATTTACATCTAACTTCTATTACCTATTCCAGGTAATAGGGGTATTCATTCCTAATATCCCGTCGACTGTGGGCATCAAACTTTTGGTCGCATTTTTCAGTACACAATAGCCCAAAATGTGGTTGTTTTGCCAATACCACATTTTGTTTACATAAAACATATTCCTTACTTCTTTCGCATTCAAGAGCTGTTTTATTCCTTTTCCAATTACTTGCGTCTTCTGAATTATTTTGCAAATACCATTTCGCCATTTTCTGCAGTGACGCGAGCTTCTGCTTCATTGTGTTTTGGTTTCATTTTCTTTCTCATAGTTTTGTACTCACGTCGTCTTTGGTTTTGAAATTTTCAGTTAATCCTCATCTGAAATACGAATACATAAACATTACATATACATAGAACGAATAAATTAACTGTAGCAGATACATAATATTTAAGATTAATTTGTATTAATTGTAAAATTCAAACTTACATACTCCTACCTCTAAACAGTTCAGGCTCAAGTTTGAAAGTTTCGCTATCGGAAAATTCGAACTTAGAACCATGTTTTGGCCTCTGGACAACATATTAGTTAATTCACTTTTGTATAAACATTGCAAACGACTAATGCTATTATAACAAAACGTTGACTTCTGAGGTTATGTTGTGAATACTTCCATGACATTCCAATGAATGAAGGTGTTAAGTGAATATATGGCTTCATTCACTGAAAATTAGACCTGAGAGTATGTATATAACTTCTTCGTCCATGGCTATTTTTTATGAATATTCGTCGGTATGGTCTAAATTAAAGGTACAGATTAAAAGAAAACCTTGCCACCATCCTCATGGTTATTTTCACCTACAAACTTAACCTATAGACTTTATTTTTGCCACTTCACATCTCCAATGATTGACGAAAACCACACCAAAACCAGCACTAACACAGAAATTAACAGACTATCAGATAAATGCGAAATAAATTAGCTCTCCTGTAAAAAATATGAATGAAAAGGTAAGTTAAGTTCATTTTATATCAAAAATGTATTGATAATTATTGAGACTATTATATTACTAGGTTATCTTGGTTACTCATACTACGTTACAAAATTATAATTCAAGTTTATTTTTGAACATAAATAACTATTTTGTTGCAATTATATAAAAAAAGATATGCCGTTTGTGTGTGTGCGATTGCCAGATCTTCAGATTCTTTATTATTTGCATATAGTGGACATTCCATTGATTTTTTAGTATTGGACAGATTGCTTATTGTATACACATAAAAATACGGTGTTGGATCCAACACTTTTTTAACTCCGTCTAGTTGTTCCCTCACGTCCATTTATACAAGTTGTTGGAATCGACGGAGTTCATTTTTTTCGGTGTTGTTTTAGCTACATGAAGTTGTTAGATTTACATGCAGACGGTGTTAAGGTGTTTCCGCGGCAGTGTTGCAAAGTTATTGTCGTAGTGTTGATATTTCACATTTATAATGTTGAAAATTCATTTTAGTAGTGTTGAAATTTCAGTCTGTCGATGTTAGAAATTCACTGAACCGTGTTAAACATTCATGGGATCGGTGTAAGTTCTTCACTGTAACAGTGTTACATATTCATTGCTTCGTAGTTAGAAATTCAGTATAACAGTGTTGAATTGCCATTCTATGTGTGTTGGAAATTCACTGTGACAATGTTAATAATTTACTGGTTTCCTGTAGAGCTTCACTGCAGCAGTGTTGGACTTTAATCTCCTAGCTGTTAAAATTTCTCTGAGACAGTGTTAAAATTCCATTGACACAGGGTCTTTTTCATTGCAAATCAAGACAGTTATACTAAGCTCATATTGTTCAAATGTTTATATAACTGTATTACGGAACTGAGGGATGATGAATAACAAAAAACAATGTCATTATACATTTTTTATTATCTCAATACATTTTAATTATAATATTATATACTTAGTAATATTATATAATTTGATACTTATTTACTATTTACTTGAGGATTATTATATGGCGAATGATGTTCATACGCCAGCAAATGTGGCAGATTTTCTAAGCATACCATACATATATCTTTTGTTTCATCTTTTATTATTTTATAAGCTTGAAAATTTTCACAGTATTTAATAGTTTTGTAACATATACAAACAAAGTAATATTTTGAATCACCATGAAATATGACCTCAATTTTTGCAAATGTTGGAATTTTATTATGGTTTATAGCAACTACGATATAAAAGCTTTTGTTGTATCTAATACTATTGAGTTCTAACCATTGCGTGAATACGATGTTCTTTTGATTAATATTTAATTTATCTAGCCATGTTTCATAAGTTGATATTTTTATGGAATGGTCTATTGGACCTGCAAGAAATTTATTGCCTATAACTTTATCGCGCCAAATATTTGACCAATACAATTTTTTTAACAAAAAGCGTACTTGCCTTCAATCTTGTTGACCACAAATATACTAAAGGTCCCATTTTTGCTATAATTGTGGAATAATGTACAATTATATGGTGCTTTGGTATTAAATTTGAATTATATTGATCCATGAATAGGTTATGATGTTGATTAATTAAATTTTGCAATTTGTCTATCATATCTGGAGATATTATGGAAGATAACACTATTTTCAAACATTTAACTAGTAAAATTATGACTTGATATTTAACTTGATGTATTTCATCTAAATTTCCTAAAATGAACGGGAGATATCTCAACAAACAGTCAGTTTGCATAGCACGTTGGTTAATTGAGTTACCTGGTTTTATTATCCTTTTAATACGGAGGATGAAGAATGAATATCCTTAAAAGGTGCCACTTGTTATATTTTTAAAATGATGTTAGTTTTAAAAATGTTGTATTAGCTAGCTCTAATGGTGAATTACGTAAAAGAAAGAAACACAAAATATATAATAAGAAAATAAAACAAATGTAAGATTTTTATATTTATTTTCCTGTAAAGAATTGTAATTAGTACATAAAGAAGAAAAAATTAAAGGAAATAAAACGACAAGAGTGTCCTTAAGTTCTTTAATTAATTAGTTAAATAAAACACAATAACACAAATATTGGTTCACGTAAGGAGTAGGTGAGATAGAAAGGGAGAGAGTGAGAGGGAAAGAGTGGGTCGTTAGAATGCTCGTCGGCTAAGGCAGGTATTATCGGTACGGGGGTTCGATAATCTCACACCGTAAATGATTTTTAGATATATTCTGAGAATGTATAAAGTAAAATTTAATGTAGCGGTTGTAAGAGAAAATTTAGAATTAAAGTAATAGATAAGGATGAGGAATACTTTACTTTTGTGGTGTCCTTGTTGTCCTCGGGTCCCGTAAGTCTGGAGTCGAGCGTTGATTAATCGGCGAATCAAAATAGGGGTCTGACGAGTACGCGAACGATTAAACAAACACACGAAAGGGGTCGCGGATTGTACTTGACTTTGTTATGTTGAAGTACTAGGGGCACTAAAACAAACGTGACTTAGAACTGGGAGGGACGCGAACTTGGAACGATGTAAAGCTGTAGATGCGTAAGAGGGAAGAAATTAAGAGAGTGCTTTTTTCTTCGATCGTGATTATATAGGCCGTGGTCAGAAGCAGGAGAGTGGGGGTGGTAAGCGCGCGAACTGTTTTTAAGAGAATAAGAGAACATAATTCGCGGGACAATCAATCAATGAATACAGGGAAACAAACATTATAGTCAGATTCGTTATTAAATATAGAAAAGAATGACACCTGACTCGAGGTAGTTTGTCTAAGAAATTACTGCAGGTATGTACGTTTGTGGGGCACCTACATAACAGGTAGTAGAAAACATTACGAAAGATGAGTCACAATAGGGTTCTTTCTATAGTATTATGAGTATTTAATGCGATTGTAAAGCTGAGATGAAGAAATACATTACACCTTATATTAAGACAATTAAATAAGAACAAATATTGAATAACTCGTAAATCTTGAATCTGAGAGTTATAGGTTTTGAATGGGAACAAAATAGCGATTAAGTAACATCATGACGTGGGGTCTGTTGTAGTCTGATAATTAGATCGCGAGTAAATTAATAATTAAGAAACTGCAATGTTAAGTATTTTGTGTTCAAAATAGACGAAAAGGCTTCATCTAGGTAAACGGTTAGGGATGACCTTCTGAGAAAGGACCGTCCAAACGTGACCTTAACAAAGCAATTTTTATTTTAGAAATCTCTCCTGTCGTAAAGCCAAAGTTGTTGATGTACGGAAGAAGCGATGAGTAATTCTTTAGGCGCGAAAATGTATTACATGACTAAAATAGATAAATTAATAATAGAAAAAAAATCGAATTAAAGAAATTACGCGCTTCTTTTGTACATGAGGTTGTTAACAGTTTATCTAAGATTATTGTGCTAGGTTTATTGGGCCGATCGATTAACCCGTAGTTAAAAATATCCAATCTTTCGTTCAACAAACATCATTCTTATAATTTATATAATATTTTAAGAAATGTTTTATTTCAAGCTGTCCTACACCTTCTAAAATATCGTGCATAATATCAGCAGATACGCTATCGAACAAATTAAAATACGTGAAATTTTCTAATATACTTTTGTGTTTAATTCCATATGCATTGTTATTTCCATTTAATTGACTACAGTAAAATTTATAATTTACATTATCTCTTAATTGGCACGTATTCTCGTGCGTTACCTTCTTGGACTCATTTTTGGAAATTAAACAAAGTCTACAAAAATGGGCAGCCGAAAATGACTCGACCATGCCATGGAGCATATTGCCTCCTAAGTTATCGTGACATAAGGCAACAATTGTCCGAAAGTATTTATGATTATTAACAATAATACCCTTTTGTTCTAGTATTTGTATATCTCGCATTATAGGTTCTAATATAGCATTAAAACTATTACTTTTCAAGTCATATGAATGAAAGAGTCCCAATAAGTGTATATTTTCCAATAAAGAATTTAAGTAAGCGGGTATATTTCGCAATATCAAATAGAGTGCACCTATTTTGTGAATTCCTGTTTCCTACCCAACGGATTAACACTCTCGAATTCGTCAAAGTATGTCTGGATCTGCAATGCTGTTTTATTATTTTTAAAAAATTCATTACTTTTGTAATAAGAACCATCTGTCAAGTTTCGCATTAATGTATCTTTTTTCTTATCACTTGCATTTATAAGAGAATTGAAAGAATTGTTTTTTAATAATACACAAAGTGTCTTTAATATAGGAACGTACATAAATGTAGTGGGTACAATTATTTGTTTATAACATTTCAAAGTTGAATCCCACTTCATTTCTTTACGGATACCAATGGTCAATTCAACTGGATGTATGATTTCTTCAGAAAAATGTTTTATAATTTTATAATGTGTATTATGATTATTAAATAATTGTGAAAGCTGAAATAAATATTTACTCGTAGAATTGGATATTGAAATATTAGTAGCTAAAGTATTCATAATATTATTAGCAAGCGATTTTGTTAAACTGTCAGCTGACTTTAATATTAATTCAGTTGTTCCATTTGGCAGGTTTAATGAAACTGTGTCCTCTATAAATGAATTTCTTATATCTGACAGCAATAAATTATCATTTACTTTCGTACTTGTGTCATTGTGGACATTTTCGCTCCCTTAAAGGGGGTAATGCTGAGGTCAATTTGCAAGCGTTTCGTATCGACGATATTGTGTAGTAACCATTGTATAGAATCGATTGAAACAAGGAGTAATTTGTTAATTAAGCTTAAATTGAAGTACCTAAAGAAAGAAAAAATTTGTATATAAAAAAACGCTACTGAATAATAACATTTTAAAAATGCTTATATTTATCGTATACTTTAAGGTGTAATGTTTGTCTTTAATGGCAAAAACTGCCTGTGGGTACCTTCATACGTCTTTTACCTTTAATATACACTTTTTAGTACATCATTAAAGCTAACCGTTTTGTCTTAATCACGTTGATAAGAACGTATGTTTCTTGATACACATTGCCTATATTCCAGGCGCTTAAAGCAATATTCGTAAGCCGATCGCAGAGCAAGGCGCCAGTTGGTCGGAAGAACGATTTTGGTGAATCTACACTGCAAAAATAATTTTCCTGTTGGCAAAACTCCGTTTTCTTCAATTTATTCAGTCGCCGGCTTGCAACGGCGTGTAACGTTTTATACAATGTGGTTTATGTACGCATGTCGCTCATGTTGTATTGCTCATAATATTGTTAATGAATTAAAAATAATTTTAATTCATGTAATTTGTTCGCCATTTTTTATAGTTGTTAAGGACGTTTATCATTATTATTTTTGTTTTATTGGTTTTTATAAAGTAATAGTCTATGTTCTATGTAAAACGTATATATGTTTAGTTTTAATCTCAATTTGCTTTATATTACAAAGGCACAATTAATTAGAACATGTATATTTCTCTGTATAAGTGCTTACAGTCATTTTATTACTTCATAATCGTAAAATAATGAATATTTAAAATTAAATCTGGGAAGACTCCTAATGTAATCTCTTTCTCAGAAACTTTTCTATTGTCCGTTCTAGAAAATCGGTAAATGCCTTGTCTAAATTACCACTTATTTTCTTGCTTTTATTAACATCATGCCGTTGTAGTACTAAAAAATTCATAAACATTAGCCGGATTTCAGAAAAATTTGTTGGCGGGAAAAGAGTAAATTTCAGCGGACGACGATCATATCAAACTCGATGCGAAGCCGCTTCAATTGCATTCAACTTGGAACCGGGTGATTTACCGCGCGTTATTCATAAAAAAGCTGTATACAGAAGTCCAGGAAAACACACAAAAAAGTTTATGACTAGCTAGAAAAGAGTAAGAGCTTGGAAAAAATGCAGTAAAAAGTTATTTGCATGTAAAAACAAGAACAAAAGGGAACCGATAGTACCTGCTGACAGCGATTATGGTGACACAGAAATAGAAATGGTTGTCACATTAACAAAAGAGCAGTACGATATAAAAGAAAAAGAAATTTTGACTTCAATTGAAAAATCGGATTCTGAACGTGACGCGTTACAACATGCTACTATAGGGCAAAGCACTAACTTATTATGGAGGCAGCAGCGCTCTGTAAGACTGACTGCGTCCAATTTTGGAGCAATATGCAAAATGCAAAAGACGACGCATTGTGCAAATTTGATAAAACGTCTTTTGTACAATAAATTTTTCGGGACTGCAGCAACACGTTGGGGACAGCAACATGAATTTGTTACTCTAAAAGAATTGTAAAAAAGGTATGGAATTCGTGTACACGAATTGGTCTTTTTATTGACGGCAAATTGAATTTTTTAGCTGCTTCGCCGGATGGTTTAATAGATGACGATGGCATTATTGAAATAAAATGCCCGTCAGCAGCTGCATCGTATTCACCAACGGAAGCCGCTCGAGAGAAGAAAATTAAATTTGCGGAGATAGTTGATGGTCGAATAACATTAAAAAGTAAAGACAATTATTATTTCCAAGTGCAAGGCCAGCTACATGTAACAAATAGAAAGTACTGCTTGTTTGTTATATGGACACCTTTCGGAATTAGTGTACAAAAAATCATGAGGGACGATAATTTCTGGGATGCGAATATGAAGGAGCAGTTGGTGACTTTCTTTTACAGATGTTTTCTACCTGAATTGGTTGATCCCCAGTATCCAAAGAAAATGCCTATTCGTGATTTACGTCAGTAGAAAAAATAACAGAATATACATCAGATATAAGGAACTACTTTATACGGACAAAATTTAAGTGATTTTAAATTTTAGTTTTACTCTGACTATAAATAATCACGTCTTGGCTTTCTTATGGCGTTATGTATTGTTTGTTATCCTCTTATATTTCCTATTTTTTAGCTTTTTCAAGTTTATTATATTATTCTGTTCTATTCATTAATTTGTAGAATGCCAATTTCCTATGTTAATAAATAAATATGATTGTTATTTATTATGTATTTTTTTCTTGTATAATCATGGAAAACATAGTTTCTCTGACCATAGATGATACCGTCATTATTTTTTAATGTGTGACACTTTTAATTAAAAATAAATTCTGGACAGTTCTGATCTTTATAATAACATTTAAAAATGTATTCAAACAACAACGGGAAATGTAGCAGAAAAAACAGTTGAACATACAATTTAAAGCAGTACAAGAATCTCCAAAAATATATAGGGTGAGTCATTTAAAAAACTTAAGTTCCGTGCATTTCCGGTGAAACCGGAAGTGCGTCAGAGCTTAAAGTATTTTTACAATATGCGCCACAAGCAACCATGGATCTTCCACTTATTGTTTTTTCTTTTATTTAAAACACAAAAGACCAATCGAAGACGCGGCTACTAATGACTCACCTGTATATATTTATTCCAAAATTTAAAATATTCCAATGAAAATATAAGTGGTATAAAACAAATACAGAAACACAACTATTAACCCAGTAAACATTTTTCAAATTTCCCACAATATTATTTAGTAACATCAACATTAAAACTGAAAATGACCACTCATATATTATAAATAGGGAAGTTAACATGTAAATGTCGTAGTTACTAAATAATACTGTGGGAAATTTGAAAAACGTTTAATGGGAAGATAACGCCCCATAAAGGCGAACTATACGAAATGTAAAATCTATGAAATGAAACATGAAATAGTAAACATCCCAATAAGCATTTTCCAAATTATTAACTTTTTACTTTCTTATACGTAGTATAAGGAAGTATTGTGATGACGAAAATTTTCGACCTCGAGATTTTTGCAGATGTCCACGTTTTGAAGTCCCCTGATACCAAAAAAGTGGTTTTTAAAAAATGTTTGTGTGTCTGTCTGTGACCACGATGGTCAAACCGCTGTAGATATCTATTCCAAATTTTGTATTTACGTGTATAATCTCCCTCTTGAGAACTGATTAGTTTTTCAGTAAAATCGGTAGACTGGATGTAGTACTTTACTTCAGTAAAAAAATTGAATTTTTCAAATATTTCGTCAATTACAAAGTTTAAACAAATTTATAGAGAATTCAAATGTACTCAAAATTATATTTGAGACAAATTGTCTTAAAAAGGTTTTTCGAAATTCCAACCGGAAGTAGGTCTTTTACTCTTATCGAAAATGAGTTTTTTGCGAATATCTCGCAAGTCATGCTTTCTAGGCAGGTACATTACGAGTATAAAAGTATTTAAATTATAATTTTAAATATCTTTTGTATAAAAAAAATTTCAAAATTCGGATCGGAAGTACCACTTTTACTCTTACCGAATAGCGATTTTTTGCAAATATTCCATAAGTTATGCATTCTATATATATTTGTCAAGAGTACAAAAGTATTTAGAACTGGATAGTTTTTGTATATATGAAATTTCAAAATTCGGACCGGAAGTAGCACTCTTTTTCGAATATCTTGCAAAGTATGCATTCTATAGCGATTTATTAAGAGAATGAAAGTACTTAGAATAGGATTTTGAATAATTTTTGTATAAAAAAATTCTTAAAATTGTATAGTTTGAAACGCTCATACGTAAAAGAAAGTCGTGTGGTGGCCACACCTCATTTTTTTCTTAAAAATATAATAAATTCTGTATAATGTGAACAGGTTCTTTTGTCTATTAATGTGAAATAAATGCATGAAATTTGGAAAAATGGCATTTTTGATTAAACGATATTATCGAATAAAAAATCGATATCAGTCGATATTATTGAATAAAAAAATATCGATTTTAATCTCGATTATCGAAAAGAAAATATCGATATTTTTTTAAAAACGATATATCGCGCATCCCTAATGTACGCTCCTGGGATTTTTCACCAAATGTAGATGTTTGTAATAAAATTAATAGCTGACTAAACATAAATAGTTTAAGTAGATTCCAGACTATGCCATAATATTTAATTTAAACAGATACTAATTCGTATTAAAATCAAAAAAATAAATTTAATCGGGAGTCTTCCACCTCACACTCGACGTGACAATAATCGCACCTCATCGGTTACGGGTTAACTTATATAAGAAATACATAGATGCAAATCCTGGGCTTGTGGTAAAATTCAAATATCTTTAGATATCGGAATTTTTTTTTATATCTATAAAGAAACGTGTGTGGCGACCTCGATCCGAATGAATTACCTATTCATTCAAATGTATATTATATGCTTTATGAGATTGAATACACACTTTCCTTTCCGAATATCAGTGTAGTTTAAGTGCCCTAGCAAAGTAATGTAAACATTGGACACAGGTAACAATAGCATCTCTATCCCGAACGATATTTTCTGGCAACACGTCAACTATAATTTGCATGGCACGTCAGATGCACTGGGGTAAATGACAGCCCTAATTCTCTATCTCTTTCAGAACTTTATTGTTCTTGTCATCGAGTCTTTTTAAAAACGGAGCATGACCGCCTTAAGGCTGGACGCCCGCTTCAAGCTGAGTTCGATTTGAAATAGGCGTACCACTGTTTTCTTCGTGCAAATGTAAGAAAAGACAAATGTTTAAGGGTCCGCGTGCTCTGTCTTATGCTGAGGAAAAAGATAGAGAAAAGAACTTGTCACCTAATCTAATCTGCCTGTAATTTATGGCTGCGTTGTGGTCTCAGATAATCGCCGGTTGGCCGACACGTTTGCAGTCGGGAAGCAACCCCCCCTAAATTAGATAATCTATATTTTCTCAAACACACAAAAAAGGTGAAGCTGAATATGTAAAATCACCTGCCGGATTCAAATTTTGAGTTGGAAAATAAAATCGAAATCGCAAAAAGGTCGAAAAATCGTTTTTTTGTGTAAATTTTAAAATTTTCATTTTCTTCAATTTTTAATACTTATCTCGTGATATCTTAGCAATGCAGAGAGCTAGGGATCTGTTTTTTTTAAAGGTTATACCCTAAAGTATTTCGATGATACTAGTGTTTTCGATTTTTCTTTATGGTGTGTAAATTTTATAAAAAAAAAAAAAGTTTTAGTAGACGACCAATTTGTGTAACGTATATTTCAGCTATCGAGTAACTAATCTTATTTTTCAGAATTTACCCATATATATGTGAAACAAAATAAAGCCAACATTCCAAAATTATTTTTTGTGCAAGAAATAAATTTCTAGATCGTTTCAGAAGCAAATTATTGCGAGTCAAATATAATAATTATACTCCCAGCCCGCAAGCCGTGTGAGTCCTAACATGCGCTTCTAGCAGGTATAGCGTTAGGGACGGGAAGAGATATTGCTTTTACTTTCTGATACGTAGTATAAGGAAGTATTGTGACGCTGACATTGTATATGTACACTATATTGTAAAGAAAATATCAACGGTTTCGATAAAATAATGTCCGAGTAACGATTACTTTCTTAACAAACACCGATCTCAGAAGTATTTTGCAAACTGCGTAGAAACTGCCCGAAATGGTAGGCGGAGCTACCTCTCGACACAATGTGCGAGCGTACCACATACTCTATTTGATTTCAGTGAATTTCGCCCAAATTTCAAAATTTTGTTTTCCGTTTCGTGACCTTATTTTTAAAAATTAAGAAAAAATAAAATTTATGTATTGCTGTTGAGTGTTACATAATGTTAAATAAAGGCTTGTTTTTTGAAATTTCTTACATTTTTATTTTTATTTAGGGCCCTTTGGACAATTTCGAAGAAATTACGATTTATCCATTGAAAGGCGTTGTTTTCTTAAATTAGCGTGTAAATTCGGTAAGGTTTTCATGAAAAATACGATTAGGAAATGGGAAAAACGATTTCGAGGCCGGGCGTACAGCCTTAAGGGAGACATGTTATAATTATCACTAAATGTAAGGCTACTTTTATGAGCAACATTCTTTATAATGTTGTTACTGAAATTATTAGCTGCAGGCGGTTCACATACTGTAATGGGTTGTTTCATATATTTAATTAAATGTTTTCACTAACCACTAAATGTACGAAATGAACGACGACAGCCTTTATAATTACAAATTAAAAGTAAATCATTAGAATCCGATAATGCATGAACTATCCTTAAATGTCTTAACACAACTACCACATTAGGCAAATTCTTATTGCAAATGAAAAAATTGAACATTATGGAAAATTATGGCTAATTTATAATCGTAGCCAACTTATGAAAATGAAAGCGAAATGCATCTAAATGAAACTAAAATTATTTAATTAGTAAATAAAAAAGGTTATGTTTATGTAATAAAAGTGTTAGCATAATATATAATATATGCCTTTCTCACTAAAGTATTTCAATAAAAAATAATGTTTGCAAAGACTAATTATGTAAATATAAAACGAACTTGAACTAAAACCTTTAAAAAATATAAACTCTATTCTTGTAGATAACACAGTATATTACATATAGAAGATGAAATAGGCAGTATTAAATAATTTGATTTTTATGCAATATCAGCATTGTCTATTTTTATTTTTATTTCTTTTTCTCGATATGTTAGACTTACAAAATCGTTGGTTATGAGGCAATAAATCTCTGCTTGAATGTAACACCAAAATGATTTTAACTGACTATCATATTTTGTTTTAAAAACAAAGTAGCACTGAAAAAGTTCATCGAATGCACCAAATGCTGTTTGGGACTTACACGGTATAAAATTACTATCAAGTACCATACAGGGTGAGTTTTTTTGAATGTTTAGCATTGGGATCTCAGAAACTACTGGAGATAGAAAAACGCTTAAATAGGGAAAGATGCGCAGTTTTACGAGTTTGATTTAAAACTGCTTTTGTTTGTCCGATAACTTTCATGGCTTATTAGATATTCAAAGAAAACTAAATTTTACGATTTTCTTTAAACATGCTTACCATCGTTAATAGTAATTTTAGAGAGAAAGTGTTCAGACAAAAGTTTTAGATAATTTTACGCCAAATAAAACTATGTGGCTAATATTTTTTTTCGTTCACCATTATCGAGTTATGACACAAACTTGTGTTTTTTTAAATGGAAACCATAGTTGGTTTTCACATCATTAAAAAGCTTATTTTTTGCTGATTACAATGATATAAGGTTTGATATGGTTATTTTAAAAAATAAAGAGGATATAGGCATTTTTATGGTTTTAATGGAAAACAATTGAATTTCGAACTGATAAAATACAAACCAAACGAAAACTTATTTTGAAATCTTATGTAGTATTAAAATAAAAACTATAAGAACTTTTATTAAGGGCACACAACATTATTAATGTTCAAAGATACCTCCATTATTATTAATACACAAATTGCATCTCTTCACAACAGAATTTGTAGCATTGCGTAGTTTACGCCTATCGATGTTATTAAAAGCAACTAAGACAGCTTCTCTTAAATCGTCGATTGTTTCATATGTTCTTTTGTATACTGTGTCCTTTAATACACCCCACAAGAAAAAATCCATAGCTGATAAATCAGGGGATCTAGCCGGCCATTCAATGGGTGCATTTCGTCCTATCCATTGATTAGGGACGTTCAAATTTAAATAATTTCTAACATTCAGTTGATTGTGCGGGGGCGCTCCGTCATGTTGAAACCATTGCAGCATTGCTCGGGTTCTTAAATTTAAATTATCTAACATTTCCTCGAAATCTTGTTGTAAAAAATTATGATAACGATTGCCAGTTACTGATGAAAAATAAAAGGAGGAAGAACAATTGATCCTATAACACCACACCAAACATTAAACCCAAATTTAATTTTTGGTCTCCTGTGTTCAACGTGAAGTGGATTTGTTTGAGACCATATGTGCTCATTGTGCCTACTAAACATTCCACAATTTGTGAAACGAGATTCATCAGTCCATAATATTTTCATTGAAAAGTGTGGAACATTTTGACACTGATCTTTAAACCATCTACAGAAAGCTATTCGTCTGATGTTATCACCTTCATGTAAAGTTTGTGATACTGATAATTTGTAGGGACGAAATTTATGCTTCTTCAACACTCTGACAATAGTGCGTTGAGAGGAGCCCATTTCTGTTGAAATTTGTCGGGTCGATGTAGATGGATTCTGAGCAACACATGCTAATATATTTATTTCTCTATCTTCATCCATCCCTTTTTTTGATTTTGTTTTAACGAACGAACCATAAACTGCTAAATTATCCCATAATCTCTTAAAAGTAGGTAGCGACAGCTGACGTCGATCAAAATAGTTTTCAAAATAAACTTCAGCAGCTCTAGCAGAATTTTTCTGGCACTAAATGTAACATTCAACCATATCACGCTTTTCTACGTTAGAAAATTCCATAGCCAATGCAAACTTATGATTAACGGCCGTTTACACCGCTTATAGTTAAGTTACAATTAAATTAATTAATAGTTAATTGTCAGTGTTTGTCAATTAACTTGACTTAAACGTAAAAATTAACAGCTCTAACTTCTGTGACTCAACGTGAAAGCAATATTAGTATATTTTTCTCGACTGCTCCAACGAACACTATTGTAACTCAGATTTTTCGTTTTTTGAATTACAAAACACCAAAATTTTTTTTTTTAAGTTTATATCTTATAAAGTAAACAATCATAGAAATGTCTAGATCCTCTTTATTTTTTAAAATAACCATATCAAACCTTATATCGTTGTAATCAGCAAAAAATAAGCTTTTTAATGATCAAAACCAACTATGGTTTCCATTTAAAAGAACACAAGTTTGTGTCATAACTCGATAATGGTGAACGAAAAAAAAATATTAGCTACATAGTTTTATTTGGTGTAAAATTATCTAAAACTTTTGTCTGAACACTTTTTCTCTCAAATTACTATTAACGATGCTAAGCATGTTTAAAGAAAATCGTAAAATTTAGTTTTCTTTGAATATCTAATAAGCCATGAAAGTTATCGGAGAAACAAAAGCAGTTTTAAATCAAACTCGTAAAACTACGCATCTTTCCCCATTTAAGCGTTTTTCTATCTCCAGTAGTTTCTGAGATCCCAATGCTAAACATTCAAAAAAACTCACCCTGTATAATACTGTGCAATTACTTTTTCTGAGGATCCAACTGCTACTAAAAATGGTTGATCCGTTTTTACTTTCCTTAAAGCATTGTCCAGTGATAGGGAAATCTGAAAATAATGTAAAGAATTATGTAAAGTTGCAAAGCGCACACATTTAAAACGTACGTGCTGATGAACAATGAGCCTATCCACAGCTTCTACAACAGAAATTTTTTTGATACCTCCTCAACTTCTAGCAGTTGGGGGTAATAAATATAGTAAACACAAGAGACCATTCGTGTCGTCATCCCATTCTAAAAAGTAGCTAAACTTAAAAAAAAATATATTACCTACTGACCAAAAATCCCATTAGGTAGATTTTCAGATACTTCTTTCTAAAAACCTTTTGAATTTTGTTCATAACTTTTGGAAATGTATCCACTAAATTTCCGTTATTTTTATAAAGTAAATAAAAATCCTGGATTATCTGTAACAAAACAGTGTGAGATTAGCACGGTTAACCTTTTAGCTGACTCAGAACTGCCTCCTCGACCATCAACGCGACGAAGAGTAACTGATGGTAGCCAAAGACGGAGGGAAACTATTGAAGTGTGCGATATTATTTTGCTTGAAATAAAAACTACATTTCGGTATACAGGGCACTTAATATTAGCAAACTTAATTTATTTTGAACAGTTCTCCTCTTTTCAAAAAAAATTTCCGGAAGATTGCCTTAAAGAAGCAGTAAAATTTTATCCATGCTTCAATGAAAGCAGACTACGAACTGAATTAAGTGTTCTATATTCTAGAGAAGAATTTAGGCAAAATATAGAAGTCAGTGCTGTAGATCTGCTAGGCCTTCTGCTGGATGGATTAAGCGACACCTTTAATGAAGTTGTTAAGCATTTAAAAATTGTCATTACAATCCCAATGACAACGTCTGAAGCGGAACGCCAGTTTTCACGGCTGAAGAGAATAAAAACTTTCCTGAGAAATAAAATGAAAGAAGACAGATTAAATGCCCTTACTATGTTATCTTGTGAAAAAGAATTTATAAATGATTTCCCACATTTTAATGAAAAAGTGATAGAACTGTTCTGCAACTCAAAGACACGCAATATGGACTTCGTTTATCGTCAGATTTAATCAAACTGTAGTGTTATATTTACTATTCCCTCAAAACAATCTGTACAAGGAACAGTACCTGTCTGGAACAGTATGTCGGTGAAACTTATAAAGATTGGGTAAGCGTTCTTGTATTATACTTTTTAATTTTGAAATTATGCACTCCCTATGTGAACCACCCCGAGCCGCCACTGATCCAGAATAATTAAAAAATATTAAATTCACCCGTAGCATATTCATATACATGGTTAGATAAAAGAAATTTTCAGAATAGCTTACATTTTTGTCAATTGGCAACAGATAAATTATCCTGGCATTCTCAATTTTTTATTGTTTACCAACGAAGCCACCTTCTATTAAAGTGAATACGTTCATTGTCACAATTTCCGTTATTATAACAACAAAAAACACTTTATCACACCTGTAAACTTTTAAAATCGTTGGTCATTAAAACTGTGGGTAGTTACATAATTGGACCTTATTTCCTTGATAAAAATGTTAATGGAGGAGAGTATCTTCGCTATCTACGGACAGATTTTCATAACTTTTTGAAGACATCTTCAAATATGTCAATAAACGTAACCTTTATTTTATTTCGATGTTAACCAGCAGTGTCAAAAATGAAATACTGCAACTGGACATTGCCGGAATTTAAAAATTGTAATGCGATGCTCTTCGTTCTGTAAAATTATTTCTTTTGGGATAGTTGGATTTAACATTTACTTTGTTTGGCAGTTGACTAAGGAAGTCGGGCTCCATTCCTGCCTTCCATTGGTTGAACGAATATTTTAGTGCATAGAACAACAGCGCTCGTAGTTCTTTAATTGACCGCTAATTGCTCCTATAGTTATTATCTCAGAAATTACGAAATATAGGTATAGGACATCGTCAACAAAAATGAAAGAGAATAAAAAGAGGAACAAAATGCCTCAATAAAATACTGGGTGTTCCATTTAGAAAAAGTAAGTTTTTGGTATGTGAATATTTCAAGAAGTAGGCTTTGAAAAAACAATGCATATATGTATGGATACATATTTCATATTTAACGGTAGGTCAGTGTCTAAATCTTCATTTTCCAGTTTAATTACTAAAGTCACACCTCTGGGACTGAACCACAAGAAATCCACTAAGAGATCGTCATCAATTTGATAATTAGCTTCGTCAAAATACTCTATTTTAGTATATCTTGATATATCAAATCTTTTTGCAACTATAAATGCGCATATAAATATTAATAAACATTTTATTAGAAAAAATTATTTAGATAAAAACTATTAAATTAATTAACAATCCTCTGATACTGTACTGCCATACAATTTAAAGAATATTTCTCTGTGAATTACATAATTAGTAATTAATTATATAATTATAGTAATTTATAGGTAAAACGTATTCTTATTATTACTATTAGTAATTGAGAGCTAGAAAAATATACTATATTCACCATGTTTTTAGAAATGTACCTAAATGTATGCGAAAATATGAAGAGGTGTTATAAATTCCAACAAAAAAAAATAATTACTTACCAGATGTATTAACTGCTTTAAAGTCAATTACCTCTTCAGCAACTTTAATCCATTTCTTTAAATTTTTATATTTTATTCTGATGAATATAACCTGCTCCATGTTAACTCTGGAGAAGATGCACTTAAATTGAGGAAATAATATGCGTAATACCGAACATATCTGCAACGGTTCTATTTGAACATGTGTGTAATAAAAAAGGTAACCTTGGACCTATTCAACAACCGCCTATGTTATATTTTCACTTTTCAGAGAATTTTGAACATCGTCGCAATGTCAAGAAGATTTCTAACAATTTTATACTGTTAAACATTTTCATCTCGGTGATATTTCAACTCGTTTAAGAAGTTAATTTAATATTTAACTACCACAAGGTGTTATTCTGTCTCCCAGTTAGGTGTTGAATATTTTTAACTACTTCATTAGTTGAATTTACTCTGAAAAGAAATAATACAACACCTACAAGGAAAAATTGTAACAAATAAAAAGAAAAGATCTAACACTCTAAAGTGAAATTCCTACACTTTCATATTTAACACTGTAATATTTTTATGTGTGTAACGTTCCCGACCTAAATCTTCTGCGCAAGTGAAGCTTTCTTAATTAGGTTTTCGTCTAAATATCCTCTGGCAACTTTGCTTGACTCCCTTCTACCCAGTTCTTGCAAATCTAAAATGTCTCCACCGGAGAAGAAATTGTAACACAACGTCCGGTATATATAGTTGAATTTTCAAGGTTGAAAAATGAAGCGATTTTCTCAGGTATTTTAGAAAAAAAATGGATACCACAAGGCTGAATCGTAGACTTTACATATCTGTACGAGAGAAGCAATGTTTTAGTGGTAACATGTGACGGCCGTAATGCTACATATTTCTTAAATAACATCACGGGATAAATATTACCCTCAGATATAGGGGCAAACATCTTTTCTTGTGATTTTTTGAGTCAAGAATGGTAATGTAAATCTTGCTCTCTAATATCTCAATATCGACAACATAGACATTTTCATTAATTCATCACTTCTACAAGCTCTACCAACTCCAATCAACACAGCTATTTTCATCATGAAAAACACCACGGAGTAGATCCTTCACATTAACATACCAGTTACACATGAAGAAACAAATTTCTACCCTTTTTGTAACCTACAAGTTATCAACATTGTTGGAGAATTAATACGTTGGGTCACTTTCTTTGAAAATATGTTGAATTCCGAGATTTATCAAAACTTTTTAGAAAATGTTTCTTATGAAACACTGAAAGTTCGTAGAAACTGAATTGTTTCATGGGTAAATATTACGCAATACTGATGCACAAAGTTGTCATAGCTGTCGTGCTTTTAGAGTGGATGCCCAGACCTAGTATATATTTGGTGCACACGTTTTAGAAACAAATTTTCATTTCATTACTTTTGAAATTTTATGGTGATACAAATAATGTTAGGACCATTTTGAATTTAATCCTTAATTTAATTACCTTCTGTTTACTATTATAAATCCTGTAAGTTCAACAATATCATAGAAAATGTATCAAGTTTCTCTGGGAATTGTATTCTGATATTAAAACCAATTTTAACATTTTGATCCACTAAATTATGTAACTTAAAGCAAAGTATGTTTTAATTAAACTGGGGCTCATCGTAAAGTTCTTGTGAATTACTTATAGTCCTGAAGAAGAAAGAAAACATTTTCGAAAGCTTGGAGTTAATTCAAAAGGCCAAATTCAAAATTATCGAACATAATAATAGACTAAATTAATATTTTTTAGCATTCCTTTTTTACGCATTTTTTTTTTCATTGATTACTTATAATAACTGTGATGCTTAAGAATGAAAGCTTATACCATGTTGCTCAAGATACCTATTTTTCAGTAAAATAAAACTTAATATTTGTAATGACGGTTTATTCTTTCAAATAAAATTAGAAATGGGCACTGAGAAAAAACTAATTCTAAAATTATTTAATATTTAGTACATACTTCCGATTACCGAGATGTATTCTATCTCTTACTTAATGTGATTCAGTACGATAGATTTGCCTAATTAAATAATTATAAGTGCAAAAGCAAAAAAATTATAATTATATAGAATTTTCAACACAGAAAGAACTGATTTTACCTTTATTTAAAGTTTAATTATAAATATGATTTTGACGCTTTAAAAATTGTTTGACAGACAGCAACTGTGATATTTTCAAACGATTGCTTATTGATGAAATTCAAAATTTGTCTCTAAAAGCATATTAAAAATTTCGTGGAAAATACTTATTCCTAAATAGAAAATACTATAGGAAATTTTTTCTACTAATTTTAGGTAAACTATGTACAACGTGTTTCAAAAAGAACTTCCATCTAATTTTCAATAAATTTCTTCTGTAAATTATGATCTGCCGCATTTTTGAAATGCGGATATTGATAAAATAGTATAAAGGTCACCTGTCACGGTCAAAATTTTTCATTGAACTATACGATGATGAAATTAATAACAAGTATAATTGAGGAGCAACCATGCAAAACGTATTAAATCCACTTTTTCACAAATTGGGTTTTATTTGATTTTATATATTTTGGGGATGAGTTAAATCCATTGGCAACCTGAGAATCACTCTAACTGTCTTATATCCTTCTCAAATAGCGTGCCAAATATGAGCAAATCAAGCAAAACGCATTAAATCCAAATTTGTCAGTAGACTCAAGCAAACCGTATTAAATCCACCTCTAGTAAATCAAGCAGTGTTCTGTTTTATTCTACAATTAATTTAAAACTCTGGCTGTTAGATGGCATTCTAGGAGCTGTTAAACACAAATTTGTTTGAGTTTTGAAACGGATGTTGCTGCTTTCTCGATTTTGTGTTAAGTGCATGCAGGTTCGCTTATTCGTTTATAATTTTATTAATTCAAATAAAACAATGGACTGCTTGGTGAAAGATTGTAATTCAGGAACTAGAGTGCGAGGTGTGCGTCCAACTAAACGGAGTTTGGCTACAGATAAAAGGTTAGGTTAGGTTAACTGTTCACCGTAAAATTTTACGTGTTTTTTTATTTTTGTCAGATATTCTGGTAGAAGTTTTGAAGTGAAAGAATTTGTAAGACCATGTAGTCATAACGGAAAATCGTACAAATGTAATTTAATCACGCTGGCAGATATTGAAACGATCCGTAAACGGTTTTATTCAACCTCAAGCAAAATCGACCAAGAAATTAAACTTTGTCATTTAATGTCAGTTACTGCTATAAAAAGAAAACGTCCAGTAAAAAATACGCCTCGAAATCGATTATTTAACGTCACATATTTTTTTAAAAGTAAAAATCTTAAACATCCAGTGCGGGTTTGTCTGCAATTTTTTGTTACTGTTCTGGGAATATCAAACAGACGTGTTCGTCATGTTGCCAACATAATTAATGAAGGTAAAGTGCCTAAAGAGCGCAGAGGTGGTGACAAGGTTTCTAAAAAGTCGGAAGCAAAAAAAGGAAAAATTAGAGAATTTCTTGGCAATTTGCGAGGAAGAGAGAGCCATTACAATCGTAGCAAATCAAAAAGGATTTATCTATCAGCTGATCTCAACATTGCAAAATTACACAAAAAGTATAACTTGGAAAACGAGAATAAATTCAGAACAAGTTTATCAATGTTCACAAGAATTTTCCGAAATGAATTTAATATTGGGTTTTCCAGCCCAGCTTCAGATTGCTGTGCACTGTGTACCAGATTACGTCACAAAATTAAGCAGGTGAGAAATGATGAAGAAAAGCGTAATGCAATGACAGAACTCAGAATTCATAAAAAAAGAGCAGCAGCATTTTACGAATTAGCCAAAGAGGAACCTCAACAGTCTTTTACCTTTTGCTTTGATATGCAACAGGTTCAACCATTACCAAGAACACCAGTGAACGACGCATTTTATTCCCATCAAATAAGTTTATACTCTTTTTGTTGTGTAGACATGAAGTCAAAAAATCCCACTTTCTACCTTTGGACAGAAGACCAAGCTGGTCGTGGCTCTGAACAAATTGGGTCAGCTCTTCTCAATTACTTGGATTCGATAGACCTCGCAGAAATAGAAATTTTAAGGTTATTCTGTGACGGATGTGGCGGTCAAAATCGCAATTCGCACGTAATTCATGCTTTATATTATTGGCTGAAAATGAAAGCCCCCACGCATCTGTCAGAAATTAGAATTTTCTTTCCAGTTCGGGGTCACAGCTTCTTACCGGCTGACCGAGTGTTTGGTCGTGTAGAGAAATGTTTAAAAAAAAATCCTACAGTTTTAAGCAGAGAAGCGTACGCCGATCTATATCGACAGTTTGGTACTGTTAAAGAGTTAGGGAAAGACTGGGACATCTTTGATATTAAAAATTTGGAACAAAACCTGAAAAAAGTTGTTGGTATATCAGAATATAAACGCATATACTTACAAAAGAAAAAAATAAGCAATAGTCAAAAAAATACGTCAGTAGTTCTTAAGTGTCACAAAAACTTTAGATATAATGGTTTAGAGGAAGTAGAACAAAGCGTAGTAAAGAAGAGGAGAAGTGATAAAAATCTAAACCTAAATAAAGTTTCCCTTGGCCGACCATTTCCCGAAAAGACAAAAAAATCGTTGTCATATTTACTTTCACAACAATTTGGGGAAGACTGGGAAAGTGATGAAGCTCTACAATGGTACAAAGAAATTCTATCTACAGAAAATCAGCAAGATACGGAAGAGGAAGAAAATGAAGCAACTGAAGAGCACTGTGATTGTCTAGAAGATGATGGGGTCCATATTTAAATTTGTTTTAAATATTCAAAATAATTTTGCTTTAGTTTTTTTTTCTGTTGGTGTAGAGTTAACGTTAATTTTTGTGTTTTTTTTTTTTTTGTAATAGTTGTACTTGTTATAAAGTTAATAATTGATAGTTATATGTATCAATACTATACTAATAAATAATGTTCAAGCAAACTGATCTAAATCGAAGACTAATCAAGCAAATCGTATTAAATCCGCTTCAGTCAATCAAAACGTGTTGAATCCAAAATGTTTTCCTTAGTAATCTTAAAAGCAAAATATGTAGCGTTGCAAATTTTAACTTATGAACTCTAAGAAGATACCTCATTGATATAGGTTAATAAAAATCCAGTTATCTTACACAGATTTTATGTGAACATTTTTGCATTTATCTCGAAATATGCTAAAGTGAATTTAACACGTTTTGCATGGTTGCTCCTCAATTGGATTATTAATTTATTTAATAAGATATCTTTAAATATGCACTATTAATTAAACAACTTATTTGTAGAAATTTTAATTATTTATAATTTATAAGAAGTGTTCAAAATGGTCACCATTCTGTTGAATGAATACAACGTTTCATGTTGTCAAAAATATTTCTGCTATATTGGGTGTTATCTCATTATATACATTTAAATATAATTGTATTCATCAGGTCATTTAAATTATTACTTCTTGTCTTATATACTTTATTTTTTAGCAATCCGAAAATAGAAAAATCTGACGGAGTAAGGTGAATGCGCTGGCCAAACACCTTTGCTTATAACTGGACGAGGGAAGTAATGCTCTACAAGCGCTAAGTTTTTACGAGTTGTATGTGCAGTAGCCCCATCTTGCTGGTAGTAACCCCCACTTAATGCGTCTTGTTGCACTTGAGTTAAAATGGTGTTAATAACTGTTCTCAGTATCGTTGGCTATTAATATTATTGGGAAAAAATATTGATCCTACTATTTTACGACGAAATACAGCTAACCATACTATTTTAACAGAATGTAAAGGAACTTCGATGCGATTGTTTGGATTATTTATAAACCGTGTTCTGTAATTTTGGTTATTTACAAACCCGCTTAAAAGAAAAAGTAAAAAAACTTAGATCTAGAATTCCATTATTATCTAAACTTTCTTGAAAGAAATTGCAATAATTTAGCCTACTACCCTGATCTCTAGATAAGATCTGATGAACAACCGATACTCTGTATCTATAGGTAGATATGCAGGCGACGCCCACGAATCAAACTTGTATGTACAGTGGTAGAAGATACGTTCGTTTGAAGTCATAAACGGCGAACTGATGTATGTGAGTTTCCTCCAACAAGGTTTTGTACGAGGTCAACAGTATTTCGCTGTGCACGTGGTTTACCAGAACGTTCGCCTTTTAACAAAGATTCTGTAGCCGGAAACTTCTCCAGGACTAGGTGAATGTGATGATGTAAAGAGGTATTTTCCACAACTCTATTAGGAAATCGCAAGTGAAAGTGTCGCTTACACTCCGCGTAGGAATATTGCCATTCTCCATTAAGAAATTGTGCATTTCAAAAATATGCTTCAGCAATAATAGTATATTAAAATACAAGTAACAGAAGGCCTTTCATTCCAGCATGATTTCCAAATTCGGACACGAGCGCGCAGCGCGAGTGGCCGAAGGAAAGAATGCAGGAATAGTCTTCTGTTACTAGTATTTTACACTATTTTCTCTGTTTCGGATTGTATTTATGTTATTTATTTATAGAAAAATTGTTAAGAATATTCATTAAGAGAAATTTTGATATCGTGACGTAGTCGCTTGGTATCACTGATTTATATTTGACAGTTGACTTTTGTAAGAATTATTTGAATTGAAAAGTTTGTTTAAATTAGAAAAAACTTTTATATTATCTGTGGGCGGAATGTCAGACGAAGAGCGTCAATCTGCGGCACTAGAATTGCGAGACGGGGCCTCCAACACCACAAATAATTTACTCCCAAGTAAATCGAAAAGCAATTATGAAGAAGATTATGAAAAATTTATGCCACCAACCTATTTCTACTAAAATAAAAAAATCGAACACCAAAATGGCTGCTATACTAACGGTGTTCTAATACCGAAACAGAGAAATATATTTTCTTGCAATGCATACATTATTTAGTAGTATTGTTTATTAAGTTGAAAACTTATTTGTCAGAAAAAAATATATTGCTAGTCACAAAATGACAAATGTCAAAATGACATTTGATAAATAATTATAAATAAAAGGCAAGTGGCTTATTATAATTTGCAAGTACTAGTTACACAGCATACAAAGATTAAGTTCTTTTTGAAACACGTTTTAATATGCGGGCTATGGCAATTATAGTGAGCCGTTAATGGGTTTAGTAAGATAATATTCTATAACCTTTACAACATTGCCTACATACACAGGAAACTGGAATTTTTAAATAGCAGACTTTCAGTGCTTTTCACTCGCATGTAAATATACAGTGTGTCCCAGAAATAAAAAGACGGAGTAGCAGAAATCGGAAGCTAGATTGTGTAAAAACGTACCCTCAAAATATCAAGTCTTTATTCGTGCGCAGACGGCAGAAAAAAAATAATAAAGAATTCAATTGGTCTTACGCCGACACTGCACTAAATATCCACCTGCTTCACTTTCACAATCGGTGCTTTTCAGAACCACCATATTACTTGTGTTAAAAAAAAGGAGGGGGAATAGATACTTCATAATAAATATCAAACCATTAATTAATTTAATTTTAAACCTGCTAGAAAAATACGATTTATTGAATATTCTAATAATCAGCTGTTTCCAACTACGAACACATTAAAGAGCAACAACCTTCCTATTTTAAAAATAAAAACAACCTTTTATTGCCTGCAAGAAAGTAGGTCACCCAACTGGGTCAATAACCGACTACATAGCTGCGTTATTGAGACACATTCCTCAAAAAATATGTTTTTACAATTTAACGTTTTTTTCCCGTTTTATGCAAATGAAAGCATATTTTTCTCTATGAATGCGTCTTCGTTTCTATTTACTAATGAACATTCTTACGTGAATTATACATACATTCTGTGCCAGGTCCGTAATGTAATTTTTTTATCTAAAAAACAACATAGAAAATTAAAATTTTAATTTCTTCGTTATTGCAGTATATTTGGGCCTGTTTCTGTTCGGACTTTACAAATCTGCTACTCCGTCTTTTTATTTCTGGGACACTCTGTGTTGTGGACAATGGAATAATTACTTGTTGTTTCCACCGCCGTGACTGTTGCACCTAGTCACGGGTTGTAAGGCCGTAGAGCTGTAAGTTTGATAATTGCTTGGTGCCGGTTAGTTTCGTAATAATAAAACACAATGTTATGGATGCACTGACTTTACTTCTTAAAACTCACAATTAATATCACTTAAATAACTAATTTAAATACTATATATATTGCACAGAATTTTTGTCGTACTTGTTGCGTATGTTATATGTTTTAATTGTCGTATGCTATGTAGCAAATGTTACTGTTGCGAGTGTGACTGTACTGTTGTACATTGGTTTTGTGAAATGATGTTCACTCTTTTGATTCTGAGTCGACACTAACTTGAATAGAATCTTTCTTTTCCTACCCTTGTGGAAAAGAAGGGATAAATATGAACAATTGCTTTTACGATAAATGTTTCTTAAAGGTTAGTTCTAGGAAATATTGCTCGTTTACAAATTACAATACCCAACAATCGGTACGTAATAAAACAATATAGTGTAAGTTTACTGTGAACAATACGTACGTAATAAAATAATATAATATAAGTTCATTTTTACCTTTCGAAGACTAATTCCTTACCGTTGTGCTCACAAAGAATAATTTATTTTTAATTACTAGGGAAAACCAAGATGACTAAATTATTCACATTATCCTAAATTAGATTTCTATAGAAATGTAACATTAGAACGATTTACCTAGAATCAGGTAATTACTGTGTATGTATCATTTATTGATCTGAATAAATTGTCTAGCGTTTGAATAATAATTGTCATTTAGAACTATCTTAATTATACTAAATAATATTGTTTTGGCATTAGCCAGAACATACCGCCCGCCTTGATAGGCTTGCGTATCAATGTTTTTATTCGTCTGTTGTTTTCAATGGCAAAACACACAATTTTGTTACAGGTCTTTTCACTATCTTGCCCTTAACGCGCACACTTGCTGTTCTCACTACACCATCGTTGCCAGGATACACATCTTCTACTCGTCCAACGATTCATTGCAATGGAGGTACATGGTCTTCCTTGACGATCACCATTTGTCCCGAACTTACGTTAGGCTCCTGACTGGTCTTCCACCGGCTTCGCTCTTGAAGATGATGCAAATATTCCTTGTACCATCGTTTCCAGAAGTGCTGCTTTTGTTGCTCTATATGTTGCCATTGTGACAAACGATTTGCCTTTAAATTTAAAATCCCAGGCTCTGGAATTGCTGAGAAGGTGTCTCCAATTAGGAAATGGGTAGGGGTTAGGAATGATTGTGTATATGGTAAGTTGGATGGTCTGAGTCGTCCGCCAACGCGTATTAGACTATCGTTGTATAGAACTGGATTCAATAAAAGTAACTTACTTTTAGAATGCACTGTATTCGACGAAGTTAATTCATGTAATCCTTTGTTAAATTGTTCTTTTTGCACGAGTCTTACAAGTTGGTTGGTACTACAAACTAATTCTTGACTTGTTAATGGGACGATGAGAATTTCTTCACCTTTCCCAATTGTCCGATTCCTAAGGTTTTTGATAAATCTCCTGCAGTAGCTCGTGATTCTTATTAATTGCAAATTGCATGATACTTTTCCGCCAGGCGTGATTGATTTGGTATAAATACACGCACCATAGGCCCTCTGACTTGCATCACAGAAACCATGTACTTCTAACTTACAGGTCTCCTTAGTGAGAATTACCTTGCGATGTATGTTGAGTTCATTATATAAGAGAATTAAATTGCTGCACATATTCCGTAAATGCGGTATTGATATGTGTAGGTGTTGATTCATCCCACTCAATTTTTAACTGCCATAATTTTTGCATTAATAATTTCCCGACAATGATTACTGGACCCAGCAAACCTAATGGATCAAATAGTTGTGATATAAATGAAAATATTGATCGTTTAGTAAATTTTAATGCAGCATGAATACTTGGTAACTTATGTAAAAATACATCTCGCTGTTTGTCCCAAACTAAACCAAGAGCCTTAGTGCTACTTGATTTGTCTATCGCAAATGTATCATTAGTTGAAATATTTACAGGGTTAGAGAAAACTTCGGATTGATTTGATTGCCATTTTCTCAATTCAAAACCTACTTGCCTTAGTAAATCCTTAACTTCATTGATAATTTCGACAATTTGTTCTATTGTATGAGCACCCGTAATTAAATCATCTACATAAAAATCGCGCATAACTATTTTACTACCTAATGGGTAATTGTTAGTTTCTTCAGTTGTGTTTTTAAATGGAAGTTTAACAATAAATCTGTCTTCATTGGTGCGTTTAACATTTTCCAAGCCATGCTTCTCGCAAGCTGTTTCCTCGGGAGTGAGAATTTGGCTTGACGTGCATTCCTCTAGCTACCAAAATTTTGTAATTGATTTATCGAGTGCTTCATTTGTTAATAAATTGCAACACACTTCTGTTTTAGGTATCTCACATTGGACAGAACCCGCTACTATCCAACCAAGATGTGTTTTTTGTAGACATGGTTGATTTTGAGATGCCTTTATTTGTCCTACACACATTAATTTCCAAAATATGTCAACTCCTATTAATAAATCTACCGATGTTGAGATATTGAAATCCGGATCTGCGAGTCGAATATTTTTAGGAATATTAAATAATGATTTCTGAATAGATACAATTGGCAGATTTGCACTGATTTTGTTTACTATTAGACATTTAATGTTTGCTTGATATGCGTTTAATCTCGATTTAATTTTTACATTTATTGCTCGGTTTACTTGGGTAGTAGTTTGATTAATACCGACTACCGGAATTGATAATGCTTCTTGTTTTATACCTAAGCGATCGGCACAAGCCTTTGTTATAAAATTTGATTGGGAACCACAGTCAAGTAAAACCCTACATTCTTGAGTTTTTCCCTTAATATCGTCAATGAATATACGAGCTGTGGATAACATACAATGCGTTTGTTCTTGATTGTCGAGAGCATGATTACTGACTGTAACATTTGTTTCTTGGTTGGATGTTGAAGGTTGCGAGTTTGTAACTTGATCTAAATGCAATAGTGTGTTGTGTTTCTTATTGCATGTTTTACATGAACTACCAAAACATTCATTGGTTTTGTGACCTGCTCTTAGGCAATTTAAACATAAATTTTTGCTTCTAATAATATCAATTCTTTGCTTTATTGATGCACTTAAAAATTGATCGCATTTGTGAACGAAATGATTACGGGAACAACACGGACAAGAATGGTGGGATGCTACTATATGTGATGCAGTTTTCGTTACCTTTGAAGTAATTGTTCCTACATTTTGTGCCTTTCTTGAAACCGTTTCTAGAGTTTGACATTTCTTATTTAAAAATGTTGTAAACTCTTTTAATGTTGGAATGACAGATGGATCTGATAATGTATTTCCCCATTCTTTGATTGTATTGATATCTAACTTTTTTGTGATACTGTATATTAATAGATCGTCCCAGTGATTTACTGGCCTATTTAGTGACAATAAAGCGCGAGTGTGTTTAAGTAACCCGTCTAGGATTTGACGAAGTATACTAGCATTTTCTCTGTTGAGAATTGGCAATTGATAAATGCCTTCAATATGATGATGAATAATAGCTCTTTTGTTATCGTATCTTGCTTTCAACATATCCCATGCAATTTGATAATTCTCATTTGATGCAGACAAACATTGAAGCACACTTGCGGCATCCCCTGTTAGAGACGCTTTTAAGTAGTGAAATTTTTGTATATCAGCAATGGAAGTGTTTGTATGAATTAAAGAGGAAAACGTATCATGAAATGATATCCATTCTTCGTATAAGCCACCAAATTCCGGCTACGTAATCTGCGGCAACCGTACCCTGTTTGTTTACATACTGAAACCTGGTGAATTCTCTCCTTTGCCTGATATACTGTTTGAGTGAGTGTTTTCAAAATTTATTAATATTTCATCTGCACGACCCATAATATGGAAATACTTGTTTTCGAAATTGAATTTCTTCGAATAGCTCACAATAGCCTTCTAACTTTTGTTGGCGTCTTTTGAATTCAAAAATGCTAGTGTTGTTGTCCAGGGAATTTAGAAACGTTTCGAATTTGGTTAGAGCACCCTTTAAATTAGTTCGTTTGGTTTTTAATGTTTTTAATGTTTCGGACTCAGACATTTTGTATAGGGAATTACGAAATGTAGGATATTAATTGGAGACTTACCTTACAGTTTTTGTTGAGTCGTCGCTGCAATCTGGCTGAAGGACTAAAATATGTTGTGGACAATGGAATAATTACTTGTTGTTTCCACCGCCGTGACTGTTGCACCTAGCCACGGGTTGTAAGGCCGTAGAGCTGTACGTTTGATAATTGCTTGGTGCCGGTTAGTTTCGTAATAATAAAACACAATGTTATGGATGCATTGACTTTACTTCTTAAAACCCACAATTAATATCAATTAAATAACTAATTTAAATACTATATATATTGCACAGAATTGTTGTCGTACTTGTTGCGTATGTTATATGTTTTAATTGTCGTATGCTATGTAGCAAATGTTACTGTTGCGAGTGTGACTGTACTGTTGTACATTGTTTTTGTGAAATGATGTTCACTCTTTTGATTCTGAATCGACACAAACTTGAATAGAATCTTTCTTTTCCTACCCTTGTGGAAAAGAAGGGATAAATATGAACAATTGCTTTTACGATAAATGTTTCTTAAAGGTTAGTTCTAGGAAATATTGCTCGTTTACAAATTACAATACCCAACAATCGGTACGTAATAAAACAATATAGTGTAAGTTTACTGTGAACAATACGTACGTAATAAAATAATATAATATAAGTTTATTGTTACCTTTCGAAGACTAATTCCTTACCGTTGTGCTCACAAAGAATAATTTATTTTTAATTACTAGGGAAAACCAAGATGACTAAATTATTCACATTATCCTAAATTAGATTTCTATAGAAATGTAACATTAGAACGATTTACCTAGAATCAGGTAACTACTGTGTATGTATCATTTATTGATCTGAATAAATTGTCTAGCGTTTGAATAATAATTGTCATTTAGAACTATCTTAATTATACTAAATAATATTGTTTTGGCATTAGCCAGAACACCCTGTATAGGCGTTCTATTTATTTATTTTTAGAATTTTTGAGTTTTATATAATTCCAAAGAACATGCGCTATATTGCCGAAAAGAACAACTAAATTCTCGTAGTGAAATGATATTTTTGATGACTAACCTAAACAGATTCTTTGAAACTGAAAATTTTTGAAAAATGTTTCAAATGAGCTCAAATTTGTTGTCGGTGTTAGTCTTTAATAGTCGAGTTTCAACTGTTTTTGAGATGTGACGATTAACATTAAGAACTGTCTATGAAACAGCGATTAATGATGTAGCAATTGCTATGTCCTACATTGTTAATCCGTATTTCATAGGCAGTTTTTAAAGATCATCATCACATCTCGAAAACAGTTGAAACTGGGCTATTACAAACAATTACGACAACAAATTTGAACCAATTTGAAACATTTTTCAAAAGTTTTGAGTTTCACTCTGACTCTGTTTTAGTTTTGATCTGGACAGAACTTTATGAAGTACCCTTATTCTTTGAGTAATTACCACTATATCTATCAATTAAATTGTCGATAGAAGAGTTCTACATTCTAGAATTCATCTATCGTGAAATTCCATTATAACTGTACTAGGAAAAGCCAAGTATACATTTAGATTCCCGCTGCGTAACATCTAACTCTTCTTAGATTAAAACTGAAAACGTAGCATACCTCCACTAAATACCGAAATAAGTGGAGACATATCAATACTAAACAAAGTTCGACTCTTTTGCATCGGTTAATGGTAAGTAAGCAAACACGAAAACAAATTCAGTCTCCGTAGTAATCCCATTAGGGCGAGACTGTCATTAGGCCGTTAATGTATTCATGACACCAATTCCCTTGCGAATTAATTCTCTCTCATGTACACCTAATTATTAGATGTACACGCAAATTTACAATACCTCACCATTACAAACAGAATACTGTAGAATGTCCACAGATAGATAGATAGATTTGCACGCAATGGCTTACATTAAGCGGTTGGTGACTATAATCAGTGACAGCATCTAATATGAGCATAAAATTGATTGACTCTAGATTTATTAATAAAGCAAATAAATATTAATGAATATAAATAAAAAACGCTAAATTGTACTATTTATAAAATGTGTTATATACAGTGTGGAAACCACTTATGGAATAAATTCAACAGTAACTTCCAAACTAATGACATTTGTCGAAAACGTTGAAACATGTCAATTTTTATTTTAAATTGCGCTGGTTTTAAATCACTGCACCTATCAGTGACGCCATCTCCTTTAGAGCTGTGACGTCATATACATTTTTTTTAATAGAATGCTATATTTTTTTATAAATTCGTAGATACTACTATTAAATATCTTTTCAATGAACTAACACTAGTTAACTTTATTTTTAACAGTTTTTGAGATTTTTACATTTTTACGTTCCAACCACAACAACAACAATTATAAAAACGTCAAAGTTTACTAATCCTTTTTTGATCAAAGCAAAATTACTATTATAGGTAGTATTCTACTACCGTCAGGTGCTATCAATTTCATCACACAGTTTTTTCGTGATGTTTTTTTTAAATTTTTTTTTTAAATGTAAAAATCTCAAAAACTGTTGAAAATAAAGTTAACTAGTGTTTGAAAAGGTATTTAATAGTACTATCTACGAATTTATAAAAAAATATAGCATTCTATTTAAAAAAATGCGTATGACGTCACAGCTCTAAAGAAGATGACGTCACTAATAGGTGCAGTGATTTAAAACCAGCGCAATTTAAAATAAAAATTGACCTGTTTCAGCGTTTTCGACAAATGTCATTAGCTTGGAAGTTACTGAATTTATTCCATAAGTAGTTTCCACACTGTATAATAGTGTGATTTTACTTTCTTATACGTAGTATAAGGAAGTATTGTGATGATGAAAACTTTCGACTTCGAGATTTTTACAGATGTCTACGTTTCCTGACACCGAAAAAGTGGTTTTTAAAAAGTGTCTCTCCCCCTCTCTCTCTCTCTCTCTCCCTCCCTCTCTCTCTCTCTCTCTCCCTCCCTCTCTCTCTCCCTCCCTCTCCCCCCCCCTCTCCCTCTCTCTCTCTCTCTCATGAGAGCGGTTAAATGGCTCTATACTCCATTCAGTCTAAGAATAAAGCATTGGGAAAGATAGGGCTTAAAATAAACGTTTGTGATTGGTTGAAATCGAGTGTGCATTTACACCGGCAAAATAATCGCATTTAGCTCGTTCTGTCAAAAATTTGTTTACTGACAGTTTTGTTCAAAGATTTTGTCGATTTCCGTATTTTACATAGTTATTTGTTGTTAATATTCTTAAAAAATAGTTCTTCTTAGAACTCGCAAGTGAAATATTCATTTGTTAAGGTATTTTATCAATTTCGTTAACTTTCTTTTCGTAATCGCTAATATTCTATAGTATGGCGGAAGCAGTTTTACCAGGTCCTTCAAAAAATCGTAAAGGGAAACACATAAGATCTGGACAAAGGCAAATGGCTTATAATGTGTACATTAAGGATAAAAACAATATGTCTAAAACAGCTGCAGTCAATCAAACAGCAGATGAAGTGGGTATTAATAGGAATACAATGTACTGCATTATTAAAGAAATGGAATTATATGGAGTTCCAATTTCTCCTCCAAGAAAAAGAAATTATCGTCATACTTACAATAAATTGGATGAAGCACAAAAAAGTACAATTAGACGACATGTGCATTCCTTTTTCTTGAGGAATGAGTTACCAACTTGTATAAAAATGTACGTAAATGTCAAAATATAATGATATCAGATATGTATATCCCTGCTATCCATCTGACAGTAAACATATGTTTTACTTGTTTTCAAAATACAAAGTTCATCGTGTGTAAACTGTGCTCATATTGTAGCGCCATCTACTTTATTCTTAGACTGAATGGAGTATAGAATCGCTCTCGCAACCGACATGCGCCACCAAAATTGAAATGGCGTCAAATTTGAGACGTTGCATAATTTGATCTGTCAAGTAATATTAATTTTGGCACTATAACCCTAAATGATCAATTAGACTTGTGGTTTTAGCACTACCGACAAGATTATTTTATATTTGTATGAACTTGTCTGCTGTTAGTAATTAGATATAAATATAAAAAAGGTTTGATTTTCAGAGAAAATTGAACTTTTGAAATTCATTTAAACATTCAGGAATGTATTTAATAATTATGTTCGAGTTAGTTTTACTACAGACAATAAAGATATTTAGTAGCAAAGACAGTTGTACAGCAGTATCCTTACTAATAGTGCTATATTGCTTTTCCATTAAATGCATCAAATCAAAAGTATTTTTATATGCAACAGCGAGAAGGTAAGAAAAGTATTACACTAATTATAAAAACATTTGTTTGCCAGATTCTTACTCTACACTATGATTATTACCATTATCACTGCTGTACTAAAAGCAACTTGTTTGAAACATTTCTCGTAGGTATATCATTGATTACAACATAATTTTTGCATGCTAATCAAACATTTTTGATTAAGCTAAACACATCATTATTATTTACTTAAGCTTTAAACTAGTATAAATTTGTTGTTGTTAAAGATTATATTTAATGCAGAATTAAACAATTCAAACGTATTTTAAAGTATTTCAAATGTTGAGTATTCGTAAGCTGAATCTTTGCTACTGATCAGAATTTAACTTACCAAGCAACTTTAAATTATAATACAATAATGAACAAGTATTTTTACTATCCCAATTTATAATGTACAACATTAATATTATTACAATACTATCACATATTTTTGAAATTATATAATCTTAATTCCATTAATAACAATAAATAATTACAAAATTAAAGTCCTACAGAAAATATACAAAGGTTATTTTAGAAAAACTATAAAAATAATATAACATAAATATGTTTTAACTGCATCCCCCTATGCAAACGCTTATCTTGTTATCACATTAATAAACTCGATCATTATTTTATTCTGAAATCAATCATCCACCATTCCTCTATTACATTCAACATGGTTATACCTTCTTAAATTTGAAAATTTTCTAAACAGTATTACTTATGTGATCATCAAACAATTGTTATTTTAGTTAGAGTCATCTATTTCCTCAATTAGACAGAGTTCTTTCTTCAACTGATCAATATAAGTACAAATTATTTTAACTATCGTAATCTTCTGCCGAAGCATTATGAACAAATATATTAACAGGTTCCAAAATCTGTTTTTGACTTTTGATATAGATACTGAATTTAATCCGTCTCCAATCCTTTATAAGCTACATTCGTTTAATCAGTTACGTGATTATTCTAAATAACATAAAGCAATTACAAGTAAAACCAAGCATTTCTGTTGAATAAAACTTACCTTCTCGTATATAATTTGGTTTAGATCAATATATTTGACTTTAATAACTTTCACAGTCGGTACTACCGCTATCATTAATACAAAATATTACTGGATTAATGTCTGTTTTATCAATTTCTATTTCCCTATCCCACGACGTCTTTATTTCTTGTTCAATATGAGTGATGGTAGCCCAAGTTTCATGTGTAATTGTTCGAAAAACGCTGTACTGAATACTAGTCACCTGCTTGTCAAACGCTACGCTTGTCAAGTGTCATACGCTCCGTGAAAATAAAAATCTGACAACAATGTTCAGAATAGCCATGTATCAAATAAAATATTGATATAGAAAAGTAATATTTAATAATTATATCTATAATATTTAATTTCTAACTGACTTTCATGTAATAGTATTTTACTAGCCGTAGCTATTTATCCTAAAATATTAATTAGTTGGTTGAATTTTATTGTTCTAAAATTGTTCCAGTTGATTGGAATTTGTAGTGGTATTGAATCAGCGTTTTTAGTTCGTACTTTTGCCGTGTCGGTTGCGAAAACGACCCGACTATATAGCTATCATTTCCAAAGTTTGTATTTACGAGTGTATACTCTCTCTTGAGATCCGATTAGATTTTCAGTAAAATCGGTAGACCGTAAGTAGTAGCTTACTTAAGTGAAAGAAAACGAATTTTGTCAATATTTCATCATCTACTAAGTTTAAACAAATTTATAGCTCTGTACTCAAAATTAAATTTGAGAAAAAATGTATTAAAAAAGTAACATCCTTACCGTAAGTAAAGTCGAAAGCAAAAAAAAAGTAGCCAAGAGATCTCGTACTTTGTAAACCAGGCTTCATTATCTTGTCATTAGTGTCAAGCCATTATTCTGGGGAATATCAAATAATTATCAAAACATCTTCTATCAGATTAATACGAATCAAAATACTAATTCAAAAACATCTGAAGAAATATATGCTTTAATATCTGGTTAAAGAGCCGTTTTTGTTTAAAGCTTCTCGAAATCTATTTGCAATAGAATTATAAAGGTTGGCACAAGTATTTTGATTTACATTCTCCAATGCTGTGTAAACTATTTCTACCAGTTCTTGTCTATTTTGAGGTCTACGATTCAATTCCTTTATTTCTTTGATCATATATATTTTATATATTATGTTTTCGATAACAGTTATTTAATAGTTATTTAAATCAGGACTTCTTGGCTAAAAATCCAACACATTGATGTTATTTTCTTTGAACCATGATTTCACTCTCTCCGATGTATGGATGGGGTAGTTATCCTGTTGTCTCATAAATTCAAATCCAACCCCAAAAGTTTACTTTGAAATTTTCTGGATACACATTATTAATAAAGTTTTCGTCAAATCGGGTACCTCTTGGTCGATATACATGAATCGGTCCATTTTTCTTGCTTTGAAATTATTTTTTATCTGTAAAAATTACAGTTTGCCAAAACGTGTGTTATTTACCATATGTTCGAGTGCATATCCTACAAGAGATTTTCAATAAGCACATTTGTGAGATGGCAGTCTAGCTCGGCTGTTGATATTCTTTTACGGCCAGAACCAGAAATTCTAAAAATTCAATGGTGATCTCGCCGTTTTTTAATAATTTTAAAAGCTATGCTTTTATTTATATTATTTCTTCCCGCAACTTCACGTATTTTGAAACCTTTACTAAAATCTGCAATAACATTGACTCTAATATTTTCATTTATGGAAGGTATTTTTGTAATAGTTTAATATCAACTAAAAGGTTGTCAATTTTAATAGATAACCAAATTTTGAAAAGAAACTTTGAAGCCGCTATTACACTAATCATTTGGAGAAAGCCTATGACAGAAACCTGTGTTTTTCTCTACTTTTTTTTGCTTTCGACTGTAGGTCTTTTACTTATCGAAAATTAATTTTTTGCGAATATCTCGCAAGTCATGCTTTTTCGGCAGGTACATTACAAGTACAAAAATATTTAAAACTTCATTTTCAACACCTTTGAATACAAAAATTCAAAGGTATTGAATTCAAAATTGGACCGGAAGTAACACTTTTACTCTTATCGAATAGCGATTTTTTGCAAATTTGTCGTAAATTATGCATTCTATATATATTTATTAAGAGAACAAAAGGATTTAAAGTTTTATTTCGAATATTTTATGTATAAATGAAATTTCAAAATTCGGACCGGAAGTAACACTTTTAGCAAGTAGCACTTTCTTTTGAATATGTTGCAAAGCATGTGTATGTAGATAAAAGTATTTAAAACAATTTAGAACAACTTTTGTATAACTTTAAACGCTCATACGTATAAGAAAGTCGCGTGGTGACCTCATCATTTTCAGTACTGTGATGATGACGAAAATGTTCGACCTCGAGATTTTTGCAGATGTCCACATTTTGAAATCCCCTGATACAAAGAATGTGATTTTAATGATCTCTCTCTCTTTCTCTTTCTCTTTCTCTCTCTCTCTCTCTCTCTCTCTCTCTCTCTCTCTCTCTCTCTCTCTCTCTCCCTCTATCAGTGCGCGCGTGCGTGTGTGACCACGATAGCGGTCAAACGGTTATAGTTCTCAATTCCAAATTGTGTATTTACGAGTATAATCTCCCTCTTGAGATCTGTGTTAGATTTTCAATAAAATCGGTAGACCGGAAATAGTAGCTTACTTCGGCAAGAAAATCGTATTTTGCCAATATTTCGTCAACTACTGAGTTTAAACAAATTTATAAAGAATTCAAATGTACTCCAAATTAGATTTGAGCAGAATTTCGTAATTCTTACCGGAAGTAGGTTTTTTACTCATGTCGAAAATCAGCCTTTTGCGAATATCTCGCAAGTTATGCTTTCTAGAGAGAATATAGAAGTATTTAGAACTTAATTTTCAATACCTTTTGTTTAAAAAAAAATTCAAAATTCGGACCGGAAGTAACACTTTCACTCTTATCGAAAAGCGATTTTTTGCAAATATGTCGTAAATTATGCATTCTATGTATATTTATCGTGAGTAGAAAAGTATTTAGAGCTGAATTTGAAATATTTCTTGTATGAATAAAATTTCACAATTCTGACCAGCAGTAACACTTATAGGATTTTGAATAACTTTTGTATTAAAAAAATCTTAAAATTTGGACTTGAAGTAACACACTTACTCACAGGTTCATTTTTCAAAGAAGATAAAAGTATTTAAAACAATTTATAACAACTTTTGTATAATTTGAAACGCCCGTATGTATAAGAAAGTTGTATGGTGGCCACACCTCATTATTTCATTTGCCTATTTTACATCATAATGACATATCTAACAAAGGATAGTACATCTACCCATAACTAAAATAATCACATTGGTTATTGCTATGAAATGCCAGGTTCTATTGAATCCGGTGTTGCAGATTGGTTTGTTATTAACAATAAGCAGTATAAAAATGTACAAGGTATATGTCTATTTTTACAAGTAAACGGCACAATTGCACAATCACTGCAATGTGTTCACTTCCGTCGTAGATAGAGGCAGTGCTGCACCCATTTTGCAATAGAACAAAGTGAATATTATTACTTAAATAAATATAGTTATAAGTTATAGAAATGCAGGTGCAGAATATATACCTTATTATGGTTTTCATGTTAACGTACATGTTATGTTTTACTCTAATATTATGTTTCTCTATACTGTGCTTCTGTTTATATAACATGCTGAAATACAGAATAGACTTTATTAAATTGTAGCAGCAACTAAACTTAATAAAACACAAAAGAAGTAAATTAGACCCGCTGAGAGGACTAGCAACCAAACAATCCTTTGTCTGACAGTCAAATGTTAAATTTACATTCAGTAAGGTTATGTGTACCATAACACCACACACTTTATAATGAACAGCTAAAATTTGGATTCATAAGTTATTTCTTTGGTTTATTAAAAGTAAATAATTTCGAGTATTTTAAAGTCAAACAAATATAAAATTGGTTTCTGATTTAATACGAATGATTATTGTTTATAAAATTCGGGGAGTATTTATGTTTATGTAGATTAAAAATTAAATAATATTAGATATAATTTTAATAAGAATTTTAATAACAAAAAAGATGTTTATGTTTTACAAAACATGTTACATGCAACACAATATAAAACCACTGATATTAAGTCGTAAATTAAATATTTAACAGTTAATGTGATTTTGATCTCTGATATTCTAGGACGATCTGTTTAATCCTTATGTTCCCAAACAGAGATCATACCAATTTTTTCAACAATTTCACATAAATAATTAACTCCAAAATTATCTCAACGTAGCTAGCGATAATAAAGCATTAAAACATATATATATATATTGAAGTAATGTAGGTGGGGTGGTTTAAATTTAATCTAATATATATTTTTTTATATGTACTTTATTTTACTGATTAAATAAAGCAGTTGGTTGTACCTGTTAATTAAAATGTTAAGACTATAAAGTTAATAAAGTGGGGAATGTTAAATAACCGGAATAGGGACAAATGGGTTATATTCAGCACGTAATAATATTTTTACTATATTCGAAATTCCCAGGTATATGCTCCTAATAAATCGCAATGTGTTGAAAGGGATATTTAAATTAATATTTCAAATTTCGCGGCTTCAGGTGCGCAAATCTGTAGGATTTCCCATAAATTTATTTCAAAGTGGGAGAGCCCACGCTTTAGATTTTAAGCGGGACTGGTAAGAATGCACGTGTACGCGATCGGCTACTGTGAATGTGAAATGGGTGGGTGGTTTAAAATGAATCTATGTATTAATCTCGGGCGTTAAAGGATTCGGCCTTACCTTACTGCTCGAAGATATTGGACGTTCTTAACCTGAAAAGTTGATTCGGGCACAGCGCTTATGCTTATGCACGAAATAAATATGTATACCTCTACTTTTATGAGAAACTAAATAGATCGATGGTGAAAACAAACACAATATTCATAAACAAATAAATTCCAATTTATTAATATGGCAAAAACGTTAACACTGTACAACAAATGATAGCAGGCGTATTGAGAATATGATAAACACAGTGGGAAATAATCTTAGACTGGATTTGTCTAATGAACTTCATATCATATTTAAACAACAGAGATATAGGCAAAGTTCAACATACGAAAGCATCTTTATGGCAGTTATAAGTGTTTCTAAATTTTATCAGTGCGAAACCGTAATTAGTTTGATTAATTATGCAAGTAGTGAAGTGTCGTCCTAATTGTGAACGTTGTGATGGATTAAAATATTCTTGAATGTAAGTATTAAATGACTATTTACTAGCAATTGTCTAATGTAATTGGTTACAGCAAAGTAACTTTATTATGTTGTATAAGTACTTGAGGAGTTGAATTTAATTAATTTAAATTATGGTTTAGATCAAAAATGAAAGATGTTTACAGTTATTATATTTGCAATTTGTTAAGCAATGATTGTGAACTATTGGTTAATTGACTTTGGTACCTTGTGATAAGTTACTGACATTTCGTTTATAAATGCAGGTATCCTGGAATAGGGCCGTCCCTTCTCACAGCTGGTGGTGTTCGATGTGGATCTGGCTGCTATAGTACGGCTTCCCGGATATGGCTTTGGCAGGCTGGTGACTGAGTTCCCGTCTCCTTTCTTTCTGCGGACTGGAACTTTTCTCTCAGGTGTGGAATTGCACGTAACTGTTGGTCAATCGTTCTCAAATTTCGTTTGGTTATTTATAACAGCGGTTTCTCTTTTGTTTCGGTATCGATGTGTTAATTTCGAAAGGATATGATTAGTTAGAAATTTAACCTCCAAAATTTCTTCTTTTTACAGTGTCACAATAAGTATGTTCGACCTTAATACTGTTCTAGGCGGGAACGGATCGAATTGGTTGGTCTTGCTCGTCCGTCACACGAAGGTCAAACAATGTTGTTTATGAATCGCACTTGTAAATTGACTCGTCAATGAATGATCGATAAAAGACCATCCATAAACGACAAAAGACATAAATTGAAGAACCCGGCGTTAGGCCGTATGTGCTTTTTTTATATGTTTTTGATGTTGTCATTGTTGTTTCCATAGCAACATATACAGTAACTGTTTTCAAAGCCTTATTATTAACAAATTTACTTTAGTATTTTAGTAAAATGATGTTTTTTAACAATTAAATTATCTCATTTTTCATTTGATACATAAAAATTATTTTAATGAGTTTCTTTTAGAAAATCACATTTTTAAAGGATTAAAGTAAATTTTAGCGTTTCGTCTGTCATTTGTTCGATGACGTAATGGACACTAATAAAAATAATTAAAATATCAAAATTTCGAATAAATATGCCTTCTCAGTAGAGCCTTTCCTTTACAAAATATACATTTAATTACATATTATAATTTCTCATCTTTCATTCCTTCTAAACCTCTTTATTTATCTTTAAAATTAGTAGGGTTAGTTTTTGAGTTGCTTTTTAGAAATGGTCTCTTAATTTATTGATGATTTATTGCTATTACATGAATCTATGACACATTCTTTATATTCCGATACCTTTTTATTTCATCTCCTTGGCTTACAGTTTGTATTTTTAAGAGTTTTTGAAACACATGTTCTCAAATGTCAAACCACAACAATGTACTCATTTAAATATTTGAACGTAAATTATTAGTAAGTCGATGATGATTATGACAACGTAAATAAACCTTAATAATCTTTGTATTTGTTTAGTTTGATTTAATATTAACCATATTTATGTATGTAATATTTCTGAAAATGATTATGATTCATTCAAGATGGCAAACCATAATTCGGTTATAAGAAAATGCTTAGATTAATTATGTGAATATACCAGACTTAATACTCAGTACAATAATTGTAAATTGACAGTTGGTTCATGAGGTATTCGTTTCTAGTAATCAACATTAGTTCATTTTCGTTTCTCAATATGTAATTTTAATTAGAAGTTAGCCATGTGCGTGCTATAATTTCATATTACTAGATATGATGCTTCTGTAGAATTCAAACTTGCCTTAAGCCATGCCCTGTAAATATTTTGTAAGTTTCGTTCATAAAAGTTCACAGTTTAAAATGATAGTAATTTCCAGTAGTATTGTATGTTTAGAAATTGTTTAAAATTGAAATGAAAATATGTAGTCCACTTGTAATGGTTGTCTAAGTTTATATTAATTGCTTTTCATATGTATACAAGGAATATCAGTTGGGGTTCCTGAATGGGTTTGTTTTTTATAATCGAGGGAGTATATTGCTTTCTAGCTTTAAATATCTAATTAGTAATTTTCTTGGCAGTTTTGAATTATAATTTGGGGACTTTTAACTATACTACGTAATACGAGGGTTGTGTGCTAAGCGTCACCAATGTATGCCTGGTTGCACGTTGTATGGCGATCATTGGGTAAATTAGCATTTATATTTGTATTTGACTGGTCTTGGCTCATATACAAGACCAGTTAAATATATATATATAAATCAATAACAAATTATATCTATATATAAAAAAAAATTGAATGAAATCTTAGTTCTCCTTAGAACGTTTCTATTGTGTTATAAATTGTATGTGTACTTCAGAATGTGTGTATCAGTTAACAGAACATAATCGAAATGCACAATTTAAGCGGTTGCTTAAAAATTAAATCCAACTGGTTGCTGCAAAAATGACGACTGAATTGTCATCTTTCTGCGTAGAATTAAATGTTCGCATCCACCGTCCATGAGCTGACTTCGGATACTTTATTATAAATTTAAAATTATTTTAACGGTTTCAGTAATTCTCATAATTAATTTATTCAAGTCTAGAGATCATAGAAGTATATTTTTCTGTTTCGGTGTTTGTTAATAAAAATATGGAGCCGAATTATATTTAAATGCCAAATATCAACATTTTAATGCAAAAACATATTGCTGTGAATATCTCTTTGAAATTGAATATTGAGTATAGACCTTATCTTACAGGAGTGGCACGACTCCTCGGAACAAATTTGGGTCCGCGTTAATTTCAGGAGACTAAATTCATTTGTCGGCGCCATATATCGTCCTCCGAGTGCCAACTTTAACAACTTTCTGTCACTGAACGAAACCCTTTCGTATCATATGGTGCGGATGGTTTATTGTGTATAGGAGATCTAAATATTGATTTATTGTCTGTCTCACGTGCTAGTCTCTCGCTATCGTCCATAATCGATTTTCTGGCCATGCTCAACCTGATTGAGTAGCCGGCACGGGTGACTTGTGACCTTCTACTTCGATTGATGTTGTTTATTAAGAATAGGGACGTGCAGGTGACTGTATATGGCGTTGTGTTTGTGGGTGCTCTATCTCCGATGTCTTATACATTGGACCCTGTCATTCTCCGCCCCGGAAATTTTGCGTGCGACTCACATGGAACTTTAATAACTTTAGCTATGAGGAAGGTTACCCAGGATCTTATTAATGTGCCTTGGAATTTAATATTATATATACTAAAAGCGCAGAGTCCTCTTTTGTTAATTGCGTGCGACTGACACGCTTAACCGAACGGGCAAAATCGACTTGAATCGGTAAAACGGGGGGGGGGGGAGTACTCCTCTCTGAATACGCGGAACTAAAAGCTATCGTTTGGCGTGGGCGTACGGGCGACTTTAAATTTCTGTTCGAAGAAGAGATTTACCCTTTTAGTGGAGCGCGTGCAAAGATTCCACGAGCCCTTCCGTAAATTAAGGTAGAAATAATTGAAGCCACAACGTCAGTAACTATAGATGATCGTACAGGATTCAGAAATTACAGTCTCAAATGTTCGTTCGTTAAATGCTGGAAATAACAACAAAGAATGAAAAAATCAAATGCGAAAACACTAGAGAGTATACTAAATGGCATTAATTTCATGGATCATGAATTTAGCATTTATCCGAAGAAAAGTGAATTCAAAACCACGAAATGATGCAGAAGAGATCAGTTTTTTGAATTTGTCGATAGAAATCTTTAATTTGACATGTTGGTATGTAATTAAGCTTAAGTGTAAGAATATTCACTAAAATAACGGGAAACTTCAACATTGACGGATAAAAATCCATCTGACGTTTGATTTGCGATGAAAATTCGATTTCACTTCAGCATGATCGATTCGCGATGATACTTGCTGGCAAACGTCAGAATTCTTGAAATAATAGTGTTGGTCGTACAATACGATAGATAGAAAGATCGGGAAAATCAAATACGATAGCACTAAAGAATATACTAAAGGGCATTAATTTCATCGAACAATAATTTAGTACTTATACGACAAAACATAAACTAAACATGAAGTAATTATAGAAAAGATACGCACATTCTTAATTCTTCTGTATGCAAACTTAAGTTGCTTGGTCAAGTTTGAACGTCAGAAACCCGACAAATGTTGGACAGTTTGGGACAAAATATGCATTTATTTGGCTGATTACATGAAACCGATATCTAAGATATCAAATGGGATTGATATTTTCGATCTTTCGTGTACAAAAATTCAAAATTATAAAGTTCAGCAACTTCTGTCATACATTTATGTGCGCGCAAATGAGTAGTCATAGTATGGATGGCAAAGAAATGAAAAAATCCAGATTCAAAATGAGTTACCTACTAGATACGTATTATTGTTGTTACTGTTGCATGGTTCTTTTTCATATGTATTTGTTCTATGCCGAAGGCAGTAATATCTAATAAAATATCCTTCTCTTTCTATTACTAATAATTACCAATAAAATTAAACTGTACTATCACATGTCAGTACCTATAATAATAACAATAACGAGTTCTTTTACATTAGAAAAATGGTTCTTAATGCAAGAAAAATATTACACACAATAGCCACATTTACTTATGTCAACATTGGCATTCAATTTGATAATTATGTCTCTCAATAGACTTTTTAAGTAATAGGAACGAATAAACAACTACCTTCTAACGCAATGGCAGAATGTTTGCGTTTTACAGGATATTGTAGTAAAGCTGTAATCGGATGCAAAAGAGCCGGATTCAAGCTCGAAGAGATTGACAAATTCAACTAGCGTAATATTCATAATATCGATCATAAGGTCAGCTTTCGCAATCATAACATCTTAGCGATTATTGATCGGCATGCCCCTCGGTAAATTTTACAATTTCAAAGGCCTGAAAGCCCATGACCATCTGATAACATTAAACTAGCGATATCTTTTGGGGCCTGGTCTAGTTTCATGAGGGTAATTCGGGGCATGGGACGTACTACAAATAATTGTGCAATTCGACTACTGCGACAATTAAGTCAAAAAAAGCGCACCTTGAATATAGTTTGTAGAATTATAGTCAAAAAAAAAAAATTGAAAGACTTGAGAGATATAGACATGTGTTACAAAACTAATCGGCACATCCTTACACATCTGCAGAAGGTTGATGACCTGAACAATCACTTCAGTAGCTCGACTTGTGCGGTTGTGCAGTATGATGGTGTTCAGTCCTTTTACTCTAAAAACGTCAAAGACGATATTCCTGGTTTCATTTTCTGTTTGGTTTCAGAAGATGATGTGATGGTGTCTTTGGCTTCACTGAAATCTAAGTCGGTGTGGATACTCTTGATGTATCTATTGTGCGCATGTGCCCCACTCTGCTGCCAGTGTTCGTTCATATATTTAATTTTTTCTTGCATAGAGATGGGAGAGTTTCCGGATATGTGGAAAACTACCCTTGTTATTGCGCTGTCTGAGTGTAATAAACCGAATAAATATAAAGAATATTAGTATTCTGGCTGCTTTGTCTAAAGTGTTGGAGTCTATTATCTATAAACAGCTACGAACCAATCTAAAAAATAATTGTTCGCTACCTGATTCCCAACTGGGACGCGGGTACAGTTCTTCGACTGTGTTATCGCACTAGACTGATATATTTAAAGCGACTGATTGTGAATAGTTAAAGCTCTTAGTACCACTGGTTTATACTAAAGTTTTCAACACGATTAACCACCAAATGCTAATATCTATTTCTCTTACTTGAGTCTCCAGCGGGTTGCTTTGGCATGCTTGTATCCTCTTTGTGTGATAGAAAGCAGTATGTGTCCCCTAATAGATTGACTTCCAGCATTCAGTTTTCAAACTCTGGAGTGCCTCAAGGTTGGTCGTCTTCTCTATTCGATATATATATGTATATATATATATATATATATATATATATAAAGCGGTGCTTTGTACATATTTTTGTACATAGGGCAAACCATGCAACACCTAAAAAACAGAATAAACGGACATAAATTTAGCAAAAATAGCACCGCTTTGAAAAAAGATACCACTATGACGGGCCATTCATTCGATTTTAAACACGTGAAAATTCTTGACAAAGAATATAATCATAAAGCTAGAGATGTATTAGAAATGATCCATATTAGAAAACAAAAAATGTCCATTAATGATCGTGGAGATACTGCGAACTAATCAAATTTCTTTGAGAAAGATGTAAATTAAACACCGAAACGTTAACAATCTTTCTTTTATTTTAATATAATTTTACCACAATACCCAAGAAAATGTATTGTTTATTATATATATAGATATATATATATATATATATATATAGAGATTTATTAAGAGAATAAAAATATTTAGAGTTGGATTTGCGATAATTTCTGTATAAAAAAATTGTCCAAAATTCGGACCGGAAGATACACTTTTAATCAGAGGTTTATTTTATAATGACGCAACTTAAAATTTCATTTGGAACAACTTTTGTATACACATTTCGGATGTCACATACGTCTAAACTGGTCATCTGGGAATATTTCTTGATTTTTTCTAACCTTATAACACTTATATTTCTTTTTGTGTAATATACGCCTAACTGTGGTTTTTGGAATACCTAATTGTTCAGAAATTTGGCGGCTAGAGCAGGGCTCACTTGATTCTACAAAGGCGCATACACTGACTTCCTTCTCTATTCTTTCCTCCGAAATAGGATGGAAATTACTCTGATAGCATTTCGAACATCCATTAATGCAGCCCGACTTTTCAAAACGATGTATGATATCTAGTATCGTCCGACGGCAGGGAACTGGACGATCAGGAAACGAAAAAAAAAACGACCAATCACTTCTTGCGTACCTCCTTGAGATGAGTAATACCATTTAATAATATTTATTTTTTCTTCTTTACTATAAACTAACGGCATAGTAATTACGTAAATGAATATCGGTAAAAAAACAGAAAAAAATACTGAGCTCTAAATAATTCTAAACCCTAAAGATGCAGACAGCAAGAATTTGCGTATTTTTGCAAGTTCGACCAACTATGAGTATACTCCACCGCAGTCGAGACACGACTGACGCGGTAGACTGTCGATCCCTAGCGTCGGCATAGACAACGCTTCTGATAAACGGTAGGACTAGATACATAGGTATATGTACAAAATGTGTACTGCATACAATTCCCTATAGGCAGATGGCCGGTGGTTCTATCGGTATATATGTATATAAAAGAAAGAGAAAAATAATGGGTAAATTCCGCTGTAGAGCAACCGTAGACACGTGTTTCTGACTCATTGGTCGTCATCGGTACGGTGTAGCCAAGGAATAAGGTGGGATAACCTTGGAGATGTATGCATATACGGAAGACCATCAGGAGACAGACCACCATTTGTAGCTTCAGTTAGAAGATCCTCAATTTGAGGACAACAACTAACGTCGCCACGAGGAAGACAATGTCAACCTGCGTGCCATCCGAAAACCCAGGAAAGATAAATAAAAGGAAATTATTTTTCTCTTTCTTTTATTTTATGTATCCGCGATAATTTCCTTTTATATATGTATATATATATATATTGTCATGGTTTGGATAACCATGCAATATATAATATATAATTTGATACGTGTTCTTTTATAAAGAAAAGGTATTCTTATTACTTAACAAGTTTATATAAAAATATTCAAGTTCATAAAATTTATACTAATAAAATTAAAAATATATTCACGATTGTTGTTTTCACTTTGGTGAATGGTAGAATGTTCATTTTTCTTTATTCAAACTAATTATTGTAAAATCTGGAAGGAAGAATTCAGATATATTTAAAAAAAATGATTTTTTTAAAATTGTCTGTCATTGATATGACAAGTAATAAACATATGATGTTACACATACTAATATTTTAAACTTCTTGTTAACAATAAGAAAAAGTTATTTGTGACGAAGTACGTGTACATTTCTTTTTTTGGAATGTATGAATCAAAATTTTTAATATGTTTGTATTTGTGTTATATATTTATAATAACTGAGGAAGACATTAAAAATAAAAGTGTCGAAACGTCTTAAAAAAATGTTTTTTATTTGTATCTAAGTAGATAGAAAAGGTCGCTAACACCAAGAAATAATAAAATTTATACACGGTGGCCAGAAAAATGCGGACAAACGCCAGGTAGAACGATTCTTTGTTCAATTCTGAGGCGATAATCTTAATCAAAAAAAGTTATACGGTCCTTCCTTACGGCATACGAGACCATCAAAAATTAAGTTGTACGGCTAAAATTTAGCAAAATTCGTCAAATTTATCTATGTAAAATCATTGTGGTGAAATTTAGAAATGGAATTATCTCAAATGCATTGATGTAACTAATCGATTAATACCAATGGTTTACAAGAAAAAAAAAAAAAAAAAAAAAAAAAAAGCACTGTACTACTTTTTTCAATTAAGATTGTCAACTCAGAATTAAACAAAGATTTGGCCTGCGTGGCGTTTGTCCGCATTTTTCTGGCCACCGTGTATATATATATATATACAAGTGTGCGAAGGATTTTATTTTTTGCTGTTCGGTAGGGAGAGAGTAGCGTGTTTCAATCAAAAGTTAGCATACTACTTCTGGGTGTTGTCCTTGAGCACAAGAAATGCGTTAAAAACTTGGCTTTTTTTTATAAACCTGTTATGAGATTTATAATAATTTAAAGTTTATCAATACTAATATTAAATCTAAAACTCCTTTTTTAAAGAAAACCCACACTGTTTATAGTATTCCTTGTAATAATTGTAACAAAATTTACATTGGACAATCTATGCAATATTTAGAAGAAAGAATTAAAGGTCATAAATATTGCAAAAATTCAACGGCTTTAAAAAAACATTGTCAACAATTTAAACATAATTTCAATTTTGATAACACTAAAATTCTAAATATTGAAATTAACAATAAATCTCGATCAATATTAGAACTCATCCAAATGAAGAAAAATGAATCAGTTTGTGTGAATGACCGAAGTGAAATTAATGCACTTTCAAAAATTTATTTTTCATTACTTACATAAACAAATATTTCCCCTCTATATTTTCAAAAATCAGTTCTTTTAGTGCTTATTTGATACTTGCATTGTTAAAATTTTTGTAATGACATTATTATTAGAATATGTCAGCAATGTTAAATTGTTAATCTAGAAATCATATGCTGACATTTATTATTATATTTTGATGTATGTCAAGTCTTTTGACAAAATTTTAAGAGAAACATTTTATTTATACAATTTTAACTGTTGTACCTATTCTTAAGTAAGTAATCTTGTTTTGTATTAATTTTTGAACCATTATTGTAACTTATACTTATAATTTCAGTTTTCTGAAGAAGACATTAATATTAAAAAATGTCGAAACGTTAAAACCTAGTATTTATTGCATTTCGTTAAAAAGGCCTAATACCAAGAATTTACCTACACGAATATAATAAAGGCCAAGAAATAATAGTATTATTAATATAATACTTATTTAAATATATATATATATATATATATATATATATATATATATATATAATAAATAATTCTAAATTTTTCTTGACCTTATTCACATATTCATGTGCATATATATAATTAAATTTCTTGGACGATTTAGAGGTCAATACTAATTTCAAATTAATTTAAAATTAGTTTAATTGTTAATTAGGTAATTTTTAATCTTTAAAAATTACCCAGCGGTCCAGGAATCGAACCCGAAATCTCCTGATTACCAGTCAGGTGTGTTATCCACTACACTACCACGGGCTTTCGGTCTTGACTCCTTTAATTGTACTGATATACATATACATATACATATAGCAAGTAACAGATGGAAAGTATTGCTGGTATACCAGCGTATATAAGCACCGAAACGTCCATGTGCTGTATATGATAAATAATTCTAAATTTTTCTTGACCTTATTCACATATTCATGTGCATATATATAATTAAATTTCTTGGACGATTTAGAGGTCAATACTAATTTCAAATTAATTTAAAATTAGTTTAATTGTTAATTAGGTAATTTTTAATCTTTAAAAATTACCCAGCGGTCCAGGAATCGAACCCGAAATCTCCTGATTACCAGTCAGGTGTGTTATCCACTACACTACCACGGGCTTTCGGTCTTGACTCCTTTAATTGTACTGATATACATATACATATACATATAGCAAGTAACAGATGGAAAGTATTGCTGGTATACCAGCGTATATAAGCACCGAAACGTCCATGTGCTGTATATGATAAATAATTCTAAATTTTTCTTGACCTTATTCACATATTCATGTGCATATATATAATTAAATTTCTTGGACGATTTAGAGGTCAATACTAATTTCAAATTAATTTAAAATTAGTTTAATTGTTAATTAGGTAATTTTTAATCTTTAAAAATTACCCAGCGGTCCAGGAATCGAACCCGAAATCTCCTGATTACCAGTCAGGTGTGTTATCCACTACACTACCACGGGCTTTCGGTCTTGACTCCTTTAATTGTACTGATATACATATACATATACATATAGCAAGTAACAAATGGAAAGTATTGCTGGTATACCAGCGTATATAAGCACCGAAACGTCCATGTGCTGTATATGATAAATAATTCTAAATTTTTCTTGACCTTATTCACATATTCATGTGCATATATATAATTAAATTTCTTGGACGATTTAGAGGTCAATACTAATTTCAAATTAATTTAAAATTAGTTTAATTGTTAATTAGGTAATTTTTAATCTTTAAAAATTACCCAGCGGTCCAGGAATCGAACCCGAAATCTCCTGATTACCAGTCAGGTGTGTTATCCACTACACTACCACGGGCTTTCGGTCTTGACTCCTTTAATTGTACTGATATACATATACATATATATATATATATGTGTAAATTAGAATTTTAATTATTTTTAAAATTCTGTTTTTCTCAGCGTAGACGGCCCGAGTTCATATCTACTTTAAACGTCTTGATCTCTTCAAGTAACAGTTGAAATATACATCTTTATCCGGCAGTTCGGAAATGTATGTGTAAATTAGAATTTTAATTATTTTTAAAATTCTGTTTTTCTCAGCGTAGAAATATCTAAATTGATTTTTCTGCTTCGCGCTGAGTAAATTAATTAGGAAATTTTATCACAAAAATTTGCCCACGATGAGATTTGAACTCATGACCTTCTTACTGTCGATAAGATGCGCTACCAACTGCGCCACGAGGGCCCGAGTTCATATCTACTTTAAACGTCTTGATCTCTTCAAGTAACAGTTGAAATATACATCTTTATCCGGCAGTTCGGAAATGTATGTGTAAATTAGAATTTTAATTATTTTTAAAATTCTGTTTTTCTCAGCGTAGAAATATCTAAATTGATTTTTCTGCTTCGCGCTGAGTAAATTAATTAGGAAATTTTATCACAAAAATTTGCCCACGATGAGATTTGAACTCATGACCTTCTTACTGTCGATAAGATGCGCTACCAACTGCGCCACGAGGGCCCGAGTTCATATCTACTTTAAACGTCTTGATCTCTTCAAGTAACAGTTGAAATATACATCTTTATCCGGCAGTTCGGAAATGTATGTGTAAATTAGAATTTTAATTATTTTTAAAATTCTGTTTTTCTCAGCGTAGAAATATCTAAATTGATTTTTCTGCTTCGCGCTGAGTAAATTAATTAGGAAATTTTATCACAAAAATTTGCCCACGATGAGATTTGAACTCATGACCTTCTTACTGTCGATAAGATGCGCTACCAACTGCGCCACGAGGGCCCGAGTTCATATCTACTTTAAACGTCTTGATCTCTTCAAGTAACAGTTGAAATATACATCTTTATCCGGCAGTTCGGAAATGTATGTGTAAATTAGAATTTTAATTATTTTTAAAATTCTGTTTTTCTCAGCGTAGAAATATCTAAATTGATTTTTCTGCTTCGCGCTGAGTAAATTAATTAGGAAATTTTATCACAAAAATTTGCCCACGATGAGATTTGAACTCATGACCTTCTTACTGTCGATAAGATGCGCTACCAACTGCGCCACGAGGGCCCGAGTTCATATCTACTTTAAACGTCTTGATCTCTTCAAGTAACAGTTGAAATATACATCTTTATCCGGCAGTTCGGAAATGTATGTGTAAATTAGAATTTTAATTATTTTTAAAATTCTGTTTTTCTCAGCGTAGAAATATCTAAATTGATTTTTCTGCTTCGCGCTGAGTAAATTAATTAGGAAATTTTATCACAAAAATTTGCCCACGATGAGATTTGAACTCATGACCTTCTTACTGTCGATAAGATGCGCTATATATATATATATATATATATATATATATATGTCAAACTTGCGTAACTTTCATAAATTAAATAGTAAAAGTCATATAATGTTGATAATATACGACTGTATATATATATAATTTGGTGCAAGGATGTTGAAGGATCTGTTCAATGAATCATCGAGAACCTGGCTGGGTTGGTAGACATATTCTTTAATCACAATTTGAAACGTAATTTGTCTTATTTTTTGCTGTTCGGTAGGGAGAGAGTAGCGTGTTTCTATCAAAAGTTAGCATACTACTTCTGGGTGTTGTCCTTGAGCACAAGAAATGCGTTAAAAACTTGGCTTTGCACATAGATGTAAACCTAAGATTTTGGGAACATGTCGTGATGTATATTCGGAAGGCTTTTGGCAGTTTAAGGATGCTGTATTCCAGCCGGCATCCCCTCATGGTCCGGGACAAGAATATGCTGTAGGAGAATTATGTGTTTCCGCATTTCACGTTTTGTGACAAGGAGTAGGGTCGTTGCCTGGACTCCACTGGTTGCAGGCGTATATAGGCCGTGCAGTTTCTTTATGAGATTTATTTTTAGCATTCAGCGGCCGCGGCACATAGTACATTGACTTCGGAACCTTGCATGGTTGAATATGGAGAGGCGCAAGCTTCTACATTTTATTTGTTTCGGTCATGAATTTTTGACCTTCCATTTATGCTAGGATTAGGTTTAGGACAGACATGTATAATACAAATATTAGACGTAAAGATATTATAGATATTCCGAAGCATCGCATAGAGGTTTACAAGAGATGGTTTACATATAATATCGCAAATCTGTTAAACAGTCCTTCTCACTTCAAATAGTTATCTTTCTGAAACTTCAGGCTAAGGGTTACCGGGTGGATGAACAGAGTGTTGATGGGTAGGATTGCCTGTTTTGTTTTCTGTTCGGTACCAAGTGTGCGTGTTGCTCCACGAGGTGTGAGTTTAAGTTTAAATTTAGGTTAGGTTTATGATTTCATTTGTTTGTCTTTCTTTTGTAAATGATCGTCGAGTAATTTGTATTTTTCTTTAATATTTTTTTTTAAATAATTTATTTACTTTAATTTTTTAGTTTAGTTATAGTTAGTCGTGGGGTTCAGATGAAAGAACAGGTTGGTGCAAACCAACTTACCTGAATCTAGACCTTTTAGCTCCCATCTTTATCTTATGTGTCTATTGTTATTACGTTGTATTATAATATTCTTTCTTTTTTTTCTCTTGTATTTGTGAAATTATTGAAATGTTTATAATATTTTTAGATTTGCAACCATCTTCTTACTGAAATACGAGTATATGACTGAATATATCCAACCCATACAATTGCTAGAGATTCATACGTCAGAGATAATGTTCGCAGTTTTGCACAATCAATAGTTCTAAAATAAATCTTATAAACAACTAAGAATACTATTAAGTGCGTTTCATCCTTCACATTACCTAAACATGCAATGCAATTGAGAATCTGTGCATGATCCTATAGTCATTAATAAAAACCTTATAAGTAAAGAAATTCGTATGTATTTAAATAGAGCGCGCAAGAATAAAATTTGTATACAGTGTGCACGCGTTCCACCTTGCGGATGAATATACTAGACAGCTGGTCGCCTATTAGTGGGAGAATAAAGGGGTAGCCTCTATTACTAACATTAGAGCTACTTTAAAGTCGACACCGCAGAAATCGTTACTGCGTTAGTCCGTGAAAATTGCTACTGTTACTGTCCATAACAAATTCTTTAACCAAGAATAAAGTCATTTACTGCTGTACGTAGATAATTTATAAGTAGAGACTTGATGAAGCATCAAATACTCGCACTATTTAATTTTAGTAACGGATTTCATCACAGCTTCCCAAATAGTATGAGTAAATAAAAGAAATGATCGTCAATTCTAAAAACTTAAAAATAATAATCTTTTTCTTAAAATATCAAAGATAAGAAATATAGCTGATATAAAAAACGAAAACGTAACAATAGCAAAACTCTTATTAAGACAAAAAATCGTCAAATCAACTGTTTTCATATGTATTAAATAGGAACAGATATATGCAACCGATTTGGCCCAACTTGTACGTAAATATGTGCACTGATTTCACGCGTTCATCCCGACGCGGGATGGAAAATATTAACTTTTAAACGTACTACATAATAGACGCTAACTTACCCATTATTAATTACCGGCAACATGGATTGACAGTTGGTTGAGACATGGTCTCTCGGATACACCATACATTCGATCAACTGTGATTGACATGCACTGTATATCATTCGAACATTCATAAACACAGTTAAACTCTTCGTCGCCGAAATAGCGAGATGCACAATTCATTACTGCCGCATTGTTCATGAAAATAATTTAATACGTGCATGTGAAAATGGTAGTGTTTAAAAATGATTACGCTCCATTATTGTAAACGTGTCTGTGTTCGATAAGTTGATCTACACTGATTACTTTACTAAATTTTACATAATTTTAAAATTAGTTATTCTCAGTTTTTGAAAATTACAATTACAATTGATTACATTATTCTACAAATTTTAACTTTTTCTTATCATGGGGAATAAAATATACTCATAGTTTAGTTTAGTTTATTTATTTATCATCAAGTAGTACATGACAAGTCAATACAAGGGCTATACCTTGTCTCAGAATAAGAAAGAGTGATTCAAATATCGCGCCAAAATGGTGTATATTTTTAAGGTATCTCATTGGTTCTTGCATAGGCAAGTTTAACATGGAAAAACAAGTTCGCCAAAACGTCATTTTATGTTTATAGCCCAGGCCATAACCTAGTCTCTTAAATTTTTACTTTTGTTTATTATACTTTATTGTGTTATTAAATAAAATCCGTACTTTTATGTACAACATGAACACGAGTGATCAGACGGCTTAAGACCTAATGAACAAGTGATCAGGCATTTGAAACTTTGAATTTGTCGAATCTGTCAAAAACACTGTAGGGCAGTGCACAGTTTTCTTTTTAAAATCGAACGTCCTGCACTCAATATTTTCCAAAAAAAACTATAGATCAGTCCATACCAAAAATGAACAGACTAGTTTTACACAGATTCTTGAAACTCATTAATTTCAAGTAAGTGTTAATTAATTACTAGTTATATTACCACATGTTCGAATACATGTTATATTTCGGATATGTCCAACGTAATAAGAAACCTGTACTAACAGAAAAAGGTGAAAATAGCTGGTGGAGGATATCTGGGAATAATAAAACAGTACAGATTATAATGGTCGTCCAATTTTTAATTATATGAAACATACTTGAATGAAGGACACACTAAAAAGAAAATATCGGAGTGCCGCAGTATAATGATGAGTGCACGACAAGCTTTTGTTGGAAGCCTATCAACAGGATTAAAAAGTCCTACTGGTAAAGATAAGCAAGGATCTGAATTTATATATGTGGGGGAAGGACTATTGTATTGATTCATGAAATGAACGGTAACATTTTTGAAGGATGTTACAACAAATATTACCCAAGTTGAAATGGGCAGCTGCACAGGTTATCTCCATATCATTGCCAGCGCAATCCCACTGAAATGATTTGGTTCCAACTAGAAGGTGAAGATGCTTCAAAAAATTCCCCTGTCAAAATATCACTTGTACAAGGACTTTCAACAGAAGCAATTACAAATGTTACAATGAGTAATTGGTAAAAATGTGCCTACCATGTAATTAAAGTAGCAAAGAGAATGTGAGACATAGATGGATTAATGGATGATGAAACCCTTTATTATTTATGTCTGAAACAGTGATGGTGAATGTAACTTACTAGTGTCCAGCACAAGTGAATCAGACTAATTTATGCGGCTTTTTTTTGTAATTATAATCTCAATTGTTGTATCTTTAATCTTTTTAACATGATGTTAACACAAAATTATTGTTAATTTCCAATATATAATAGAAATAAAAATTTGTTATATATATTGTATATTGTTACTTTATATGATTATAAGTGTAAATTATTCAACTAAAATTTTTCTCCATATTTTCAAAATACATTAATAGAGAAAAATAATTAGTAACTTCAGCCGATATTAATTTTTTTATTTATGACTGTTGCATGTAAGATTCACATTTGCAAGAGTGGTTACTTGAATTTACCTGCTCAAAGTTTGTAATAGTAATACGAATGATTTATTTGTATAAGTTCTTTATTGATATTTAAAGTAGAAACTAATAAGCAAAACTTCTTCTGCTGGTTCCTAAAATGAAATAGGATAAAAGGTTTGATGTATTCTTGCTCTCTGGTACAAATATTTAATAATAAATAGACTTGATTCACAATTTTCATGTTGGTATAACACATTCACTAATATTCATAGTAATTATATATGTATTTATAATGGCAATTCTCAAAACGCTCAGAACAAAGTCTCTTTATATATCGTACATCCAGTTCAATACCGCCACAACTGTAAATTCTATACTTTGAGAGTAGAATGAAACAAAACAATGGTGTTGATTAATTAGATGCATAATTAATGAACCGTAAAAGGTAGCTGCTTAAGATTGTGATAGAATATACTTACATATGTCTGATACATAACCTTATATAAAAAAATTATGTCCACTGAGTTAATATTTGAATTTTGTAAGATATGGCGTTATTGCACTGAAATGGTAATATTTTTAGGAGCCATATCTGCAACCCCTACGAACTTGTAATAAGAAAATTAGAACACAGTTTTGTAAAAACTATTTTAATAGTGTTTTTATCTGAAAAGTAAAAAACATTGAAAGTGGTACTTATAACAGAGTTTATAACTAAGAACAAATACTGAAATAAAAAGGTTGGTGAACTTTTTCAATTAAGTTTTTCGTGCACAAATCTAGAAGATGTTCTTTATTTTTTTCTTTTAAAGTGGGTGGCGTGTCATAAGCATTGGTTAGGGCAGTGTCTTTCAAACTTTGGGTGCGTCGTGAAGTTAAATCAATTTCTTGGTATTCCTCTTCAAAATGTACTTTGTAAAATATTTTGTTAGGACTTTCCTTCTCAACTTTTAGCACCTGGATTTCATTCCATATTACCTTTTCGTTTTTAGAATTCTTGGTAAATTTTTGTCCAAATTGATTTGCAAGTTCTTTGAAGTTGAAAAATTCTTCGGTAGCCAGCTCTTTAACTTCGTAGGGTTTTCCTTCTTTAATGGCGGTTCTTATCAATGGTGGCCATTGAGAGGGAACAAAAATTGGGCCACTTTTTAATACTCTCTTTTTTTGCCGTTCTATGACAGGATGCATTGAGTCTCCTTCATTTTGGGTATGACCCACAGTAAGGAATTTATGTACAATGCTGTTTACTTTGGTGTTACATACTGCATATAGGTACATTGAAACAACTATTTTATTTTTGTTTTGTCCGACACAATTATCGGAGTAAAAAATTATATCGGTATTAGGTGGTAAACTGGAAATATAACTGAAGAGACACGTTGCTATCTCATTAGCACCTCGGTTGGCAATAGCTTCGTGCCAAAAATAGCACAGACCACGTTTAGTTGCAACTTCAAAAATTGTAAAGTTAAAACAATTTAAGCGGCACTTGTAATAAAAAGCAGAAACGTCACCACACGGTGTTGGTAACACCGCTTGAAGGTCAAAACATGCCACAATAACATTATGTAGTTTATTCTTAGCAACCGCTGTATCTTTAGCTTTCTCTTCACGGCTTTTTATTTTATTGGCAATATGACGATCATAATTTTCTTGGCTTTTTGCTTTTTCTTCCAAGTTCGAGTTTTTATATGTTTCGCAAATAGAACATTGGTCCTTTTTCGGCTGATAGAAAGAGATATTAAACTCTGTGTTAAATATTGTTTCGTAAGTGCATCTTTTAGCAAATGGCAAATTTTTTTCTTGCTGTTCCTGTTTGTAATATCGGTACATTTGAGATAGAGTTAGGGAACCATCTATAAATTTCCTTGTGGTGTTTGCTCTGAGATAATGTGACTCGATGGCCTGAAAACTATTAATATGATCTCTTACAGAATCCTTTATACTGTCTTCTACTGTCTTCCGTCCACTGTGATTGCCCCTCTCATCTTTTCTTACAATACTACCTTCTTTAGCTTTAGCCCAAGATGTTCTTACAAACCTATCCCCTACACCTAAAGTATTCATAAAAAATAATTTACAAACTCTCCTCCTCTCTCCCTTTATAGTAAAAATATATCCGATATTTTCTCCCCTTGTACTTCCTTCGGTTACGCGTCTGTATTTAAGTTTTACTACTTCCATGTGTGAAGCAGCAAACTGTCTCTGAAGATTGTTATCACCTAATCCCCAAAAGTTTTTGAATATAGATTCGCGGATTGTATTCTCAATTGTAAAACATTTAAACCTGCAATTGTCTTTGCACGAAGCTTTCATTTTTTTCTCTGGAATTGGTCTCTTTCCTTCAGATATGTAACTTTTGCCACTATTGACTTTTTTCTTCTTTAGATTTCTTTTCCATGTTTCAGGTTTTCGTAATCGTTTGCGACTGTTGGTTTTAAGCTTTGGCATTTCGGTATCTTCTTGTCTTTGTATTTCTTCTTGCTTCTGAATCTCGTTTTGGATCCCTTGATTATTTTGTATATCTTGCTCGTCGACACTGCTATTGCTGCTACTTGTGGGGATAAAGTCCTTATCAATTACTGAATCATCATCATCAGTAGAATTACTTAAAACTATATCTTTTGCAATTTCAAAATTGTCAGTATAGGGAGGACACAGGGGCTCCTCTAAAATTTTATTCTCAACACCACTGAAGGGCTCTTGGCCAACATTTTGTAGTGTCTGCAGATCTTCTGCCTGTAACAAATACCACGTTCTTTTTAGCCTAGATAACTAATCTTAACAATCACGTTTAGGCTCATTATAAAACATACAAGACAAAAAAAGGTGCAAAATTTGCTTAATTTTTAAAGGTCACCTTATCGTAAGCCAGTGATTGTGAGTCTATCCACGATTGCACATAATTTCTATTATCCTCTGGAAGACATGGAGAGCTTAAGATTACCGACTCCACCATAACATGAGAGGTTGGTGATTCTGCTTGTGCCGATATGCTTCTTACTTCAACTGCATGCTAAAAAACAATAGGTAATATGAATAATATTATTTTTGGGGGAATTTGAAATCCTGCAAATTTTTCTAGGATTTCGAATTCACCAAAATTCAATTCCAAGGTTTGAAATACTGACAAAGAATATCACTGAGCCCGCTAAGAGTACTTATATTATTTTGATCTATTTTTAACGGAAAAATCTTAAATTATTATAAAGGTGTAAAACTTTTTTATACTGCTACCTGCTACAAAATAAATAAATAAAGGGTAGCTTGCGTAAATAAGTGGCATTTAATAAATAGTACTAACTAAACTTATTGTTCTAGGGAGTAGACAATGTCGTTAAATATTACATGCAAAAATGAAAACTTTATCAACATTATTAATATAAACTTACCTTAGTAGTTGAAGAATTAACTGCAGAAAATGCTGGATTTTTGTCATTTTCCTTAAGCTGTAATGCTAGCCGAACTATTTCCTTTGATCTTGCACTACTACTTATTGGGAACATAACTGCCGTTTTCTTTTTATTTAACAGAATCCAATCATGTAACACTAAAACCGTGAAAACACAACACAATAACAACAACTTTACACAGAACTATTGTTTTTTAGGTTAGATTTCATGATGAGAACGTGAAAATCCTCGATACAATAGTGCCACAACTGACACTTACGGTAGTTGCACAAAAACAAAATGTAGGGAGTTTGGTGCAATACCGCCGCATGTGTAGTTGTGGCTGTATAGCAATGAATGCTAGGATGGATTTTATAAAGCCATATCTGCAAATATGGTATGTTTTTAAAACCTCATCACTTGTGGCGGTATTGCATTTCAAAGTCTAATATGTTAGCACTAAAATACCGCCATAACATCAAAAATTGAAATTTTGCACTTATGGCGGTATTGAACTGGATGTACGATATATTGTTATAATAGTCCTTTTTTATAATACAAATATCATTTTTGCATCAACGGAATTTCTCCATGTTATTACGCAGTAAGACATTGCAGAATGGAATATAGAAAAATATGACAAGCTTTACGCTTCCTCACCAACACAATATGACAACTTACGTATAACATATATTGTCCTTAATAATTTTATGCACAGTGAATCGACTTGTGCTTTCCAATTTAAACCGTCGTCTTCAAGTAGTCCTAGATATTTTATTTGCTCTTGATGTGCCTCTTTCCTGTTCCTATAGTGCATGGTTTTTGTCTTGTTTATGTTTAATGTTAAACGATTTGCGCTAAACCATAGTTTGCGTTCATGCAGAATTGAGCAAATGTTAATCTTTGTTTGTTGTTAGAAAAACAGTGTCATCGGCAAATAATATTATCTGTGCCTAAGCATTACTTGGTAAATCGTTCACATATATCAGAAATAGTAATGGCCTCAATAAAGAACCTAGAGGTACACCGTGTGTAACTACCTGCATTTTACTAAGTTTAGAGTATATCTTAACCTGCTGAATCCTATCGATTAAATAAGATTCCAGAAATTTCAAGGATTTATTTATATGCACACGTATATAATAACAATGTTCTAAAATTAATCCAAACAGGAGGATCAATTTTGGTTTTTCTGAAAATGAATAGTACCTTGCTGTGATTGAACCAATTAGTCAAATACCGTAATGCTTCGCAGCTACCTTTCAAATTCATTATCACCCGTAGTTTTTACAGTAGTATCATCTGCATATAGTGTGATATATCCTGATATATTGACTGAGTCATTATTAACATGTCTAGATTTTGGTCGACAAATGTCTCCATTCGTATATCAAGATATTATTACTTACTAATTCAGACAAATTAGTTAAATTAAGGTAATTTAAATTTCAATTTAAAATATTTTCTTGTGCAATTTTTATTGATTTATTTTCTAGAAACTTATGAAGATATTCTATATAGAACGTGATATTAATATCCTCTCAAATATTCTGGAAATGATTCTTTAACAAATTTTTACCCACTTTGTAAAGGGGTATAATTTGTAATAAAATGCTTCATGACCAGTTGCAGTTGTGTTACTTGAATTTTTAATAATGAATTATATCTCATGAGATATAGTTGGCAATTTAACAACGATTATTATATAGACTTTATTTATACTTTACCCCTTTAGTATTAACAGCTGCCATACTATATTCTAATGTGATGCAATTTTACTACAGTAGTTATTGAAAATATATTTTCTAGGTTTTTTTAGTATTATTTGAACTCTTTAGTTTATAATTCTGAAATAGTAATCCTTCTATAATTTTTTGGGAAATTATATAACTATATTTTGTTGTTTTTTTTAATTACATTGTTCGAATTTGTAACTATTTTAAGTGTATTGCTTTGTGTAAATATTCAAATCTTTATTTAAATGTTTGCATAATTTTTACAATAATTTCTAATAGATTCACTTAACTATAATTTTGTCAATGTATATCACTTTTGTTGTAACAGCGTCCTTACAAATATTTTCGCGAAATATGAAATTAGGAATGGTTGCAGAATTCTGAATTTATGTTTTATCTCCAACTTACACCTTGTACACTTTAGTTCTTAAAATAAATTATATAACATATATTAGGGATGTTAAATACTCTTTCCAACTTGTTTATTCTTTAAAATTAGTTCTCCAAAATTAAATTGATTTAGTGCTTAGTACGAACCCTTATTTGACTTTAAAAACTTCTTAAGCTTAGTAATGCACGAGTTCTAAATTTTAGGTTAACGATAATATAAGAAAGTTTTTAAGCTTTAAAGTACATAAAGCACGTTTAACACTTTAAAATAGTAAGGCATTAACTCTAAGTTAAAAGTTGTGCGCTTTCTTTGTGTTTAGATAATGGAACATTCACTGAACTAGAATAAAGATAATTAAAAAAATATATTTTATTTACTTGTATAACGTTTCGTAAGCGATATTAATATACAATAAATCACTTAGTTTGTGTTTATTACTATTTTGATTGAATGTAAATGTAGTTTTGATAGATGACACTATCATTAGTAGTTGTAAAAACAATTTGCTTTAAACATTGTGAATCGCAATAAAATCAATTGATTAAAGCGAACGTCAGCAACAGTAACTACGAATTTTCCTCAAAAGTTAAAGTACTAAACCCCTACTACAATTCGCTGTTTAAGTCGTATAGGTTATTTTTACCTTCTTATAGGTAGTATTTGAAAATATTTTGACGTTCAAATTCGTGCAGATATCCACGTTTTCAAGTTTCCGGATTCCGAAAAAGTGGTTTATGAAAAATGTTTCTCTTTCTTTGTCAGTGTCTGTCTGACTGTGTGATCGATAACGGCGGAACGGCTAAAGCTAAACTTTACATTTATGAATATAATCTTTTTCTATTCGGTCTTTTTAGTCTTATGAAAAAATAGTTTTCTGAGAATATCTTGCAAGTTATGCTTTCTAGATAGATATATTGAGAATATAGAAGTATTTAAAGCTTGAATAATGTAGGTGTGAAAAACTCACAATTGGGACCAGAAGTAATATTTTTCTCTTATCTAAGAGCAGTTTTTTTACACATCTCGTAAACTATGCATTCTATACAGATTTATTACAAATGCAAGGTGGAGGTGGACAATTTGCTGGAAATAGCACTTCTACTCTTACCGAATAGTAATTTTTTTAGATTTAGTAAGTGTTAAAACCTAATTTCGAACAGTTTTTGCATAAAGAATTTTGTTTAAAATATAATATAGGCGTGGTATAAGTTGAAGGCATTTAGATCGAGATTTTCAGAACTCCACAACAATTTTCTTATTTTATATTTGTTAAACTTGTATGATTTATTCCAGTCAATTTTTTTATTAACTTCCTATCTGTGCAAGATGTGACGTTCTGTAAAATGTTATGCTTGGTAGAAGAGGAAATTTATAAAAGCTGTCTCATTTAAAAGATTCGGTCATGAGAAATCAGAACATTAATACTAAATAAAACGATTCTGTCTTGAGCAATGAGACCAACAGTAATAAGAATAAAAAATCGACTGGTGGTTGTGGAATTATACTCACACTAAGATATTTCATTATACATTTATAGGGTACATTCACTTAATCATTTATATATGTAAATACAAACTCAATATTTTATAAAACATTTTCAAATGTTAATTTTCATTTAAGAATTTATATCTTGTTTTAAAATAACTTCACCAGGATAGGTTTCATAAGACTTGATAAGAGATTATATGGAAACCTAAGGTATTTATTTCAAAATTAATTTATATCTGGCATGTTATTTCATATCATTTATCTTTTTTCTCTAAATTTGTAAATTCATCGGAGATGATATAACTCATTAATGAATACCTATTCAAGCATTGTTGTTTACTTGAGCAGGCACTTGTAGAATAAATCAGTTAAAAGGTTCATGATATAAGGGTCTGTACAAGCGACCACCATTATTGTGTTTGCTGGTGATGATACTTTTGAGCGTGAAAATACACAATCGCCTTATCAATGCCAGCGCACGTGAATAGTTACAGCATTTGTGCATAATTCTATCAGTGAGTAGTATGAATTGGATCTGCGCTTACTGGATTCACAATAGATTCCGGAGACTGGATGTCTGATTGATCTATGAACCTGACCCAAAATGAAATACTTATTCGTGACTGTGAAAACATCTTATTTAAGTGCGGTAAAACCTGGACTAGGATTATTTTATTTTAATTAATTACTTTGTTAATAATTTATAACGTAGTTCAAATCATGCTAGACTATTTATGCAGTAATATTTCTCATTCGAATTTTTTTAATTTATTTTAAGAAAAAGCGTATCTGATAAGGTCATATTGATAAACACACTAATATTAGTTTTGTTAGCATAAGGAAATTCGAGCATTCTGGTAGTTTTAATGTGTTAAATATTTTTCATTATGAGTCATATACAGGATATTTCGTTTGCGTAAAATGATTGTAAAAGAATTTTAACAAATCTGAACTATGAAAAAGTAAATTTATGAATATGTTAATGTTTTAGGAGGTCACTTGTTTATCTTATTCGACCTCATCCATCAAGAACTGCACCTGAAAGCAGGAGGTTTGCTGGAATAGATAAACAATATTATATAAGAAGCAGAGAAATTGTTGCACAAAGGTAAGAAGGACTTAATAGAGTAAACCACGGCTAACTTACGAAATGCAGTAGTATACCTGTACGTTGTGTGATAGAATCTAATCTTGCAACCACTGTAATATGCACACTAAGTGTCAGCTCGGTATTGAATTTCAAGGTTCTTTCTAATCTTACAATATCGTAATTCGATGTTGTTAAGCAGATACTTATTTCTACTGTATGACAAAGTTGTAGATTTCTCTATATTTAAGTTTATTAGTTCTTTCCGCATTAATGATAAATAATGACACTATGGTCGATGCTATCAATAATATAAAAACTAAAAGCGACCGCATTGTCCAGTCGTGAGGTACTTTATTGTCAAAAGGATAATCAAATTATCTGACGCCCAAATACTGTCTATCTGTTAAATATGATTGAACTAATTCAATAGTATCATCCGCAATGCCAAAGTTGTTCAGCTTGGTAAGTATTAATTGATGCTGAAATTGGTCAAAAGCTTCGGAGAAGCTAATATATGGAATCCACTTGCTAACACATACCTAAAAGCTCACATACATAGAAATAAATAAAAGTTGGTGGCACTCGATTTATATATTGAGTCGTTGTAAAATGATTACAAATTCCTTTAAGCAAAATAAATTCAAATTAGGCTTGTTCGATATAATAGAAATAGGGCGGTAATTTCCAATATCATTTTAAAATACTGGCATGACACGTGTAGTTTTCAAGCTATTATGATGGATTTTGTACTATAACTAAACCAATTATGTATAGAAATGTCAGCTGTGAGATATATCTATAATCTATGACATACAATAGCATCATGAGTATCACTGGAGGTAAATGCCGCAATAGATAATGTTGGTGGGTAGCGAAGACGTTAGTCACATCATATTCACTCTTGTTGTCGAAACTACTATTTTTTATATAACTCTATATAGGTACACCAAGAAAAATAATTTTTGCGTACACTTCGCGGATATATGAAGTGGTATGGGCATGTTCGCCGTATACTAATACATAATAAACACGCCCATACCACCTTATATCTCCGCGAAGTGTACGGAAAATTATTTCTCCTAGTCTACACGCCATATAATTGAATAAACCGTTCTGTTCCAGTGTCGAATCTTGCAGTGCGTTACACTTAGAGAAAACAAATTTATCGGAATCCGTCTCAAATTACTCACATTAGTTTGCAAATTTCGCCCGTATAAAATAGATATAACAACCATTAACACTTAATGTGTAACTAGATAGCAGATGCCTAATTCCATTTTCTCTCCAGCATGTATCGTCTCTCTCCAGTTTTCTGGATGTAATTTATGTTTACGGAGACAATGATGAGTGTTTAATGTCGCATTGATTAATGTTCCTATTTCCTGCAGAAATTGCGTCGATTCTTTGTCGCATTAGGCCGAATAAGAGACGAGCAACTCCCTTACGATTGCGGGGGTGTAAAAATTAAAGGGACACTAATTTCCGTTTAGGGAACTCATTTGATACTCCCAGAGGACAGATGCTAGCTGAGTGACTTTCTTCTTTATTGTTGAAGTGGTTGGTTTGAGAACACATACTTATGTGACATCAAAAGAAACATGATTGATATATATATATATATATATTACTCAAATTGTACAGTGGGCGTTGTAAAGGTCTAAGTAAATATTCTATGTCATGTTTTCATATTTATTTTCCATACATGTTTCGGGTCGCACAACCCTTTTTCAATAGAATACTATAAATCTTTCTAAAACAATTAAGAATGACAAATTAATATTCTTTATATCACAGATATTTGTTGTTTTTTTTTATATATACCTTTAAATTAGTATGTATGAATATAAAAGTACAAAGCTGTCTATTGACATTGTCTTGTAAAATTTTAAAACTAACGATAAACATATAAATGTACATGGTACGAATACTGAACAGATAATAAACCATACAAGTGTATTTTACAGTTAAAAAAGTAGTTTTTATTTGTGTTGGTGTTTTTCTTTTTTGTTTTCTGTAAACACGTTGTCGATGTTTACTATTATTAGTAAGGTGCAGATCAATTACTTTTATTTTATTAAATTATAATATATTGAACTCAGATTTCTTATGTCGTTTCTGTTATTAATGCTGTTTTTGTTTTGTTTAATGAGGATCATTTCTTTTATTTCTCTTTTTTGCGTATTATACTCCGTGTCTATTATCTTAGTATTCTCGAAGTCGAATTGGTGATCCTCTGTTATCTTGTGGGTGACAAGGGCGGTTTTGTCAGTTTTCGAATATTTGTGCGCTTGCAGTCTTTTATAGAGATATTGCTTAGTCTGGCCAATATAGCACCCATCACATTCTTTGCATGGTATTTCATAGATAACACGTGTGCGTCTGTTTTGCTCTATGTTAGGTTTGAACTTAGAAAAGAGGTAGTTGTTAGTATTGTTAAGTTTATTTGCCACTTGGATGTCATATGGTTTTAACGTATGCTTAATTTTTTCTGATAAATGGGGGATGTATGTATACATTTCTGATAAATGGGGGATGTATGTATACATCCCCCATTTATCAGAAAAAATTAAGCATACGTTAAAACCATATGACATCCAAGTGGCAAATAAACTTAACAATACTAACAACTACCTCTTTTCTAAGCTCAAACCTAACATAGAGCAAAACAGACGCACACATGTTATCTATGAAATACCATGCAAAGAATGTGATGGGTGCTATATTGGCCAGACTAAGCAATATCTCTATAAAAGACTGCAAGCGCACAAATATTCGAAAACTGACAAAACCGCCCTTGTCACCCACAAGATAACAGAGGATCACCAATTCGACTTCGAGAATACTAAGATAATAGACACGGAGTATAATACGCAAAAAAGAGAAATAAAAGAAATGATCCTCATTAAACAAAACAAAAACAGCATTAATAACAGAAACGACATAAGAAATCTGAGTTCAATATATTATAATTTAATAAAATAAAAGTAATTGATCTGCACCTTACTAATAATAGTAAACATCGACAACGTGTTTACAGAAAACAAAAAAGAAAAACACCAACACAAATAAAAACTACTTTTTTAACTGTAAAATACACTTGTATGGTTTATTATCTGTTCAGTATTCGTACCATGTACATTTATATGTTTATCGTTAGTTTTAAAATTTTACAAGACAATGTCAATAGACAGCTTTGTACTTTTATATTCATACATACTAATTTAAAGGTATATATAAAAAAAAACAACAAATATCTGTGATATAAAGAATATTAATTTGTCATTCTTAATTGTTTTAGAAAGATTTATAGTATTCTATTGAAAAAGGGTTGTGCGACCCGAAACATGTATGGAAAATAAATATGAAAACATGACATAGAATATTTACTTAGACCTTTACAACGCCCACTATACAATTTGAGTAATATATAGTAAATAGGTCACAAAAACCAAGAATTATTTCATATATATATATATATATATATATATATATATATATATAACCTTGGAAAGAAGTTTGTGCTGTCTGAATGAAGAATTAAAAGGAATCGTTAGGGGATCCAGCATAAAAAAACATCTACAGTTACAAAGTTCTCTATTTTTTGCCGATATTTCGCATTACATACTAATGCTTCTTCTGAGCTTAATTACAATATTAATATGAATTACAGTATTGAAATTTAAAGTAGTAATAAAATAATCTATTTAATATTAAAATTATATATTATTTATATATATATATATATATATTTGTTCTCTTTCAGGTTTCCGCGGGTAGTAGTATGTGTTGTCACTGGATTCCGGGTTTTCTTCCGCGTTTCCACTGCTTGGTCTTTGGAAAGACCGATGCTGGTTTCTTGACGACGTTTCGGCAAAATCACACTTGCCATCTTCAGGTCTGCGATAACTGTCTGCTTCTGCTTCTTGTTATTCGTAAACTGACGTTTTCGGGATTCGTATGGTGGTTATATACTTCGTTAGCGTTTCGGTTGGTTGCCCTTGGTCGAGTGTGTGCATGGTTCCGTGTCGTTGGGCTCGTGTTTGGAGTGTGACGGCTGGTTTGCGATGTAGAAGTATATCTTGTTAGTGCTGGTTTCCATGCTGTTGGTAACCTCTGGGTATCATCTCGTGAATTCAGATTGTTCGGATGTTTTTCAATTTCGATGGCTTCCCTGATGATTCTGGTTTTAGTATGTTCGATGTTCGCTAATAGCTTGGTGTTACTGAAGTCTATCGTGTGGGATGTTTCTTTTACATGTTGAGCCAGGGATGAAGTTTTCTCGTCTTTTCTTACGGAATTTTTGTGTTCGTCTCTTCTTGCGTTTACCCTTCTGTTCGTTTGTCCAATGTAAGTTTTTTCACAGGTGAGGCACGGAATTTCATAAACTCCTTGGTTTTCTAAAGGTATTTTTGTTTTAGGGTTTCGAAGGACTGTACTGATTTTTCTGTCTGCTTTGAATGTTGTTTCAATGTTGTGTCTTCGTAGGATTTTGGATATTCTATCGGTGGTGCCTTTCACATAGGGTAAGTAGGTTTTGGCAGTTGGTGTTTCTTTTTCCTCTTGTGGTGTTGTTGGTTTCGGCTTGGATGCCCTTTTGATAGCAGATTCACTGAAACCATTCTGCTGGAGTGCTTTGTGGAGTTTGTCCATTTCTTGGTTGATGTTATCTTCGTCTGCTAATCTCTGCGATCTTGTCACTAGGGTTTTCACTACTGATTGTAACTGAGCTGGGTGGTGGTGAGACTGAGCGTTCAGATATCTGTCTGTATGGGTGGATTTTCGGTATACCGTGTGACTTAAGTTCCCATTTTCTTTCTTCTTGACCAAAACGTCGAGGAATGGTAATTCGTTGTTCGATTCTATTTCCATCGTAAATTTTATTTTTGGATGGGTTTTGTTTAAATGTTCCAGGAAGATGTCGAGTTGGTCCTTTCCATGTGTCCAGATCACGAAAGTGTCATCGACGTAGCGTAGCCAGAGTTTGGGTTTGTGGGTGGCCGTCCTTAGTGCTGTTTTTTCTAAGTTTTCCATAAAAAGGTTTGCTATTACTGGTGATAGTGGAGAACCCATTGGGGCGCCTTCTATTTGTCTATAGCGCTGATCTTCGTAGATAAAATATGTGTTCGTCAGACAGTGTTTCAGCAAGTTCATTATGTGCACTGGGGGTTGGTATATTCGTTCGATGGTCTCTAGAGCTTCGGCAACTGGTATATTGGTAAACAGTGATACTACGTCGAAGCTTACTAATAACCATTCTGGTTCTACTTTTTCTTGTCTCAATAGATCGATGAAGTGGCTTGCGTTCTTGACGTAAGATTCGGCTTCTTCGACATGAGGTTGTAGTTGTTGGGCTAGGTATCTAGCCAATTGTTGAACAGGTGATCCAATGGAGCTGACTATGGGTCTTAGGGGTGCACCTTCCTTGTGGACTTTAGGTAAGCCGTACAATTTGGGGCATCTTGATGACTTCTCCCTTGGAATGAGTGCTGTCTGGATTTCCTTGTCGATGGGACTCTCCTTGATTTTAGTTTTGGTTGTTTTCTCCAGGTATGTTGTTGGATCCGTGGAGATTGGTTGGTATGCTGGATCCTCCAAGAGGGTTCTTATTTTGGCGTCGTAGTCGGTTGTGTTCATTACCACAGTTGCATTTCCTTTATCGGCTGGTAGAATAATAATGTTTTCGTTTTCCCTTAGTTGTTTCAATGCCAAGAATTCTTCAAGATCGCAGAGATTAGCAGACGAAGATAACATCAACCAAGAAATGGACAAACTCCACAAAGCACTCCAGCAGAATGGTTTCAGTGAATCTGCTATCAAAAGGGCATCCAAGCCGAAACCAACAACACCACAAGAGGAAAAAGAAACACCAACTGCCAAAACCTACTTACCCTATGTGAAAGGCACCACCGATAGAATATCCAAAATCCTACGAAGACACAACATTGAAACAACATTCAAAGCAGACAGAAAAATCAGTACAGTCCTTCGAAACCCTAAAACAAAAATACCTTTAGAAAACCAAGGAGTTTATGAAATTCCGTGCCTCACCTGTGAAAAAACTTACATTGGACAAACGAACAGAAGGGTAAACGCAAGAAGAGACGAACACAAAAATTCCGTAAGAAAAGACGAGAAAACTTCATCCCTGGCTCAACATGTAAAAGAAACATCCCACACGATAGACTTCAGTAACACCAAGCTATTAGCGAACATCGAACATACTAAAACCAGAATCATCAGGGAAGCCATCGAAATTGAAAAACATCCGAACAATCTGAATTCACGAGATGATACCCAGAGGTTACCAACAGCATGGAAACCAGCACTAACAAGATATACTTCTACGTCGCAAACCAGCCGTCACACTCCAAACACGAGCCCAACGACACGGAACCATGCACACACTCGTCCAAGGGCAACCAACCGAAACGCTAACGAAGTATATAACCACCATACGAATCCCGAAAACGTCAGTTTACGAATAACAAGAAGCAGAAGCAGACAGTTATCGCAGACCTGAAGATGGCAAGTGTGATTTTGCCGAAACGTCGTCAAGAAACCAGCATCGGTCTTTCCAAAGACCAAGCAGTGGAAACGCGGAAGAAAACCCGGAATCCAGTGACAACACATACTACTACCCGCGGAAACCTGAAAGAGAACATATTACGTCTTTACGGGGAGAAGACTTTACACCAAACCAAGACCTTCGAAAAACTAAGAACAAGAAGAAGCAAACTGCTTTGTGACCTGATTTTTCTACAACGTTGCCGAGAGGAAAACATAGTGCCACAGACATTGAAACTGAAGTTCAACAGAAACACCAGACAAACCAAGAACATTCTGAAGAAAGCAAGTATGGCGCTACTGAGGGAATCCATCCACGAGACTAGAAAAATGTTGGATGATACCAACAAACAATTACTGCAACTACATTTGAACCTCAGCAACATTATCCACCCGATAATTTGGAGAATACTGGACCAGCTCAGTGAATTCCGTTCCGAGACAAATACCGATTGGACAAAAGCAAAACAAATAAAGAAGTTCAACCACCTGCAAGCAGAACAAAAACCCAGAGACACCAGAGTAGAGAACAAATCACTCAAAGTAGTATACAACTTATCCACCCATGGATTGGACGCAGCATCCCACAATGTTTTGGCTAAAGGATTTAACTACGCAATAGCTCCTGCCCGCATACCAGTAGAAGAAATAATTTGTGGAGTAGAAGCAACTATAGCTGGGATTGACAAGAATACGGCCGAGACTATCCGCCAAGATGTATCGCAAATATTAAGGACAGCCAAACCACCAAAGAAAAACCTATCACATGAAGAATTCTTGGCATTGAAACAACTAAGGGAAAACGAAAACATTATTATTCTACCAGCCGATAAAGGAAATGCAACTGTGGTAATGAACACAACCGACTACGACGCCAAAATAAGAACCCTCTTGGAGGATCCAGCATACCAACCAATCTCCACGGATCCAACAACATACCTGGAGAAAACAACCAAAACTAAAATCAAGGAGAGTCCCATCGACAAGGAAATCCAGACAGCACTCATTCCAAGGGAGAAGTCATCAAGATGCCCCAAATTGTACGGCTTACCTAAAGTCCACAAGGAAGGTGCACCCCTAAGACCCATAGTCAGCTCCATTGGATCACCTGTTCAACAATTGGCTAGATACCTAGCCCAACAACTACAACCTCATGTCGAAGAAGCCGAATCTTACGTCAAGAACGCAAGCCACTTCATCGATCTATTGAGACAAGAAAAAGTAGAACCAGAATGGTTATTAGTAAGCTTCGACGTAGAATCACTGTTTACCAATATACCAGTTGCCGAAGCTCTAGAGACCATCGAACGAATATACCAACCCCCAGTGCACATAATGAACTTGGTGAAACACTGTCTGACGAACACATATTTTATCTACGAAGATCAGCGCTATAGACAAATAGAAGGCGCCCCAATGGGTTCTCCACTATCACCAGTAATAGCAAACCTTTTTATGGAAAACTTAGAAAAAACAGCACTAAGGACGGCCACCCACAAACCCAAACTCTGGCTACGCTACGTCGATGACACTTTCGTGATCTGGACACATGGAAAGGACCAACTCGACATCTTCCTGGAACATTTAAACAAAACCCATCCAAAAATAAAATTTACGATGGAAATAGAATCGAACAACGAATTACCATTCCTCGACGTTTTGGTCAAGAAGAAAGAAAATGGGAACTTAAGTCACACGGTATACCGAAAATCCACCCATACAGACAGATATCTGAACGCTCAGTCTCACCACCACCCAGCTCAGTTACAATCAGTAGTGAAAACCCTAGTGACAAGATCGCAGAGATTAGCAGACGAAGATAACATCAACCAAGAAATGGACAAACTCCACAAAGCACTCCAGCAGAATGGTTTCAGTGAATCTGCTATCAAAAGGGCATCCAAGCCGAAACCAACAACACCACAAGAGGAAAAAGAAACACCAACTGCCAAAACCTACTTACCCTATGTGAAAGGCACCACCGATAGAATATCCAAAATCCTACGAAGACACAACATTGAAACAACATTCAAAGCAGACAGAAAAATCAGTACAGTCCTTCGAAACCCTAAAACAAAAATACCTTTAGAAAACCAAGGAGTTTATGAAATTCCGTGCCTCACCTGTGAAAAAACTTACATTGGACAAACGAACAGAAGGGTAAACGCAAGAAGAGACGAACACAAAAATTCCGTAAGAAAAGACGAGAAAACTTCATCCCTGGCTCAACATGTAAAAGAAACATCCCACACGATAGACTTCAGTAACACCAAGCTATTAGCGAACATCGAACATACTAAAACCAGAATCATCAGGGAAGCCATCGAAATTGAAAAACATCCGAACAATCTGAATTCACGAGATGATACCCAGAGGTTACCAACAGCATGGAAACCAGCACTAACAAGATATACTTCTACATCGCAAACCAGCCGTCACACTCCAAACACGAGCCCAACGACACGGAACCATGCACACACTCGTCCAAGGGCAACCAACCGAAACGCTAACGAAGTATATAACCACCATACGAATCCCGAAAACGTCAGTTTACGAATAACAAGAAGCAGAAGCAGACAGTTATCGCAGACCTGAAGATGGCAAGTGTGATTTTGCCGAAACGTCGTCAAGAAACCAGCATCGGTCTTTCCAAAGACCAAGCAGTGGAAACGCGGAAGAAAACCCGGAATCCAGTGACAACATATATATATTTATTTAACCGTCTACACAGACCCGATCTGCTACATACAGTAATCGTTGTCAGGCCCGCAAAGACGTTGTCAGTCCCGGTTTCGGGACTGACAACGTTTCTTGTGTTATTTCGGTCTATTATTCAATGCTTATGATAAAAAATGATATTTCAAAAAAAATTTTTTGGGTCCGCTAACGCGGTATAATATCAACTTATATACAAGTTTAGTTCAGGGATTTTCTGGGAGAGGGCCAGGCGTATTTGTGTAAAAACTTTTACTCTTACGTTGTCAAGCCCACCATATTATACCGACGTTCCCAAGCCCTAAACTTGGCAGCTACGTAAATGACGATAAGCGAAACACTTCTAGGAATAATACTTATAGAACTAACACATTGCCTTTCTTTTAATACTCTTCAATTGGTCGAGTAACGCAAAATATTATTTTGAGACATTTGCTTCTAGATTCTTTGAAATACTATCCTTAACTATATTTCGAATGAATTAATGATGTAGAGCAATCTACTTATTTATATTATATTATGTTTACCTATCACTTAAAATCATATTTTATATAAAACAGTGTTAGATTTTATGTCACAGCAAATATCTCGACTATTCTTGGATTGAGTTGGTCTTTACTTGATGTAAATCCATTTTCAATGTGAAAATAAAACAAACAAATGTTTAAGATTTACACTGTATTATACAGTGTAAATCTTAAACATTTGTTTGTTTTATTTTCACATCTCGACTATTGTATTAATGGTTAGAAAATGGTAGGTATACAAGAAAATCATTAGATTATTTATTCTTAATAATGTGTCAAAATCGGCAAAAATAATTTTACATCAAATTATTCAGGTAAAGCAAAAAAACTTAATATTTTAAATGGATAGTAATTAGTATATATTCTACACGAACTTATCTTTACAACCGTCTACCATATGTTGTACTTAATTAATTTACCACGTAATACAATAATAAAACTGAGGCACACATTAATAGAAAATCTGTGTTGGAACCTGCATTCCCGAATTTCATCACGATTCTCTGTATCCTAGAAATGATGTTTTCTTTTGTTAGAAATGCCGTTACTATTGATGTTGATTTTTGTTAAGCCAGTTAAAAAATATTAACCTCCTATCAAAATACCTAACTCTTAAACCGGAAATCGATTTAATTTTATGTGGGATCATTTTATATTGTTTTTAGAATGGAAAGACTTATTCCAATGTCGAGTACTGCTTCACGTATTAAATTGCTAGGATGTACTTTAAAATATGCCAATACCATTACATATTCTTCATGTGCTGCACGTTAATTTCTTGGTCTTAGCATTTTAGCACTAAAACTCCGTTTCTTCCTAAATTACGTTCAATTTTTGCCAACGTGCGAGTCTGTGTACCCTTTCTGGATACAAGGTTCGATACAATGCAGAAGCTTCTCTAAGATTCCCATTACATCTTATGTACGCTCTCAATATATCAATTTTTTTCTTTATTACAATAATCATTATCACCAATTGTGTCACAAGATGAAAATAAACAATGCTAATTTACTGTCACTTCGATACGCTAGCAATAACACGTAGTATAAGAAAGTATTGTGATGATGAAAATTTTCAACTTCCAGATTTTTGCAGATGTCAACGTTTTGAAGTCCACTGACACCGAAAATTTGGTGTTTGCAAAAATCTCTCTCTCTCTCTCTCTCATACGTTACGAGTATAAAAGTATTTAAAACTTAATTTCCAGTACCTTCGTTATAAAAAATTTTTAAAAATTAGCACCGAAAGTAACACTTTTATCGAATAGATTTTTTTGCAATATGTCGTAAATTATGAATTCTATATATACAGTGAGGACGCCCGGGTTGGAATAAATTCATTTAAAATTATTGGTTTTGTTTTATGGAAAAACGCTGGGATAGGTCGATTTTTATTTTTAGCTGCGGTTTTTCTGATGGTAAATTGATGTACAAAGGTGGTCCAAAAATAAGTTACGACCATCAATTTTTTTTTCAAATGGAAACATATGTTTTTTATTTAATTTATTAATTCTGCATCGAGTTCTAAGTATATTTCATGTACAATGTCCTATACCCAAACTCAACAGTTATCGAGAAATTATAACCGAAATACAACAAATTAAGCCGCAAACGTTAACTACAGTATTATGATAAACTGATCTTCGGCTTGCCTATTGTCAGGAAGTTAGTAGTCAACAGTATGAACATTTAATTTGACTTGTTTTTCTGTTTTTTTTTAATAAATCGGTCGTTTTCAAACAAGAAAGTGAAATAAATTTTGTAGGATACGCTCTCAGTTATTGATATGTTCAATTGTAAATTTCTCAATAACTGTTGAGTTTGGGTATAGGACATGGTACATGAAACATACTTAGAATTAGATGCAGAATTAATAAATTAAATAAAAAATATATGTTTCCATCTGAAAAAAAGAATTGATGGTCGTAACTTATTTTTGGACCACCGTTTGTACAGTTTTGTGCAATAAATTGGCGTACACGTCTTATTGCTAATTTTGACATTATTTTGCCATTGTGAAAATGGCGTAAGTTAAGTTGACAAATGGAATTATAGCGTCAATTCAATTTGTCATACATGACAGGTATTCAAACAAAAGTCATATTTACATAAGCGTATATTAAGTGTACGCCAATTTATTGCACAGAACTGTACATCAATTTACCATCAGAAAAACCGCAGCTAAAAATAAAAATCGACCTATCCCAGCGTTTTTCCATAAAACAAAACCAAAAATTTTAAATGAATTTATTCCAACCCCCGCGTCCTCACTGTATATTTATCAAGTCTACAAAAGTATTTAGAGCTGGATTTGGAATATTTGTTTGTATTAATGAAATTTCAAAATTTGAACCGGAAGGAACACTTTTACTCTTAGCGAGTAGCATTTTATTTTAAATATCTCGCAAAGTATGCATTCTGCGGAGATTTATTAAGAGAACAGAAGTAGGTACTTATACCAGGATTTTGAATAATTTTTACATAAAAAAATTCTTAAAATTTGGACTTGAAGTAACACACTTACTCACAGGTTTATGTTTCTGAGATAAAAGTATTTAAAACAATTTAGAACAATTTTAATAGTTTGAAACGCTCATACGTATAAGAAAGCCGTGAGGTGGCCACACCTCATTAGTTAAACTGTTTAGGTTGTTAACACGCTCAGTTAGTTATTCTATTACGCTGTAAATAAATGAAACAAGTATAACATGTGATATACTGTTGTAAAGATAAATTCTTGTAGTTTCAGAATATGCAATAATAGGTATGTTCCATTTAAAATATGAAATTTTTTTTTTTTAGTATTTGATGTTCAATAGTTTTTCCGATTTTGACACATTATTAAAAAATTATCCAACTTTCTTATACGTAATTCCTCAATCATTCATACAATAGCCGCGATATTTGCTGTGACACATAAAATCTAACACACTGATTAAGCAATACATTTTAATATTTAAAAATGCCCTTTAAACAAAGTAAAAGAAAACATTGTGTACTTTATTTATAAGCGCAAGATTATTTAAGAATGTCAACATGGCTAATATAGTATAGCAGTTATAGTATTACTTAACAAAAATAGAGAACTTTTATGTATGGTTGAAATAAGGAATTCTACGTTCAACAAGGTCAGACCTTCTTGGAATCAAAAGAAATAGTATAATCATTAAGGTTTGAAAATTTTATCAACGAATTTATGGAAGCTTTTAGTTTTCTTCTCTCTGCTAACACCAGATTATATATTTATTTATTTATTTATTTAATCATTTAATACCCAACAGATACATCTAATTACAGGGTAATATATACAAAAATTAACAGTGACTTAAAATAATAATTCACAATACGATGCACAGATAATAATAAAAAACAGAAAACAATACGGCATACAAAAATACAGAATACATTAAAAAAACAAAAAAAAACAGCATAAATATATTAATGTATCATCACCTCCCCAAGAATGGGTCAGCGCACAAAAGGTACAACTATATTATTATAATGGACTAATTATTTAAAATCGAAACTTTTCGATCTTGTCTTTGCTGACAGATGCTTTAAATAAATAGAAAGCAAGGCTTTTTAATAATGAACTACATATATTATATGTTTGAATCCAAGAGTTGAAATTGCATATATGTATAACTTCTGTAGATAAGCGAATTACTCCCTTGTAGTGTAAATGCTGACCTTTTCATACCTATTACTGTTATAATAGCTATCTATCTATTTTGTCTACCTCATTCTCCACTAAATTTTTTAATTGTCAAACGACAACTATGATTACTCCTGTGGATACTTTTGATTTTTAGAGTACCTACTTTTACTTTTGATTTTTAGAGTACCTAAATAACACGTTGTTTGACCAGTGTGGCATACCTACTGGCCAGTGAGTTAATGGCGTATTTAGTAATAAAGACTCTAATAATAACAATAGTATATTAAATTCACCCAATTCGAAATACTTTATTGCTTGACACTTTTTTCTTTTTTTATTCAGCTAGTGAATTTGACGGATTTCAATCATCGACTTAATATTATAACGTAATTTCAGATTTGTTCAAAGTTGCTTCTTTTCAAAAGTATGATTTTTTAAATACGTAATCATTAGCATACAAGCTATTCTTGTAATGGGAGTTAATTAATTAAATATTTGAATAAATGCTTTTACTAATCCCTAACATTGATTATATAAAATGAAAACAGAAAGCAAGCAAATCTCTTAGTTTTGATAAATCAGCTGTTCTACCAAGGTTATTAAAGAGACCCGGACTTGTTTCTTCTTTCTCAACTAATAAATAAAAATTTTATTATATATACAAAGCAACAACTATCGCCGACCTAAGTTGTTTTGTATTGCTTGTTATTTTATCAAATAAATCATTTTCGTCTACTAATATAATACTTTATTTACGTATAACTACATGGGTATCGGTTACATGGTGTAAGTGGAAGAGATTGTGTCCCATTCAGATGGCACAATTAATTTGATCTCTGACGGATTATTTAAGTATAATTAGTTACAGGTATATTTTTCGAATAATATATCTCTGTTTACAATTACTATAGTTGGTCTTAAAGTAGTCTGCAGTAAATAATTCCAAGATTATTTGAAGAATATTAATTTAGAATTGCGACTCTTCTAATCTCAGCTAAATAAACTAATATATTGAAATAATAAAAGTAATAGAATTGAAGAATATACAGGGTTAGTAAAAAGTCCCGGAACGGTCGAATAACTTTGTTATTTGAAAATTATGATTTCTGAAATTTGGTATGGGGGTATAGTTAATATAAATGCATTTTATGCAATACAGTTAATATTTTTTTCACTTCCGGTTTAATCGGCAATACGTCCAACTTTTTTTTTTTTTTAAATGGAACGCCCAGATTTTTTTAACACTTTTGAATGCAAAATAAAAAACTACGTTCAGGAAGTATTAAGATGTTTATTTTTATTCAAAAGAAAACAGTTAAAAAATTAAAAAAGTGTCCTAATACAGAAAAATCAAGATACCTGTCTATTCAGGTTGCGATTACAATAATTGTTCAAAATGCTCTCCATTTACAATTTGACAAAAATGTAAACGGTCAGTAAAATTTCTTATTGAATTTTGTATTTGTTCTGGAGTGATGCGATTGGCTTCTTGAACTATTCTCTCTTCCAATTGTTCAAGATTATGGGGACGATTTTTGTACACTTGACATTTCAAGTGACCCCAAAAGAAAAAATCTAATGGCGAGAGATCTGGCGAACGTGCTGGCCATTCGATTGCTCCTCTACGTCCGATCCAACGTCCTGGAAAAATTTCATTCAAATAATCGCGGACATTATGGGCAAAATGGGGGGGAGCTCCATCTAGTTGAAACCAAAAATGTGCATTAGGGTAATCACCTATGTTTGCATTTGGAAAGAGGGCCGCAAGTACTGGAACAACCTCATTTTGCAATAAATTTAAGTAGACGTTGCCAGTTAAATTTCCTCTTATAAGAAATGGTCCTATGATGTTGTTTCCAACAAGACCAGCCCAGACATTCACCTTTTGAGGACGCTGTGTATGGACTTCTTCAATCCAATGCGGATTTTCAATTGACCAGTGCAACAATTATGTCTGTTCACAGTGCCGTTGAGACAAAATGTTGCCTCATCTGAAAAAATCATGTGATCTAAAACATTAGGCTGTTGCTCGATCAATTCCGTCATTGTTTCGCAAAATTGTAGTCTACGATCTGGATCATCTTCAGTTAACTCATGGACGGGATACATTTTATAGGCTTTCATTCTTGCTGATTTAAGAATATTATGAGCAGATTTTTGAGAGATCTCATGAATTTGACCTAATTCTGTTGTGGACACGTGATGATTTTCTTCCACTGTAAGTAACACATTCAAACTAGTTTCTTCATCTGTTGCTGTTAATGGACGTCCCCTTCTAGGTAAATCCTTCACCTGACGAAAGACTTCAAACTTTTGAATTGTTCGGCATACCGTACTTTTACTAATGTGACGATCCGGATAAACAGTATTAAACAAAATACGAACCTGTTCAAAAGAACGTTGACGATCACTGTACCCACGCATCATTAATATCTCAATTCGTTCTGATTAGTAAGTTTTACTGCCATTTTCAAATGTGTCAATGTCAAAAATAAGTAAATTTATAGCGATGCAAAAGTTAAAACGCTTTTAAAATTGTCAAATGTGACGGCAAAAAGAATGCAAACACTAAACAACAACTTTTTTCAAAGGTACCTTGATTTTTCTGTATTAGGACACTTTTTTAATTTTTTAACTGTTTTCTTGTGAATAAAAATAAACATCTTAATACTTCCTGAACGTAGTTTTTTATTTTGCATTCAAAAGTGTTAAAAAAATCTGGGCGTTCCATTTAAAAAAAAAAGTTGGACGTATTGCCGATTAAACCGGAAGTGAAAAAAATATTAACTGTATTGCATAAAATGCATTTATATTAACTATAACCCCATACCAAATTTCAGAAATCATAATTTTCAAATAACAAAGTTATTCGACCGTTCCGGGACATTTTACTAACGCTGTATTAGAATACTCGAAAAAACACTAATGGAAGATATACACATTTCTTTACCTTTTGTTTGATATATTTAAAAGAATATAGATATCTTAAGAAAGTGAAACATCCAAAAATAACGGCAAATATCTAAATTACCTTTAACACAATTTATTTTAAAATATTGTATTTTAAAATCTTACTTTTCCCTTACTCTTAAAACATCTTAAATAAATTTAAGCTGAATTTCATAGCACGAGCGGGACTATCAAATTACGTTGTTTATGTAGTATACTTGGCAATGCTGTCGGGAATGACAAGGTCTGATAAATGTTGCTTTTTTACACACTGGGACTCGAAAGACGGTAGAATCGCTGGGTTTTAAAGCGTCGATTGAATGACAACTCGTGTGTTATACACTGGGATTGACTTGGTAGCATGAATATAGCGGGCCTGGTTACGTCGGTTGAATAAATATATATATATATATATATATATTTAAAAATAAACGTTTTCTTGGCCTTTAATGCATATATATAAAATAAAATATTTTTCTTGGTTTGTTAGGCCATTGTTAATGTATAAAATTTAAGGGAACTAAAACAACATTCTCATCGACGTTTCGGTTTTATTATAACATCAAAACCTTTTTCCAGATAACTGCAATATGACAAAAACTGTACATTTTCATAATATTAACAATGTGTATAAGAAAACATTTCCAAGAAATTACTTTAATACAAGGAACAATTATTAAAAACAATGTCTAAAAAACATGTCCAAAAAATACATATGTTTACTATAAACAATAAACGCATATAACAATCACAAATACTTACATTAAAAATAAAAGTAGTTGCCTATATACAATTTTTTTTAAGGGAAAAAAAACATTTCCCTAAGTCATGTTCTAACTACATTTTTGATAATTGTAAAATTAATTTATCTGATCGGCTAGTTTTATGAACTTATGTGATTTCACCAAGTGTAATGCCTATGGTTTATAACATCGAACTAAATGTATATCTGTGATAAAAGGTCTTAAAATATTTTAACGTACAAAATTTTATACAGTTTTTTTGGGCTAGCATGTGTTTTGAAATTGTTTCTTTAAAGTATTAAACTAAAACTGCGATACACATTAAGAGAGAACGAGAAAATGGAAAAACATACATATAGGAGAGAAGAACAGCTTTAATCTTATCATATAATAGTGTTGTAAATTTTAGACAAATTTTTTATGTCCGATCTATCATTAATTGTTTTGTCATTTCCCCTTATATGCAGCATCTCCAAAAAACATCTCGGTTTATATTTGTTCTCCACCTCTAAAATTTTAACATTTTTAAAATCAAACGTGTGCTTTAATGAATCACAATGTTTTTTTAAGGCTGTACTGTTTTTTTGGAATTTATGGCCATCAATACGATCACACAGATGCTGCTGTGTTTGACCTATATATATTGCATCACAGTCCCTACAGTTTAATTTGTAAACAACATGGGTTTTTTTTAATAACGGAATACGATCTTTTAAATTTGAATGAAGGCATTTTAAATTTTTGTTATATTTGTGTACTACTTGGATATTATGAGGTCTCACAATGTTTCTTATTTTTTCTGATAAACCTCTTACGTAGGGAAGAGGTAAATAATTAATGTTTTGGTTTTGACATTCATTTGATTTTTTTGATGTATATTTAGTTGAATTATAAAATTTGAACAGTCTTTGTTTGATTATTTTATTTATTAATTTAATAGGATAGGAGTTTTCTTGTGATATGTTTCTTATTTCTTTTAAAACTTCGCTTCTGAATAGTGGACTTGTGAGATTAATGCATCTATCAATAAGCGCGATCAGTACATTGGTTTTGTGTGTAATTGACTGTGATGAAAAAAAATTCAAATATCTTCCTGAAGATGTAGGTTTTCTATACCATTTTGTTAAAATTCGATTTTGTTTTTTAATTAGTGTCATGTCTAGGAAATTTAGTTGATTATTTTGTTCTATTTCTATCGTGAATTTAATATTACTATTATATTGGTTAAATTCATTTACAAAATTGTCTATTTCAAGTTTTGGTATAATTGTAATGCAATCATCGACATATCTTTTAAAAAATGTAGGCTTGTAACTAGCATTACTCAGTACCGTGGTTTCAAGGTCTTCCATCACCAACTGTGCGATCGTACTAGAAATGGGAGCACCCATTGCCAAGCCCTCAAGTTGCGTGTAAAAATTGTTATCGTATTGAAAATATGTATTGTTTAGCACCATCTGAACGCCAGCTATAAATTCAGAAAACGGTAGAGAAGTGTGTTCTTTAATTTTGTCCCAATTTTTTTCTATTGTTGTTATTGCTAGATCTATAGGTATTGAAGTATACAAAGATTCAACATCCAATGATAATATCTTGTGGTTGTTATTTATTGAAATTGAATCTATAAATTTTTTGAATTCGTAAGAATTTTTTATATAACAATCATTTTGTCCTGTTACTTTTGAAATTGGCAATGCAAGAAATTTTGACAATTTATAATATGGTGACTGGATGCAAGATACTATTGGACGCAAGGGTATATTCTGTTTATGAATTTTTGGGAGACCATATATCTTTGGTGCATGAGCGTTATTTATTTTAAGAATGTTGGCAGTCTCATTAGTAATTAATTTTTCTTTTGCCCATTTTTTAATTAAGTCATTGTTACTGTTTTGATATTTTTTTGTTGGATCGGACCTAATTTTCTTGTATGTTTTATTATCATTTAATAAATTTAACATTTTACTATGGTACTGTGGTTTATTCATAATAACAGTTTTTTGACTTTTATCCGGTTTTATTACTAACAATTCTGGATTTTGTTTTAAAAATATACTGGTTTCTTTGATATCTTTAGTTGAAATGTGTACTGTTGTTTCCTTTTGAAAAGCATTGTTTCTATTAGAGTGTATAGAATTTTTGTGATTCTTTAAGGCTGTACTAATTTTAATTCTTAAGGCGTGGAAGACCTTGAAACCACGGTACTGAGTAATGCTAGTTACAAGCCTACATTTTTTAAAAGATATGTCGATGATTGCATTACAATTATACCAAAACTTGAAATAGACAATTTTGTAAATGAATTTAACCAATATAATAGTAATATTAAATTCACGATAGAAATAGAACAAAATAATCAACTAAATTTCCTAGACATGACACTAATTAAAAAACAAAATCGAATTTTAACAAAATGGTATAGAAAACCTACATCTTCAGGAAGATATTTGAATTTTTTTTCATCACAGTCAATTACACACAAAACCAATGTACTGATCGCACTTATTGATAGAGGCATTAATCTCACAAGTCCACTATTCAGAAGCGAAGTTTTAAAAGAAATAAGAAACATATCACAAGAAAACTCCTATCCTATTAAATTAATAAATAAAATAATCAAACAAAGACTGTTCAAATTTTATAATTCAACTAAATATACATCAAAAAAATCAAATGAATGTCAAGACCAAAACATTAATTATTTACCTCTTCCCTACGTAAGAGGTTTATCAGAAAAAATAAGAAACATTGTGAGACCTCATAATATCCAAGTAGTACACAAATATAACAAAAATTTAAAATGCCTTCATTCAAATTTAAAAGATCGTATTCCGTTATTAAAAAAAACCCATGTTGTTTACAAATTAAACTGTAGGGACTGTGATGCAATATATAGGTCAAACACAGCAGCATCTGTGTGATCGTATTGATGGCCATAAATTCCAAAAAAACAGTACAGCCTTAAAAAAACATTGTGATTCATTAAAGCACACGTTTGATTTTAAAAATGTTAAAATTTTAGAGGTGGAGAACAAATATAAACCGAGATGTTTTTTGGAGATGATGCATATAAGGGGAAATGACAAAACAATTAATGATAGATCGGACATAAAAAATTTGTCTAAAATTTACAACACTATTATATGATAAGATTAAAGCTGTTCTTCTCTCCTATATGTATGTTTTTCCATTTTCTCGTTCTCTCTTAATGTGTATCGCAGTTTTAGTTTAATACTTTAAAGAAACAATTTCAAAACACATGCTAGCCCAAAAAAACTGTATAAAATTTTGTACGTTAAAATATTTTAAGACCTTTTATCACAGATATACATTTAGTTCGATGTTATAAACCATAGGCATTACACTTGGTGAAATCACATAAGTTCATAAAACTAACCGATCAGATAAATTAATTTTACAATTATCAAAAATGTAGTTAGAACATGACTTAGGGAAATGTTTTATTTCCCTTAAAAAATTGTATATAGGCAATTACTTTTATTTTTAATGTAAGTATGTCTGATTGTTATATGCGTTTATTGTTTATAGTAAACATATGTATTTTTTGGACATGTTTTTTAGACATTGTTTTTAATAATTGTTCCTTGTATTAAAGTAATTTCTTGGAAATGTTTTGTTATACACATTGTTAATATTATGAAAATGTACAGTTTTTGTCATATTGCAGTTATCTGGAAAAAGGTTTTGATGTTATAATAAAACCGAAACGTCGATGAGAATGTTGTTTTAGTTCCCTTAAACTTTATACATTAACAATGGCCTAACAAACCAAGAAAAATATTTTTTTTTTTATATATATATATATATAAAGAAAAGAAATATTGCGGATTATAGAATAATAAAGTATAGAATTTCATGGGGTAACTCCGCTCAAAATGCAACTGCGGACACGTGTTTCGAACTACTTGGTTCTCGTCAGCGCAGTGTAGCCAAGGAATAGGATGGGATAACCTTGGAGCTGAAAAACATCAATCAGAGACATACACAAGGGACAGCCTACCAATTGAGGCTTCAGCTAGAGTGTCCTCGATACTGAGAATGAATCTAACGTCGCCGCGAGGTAGACATTGTCCACCTGCAAGCCATCTGAACCCACAGGATAACAATAAAGAAAAGAAATATTGCGGATTATAGAATAATAAAGTATAGAATTTCATGGGGTAACTCCGCTCAAAATGCAACTGCGGACACGTGTTTCGAACTACTTGGTTCTCGTCAGCGCAGTGTAGCCAAGGAATAGGATGGTTTTCAGCTCCAAGGTTATCCCATCCTATTCCTTGGCTACACTGCGCTGACGAGAACCAAGTAGTTCGAAACACGTGTCCGCAGTTGCATTTTGAGCGGAGTTACCCCATGAAATTCTATACTTTATTATTCTATAATCCGCAATATTTTTTTTTCTTTATTGTTATCCTGTGGGTTCAGATGGCTTGCAGGTGGACAATGTCTACCTCGCGGCGACGTTAGATTCATTCTCAGTATCGAGGACACTCTAGCTGAAGCCTCAATTGGTAGGCTGTCCCTTGTGTATGTCTCTGATTGATGTTTTTCAGCTCCAAGGTTATCCCATCCTATTCCTTGGCTACACTGCGCTGACGAGAACCAAGTAGTTCGAAACACGTGTCCGCAGTTGCATTTTGAGCGGAGTTACCCCATGAAATTCTATACTTTATATATATATATATCAAATTTTTTTGACAAATATACAAATGTATTGAGAAAATGAAGTAGCTTCTTGGCAGTAGTGGCAATAATAATATGATGAGAAAAAATAATAACAACATGATGTGTAATTTAAAAATACAATGACAAGTATCAACAAACATGTATGAATGAAAATGTAAACAAATAAGCATAGGACAACAATGCGAATTTCCCGGGACAGTCCCGTAATTTCAGTCCCTGTCCAGATTTTTTACATCTCATTCATTGGTCCCGAATTTATAGCATTTGCCCCGAAAAATAGTAGTGTGAGAACGTAAAGGTTTAAATGCATATAGGTATTTATTTAAGTAGTGTAGGTTGTACACCGAGAAGACAAGCATAAGTAAAAGACGCGCGTCATACTGGACGCATAAACAGGGGTTTCCCCATTTAGCGTTTATCTAACAAGGATATATTAATTCGATTGTGATTTGAATTTGTAATATATACATATAGTTTTCAATTATCAACGGTATGCTTTACTGCATTGTAATTTAATTTATTATTTATTTTTACCATTGATTTTTTTAGTAATGGGTTCGAAAACGAAAGTGTACATTGTACGAAGACCTACAGAAGGAATACCTGTTTATTGAAAAACTCAACCAAGGCCAAAACAATAATACTGAATGTTGTCATGCCTTAAGTTTAAGAGCTTTGCACAGTGATTTGGAAAAATATTTAAATCTTAACTGAGGCTCCAATCATAAGGAAATGAAACTTTTTCCAATACTTGTTAGATTTATAAACTGGATACTAAAATAAATGTTGATGAAAATTGCACGGACTTTTATAAGATCAAAAAAGAAAAATATGTTCTAAGAAATATTCATGCTTCAGAGAAATATAAGGTTATTTCATCAAAATAATTTAGAAAGGTTACAAATTTATTATTTTGTTTAAAAATGAATAATGCGTTTCAATTTATTCTTTATTTAAACTCCATCAGAATAACAATAATAATAAAATAATTTATTTGTAATAATTTGTATAGCGTCCCGAATTTTGAACTTTGAAATCTGGTCACCTTAGTTATGAGCCATAAGGGGCACTAATTAGGATGACCTAAACATTGAAATTATTGCACCCCCGTTCTTTGACACAATCGAACTATGACGCAATCACTCTAAAAGCCATCTTTTCGTGAGCTTAGTGGAACTAGTGTTTAGTGGTCTCTCAAATTCCCCTAAATTGTTAAATACCCCCTTAAGGTTAGGCAGTCAAATAGTGTAGATCACAAATTACCAATCTTAAATACCCCCTTAAGGTTAGGCAGTCAAATAGTGTAGATCACAAATTACTTTCTGACCTACATGCAAGCTACTCTTGCTTTTTGAGGGTGAAATAAATAAATTTTCGGAAATATTTATTCTCATTTAAATAACTATTTACATATAATTGTGTTGGGCAAGCACTCATTTAATAAATCGATTGATGATATATAGAATGAATACTTGTGCGGTCAATATGTGTGTTATGTATTCTAGGGACGTGATTGGCCAAGTGTGAAAATGCATGGTTGTACAATCAATACCAGAACACATAAATAGTTACGCATTTTTCATTTAGCTTTGGCACGTGACTGACTGAATAAGATTGGTGCTTACTAGATTCACAGAAGAGTCGACAGGTGGGCGTCTAATTTACCAGTGAGCTTGAACCAGGCATGAGACGGTTATTCATGTTGTGAGAATGACATGAGAACTGCAGTAAACCTGGGTCAAAGCTATTGTTTTATTAATTTACTAAATTACCAATATTTAATTCTGATTGTTTTTTGTACATTTTTCCATGTGTTAAGTTTTCAAAAACACTTTGCATCTAAATTCAAACGAACTTGGATGTGTATATAATTGTGGATTCAAACTCATTTACTAATAAATAATCTGTAATTTAATGAATATCTATCCTATATTACATTATGTATAAAGCGCAGAATATTTCAAATAGAGAAAGATATACTGCCTCTTAGAGTAAGAGATCAGAGCAATATATCACGTAACAATAACCTGTGTAGATAAAGAGGTAGAAGAATGTTAACCGCTGCAAGACCCACCACATGCAGTGATATCTAGGCGACCTGGTGCATTCTGTATTATGTAAGAGTAAAAAAGTCAATACGTAATGCATAGCAAGCAGCTAGGGGCACAAGAATATGTTATTTAAAAAATATAGTTGCTATAGTATTTTGCAAACAATTTTGTGTCTTACATACTGTTCAAAACTAGGATACCAAATTAGTGGACTGCGGGTTAATTCTTCATGTTCTACTGGTGGTCTCATTTTGGACCATACTAACACAGATAATTTTTAACAACTGGTAACAAAAATTGTCAAATAGTCAATTTTCTCATAACACCCCTCCTGGTGGTAGGTTTCTACTGAAACGAAACTTTCGGGGCTAATTATGAAGATTGGTATCCGGGAAAAATATTTGAAAAAATCCTGATTTACATGTATTGCATTAATTGCTTAATGTTTAATGTCTTGTAATGTGAATTAAGAAGATCTTGTAACTTGCTTGTTTATGTGTGTATTGTTCTGTACTGTTAATCTGTCTCTTGTTTCAAATGTTAACTTTATTTTCTGTTAAATATACTTAGTTGTTAAATGTTATTCTTTGTGTAATTTCAACATCCTTATGCAAACCTAAGTGTTAAGCTGGAGTCGTAAGCCGTTAGCCAAACGAACTTATTAAATTATATAGAGAGAGTTTAGTAGAGTCAATAGGATTATTAAAATTATAAATCATCAAATTAGTCTTGCGACATATGGTGGAGGTGCCGGGCATCGAACCCGGGGTCTTTCACAAGCAAAGCGAATTTCAACATCCTTATGCAAACCTAAGTGTTAAGCTGGAGTCGTAAGCCGTTAGCCAAGCGAACTTATTAAATTATATAGAGAGAGTTTAGTAGAGACAATAGGATTATTAAAATCATAAATCATCAAATTAGTCTTGCGACAATTTTACTAAATTTATTTATTTCTAGACTTTCCAGTAAGTTAAGTTTTTTACTTTTCTCTTGAATACGTAAAATTTCAAATTGTTTGTTAAATGGTAGGGGTATTCAATTAGAGTTAAATACCCCTACCTAACAACAATAATTGTGTCATCTATTTTCTGTATTTATAAGTGACATTGTAGCAGAAATTGAATTTGTATATTTTCATCACCTGATGAAGCCACAGTGTGGTGAAACATATGTAGTGTCTACATTAAATATTTTTGAAACTACAATTTGTGTTTTTTACCTTTTGATATCAAAAATGATAGTGAATACTTGGAATATCTCCAAAAGATAAAGCAAACCATATACATACATGTACGAATTAAAAATTCATACATGCATGCATGAAATGGATGCACATCTGCTCCAGAGCTGGCATTACAGCAACCAACGCACACAGTGTTTCAGTCTACTATGACTTCGTCAGTGTGCGACGTGGTCCGCTGCAATGCCTAAGAACTCTAAACCTCCAGTTTCTGCGTCTGTTTACATGACGATGTCTGTGAGAAAACCTCAGCGACATCTGTCATGCAAATGCAACGCGCCAAGGAGGTGTGGTCTATCGATAACTAAGTTATCATGCAAGACCACTGCAGATATATGTGCATCCACTATCCCGCTAATAGGTAGCGTACCAATATCAAAAATGATAGTGAATACTTGGAATATCTCCAAAGATAAAGCAAACCATATACATACATGTACCCTCCTTGGCGCGTTGCATTTGCATGACAGATATCGCTGAGGTTTTCTCAGACATCGTCATGTAAACAGACGCAGAAACTGGAGGTTTAGAGTTCTTAGGCATTGCAGCGGACCACGTCGCACACTGACGAAGTCATAGTAGACTGAAACACTGTGTCTGTGCGTTGGTTGCTGTAATGCCAGCTCTGGAGCAGATGTGCATCCATTTCATGCATGCATGTATGAATTTTTAATTCGTACATGTATGTATATGGTTTGCTTTATCTTTTGGAGATATTCCAAGTATTCACTATCATTTTTGATATTGGTACGCTACCTATTAGCGGGATAGTGGATGCACATATATCTGCAGTGGTCTTGCATTATAACTTAGTTATCGATAGACCACACCTCCTTGGCGCGTTGCATTTGCATGACAGATGTCGCTGAGGTTTTCTCACAGACACCCTCATGTAAACAGACGCAGAAACTGGAGGTTTAGAGTTCTTAGGCATTGCAGCGGACCACGTCGCACACTGACGAAGTCATAGTAGACTGAAACACTGTGTCTGTGCGTTGGTTGCTGTAATGCCAGCTCTGGAGCAGATGTGCATCCATTTCATGCATGCATGTATGAATTTTTAATTCGTACATGTATGTATATGGTTTGCTTTATCTTTTGGAGATATTCCAAGTATTCACTATCATTTTTGATATTGGTACGCTACCTATTAGCGGGATAGTGGACGCACATATATCTGCAGTGGTCTTGCATGATAACTTAGTTATCGATAGACCACACCTCCTTGGCGCGTTGCATTTGCATGACAGATGTCGCTGAGGTTTTCTCACAGACACCGTCATGTAAACAGACGCAGAAACTGGAGGTTTAGAGTTCTTAGGCATTGCAGCGGACCACGTCGCACACTGACGAAGTCATAGTAGACTGAAACACTGTGTCTGTGCGTTGGTTGCTGTAATGCCAGCTCTGGAGCAGATGTGCATCCATTTCATGCATGCATGTATGAATTTTTAATTCGTACATGTATGTATATGGTTTGCTTTATCTTTTGGAGATATTCCAAGTATTCACTATCATTTTTGATATTGGTACGCTACCTATTAGCGGGATAGTGGATGCACATATATCTGCAGTGGTCTTGCATGATAACTTAGTTTTCGATAGACCACACCTCCTTGGCGCGTTGCATTTGCATGACCTTTTGATACATAAAAAAGATAAAAAAATACGGTTTTAATGTATTAGAACAATGTTTAAAATACATCTAGAATAACCTGGAACAACCGTCAGAATTCCAATTTTCACAAAACAGAGGAAAGGAATAGTCTCTTCCTATTATATCTGTCGATTAAGACTTTTACTTTGGAATAATTTAAAACAAATCTAGAACAACTTGAAACAATCGTCAGAATTTCGATTTTCCAGAAAAGGGGTATGGGAAAGCTCGTTATTTCCGCTTATATCGGCCAATTTTGAATTTTTTTTCGACATTCTTTAAAGCAATGTTTAGACTTGGGAGGTACTTAAAAAAAATCAGTTATCTCGGTTAATATTGAATTTTTTAAAATACTTTGGAATAATTCAGAACAATCCTAGAAAAACCTGAAAAAAACCATCAGATTATTGATTTTCGAAAAGAGGGTGCTAACTTCACACACCATATTATGAGTCTGGATTGCATGCAGTTTAAATAAGGCTATCTTCGTAAAGTTAACCTACGTTAAGAAATAAGCACCGACCTATCGCATGACTCTAAATAATGGATAGTTCCAGAAGACAATCTTAACAAGGCCACGTCTTGAGAACCGACTTTGAAAGTTAGAGTTATAAAATGAAGTTCTTCAATCTGCACAGGCAATTCTATTCTTTGCTTCATATTAAATTGCATGGTTTTCTAGACTGTAGAATATATTGGCTCTGTCGCACTAGAACGAAAATTAAAGTAGCTTAATTCAAACGACACTAAAAAAGCGTTATTTCCCGAGAGTAGGTACTAATATTATATTGCAATAATAAGACCAAAGGAAGTGTAAAAATGCAAGACTCTCAACTCTAGACGATAAATTAAAATAATGATCTTCCCTTCGGTTTAGATCCATTTGTAGCGTATAAATTTCCGAGAAAAGTATTGTTCCTGTATTTCTGTGCAAACAGCTTTCTCATACCAAGTACATCCGTAAAGCGAAATGTGACTGAGATTTTTATATAAAATATTTATTAGAACTTTTCAGAATGCTACAGAGAACCATAGTAAAATTGTCGTAAAAGAAATCTCAATGGGAATATACATTTCCGTAGTAAAATGAATCATAAAGAAGGTGCTCTCGCGAATTTTGTAAATCAAAAAGTGTAGTGAAATGTCGTTATAAATTGTAAAACTAAATATTTTATGGCGGTTTTTGAATAATACGATAAATTGGGTATTGTGTTTTAGGTGTATTGTTACTACCACAACCAGTAATGCAACTGTGTGCGCATATTTTTCTTTTCCTGTTTGTAATCTCTATTTATATACTATGTGACAAAAATAACAGTCATCCAGTAAAAGTATGTATATTTTAACTAGATTATATATTTACTGCATTGAGGATAATTGTTGATTCAATTTCAATTAAAATATGTGCGCCTTGTAGCTCCACCAACACGGATACAAGTGACCTGTGGACTCTTGTAAATTCCGAATAAGTTTAGTTTGAAGAAACATACCAACCCTTCGACCTACTATATTCCAGACATATTTTGTGAGCCATAGATCTTACCGGAGTTCAAGCTAATTGAAACTATTGGTGCTGTCTTCTTACAAGCATCGTAATATAACAGCTGCAGCAGTTATCATTCGCCCCTCCAAAAAATTACAACGACGTTGCTGGACAATAAAACTCCAGGTAAGTGCTATGCAATATGTGAACCCAACCCAATAAATGCGTGAAGAATTTATAGGCTCCTCCTGTCCCTGTATAGACAAGAGTAAAACACCGTGAGCTTATCAAATTCAACATGACATAAGATGATGTCAATCGCGTATATAAAAATGGGCCTTGGATCGACTAACAGGCATTTGAAGAAACTCTTGCATACGACCCTCACCTCCCGTGGAGAACTAAGTGACTCTGACAAGTGCTCTTGTAAGGTCCCCCCTCTCTGCACTGTCAAGATTGATCGCTTCCAGATACGAAGTAAAAGGAAACCTACCTAACTCATAGGTAGGCTGCCACTGTTAAAGAAGAAGAAGAAGAAGACGAACAGACATTTTTCTTCGAGACATCAACGAGAACAGATTCTTCTTCAAGACATCAACAAGAATTCCAGATACCATCATCAGCTTGGCATCTTCAAGCCAACAGCAACTTTTTGACGCCCTCATGCCAGCAAGCGACTTGTTGATGGCGTTCATGCTAACGACGACTCCTTGGCGCTTCTAAGTTCTCAGCGACATGTGGCTTCAAGGCTACTAGCGTACTACAGTGCACATTCAACATCATCTCCACGGCCCTCGATATAAACATCTGGTGAGAACACTGGACATCGCGCGTAAGTGTAGTGAACCCTTATCCTCCTCCCCTTCCAGTGTGTTACGCGTCCAACGTAAACACTATTAAGTGCGTATGTTATTGTTATTATTATTTATATTATAGTTGTATTGTATTGTTTAATGTGTTGTTGAATTATTTAATATTCTTGTTTGGTGTGTGCATACTGTGCATTTTAAATCCACACCACCATCCCGAATAAAGAATCTTATTTCCCTCCTATTGATTATCTCAAGTACGAGTCTCAGCCGTGACGAACCTAAGGACCAAGAGTTCGTTGTAACACAGCATGATAACCTACATTGTCTTTCTGGAATATATTATTTAACCCTTGACGGAATACTAAAGTTCCACCTTCTATGCCAATTTCATCCCAAACCATCAATCCCCTTGTTCATGAAATTTGACATTGTACTGAAAAATTTTAAAACTGCCTCTTCGACGTCGAACTCGTCTACGATTACTATGAGAACAAAAATAAAAACAAGATTTTTCTAAGAAAACGATATTATTCTACTCTTCGTCCTAATTTGTCTGTACATTAGACCATTCTAATCTAAGGGCATAATGTCGATTCGTGAAGGGCAGAATCAGTTTTGGATAAGAGAAAATCAACTCATATATAATAATATCGCGTTTGCGGAACGAATTGTTATTGTATAACATATCTCTGCAAATAAATTCCACAGATAAGAAGGAACAATCGATTTCTAATGTAATGAACGGTTATCTTAGTAGTAGGTACCTCTAGAGCGTGTTTTCATTTATTTCCAATTTATCTGTGAGTAACTTCCAAACAAATTTAAAAAATGAGGTGTGGCCACCACACGACTTTCTTATACGTATGAGCGTTTCAAACTATACAATTTTAAGAATTTTTTTATACAAAAATCATTCAAAATCCTATTCTAAGGACTTTCATTCTCTTAATAAATCGCTATAGAATGCATACTTTGCAAGATATTCGAAAAAAAGTGCTACTCGCTAAGAGTAAAAGTGCTACTTCCGGCCCGAATTTTGAAATTTCATGTATACCAAAAATATTGCAAATCCAACTCTAAATACTTTTGTACTCTTAATAAATATATATAGAATGCAAAATTTACGACATATTTGCAAAAAATCGCTATTCGGTAAGAGTAAAAGTGGTACTTCCGGTCCGAATTTTGAAATTTTTTATATACAAAAGATATTTAGAATTATCATTTAAACACTTTTATACTCGTAATGTACCTGCCTGGAAAGCATGACTTGCGAGATATTCGCAAAAAACTGATTTTCGATAAGAGTAAAAGACCTACTTCCGGTAGGAATTTCAAAAAACTTTTTTAACACAATTTGTCTCAAATTTAATTCTGAGTACATTTGAATTCTTTATAAATTTGTTTAAACTTAGTAATTGACGAAATATTTGTGAAATTCGATTTTTTCACTGAAGTAAACTACTACTTCCGGTCTGCCGATTTTTCTCAAAATCTAATCAGTTCTCAAGAGGGAGATTATACACGTAAATACAAAATTTGGAATTGATATCTACAGCGGTTTGACCGCTATCGTGGTCACACACAGACACACAGACACACATACACACAGACACACAGACACACAGACACACACACAGACATTTTTTAAAAACCACTTTTTTGGTATCAGGGGACCTCAAAACGTGGACATCTGCAAAAATCTCGAGGTCGAAAATTTTCATCATCACAATACTTCCTTGTACTGCGTATAAGAAAGTAAAAAGAAGGTCAAATATTTCCCTAAAGTATAGATCAGGTTTGTTGACGATGTTTTCGCGATTTTTTACACTAAAATGTAAGATATGGAAGTGTTTTTTATTGAATTAAACACAAAATTCCACAGGATAAATGCGCATTTGAAAAGGAAAACAATGGACAATTAGTATTTCTAGATACATTAGTAATTAAGGAAATCATTACAGCAGACTCATACCATTGTTTTTAACAAACATTTTTTAATCCAACGCTTGTTAAATTTCCCACTTACAAGCGATAGATATGATAAAAAATCACGACTTATATACGATATTACTAAATAAAATGGTTTCCAATCACATATAGTTGACAGTATCTTAAACAAGATGCGACTTAAGAATGTAACTCTAGATTCCACAATTTTGCTACTTCAAAATAATGAATTTTCTCGCGTTCAAATCATGTAATTCATTGAAAAGTCTTTTGGGAAGTCCTTATAACAAAATTGAGTTAGAAGAAAAATCTTGAATTTACGAAATTAAGTGTAATAAAAGTGAGAAAAAATATCTCTAAAGAGAACCTCACTCATTTCAGATTTAATAGGACAGACAAGTCAAGTGTGGCTCGACTTATTTTGGACACATGTCATGATGTTCTAGCAAGCGCCCTCACACTTATAAAACAAGTCTTTATTTATAGAGAACTAGATAGTTACGAAAATATATACATACATACACGAAAATAGAAATAGATTAATGAATTCAGATAAGGGGCTGATACCCCAATCTTGTTTATATAAGTGTGTGGTATGAACAACAATACTGCTTTCAGGTACCGTTAGTTTTCTCAGAATATTAGAATTAGAAAGTAGGATTTTAGTATTAAATGTGACGTAATGTTAGAATAGCTTAGCTCTAATTATAAATAAGCCATTTCTGTAAAATTCGAATCACTTTTTCTGTATAAGGTACGGTATGCAGACATTACGGTTTTTTAATAATCAGTGCTACTGATGATGACAACATAGATGTCGAAATTCGTATCTAGCTCTTTGTGCTTTGGTGAGGTAAGGGTGTTTTGATAGTGTTTTTTGTTTAAAACTCTTTATGTACATTCTCAATCGTTTCATTATAAATTGCATAAAAGCAATGAACTGTTTTGAATTCCAAAGAATAAAAGCTCGTTTTGTTTTTTGTTAGACGTGAAACTAACATTTTATGTGATGACAATTTACTATTAAGTATCAGCCCTAAATCCCTAATAGAGGAAAATATCCTGGTCAATTCCATAATCGTGCACAAGAAGATTTTTTTTGTGTAACTAACCTTTTTATAATGTTAAATCAAGTTGGTTACCCGAATTTTGAATTCTAATACAGTCTCACAGAGATGTAATACGTAACAACAACTTTTCGTCATCTACAAACATTAAAACCACACGCTGAGAGTAGAAATAGCAAAGTAAGCGACAGAGTTCGCCAAAAACCTTTATTATTGAAATTATAACGCACGTATTGTAACACAATGTTAATTTAACAAAAATGTTACAGTAACATCTAAACTTGAAGGCACAGTGAACATTTGAAAATTATAAAAGTTCAAAAATCAGATTTAATTTAAAATTAATTTCGGGGATTGCCTCCCCTTGCTCTTATAACTGCTTCCACTCGTCTAGACATATTACTAATTAAGTTGCAGATGTTAGCTTGGGGAATATTCTCCCATTCAGCAAACATGGCTTTTTCAAGTTCCCTGGGAGTTGCAGCAGCAGGTATGTGGCGTCTAACTACCTGTTTACGTACATCCCACGTATGCTCTATGGGATTTATGTCCGGGCTTTTAGGTGGCCACTCCATAACCTGAATATTCACTTCTCGATGGTATCCATTAGGTCTACATTAACGTGTGGTCGAGCGTTATCTTGCATAAAGAGGAAGTTGGTGCCGATTAATGGGGCAAATGGCACAACATGCTCTTCTACAATATTCTCGATATAAAAACTTGCATTCATTGATCTCCTTGAAGAGGTACCGACTCCGTGCGTTCGTCAATAGAAATTGCTCCCTAGAAAATTATTGACCCACCACCAAATAGAACTCGTGGAAAGATATTGTAGTAGGCAAACCTCTATGTGGTCTTCTCCAAACATGCTCACGTCCATCTAATGACTTCAGACTGACTTGTGTTTCATGCAGAAACAAAACTTTTTCCAATCGTCAAGCTCTAGCAAAACGTAATCTACCAACTCTATGTTGTCTGGTGAACGGTGGTGCAATTGCTGGTATTCTATTCTGACTGTTCTTTCAGAAATCTCTATGTTACGGACTTCTGCTAGAGCTCTGCGTAACTTGGAATCGGTCGATTGGTCATCGCGTCTTTAAGGCAAGTTGTCTAAGAAATCAATCATCTATTTCATTTGGAGATCTATTGCGACCTTGTCCTCTTGCTGCAGAGAAAGTTCCAAATTCATCAAAACGTTATAAATTAGGCATATAAGGCTAGCTACGACCATCATTAACCAGAGCTACTGCTTGCGTTGCTTCATGTTCACTTAAATTGGGTTGACGATTCAAATGTTCAACTCTAGCTAGCTATTCTAGATAGTGTGTTTTATAATTTTAAACAAATTGAAATTAAACTAATGATTAACAAAATTAAACTGACCAATTTCTGGTTAACAGCTTTTTAGGAAAAGAACTCCAGATACACCTATTTGCAAATTAATAGCCTTAAAAACATTTTTTTTCAATAATAAGATGTGATGATCCTAAGCTACGTAGATACTTTATTTCACGAAGTAAAACTCTGAAAAGTAATAGTAAAAGTAACATGATTCGTTAATTTTGTCCAGGAGTTTATTTATTTTTTAAGAGCTTTACGCACGTGACAATCAATGCAAAAGATATCATCGTTGATAAAAATCCCTGTACTAAAATAAAATCAAAAGGATTCCGTACTTTTTCTAAGCACTGGAATTGCTATAAAATTGTAGATTATATATGTAGACAGAATTTACACATACTGACTAAAAAAAAAAAAAATTCCTAAATACACGTATGCATACTTGTTCATTATAAAATGCCAGTGTTGAGCAATAACGTCTTCATTCTGGATTTGCTTAGTTCAATGAGTCTCAATGGACGGGTATGAACAGTCGATAAGAAAATATGGTATGACGTAAACATGGTGGCGCCGACTCAATCTGAATACAATCGTCAGGACATTGCCCTGCACCTTATTGCACGTTCTATTAAGTGTGCCCCGTTGTGAATTAACTGGAATATTGTGTATGATGGGAATGATTAATATGTACTTAGGACTAAGTGTTATTGTACTTATAACAATTGATAAATAATTATAGACGATTTAAATATATGAATACATTAAAAAGGAGGAAAATATAACTGTATTAAATAATTAAAATATACTGACGTAATGAGCATAAAACGTAAGCAGGTTTGTTGTTTGTTGTGTTCATATTGTCTTAGGTGTTTATTGTAGATTTTTCTTAAAGTTCATGTTGTTCTTTAATTTGTTGGGTACCAATCCTTATTAATTATTTTCTGAAAGAATATATGGAACATTTCACGCTATTTTTGGTTGTCAATGATACGAATTTTAAGCTCATTAGTTTCCGGATGTCCAGAATTTCCTCTACCAACATGTAATATTCCTTTTTGAATATATATCATGATAAAAAAAAACTGTTTTAAACGGCATGGGAAGCTGTTCCTTATTCTGCCTTTCGAGGGGAAAATTTGCTGAAAATAACACATTGAAGATAAGTAGGAAAGACAAATTCAACAGAATTACAAATTATAAGATATAGGTAACAAATGTTTGAAATGTGCAGACAAGCTTTTCAAAACGTCGTAGTAATTTTTTGTACAGGTAGCTCGAATCATAGCTGGTACGATAAGCTGCACGAAGATTGGGGGACCGAGCCCGCCAATTAATTTGGCCCATATTACCAACTAACGATCCACAAATACATTATTCAAATACTTAGTAATAATTTGGGCATTATGAGGGGGAACGCCGAACAGTGGGTTCAGGGCGGTAAATCTCGATTTTGAGAAAAAGTGAATTTCGATTTTTATTTGAAAAAAAAAATAGTTAAATAATGAAGCTTTATAAAAATGAAGTATTTCATATGAAAATAATTTTTATGCGCGTTGGAGAATGTCGCATTTTATTAATACGTTGTGATTAGTACACATGAAAGTCACATTACATGATAAAGTTTCTGCCGCGAATGTGTGAGTTTGAACCACTGTGTGCCGTCTTGTTGCCATATAATTACGTTATGATTTATTTGACACCGCCTAAAAGGAAAAAGAAAAACCTGCACTATCTTGCTCTCCTTTAGACATAGCTCCAGCTTTCTCTGCTTCTGCAGCTTCCGCCATATCTTCTACGGTATTTTCTTTTACTACTTCAAGAATGTGCTTTTGTATATCATAATAAGTTCACGAAGACATGGTAGGCATATTCATAATTGAAAAACGCTCTTCCATTTGAGCAGCTACGATACATGTTTTGAAGACAAGCGTTTACAGTAGCTTTTTAACCATACTCAAAATAATTAAGCATCTTGAAAATGTTGACTTTTGCACTAATATACAGATAAATAGCTTAGATAACCATAACAAAATCATTAGTTCATAGTTGTCCCGGGGGACACCTAACATTATTTTGTGTCTATTGCTATGTACAACATACAAATAGCCAATACTAAAATAATCATAATGACTTCCAGGTGATTCAAAATGTTTAAATCTCTTACCACAGCTTCATTTACGCCCATATCTTTTGAGCTATCAAGTTCAATGTTAGAATTAAGTTTTTTAATTGCACCATATATGTTACATTTGAATACTAATTTACAATTTATCCCATTTCTCAAGTCTTTAAAAAGAACATGTTAGTTACATCCACATGGTGATTCATGGACTCCAAAACTTCTTTTTTACCATTATCGTTTCTAGCTTCTTTTTTTACAAGAATATTATTTTCCCCAGCTTCATTTTCATTTGGAAGCTTGTCATCGCTAATCTCTGACATCGACTCACTATTGTTGGAAATATTTGAGCAAATGTAGTAATTTGTAAATTTGTAAATAATGCTCAAACTCTACAGTTTACGATTGCAATACGTACTGTCCATTATCTTGTGAGTTGCCTAAACACATGTGTTCAGGGATCCTAACATTAATCCCTTTAGGGGATGATAAATCAAAGGAACAGCAAAAGCATATGTATTGAAAACGGACTGTAAGAAACGTAACTCACCATGATTTCTTAATTTTCTAAGAAAGGGATTCTAAACCTGTAATTTAAAAATAATAAAAATTAAATACGTCTACCTTCAAGTAAGCTAAAAGATAATTTTTATTTTTAAACGTTTTCAAAATAATTATTAAAAATTACGCAAAACAGCTACCTTGGGTTGAAAATTTTAACATACGAGTATATACAAAAGATGAATAGTTAATTTCTTTCAATTCGGAAATCTACTCGCATATGGGTATCATGTACTTAGATAAACTTAATCGAATATCAAAATAATGGAAATAAAATTCTAGGCTAAACGTTACTTACCTTGTATTTTGGGTTTTTATACGATTTGCATGTTTACTTTTTGCTTTGTTGATTTTTTATAATAATTCAAATTTTGCTTGCCCATAACTGTTATTTACACTCCAATATTATAGGTACTGCATTTCTTTTTTATTACAAGACTCGCGTTCGGATGCAATAATACAATAGCCGACCGATTCCGATAGAACTACGTCTTCGCTGGCCCAGTAGAAATACAGTAAAACGGGGATAGACGATGCGATGGCTTCGAAAAACACTTCCGTCAAATGTATGTGAAAATGTTTACTATTTTGAATATTGTATCTTCAAATATAATTATATAAATTTGACTTTTTTTATCAAATGCGGAGCTGACGCATAGAGTTCGTTTTTTTTTCTTTTGTGTACCAACCTTAGTTAGTAGACATTAATCAAATTGCTGCATTTTTGTGGTTATGTCTAAAACACGTAACTTTTAGAAAAAATAAATTAGTACTTAACATTTTAAATGTATACCTTCTGCATCGCTAACCCAAATTTGAGATTCTGAAATTACAAAAGAAATGTAGAAAACGCAAAACGGCGATGCCTGTCATAGTTTCGATGGGTAAACGCTCCCCTTAAGGATATTTGCGAGAATGTATTAGATATTAATTTTTCGTCTGGAATAAATATATGTTGTTATTATTATTATAATAATAAGTATACATTAAACATATTTGTAAAATAAACTACATGCGGTTGGTATATACAAGCAAATTGTAATATACCTATTTCAGATATTTTTCGGTGTTCATTTAATAATAATAATAATAATAATAATAATAATATGTATTTATTGACCAACAGAGTACTCCATTTACAGGACACTTATACAAAATAATTCGGAGCAGCTGCTCTATACAATGTAGAAATGAAAAACATAAAATAAATAAATAAAAAAGAATAACAAATGCGCTGAAGAACACAATAACAAAAAGAGAGTCTGTCATTAATCAGTCATAGTGCAGTAAATCTTGCAACCCAACCGCACAGCTACCTGAACGGATCCGGACAAACACCCATAATATTAGTCATCATGTGCGTCAGAGGTGCTTTACAAAGAATGTTTGTTCTACGCCTAGGTAAAACGAAAGACTCAGAAGATCGCGTCAAATGCGAGTGAATAGCAAAGTCAACTTGCGAGAGCAAGGCAGATGAGTCTATTTTGTTGTTAATTAAATTAAAAAGAAAGTTGGCACTACTGATCCTTCTTCTGTCAGATAAAGACTGGAAGGAATGTCTTTCTATGATTGATTACGTGATAGCATTGATGCGTCTACTTTGTTAGACATTTTTTTCTGTTCGTTAATATTCTTCTCACTTTAAAAATGCATTTTATTTTTGAAGGACAAGGTTCGAGCTTTATGGAATTTCAGAAATGCAGTTTTCTTCGGCAATAAATATACATTATTATTATTATTATTAATTATAAAGTTGCACGATTTATTATTATTTCTAACCTTACATGTTGAAGCTTTTTAATAATATGAACAATGTTTGTAGAAAACTAAAATCTGACAGAAACAACTTTATATCTTTATACGAACATAGAAGTTTGCCGGACTCTTTAAACTAAGTGGCAGGAAGTTACACAATTTTCAGTTTTCTAGATGGTAAAAGCATTTATTTAAATATCTGAATTTGTTGTACCTTCATGTTTTTATTTTATTTATACTTTGTATTTTGAATCCAGGACAGTTTTTAGATTTTTTTTTGTATATGTGAGTAAGTAAAAGAGCATATGCCAAACGAGCTTATAAGTTTAATTACAGCGATTTATCAGGAGTGGCAGCAACTGTTGGATGGCGAACGAAAAAAAAATTGTATGTAGGCGTAAAAAACAAATTTTGTTTAATTTGTGTAAAATTTGGTAAATCTAAAGATCACGTATGCTACAAAAATTAGTCTACGTCGTCAACAGTCATGGAGTCGACAATTATATAAATAATAATATAATTTTCAGTAACTTAAAACATGGGCTACTTAGAGAATATAAATATTTTTTCCATTTTATAAGAAACAGCGGCACTGTTGCTACAATAGAATTTTTTTCGCTAACTAACAATATCAGTGTCGATTGTGAAGAATGTAAATATTTTTTACATTTTATAAGAAACACCGGCACTGTTGTTACAATAGATATTTTTTTATCAGATTTTAGTTTTCTCTAAAACATTACTCATATTATTACAAAGCCTCAACATGTAAAGTAAATACAAATCATGGTGAGAACTAATAAGAAGTACAACTTAAATAATTAATAATCATAAATAATAGTAATAAAACTATATATTTATTGCAGAATAAGATTTAATATCTAATTAATTCCGGCAAATATCATTAAAATAATTACAAATTACATAAAACGGGAGTCTTAATAAAACTAAATAAATACAAGCCATAAGAATATTCAGAAATAGCAAAAACAAATTTCGAACAAAAGAGATGCACCAATATTTTCATGCAATAAATGCAGGAGACAAATATCCCAAATTTATTTGCTTTCCAGTTGACCAGGCATCGCTTCATGTTGCTGGTGGTATACCTGCATCGTGTAAAAGGTACAGGCATATTAAACTCCGTAAATATATTCAATATATTTCAGGCAACCCGACATACGCCGTTCGGGAATTTTTCTTAAGGAAAGCCCACCCTTAAGTCCGTTTTAAACTATCATATAAAATTGTACCAAAAATTTGGATGCTAGACGTTTTACATTCCATGGCAAACTTTATCAATATAATTTTTGATCTCACGCTATAACTTTCTTGTACAAGATTATTGTATCAATTTGAACAGGGTTCTTTGTCATGGCTATTATGTATATACTATAAACTTGTACAAAAAATTAGTCTGTGATTCTCCGCAATACATGTCTCAAACACGGAACACAGAAAAGAAGACGATGGTGGTGGTTAAAACCATGGCAACAGTTAAACGTAAATTAAATATTGAAGAATATGTATTTCTTGTGTTTCAAGATCGAAAAAAAGTTCATTTATTATGAATTTACAGCAAATACCTAATTGAATAAACTCTATATGTGATAGAAAATTGTATGACTTTTACATTGTACTTTAAAGAAATATCTAATTTTTTGGTACAATTTTATACATGTAGTATAAAAAATATAACAAATTAGTGACTCCAACGTCCCGATTCTGACAAAGTAAATTTGCTCTATAATACTTAATATAATAAATTCGTGCACTGTATTTAATAGGGTTACTATTGCTCACACAACTTAGAAAGATATACAGGTATACAGAATGATCCATAAATCAGTGGTACAAAAGAGATTTAAATTGAATGCCTCATGTATAATTTAAATTTCGATTTCGCGTTAAAGTAGAAATATTTTGTGTTTAGATAATTAATGCCTAAAGTTAATATTTTTCGAGTTATTTATGATTAAAATCAAACAGTAACATTTACAAATGTCTTTTTACATACCTATAATCCAAAGAACTTGTTCCATATGTTCTGGGTGTGGCAAAATAAGGAAACTTCAAACAAACAAAAATATTTATTTTAAATAGAACACTCAACTTTTTTCTTACATCAATCATATTAAGCCCTTTATAGACTTATATCAGGGATGAAACCTCGAGATTTTGAAAACCGAATTTGTTTTCACAATAGAATTACTAGGTAATTCAGCGGTAACTATAACTTCATGTCTTTGGTAATGTGGTTTCTGCATGATGGACTACCAGCGCATTGCCATAACAATGACTGTCAAAGTTTCAACGTCGCCGACATCATTGGATAATATTGGATATGATCTTAGGATTATTTTAATGGGAATATATTAAGAATAAGGTTTATGAGAAGACACCAACGAGAAGGTAGAATATGAAAACAAGAATAAGAAATATTTTCCGAGCAATATTTACCTAAACTATCCAAACACCAACAGCTTTTACAAAGAATTTATGTACGCTAGAGAAAAGCTTTATCTTTGAACATTTAATATGATTTTGTTAAATATAGTAATTTATTACTTTGATTCTTTAATCCGCTTTAGATATATAATATCCACCTAATTTTATATACATTTACAATTTTTCTTTACTTCAGACTAAATGTAATTTTAAAAGCAAAGAAAGATATTTTGTATCGGTTTTAATAAATATTTTATTTGGGAGCGTAAGAGCAACAACGACAGTGTAATGAGTAATATTCACAGAAATCAATAATACTACAATTGTTTTTATATTTCTACAAAAAAGTTGACTGACATATTTCCATAAGCATTTTTCAACTTTTGCATGACTAACGTGATTTTTAATGCGTCTTGAATAAGATTCTAAAATAAGTTTGAATATCTTCTAAAATATCGAAGATAGGTATAAGAAATATTTAACAAAAAAAGTAGCTGTCGAAGGGATTAATAGGATTCTGTGGAAAAATATTGTGAAATATTTTTATTTTAACAATAAATCTAAATTTGAGGCATTTATTTTAAAAAAGATATCTTCTTTATGCTACTGATTTATGAATGACTCTGTATACGTATATATTTTTAAATTGTGAAGCAATAGCAACCATTTGAACCACAGTGGGCGAATTTTTTGTTACATTAAATATCAAAGGGTAAATTTACTTTGTCAGGATCGTTGATTCACCTTTATATGAGTGTATAATAATAATACTCTTTATTGCCCAACACACCCAACATAATGTTACAAAATTCCATTTACTGGAAAACTTATATGATATAAGATAATGTATACGTACATAAATGTGTATTGCTAATTGCTCGGTTATGTCGTTAACAAAATTGGATCCCTTAGGGATCGCCGAGAGAGTAACATATTTGTTCGATGCGTAGGCGCTGTAAACAAACACTGATGCCAATTAGATAGGTATGGAATGAAAACTGAAACCTGGGACGCATTAAATCAAAAAAAGACTCAGTTTCAACAGATTTGTAGAGTGGACAATTCGATAAAGTACTTTAGAAAAGTATATGTGCAAGATATTGACTTATTTGCGAGAATTTATAGCTTGAGATAAAATTTGAATAAATTGACAGAGGCCAGTGACAGTAGAGTCCTTTGCAATAAAGCCATGTTGATAAGATGAAAGATATGTATTGGTACATAGCGGAATAGATATTATTCAAAGATATTGTAGAAGTTCAACAAGATCGCCACTTTGTGGTAATTATGTCAGAACAATCATCAGATTTAAATATTGGCACAATGTGAGCAAATTTTCAAATCTCAAAAAAGGGTGACGTTTTTAGCGCCAAGTTGAAATTCTCGACTAAGAAATATTGAACAGCAATCGTTAATGAGACGACTGGCTATTGGCCATAAATCTTGATTTTTGAAGAATTCTAAAATATGTATAAAACTATTGTTATTATATAATCAGCAACAACATTGATATTTAAGATACTTAAAAAAATACTGCTAAATAAATTAAGCAGAAAAAACGGTTGATTTGAAATTCTAATTCACCCTAAATTTACATTAAGTGTTCGAAATGCCCACCATTATTATCGACGCACATACGGCACCTTTTCAACACTATAACAGCTTCCAATAGCTCCTCTTAGGTCGCATATGACCGCATACATACGAGATATTTTATTGCTCCAAAGACGAAGAAATCTAATGGTCCTGTTTTATGGCTTGCACGTTCCCCAGGTGCAAGCCATAAAACAGGACCATTTCTGCCGATCCAAGAGTTTGGAAATAATTCATCTAAATATGTTTTGACCTGTGCCTGATAGTGAGGCGGGGCACCATCGTGTTGAAACCACCGTAAGTTTGTAAGGGTCTGTAAATTTAATTCCTCTAAGATATTGTAGAAATCTTCCGTAAGAAATTGCAAATATCGATTTCCGGTTAAAGTTTCATTAAAAATAAATGGCCCTATTTTTGTTACAAATAATGTAACATTCGATCATATCAAGTTTCTCAAGACTTGTGTACACAATAACTAACTTTGTAAAGCAACTAAATCACTAACAAAACATAATGCTTCAATTATTAATATCGCGTTTTCCATTGGAAGACATGATTTTTGTTAAACATAATAATAGTGTATTGTGATGTTATTTATTAAAATAAGTTCTAGGACCCTTACATAATTGCAAGCAGAAAAAAATGCACTATTAGAATATGTCATAGTCAACTATGGTTTCCATTAAAAAAAATAGACTTTGCTTGCTAACTCAAAAATGCTAAGCAAATTTGAAATTTAAGAAGATGTCGTTGTTTGAAATTGAATTTCTTAAAAACAATATTCAAAAAAATGTCTTCCACCTTTATGAATAGAAGAGTTATAGCACTGAAAAAGTTTTGGAGAATTCTTTTTCTTGCAAATATCTAGTAAACCATGCATTTCCTTAAATGGACAAAAACGTCTCTGGATGAGGTTTATAAAGAAGCAAGTAATGAAAAAAAACTCACCCTGTATAGGCTTATTGAAAATATAATAATATTGAAAAAATTATTGATCTGATTTTCAACAAGATATATGTATAAATACTTCGAAATACACTTATAATTACTAGAGAGAGGAATAACAATAAAACATATTACATGAATATTAAAACAATAATTAGAAATCCAAATTTATAATGTACAGGTTATTAAAATAAAAATAAGTAAAATGAATTATACACAGGATATAGTTTGATAGCAATATTCTTCGATTTTTTTTGCATAGCTGAAAGCTTTTTGTAGAAAATCATCTGACGATATACCTACAGGTTTGAAAATATTTAAACTGATTAATCATTATTGAATTTATTATGCTGATATAATTTTCATATTTTACTTACATTAAAATAATAATGATATATGTTCCAAAAGCCTATTACATACCTGGATTTACCATTATATTCAAGTTTTTATTTATCGCATGTTCAATATCAAAATGCGACTCCAATATTGAAGAATATCTCATAAAATAGTATATTCTTTAAATTTATAAGGATTATATCCGCGAAGAGAAAATTTATGCAATATTATTTGTACTAAAGACTATAATATAATTTACTCAGTACTTGCATGAAGGAACACAAAATGCAGTCAAATCACTACAAGATAAAATAACAAATGCTGTTAAAAATAACACCATCAAAATAGAAAGGATATATAAATCAGGTAATCTACCACATCATATTAAAGAACTAATAAAGGAAAAGAACAGAGCTAGGAGAAGACATAATCGTACACTCGCACCACAAGACAAAACTATACTAAACAACCTTCAACATCAAGTACATAAGGAATTACTGGACCTGAAAAATGTAGAATGGTAAAGGACACTCGAAGAAATAGGCGCAAACCCCTCCAAGACATGGAAAATAATCAAGGCAATCAAAAGAGAACAAATGCAAATCCCACCACTTCAATTCAATAACACCATACAAGTCACAGCAGAAGAAAAAGCAGAAGCCCTAGCGGAATCACTAGAAGAGCAAATCACTCCCAACTGGGATGAAGTAGACATGCAACACGTAGTGCAGATTCACAAAGTAGTAAGCAGAAAAATACGTGAACCCCACTCCCCTAGCAACGACCCACTCACATCCGAGAACCTAAAAGTAATCCTTAAAGCTCCTGGTATAGACAACATCAACAACAGATCACTACAAAACCTCCCCAAGCAATAATGTCAATTCTAGCAATAGCAAACTCCGTTATCAGACTCCAAATATTCCCAAAGATATGGAAACATGCCAAAGTAATAGTTATACCTAAACCAGGAAAACCAAAAACAATACCAAGCAGTTACACGCCCATAAGCCTGTTACCATCCATTAGCAAAGTGATAGAAAAAATAATCCTACAGAAGATAAAGTACCACTCTGAAAATCAAGACATAATACCAGAAGATCAACACAGGTTTAGAGAAGAACATTCAACGATAACACAACTTTCAAGAGTCACTGAGATTATCCAAGAAGGATTCAACAAAAATCAAGTGACAGCAGCTGTATTTCTCGACATAGCAAAGGCATTTTATAAAGTCTGGAGGCAGGGACTCATATATCAAATGATAATACACAATTACCCAACACACATATTAAAAATCACGAACAGTTTTCTCCAAGGACGCTGCTTTCAAGTTAGCATCCAAAACACACTTTCCTCAATAAAACATCCAACAGCGGGAGTCCCCCAGGGCTCATGCCTGTTACCTCACCTATATACAATATTTACGGCCGACATACCAGTATCAAATTCTACAAGATATTTAAATACGGCCTCCTTTACAGATGATACGGGACTGCTCTCAACATCAAGATGTCCGACGAACGCGGTACAGGAACTCCAAAGGCACCTAGACAACACAATAAAATAGTTCAAACAATGGAGGACAACAATAAACGAAGGCAAATCCCAAGCAATAATCTTTCAAAGGAATCGGAAAACAACAGACAACGAAATAATCATCAACAACAACACTATACCATGGAGTAGAGAAATTAAATGCCTGGGAATATACCTGAATATAAAGCTCAATTATAACACACACATAGCAAAAACGATAACCAAAACCAAACAAACAAGATGTCAACTATGGCCTCTTATAGGCAGAAAAAGCCAGCTGAACACGACCAACAAAATTCTACTTTACAAACAAGTATTACGTCCAATACATATGCATGCCTAATATGGGTACATATTGCAGTGCCCTCTTATAAAAATATGAGAACATGCTGCACTATATGTTGTGGGTATAGTCATCTGTCTATGCTGTGCTCTAAAAATTATCCTTTTTACACCAAAAGCTTATAATTGGTTTTGTATTTAATTTATATTGTAATAGCATGTACCGAATAACTATTGTGGGTTCTGGCAATGTATGTGGTTCCTTCTCCTTCACTGGTAACCTTTCTCTTACTTATAATAGGGACGAGGTAATAGTTTTGTTTAAAGAAAAAAACGTAATGTCTATATAACATGATCATATACTTTTTATTTAATCATTTGTAAATTCAAATACCTTTATACACCTTAATGCTCTATACAAATACATAATTGAATATATATATCATCTATACCAGATGCCGGTTATAATGTATGTAAATCTTTTTATTATGCATTCATGATGCTAAACAAAAAAAATATTTATCCTGTATTTAAATAAATGAAAACTTTTATTGTCCATTGATAATTTTATTTATCAACGTAATTGTTTTGATATTGGCTTCAATTAATTGCTTTAGACAACAAACGCGTTGTTTCTAGCTTTTAATCTTTGCCGTGTAAAACGTTTAATTATGTATTAACATGACTTGAAAAAGATTAATGATGCCTGGACAAAGTATTGAAGAAAGTACTCATTCGCACGCAGCATTTCTCCAACTACCCAACACCATTAGTCCTATTTTTTTATTACAACTTAATCAATTAAAAATCTTACAGGATAATATTTGCCTGTTCAACTTTATATTGAGTAATCATTTGCACGCAAAACCAATATTTGTTTAACAGTTTAGATAACTCTTTTCCAAAGAAAAACTTACTTGCTATCTTTAAACATTTCATCAAATTGTTTATTTTGAATGTCCATCTTGAACTCTTCAAAAAGAATTTAAATGTATTGATAAAAGAAAACTATTATGAATGAACGTGATAAAAAAAATAATGGAATTACTATTCTACTATGTAACAATTAACAAAAATATCAATCGCAATTATTTTGAAAGCGTCTTATTAAGTCGTAATAAGAAGTTCTTCTTGTCGAATCTTGTTTCGAATTTTTATACCGACAAAAAAAATGTAACGTTGACTAGTGCGCCCTCTAGTCCATCTTTTAGGTTGGCATTGGAGTATATGTTTCAGTGAAATCGCTGCCCACATGTTGCCGCCGTGATACACACACGCACACACGCACATATTGTTCTGACAGTTCTTATTCACCAAACGTCAACACATCGAAAATTGTTTTCTTATTTAAGAATCTTTTTCACTGCCTCGTACTGCATTTCCGACGGTAGGTTTATTCTTGTTGTTAATACCATCCTTCTTTGTATTTATTAATGAGCCTATTGCCTTGTTCATTGTTCAATACATATTTTCTTTTCCCATTTATTAATGTTATCCTCACTTTTCTTGTAGCTGGATTGTGACTCGGTAGGATTGGAAATATGTTGGAAAGAACGAATATTTTTCTTTCAACACTGCCTGCACCTGGAAGACACGTTTGTTTCTCCATTGCATCTCTGTTCTCTATCCATGATCTTTCCATCGGTGATATGTCTATCTGCAATAAACTTTACACAAGTTTTATATTTTGTTATCTTTTGTAGGTCATACACGCCTGTTTCCAGTCTCTGAAGCATTGTGTTACAAACAAATCATAAACACACACACTTTTTATTTATGTTATCAGCTACCTTTTTATACAAAATGTTATTGCTGATCGGGTTTACGTTTTATATATTTTTATATCCTTTTCTAGTCTCTAGTCATAAGCTAAGGTAATTTCTATCTTTTAATATAATTTAGTTTTTAAACTCTTTCATAAAGTTTTATTACTTTATGCATGTAAATCATAATAATTTATTCAGCCATATTTATCTTTCTTGCATATTGTATTTGATCTTTTTCATGATATGTAAACCATACATCTTGTGTATCCTTTCTACAAAAGAAATATATTGCTTATATTTATCTTGTCTTTGATTTCATACTTATTTAATATTTTTATTCTACATTCACTCACTATTCAATTGAATAATAATGACTTTTAAATTATGTGTTTGTATTTGACTATGTGTATGCAATTTTATATACATTCATGTAATTTGTTGCAAATATTGTTCTTCACATCCAAGTACGATTTTTGTCATTTTTATTTCATTTCAAAACTTAAACTAATTCTTAAAGCTATTCTTATTTTATAAACTTGCGAGATACCACGGCAATATGTGCAAAACCAACATCAAAACACTGCAAATAATACAAAACACCAGTCTTAGAATGATACTAAATGCTCCATGGTATATGAGAAATAATCAAATAATGAATGAAACAAATACCCCAACCATCATTGACTACATCAAGGAAAGAGCGCTCAGCTTCTATAATCAGATGGAAAACCATTCAAACCAAAATCTTAAAAGAGCACTCGCATATGATGGAAATAAAAGCTTCAAACACAAAAGACCTAAAATGGTTCCACTTTAATTCTTAATCAAAATAAAGATAAACAATAGTTAATCAAATTCAACTCCAATATTCCAAGATTCACCGCACTCAGATGAAGAGTAAAAGACTAAATAGTCTAAGTCAAAGCCACAATAAAGAAGAAGAAGAGAAGAAAATGCAGTCCAGACCTCGCTTAGAAAATTTACAAAAGATCGCGCAGTGATTACTACAAGATATCGGCTTTTGACGGATAAAATATCTAGAAATGATTTATATATTTGTCAATTGTTTAAATTTGAAAAAGCAATAAATTTAACATTTAACTCATTTCAATGATATCCCACGTGGGGATACTGGAACTAACTGCCACTTGCCTGGTTATTATTCAATCACACGATACACTTATACCGGTATGCTCACTTGAGCTGTCAATGACGTCATTGCAAAATATGTCAGTTTTGACAGTTGTCCTCTTGACTCAGGGAATAGTCTTTTAGAGGTGAAATTAACAAGCGACCAATATGATAATGAACATGGTTGTGACACTAAGAGCAGATTTGAAGATAATCTCTATGAAACCACAACAAAATATGTTTATTTCTCTGGTTCAATTGATAATAATAAATACGAAAGTAGCTCGAATGATTATTCAAACCAACCTCAAACTAATATACCTCATTTTGATCAAGTTAATCAAAATAAGGACTCACTTTCAAATGCTAGGGATAGTAGTACTGTTCCAGCAGTTGTTTCTTTTACTCCACATTCTAGTAGGAATAATAATAAATCCACAATTTCTTACAGTAATACTTTTAGTAGCAAAAGTAATAAGCCAAACGTCGTTTCAGGAGAAAATGGAAGAACACAGTCTTCAAGTGATAATGCTAGTGTTAATAAAGTTACGGAAACGTTTTATGATAAAGGCAAAGAAAAAGGCATTTTTGTGAAGTTGTCCAGCATAACAGTCGTGTATCAGAAATTAAGAAAAGCAAAGTAGATACTAAGACGGAGCATCCAGCAAGCCAATCCAGTTATGGAGATGCATGTGGTGATGATATATATAGTTTATCCAAAAATCAAGAACGATCAAATCGTTGTCTGCAATCAGAAAATTGTAATTGACGACACGGCAGTTCCAACCACTGAGCCAAACATAATAAGAATAACGGCGAGTAATGCCCAACAGACTCAACCAATTAGGCCATTCAGTTATGATAGATCAAGTTTAAAGCCAGCAACGGATTCTCCAATATTTAGACTGACTCTTGAAGATGGCATTAATATTGACAAAACGAATGACTCACTTGTGACTAACATTCTGGCGATACCGCTGGGGAACAAGTATCATATATTTCCACAACACTTACAAGTTCTAATATCTACATTCTTAGGCAGACTACTTTCAGGGCATCTACTGAAATTTACGGTAAAAATTCCCAAACAAAACCGCGTACTTATTTAGCCAACGGTTCTACGCCTATACCATTTTCTACAACTGACAAGTTTTGAATAAGAAAGATATTTTGAAAGAAAGCATTGACTTTCCGCCACTAGTGAGAACCCGAGACAGCAATTTGAAAACACCAGCTGGTGTTCCTCAAATTTCAAAAGAGATACAGAAAGAGTTTGCTTTAAAACGGAAACTTTTGAGTTACCACCCACGCAAACAAACTAATATAAATCCAATTCATCAAGACCAGGTTTAATTATTCCACCGTCAGTTGGTCCGCAAACTTTACACATGTCGGTAGTATATTTCGCCAACGCTTTGGATAATATCTCTTCTGAAAATACTAGCAATGAATCGCCAAACTCTGATGAAGTTCAAGCAATCAATAAACTGTTAACGCATTCCACTTTAAATAGGTACCGTTTAGCTTTTTATCGATGAACTAGACGAAGCAGCCAGTACTACATTGGAACCTTAACAAGCAACTGAAGGAAATAATTATTTAGAAGGGCAACACAGCAAAACAGCTATCACTCCTACAGTTAGACAATTAGCGCAAGTATTTGCGAAAGCTTTATTTTCATATTTGGATGATCCAGATATGTTTAAAAATGTCCTACAAGAAGCTAGACCAACGGAACCATCCCCTTCTTCTTTTAAAGCACCGACACTAATGATGATGATGAATTATTATATTACTCCAATACTGATATTAAGCCAAACCTTCCGCGGTTATCAACGACAACTCCATCACCAAGTCCAACTTGGGCTTATATTTTGGCACCAAACAGTTCGAATTCTTATAATTCCTTAAATGTTGATGGTGAAAATCTTCAAAGTGCAATAGTCAGTCTTTCGCAACACAATTTAACAATTATGTTAAAGAAAAGCATTTCGGTAAAGGAAACAAAAATGTTTGAAGCACGACACCTTTGAGTTCTAGAATCAAAGAAAATTTTCCATTAGATCATTGGACCGCTTTTGCAAACGCCACCAAATTATGGCAAGAAAAGTTGTATACCAATCCGGCATCAGTTAATGAAAACTTAAATGTTGATGTTCGCCCTGCAGTTTCTCCAGAAGGTGTTAGTGGTGTTTCTTCTAAAACTGCACATGTTAATTATTCTTTAAACAATCTTTCCAAGGATTAATTAAATTCATCGCAAGTGAATAGAATCCTCGTCGACATAGTAAATTCTAACACAAATTACGGCAATAAATTAAAGAGAATTCTCAATAAATTAAAGACCACTCAAGAAGATTTTCTGGCCAGAATGAGGGAAGTAGAACACAAACCTTTAACAAGGAGATTAATTTGGTTACTAATCAGTTAATATGGTTCCTAATATCACCAAGTTAGAGAGTAAAACAAAGCCAACTTCACCCAATTCAGATATATCAAAGAAAACAACAAAAGATCTTGAATCTTCAAGAATAGCGGAGCAGGATAAATTTACGAAACACAATTCTCCATGTTTTGAGTTTATATATTTTCTTAATAAATATGCCAAGTTGCGCAATTTAGTAATAGTTTTTGATTATACGACTTGTTTATTTAATAATATAATAATATTACTGAAGTAGTCAGGCAAAGTGGTGTTTTTTTAATGTAATCATAACTACTTAAGAGGAGCGTTTACCTATCGAAAACTATGGGCCGGTAGGGCATAGCCGTTTTGCGTTTTTTAAATTTATTTTGTAATTTTAGAATCTCAAATTTGGGTTAGCGATGCAAAAGGTATAAATTTATAATGTCAAGGCCACTGTTTGTATTAATTTATTTTCTTAATAAAGTTATGTGTTTTAAAAGTAACCACAAAAATGCATGAATTTGATGAATGTCTACTAACTAAGGCTGGTACACAAAAGAAAAAAACAACCTCTACGGGCCAGCTGCACATTTGATGAATGATATAAAAAAAATAAAATTTATGTAATTATTTTTGAAGATAAAAAAATCGAAATAATAAACATTGTCACACACATTTCATACGAGTGTTTTTCGAAGCTATCGTGTCGTCTATCCCCACTTTACGGTATCTCGACCGATCTTGGCGAAGACGCAAATCTATCGAAATCGGTCGGCTATTGCAGACTTAAATCCGAGTGACAGTTTGTAATTAAAAGAAAATGTCATATATACATACCTATTATATTCGAGTGTATAATAATGTAACAGTTATGGGCAAGCGAAAATTGGCTTATTATAAAACATCAACAAAACAAAGAAGTAACCATGTAAATCGTATGAAAAATCAAAATACGAGGTAAGTAATTTTTAGTCTACAATTTTATTTACATTATTTTGATATTTGTTAATTCCATTTAGTTTAACTAAGTACATAATACCAATATGCGAGTAGATTTCAGAATTTAAATATTTGACGATTTATTTTATGTACCTATATATTAAAATTTTCAACCCACGGTAGCTGTTTCGCGTAATTTTTAATAATTGTTTTGAAAACGTTTAAAAATAAAAACTGTCTGTTAGCCTACTTGAAGGTAGCCGTATTTAATTATTATTACTGTTAAATTACCAGTTTAGAACCGCCAATTTTTTCCTTCAGAACGGAGCGTCTTTTCCCGATTTACATAGCGACAGAATCTGTGAATAAAACCGAAGCGCTGTGATCGCAACCGAATATCGTCTAGCTCCACCTACTCACTCCCTCTTGCGTCTACAGTCTCGCTAGTAATATAAGTTGCATAAGTTTCTATTTGTTAGTAAACGCCTCTCTTAAGGTGTTTCTGACTTTTTTTGCATGTTTTTGAATAACATTTTCAATACACAATGCAAAACAGTATATTCTGCGAGTTCATCTTTGTCAATACAAAGATGAACTTTCACTTTTGCTGTTGTTAATAAATAATAATTACTATTAATATTCATATTATTGATGTTCTTTATAAGGTTAACGTCTATAATTCTTGTAGTTTTGATTGTTATATTTAATTGTCTTCAATAATCTAATTTATTTAGCTTGATAAAGTTGCATTCATAAAATTATACTCTTCTATTTCAGTGGGCAATCTATAATTATTGTAAACTTACTTGTAAAATATGTATATTAAACATAAAAAACTCCAGTCAAGTTGTATTTGCTTCATTCAAATGTTGGTTTCTCTTCTCTTCAATAGCCCAAGACCCCTCCATTAAAAGTGATGCAGCTGTGCATTACCAATATCAAATATTTCAGATCTATGCGATTCACTAAATAAGATTTACATCTGTGCAAAAGAAAATAATATAAGCCTTAAAATATATATTAAAAAAAATCTTTGTTTACATTGTGGCAATGATTTACTAGATGAAACATTTGCCTCAATTACTATTTTCAGTTTATGTTTACGCATATCATTAATCCATAACTCTAGTCTCTAGATAGCACAGCAGTGAAGCCAGCACGTTACCATTAGACCAGGGCCGGTACTCGTATGAGAGTTATCATATCGTCTATTTGTATATATACATGCGTACGTATGAATTTTTGAAGTGAAAACTTGATCAGACCGAGCGAAATGTACTAGAATAATGTATACACAATAATAATAAATATATATTTTTAAATGTAATATAGAACGAAAATGGAAAATAAAATGTAAATGAATATAGAACGAAAAAAAAGTTAATGAAAAGTGTGAACACATGGATGTTAAAACTAACATCAAGCAGTAAATAATTACTGTGACTTACATATATACTTTTATACGTAAAACGTATATGTATATATGCATGTGTTTGAGATACACACATACATTAAGTGCCATTGCCGATAATCGAACGCACAGACACCGGTGTTTCGACCTATGAGGTCTCATCAGTGTGCGTGGAGATTGTCGACAATAGCTTCAAGACTTAAATCGCTGCCTATGTCATTTTCGCATGTTAAATGCAGTGAGAGTATCACAGCGACATCTAACACCCAAAAGATGACACACATTTAACATGCGAAAATGACATAGGCAGCGATTTAAGTCTTGAAGCTATTGTCGACAATCTCCACGCACACTGATGAGACCTCATAGGTCGAAACACCGGTGTCTGTGCGTTCGATTATCGGCAATGGCATTTAATGTATGTGTGTATCTCAAACACATGCATATATACATATATGTTTTACGTATAAAAGTATATATGTAAGTCACAGTAATTATTTACTGCTTGATGTTAGTTTTAACATCCATGTGTTCACAGTTTTCATTTTCGTTTTGATTGGTGACGCCACCTATGGCTCTATTACACGAGATACACTATTAACATACAGGCCTCTGTATAGCAGAACATGCTGTCAGAAGCCATCGCTTTTTTCCGTGTCATCTTTTGGGTGTTAGATGTCGCTGTGATACTCTCACTGCATTTAACATGCGAAAATGACATAGGCAGCGATTTAAGTCTTGAAGCTATTGTCGACAATCTCCACGCACACTGATGAGACCTCATAGGTCGAAACACCGGTGCCTGTGCGTTCGATTATCGACAATGGCACTTAATGTATGTGTGTATCTCAAACACATGCATATATACATATACGTTTTACGTATAAAAGTATATATGTAAGTCACAGAAAAAAAAGTTGTATTTCGTATTATTAACCTCGCCTTGATGAAGTTTTCACATCTGCCGTGTGGTCTTCAGCACACCTTTTTTTTTATTTCTTCCTTGAAGTAAAATAATATGAGATTTTTTGTATGTTTTCTGAATGCATCACTATATGTTTCCTTAATTCATTATTACTTGAATGAACTTGTGTCTATTCGTTCATTCAATCGGTAATTTAGATTGATCATGGAACAGTGATTTACGTGCCTTTTGTGCCATTCAAATATTGTAATCAATTTTAATGTCAACAATTTTGATAAAACTACAAAACAAATAATTATTCTAAGACTAGTTTCTTCAAGTACGAAATTCTGACTAAAACCTGGTCATATTTGGTATGTTAAATACCTATACGGTATAAATAATTTATGGAGCAGTTTTACCTAGAGATAGTGACTTTTATTTATTTATTTTGGAAATGGGCCAAATTAAGCAAGATATATTGTACAAAAATGAGAATCGTTTTATTAACTATAGGCGATGAAAGCAAATACTTTTCTAAATTCTCAAAATCAGAAGAGTTAAAAATGTATCGAAGGTCTTAATATATATTAATATTATATAGGCAATTATTAAGTAGTATTTTAAAATCCAATACTAACATAAGATGTTTTAACTTTTTTTCTACAAGTGTTTGGATTACATTTTCAAAACACAATGAAAAGAGTTCATTTAAATATTATAATATCTAGAGGTATATATTGATAATTTGTGCAAACATAAATTGAAAATAAATCCTTCATTTTGTGAATAAAACCATTGCTTAAATGTAAGTAAGGCATTAACATATATTTTGAAGTGTATAATATTTTTTTTACACAGATGTAAATCTAACATATTAGTTTGTGGTACTGGATATTATTAATGTGCTGACGCGTTACTTTTAATAGAAGCGTATTAGGAAAATGAATTACCAAGTGCTACTTCATCAAGAAACTCCTTATTTTGATTCACTAAAATTGCTATAGAAATTCAGATTTAATACGAGCAAATTACTACAAACTTTATATTTAAAACTAACCTATCAATGCAATTATGTTTTAGAACTTTTAATTAATAGCGTAAATTATGCTGATTTCAAGCCAAGAATTAAGCTTATTTCTAAATTAAACAGCACGTAGTAGTTACGTATTCTAGATTTTTAAGGAGTTTTGCTTTATAGTAATGCTTATGTTCAAATAGAATCGTAAAATATAACTCCAATTTCATATTTTTTAACTTTAAAATATTAGAGATTGTTTTCGTTTTTAAACGATATTATAATTGTCAAACCTGACTTGTTTGACAGTGAAGTCAGTGACAGCTCAAGTGAGCATACCGATATACAATAGGGAAAAAGGGGAAATTGAACGAGAATTGGTGTACCACAGCTACAAACATTTTTGACAGAGAAAAGGTAAATATAAGTGTATCGTGGTTGTATCCTCTGATTGACATTGTATGAAAGTCAGAATTTACAAAAATTATGTCTAAATCTTATCGAACAGTGATACTGCTGATTATTTCAACATTTTTAAAATATTTTGCGAACGGTGCTACAAAACAATATCATTCCTTCATAATTAATGTGTGCCATACAAAATTGGGGCACAGATGTTTGGGATCTTATATAAATGAATATTGGATCCTAACACTGCACGAATGTGCTTGGTATGCCAGACAATTCGAGTTTATACGTTTAGTGGCAAATAATCCAACCCTAGATTGCCTTCGCGGCCAATACAGAATGGCCCAATTGATATATTTACCAGATAAAAAGCTTCTGGATAATAACTTAAGAATGGCACTTATAAAACTTTCCGACCCATTCGCGATTGGTAAAGAGGTATCCATAATAAGCACTGTTGATAGTGAAAAAGTTATCCCACGTTGTACCATATACTTATACATGTATGATAAGAATGTTCAAACGTATATGTTAGAAGAAGTTGATACAAAATTAATCGACAACATGTATTGTGACTCCCTGTTTGCTCGTGATGTTTTCGCAACGGAACATGTGAAATGCGGCACCTCAAGTATAGAAGTGTCCCAAGTAGAAACCATTAATTTTGCTGGGATTTCACCAGTCGTTTGCGGTGGAAGGATGAAAGGTTTTGTTATATGTGCTAGTAATACTACTGTTGCTGTTCTTCTTATAGCGAATCAACTAAAATGGATTACCGATTTGATACAAAACAGCAAGTCGAATACAGCAACTCACCCAATAGATGTTTTATATTTAAAGTGTTGCTACGTTTTGGTGATGTTTATTTACTCGATAAAAATAAGAAATACATTTATAAACTCATAATGTTACCGTCAAAAATATGTATGTGATAGTTGGTTTGACATTTATTAAAAATTCAATTGAGATATGAAAAGTTAGCGGAATTAATAGAAATGTCTTTTAAAATGTCAAAAAGAATTGTGAATGTGTTATATAAAATTGAGTAGGAAGTTATGTTTCAAATTATTATTTTGAACGATATTAATTAACAACAACAATATGATTGGATAAAAAGAAAGGGTGTCAAGGAAAAAACAAAATGAGAAATAATATTTCGTTTTTGAATTTAGAGGCTTACTGACGTTATATTTTTGGGTCGTGATTATTCAAATGTAAATTTAAAGATTATATAAATAATAGTTCCATATTCCGTTGAAAGTGAAGAAAAGGCCATTATAATAACAAAAATGAAGTTATTTTTTAGTATCATCCAATTTAAAAGTAATATAAAAAAGTTATAAATAATAATAAGAAGAATCCGACTGTTGGGAATCATCCAGAGGACGAGGATCATAGAAAAACAACATCTCCAGTTAAATCGACTCAAAAAGGTACCGTCTCCTAATAAATACCATTTGTATCAATCAATTGTTGTTTATCTTTCTTTGAAGACATAAATGTTTTTATATTATAAGTAAATATTTTTATATTTTATAATATGTAAACGGATGAGATTATTTCTTTTTTCTCAAATATAATAACGTCACAAATAAGAAAAGACTTTCTTGATTTATTCATAATTCTTCTAAAAGGATTAAACAGCGGATTAAATGAATTATCTGAATATCACGTTATTTGCAGTTGATATTTCATAAATTTAAAAACGTTATGTAATTAAATAACATAATAAAATTCAGTTACCTTATAATACTATGTTACTATTTACGTTGAATACTTCCATTTTCCTCATTGTTATTTATTACTTAGCTTAATAGAAGTATTCATTTATTCACCAATATAGAATAACTCTTTAAGATACTAAAAGAAAAATAAGACTTAAAAAAATAAGGTGTTTGTTCTAAATTGAATATTTACTTACTTGCACTTATGAGTTTTTCATTAAAAAAAATTCGCAGTATTACAAGAAACAGAGTGCCCATTTAACGATTCTGTTTGAAGAGTTTATTTAAAAAGCGAAATCAAAATAAGTATAAATGTTGCTTATATAAAGAGAATAACTAAATCATACCAACCAACAAGACTATATTACCCAACATTTAGATTTGTTATGTTCCAGTAATAAATCCCACAAATAATAGTCTGAGTTTGTTACATGAATATTTAATCCGCATGATTGTACAAGCATTTCAGCTCACTGTAACTTGATCCCATATTGCGTACATGAAAGTATCATTTTTTAATAGTAATTGATTAACAGTTTAATTTGTAATATGTTTATTGTTTTTGGGGTATAATTTTCAATTTTAATCATTTTTATATATCTCTCATACCAATTACATACATAACAGATGTTGAAATATATACGGTGACATAGGAGCTTTAAAGATTGTAGAAAAAAAATATCTCAAATTACTACTCAAAGTTTTAAAATAGTAGATGCTAACATTAAAAGAATAATTACGGGTTAAAGAATAGAGTGGCGAATTATAAAGCTGGTCGGATTTTAAGCTATTATAACAACGCACCTTGTTGGTTCATGGAGCACCTTCAACATCGTCGGATTTCCATTTAATTTGCATTCGCGCCGGTATGTGGCAGTGAATTTCTCATTTCCCATGTGTAAAACGTAAGTTTTGTAATTTACGAAAATGCATTACGATGTATGTTTCCCTAAACTGACTGCATATTTCATGCGGGTGTCACTAAAACTTTATGGTTTTTATTAAAGAAGCAAAATGCTAACGTAGGTCACGAGAATATTCAATACAGCATTTATTTTCCTTGAACTCTTTACTTCTATTAGCCGTATATTAATGACTAGGGGGCGGACGTCCCAGGTTTAAACTACGACGGAGTTACAAGGGAGAAAAGAAATAATGTAACAATTGTGTGTTGTTTACATTATTTCTGAATAGCGTTATTCATATGGTGAAAATGCCAACAAAAAATGCCCATCAAAAAAGGAATTTATGAGTAAAATCCTTTGTTCATCGGCGTAGGTAGAAGGGTGACGAGTTTTTAAAATTTATTATATTTACCTTTTATTTCGTAAAATAAATAAAGTTATATATGTGTATACCTATTCATACTTACGTTAATTTCCTTTTTTCATTGTTTTGACTGTTAATTACGTACTTCGTAATTTTTGTAATAGTCCCTGTTTAATACCGGTTCATTGAATCTACTTCTCCCATTTATATCGACGTAAGTGTGCATTGTATTTTGTTAAGTTTCGATAACATATCATTTATTTAGATCTAGAACATTGTTTATGTTACTATGATATGGAAGAACGTCGAGAATGGCATCGTAAAACAATGGCAAGTTGGATTAAGGGTCATACTGATTGTCCTCCATTGTCAGTGATTCCGAAATTTATTGCATACCCTGTAAAATATTGTTACAGAATGCCCAAAAAGGCCACGTACAACGTCACTTAGCATCGCTAGAGCATACACAGAAACTGGACCCGTTGGAAGCTGATAATTTTAACGAAGAACTATGTGAAGCTTTAATGGCGGCTAATATCCCATTAAAGAAACTTGACAATCTCACTTTCAAAGTATTTCTTCAAATTATACTGGTCGAAATGTTCCTGATGAATGCACATTACGCAAATATTATGGTTCTAAGTGCTTCACGAAAACAGTAGAAGGCATTAGAAAACATCTTTCAAATCAGTACCTATGGATAAGTGCCGAGGAAACTGTCGATATATTAGGACGCTATGTGGTAAATGTTGTAGCTGCATCAAAGTATTCCATATAACGCATATGTCATAGTATCTAAAGTTATAAATACAGTTGATGCGGAAACAGTTACTAAAACCATTGACGAAAATTTGCACAAAATGCTTCATTCGGAACGACAGCTACAGGGCAAAAATACTTTTATTTGTTAGTGACAGTGCCGCGTATATGTTAAAAACAGACAGACTATTAAAGGAAACATATCCTTATCTGCTGCATATTACTTGTGTAGCACATGCTCTCCACAAAATCTGTGAATATATCAGAGACAGGTATCCGGAAATTGATAGACTTGAATCACTGATCTGTTTAATATAAATGGATTAGCAATGCAATAGGATGCGCTTGGAATTTTTATGCCAAATTGAATACTCAACGGGGGGCCTACGAATATGCGCAGTCCCTAGTCTTTTGACATTCGAATGTGAAATCACTAAAGTTCCGAACGCGGATTTCAATAGACGTCCCAAGTAGCAAAATCACAATTTTAGAGAAGGATGAAAATATATATTTCCTAATGTAGAACAAGTGTGCATATAGTGATTTTGCTACTAGGGGTACTAGCTTTTTGTTTATATTTTTGGAGTATAAGACATTGAAAAGGATTATAATTATATAATTCCCGGCATACCATCATAGACATTGTTATCCCAAAATGTCGTTATTTCTGGTTTTGTTGTCTAACAATTGAAGCGCATTGTTAAGTGTGCTAAATGTGTGTCCGTACTAGAAGAAATCTCACAAACATCTGTCGATAATGCTAGTTTTCATCTTTTGAATAGAAAAAATCGTGGTGCTTTAATACGTCCTTCACAAGATGTCCAAGTACACCATATTCTTGTACAAAACTTCCTGTAGAGGCAGTGTTTTTTGGGCTATTTGTACGTTCAATTTCTATTACCTTGTTAGTAGAAAATAAGTACTCTGTATCCTTAGAAACACATATGTTTGATTCATCTACTTTACATGAATGATGAAAGTCACGTTTCTCTTTTAATTAACTCTTTTTTATAACCAGTAAATATTTCAAAAGGAATGTATTGTTTATTTTGAGTGTTTTTTCAAATTTCCCTTAATAAATAAGTATTTCATTATCTTCAGATGCAGATTTTAATTTTAAAGTTCATGTTGTGTTAAATACTTTTCAAAGATTTTAGGCATTTCAAATTAGCGCCTTTATTTTATGTTATTGCGCATATGGGTCAGCCCCGTGCGCAGTTCGTATTTGATCACAATTTTTAACATGCTATTGCTTATCCATTTATATTATAGAGATCAGTGACTTGAATCCGCTTTTAAAAAAGTTTTCAGAAAAGCACCATCGAAACTCGATAACATCGAAAACTTCCATCTTTATCACTGCCTCCGTCGCCAGTAATAACTAGATGGCGGACATGGTTGGAAGCTGCTAGTTTTTATGCAGAGAATTTCGATAGTTTAAAAAATTTCGTTACATGTTTAAATGACGATGCTCGAAGTGTTTCTGAGTGCAAGGAACTAACACAAATCCCAAATTTAAAACATTAATTGTTATTCCTTCAGGAACACTTTAGAAATTTGCCTAAACTAATCACATATTTTGAAAATCGAAATCTCAAATTAAAAGGGATGGGTTAACCATATTAGATGTGGCTATTAATAATTTCAAAAGTATTCCAAGTGACTTCGGATGTGGCCTTCGGCAAATGTTAGACGCAGTTTTTAATAGAAATCCAGATTTAATTACATTGCGGCAATTGTGTATGGGGACAATGACACAAAATCAAACTGCTAAATACGCATAAAACTGCTAAATACGCATAAAAAATATTTTCAGTACGCACCTATAAAAAGTTGCTATGTACAAAGGACATTTTCTATCTACAAGGATGTACTTCATTCAAAGAGAACTAAGCTTACAGAAGAGAAAATGAACAAATAATAAGGTATTTTGTATTTTATAGATCACCACCCACTTGTTATCCAATTATATAAATAAAATAAAAAACCTCTTTAAAAATACAATATTTCAATAGTGCGCCCATGGGCGATGAGTCATCAACCTTTTATGTCCGCGCCCTATTAATGACATTTTTGTTTGTGAAAATTATGTACAGTTCTGTTCAAATAAATCTGGGACAACGTTTTTGTTGTTGTATTTGTGGCTTTCAGAATGTTAGTTCTAACTAAATTTCATTATAAGTGTTGGTGATAGTTAACAAAAGAAATCATTTATTTTCATTTAATAGATTAATAGAACTAAGCAGTAATGAAAGAAAACATACAGTAACAAGAAATAATTAACAATAAAGGAATAACTTAATAAAAAAGAAATTTAATATTCTTTTGAATAACTTTTTCCAGTCTTCTTGGGATGGAATTAATTAACGAACGCCCGAAGTCTTTGTTATTTGTCAGTTCCTCCCATGCTTCTTCAATCCATTGCCAGAATACTTTGGCGCTTTCTGGACGAGCATTTCGTTTACTCATAATTTTTACCAAAGCCCCCCAACATTCAAGAATATCGGTTTTAAGTCCGAACTGTTGGAAGGTCACTACAAAACCTCGATGTTATTAGTTCCAAGCCAGGTATTTATAATTCTATCAAAATGAACCGGACAATTATCTTGCTGAAATAGAAAGTCGGGATTGGCAAACATATGATGGACAGTTAGAAGCATAGTATATTGTAGAATGTTTCTGTAGGAAATTGCATTAAACCTGTTTTTAATTCACCAACATATTCCTAAATCTTCAGGACTAATGCAAACCCAAACATTAACTCCGGAAGTTCTTCTAAGACGACTATATTCCTTACAAAAACCAGTTCCCCGTGGCCTATAGACTCCGATATTACCATTGTAAGTCGACTGAAAAGTTTTCTCATCACTAAAAATCCGGTTCCACAAAATCGCTTCCTCGAAGCAACTCTTTCAATCAAATTTTAATATTCTTCTAAATGCGGTAACTCTGAAGGCGGGGAAAATTGTGTGTATTACAGCATTTCTTGCAGTTTCAAATGGACGACCTCTTATATAATCTAAAAGTTCCATATCTTCTTCGACAGTTGATTTTCTATTGAACAGCTCTGTACCAGTCTTTTTTTTAAAGTTAATTCGTTTTCCCACCTTTTACTTTCTTATACGTAGTGTAAGGAATTTCGAATTACATTTTTGAAAATAGGAATACTTTTAGTGCAGATAACACAATCATTATTTAATTAAGTGTTGAAATATTCTCCTCAAATGGTCTTCCAGAGTACTACGCTGTAATAATATTTATCAAACACTAAAATGCACCTTCTTAATTAAAGTACAAAGCCTTTTTTGAGGTTAACATCGATTTAATGTATTGTAACGTATTAAACCATTGCGAAGAAACATGAGAACGTTTGAATGTCAATTATTTAAACTACGAACCTATATCGAAATCTAAAGTAATTAGAATAATTCAAAGGTCATCTATAAATATGAAGAGCGTTCAAGATGACCTAGTCTAAACAAACTAAAGCGTAGTATTCTGGGAGAATGTCATTTTATCACCCAACAATATTTATACATTTTTGAACACTATAGAAATTAATACATTATTGAAAGTCTTACAAACATTGGCTCAAATATTTTTCTCTCAGTTTTGCCATTTTCAAAATAATCCAATGATCCGAGAATTTTTACACACTATGTATAGATGTGAACAAACATATATCTATTAAAAAAATTGAAAAACTAACTAATTTTCTACTTTCCCGGTTAGTGTGGGACTCCTGTATAGAGATGTGTGCCCCAATATACCCACTAAAAACCTCCCTGCTCTACACTTTGCTTCGGGACAGCTTGCGCATTTCTTCGACGAAAATATTGTCTTGTTTTTCATCGCAGTAGTTACGTAGCTAGTTTCGCTTACATCTGCCCTCTATTGTCTTGGTCCCCATTATTCTTCTCACTATATTCTAGTTTTTTCAGATTTAATAAGAGTAGGCATTGGATTTTCTATGTTGATTATTCTAACAGTTGTTACCTTAAAGTAGCTCCTTTTTTCGTACTACTTAGGGTATTTCAAAAGAGTGAAATCTACAAGATCTTCCTCTTTGCAAAAGTGGAGAAATTGGATGCCACCAGATTCAGCTCAAACTAGTATTTACTGAAACATCCATGGCCTGCCAGAGCATGCGCACGCCAATGGTCAACCACGTCATAGGGTCTATCAATCTAGATTTTAATCCTCAATGTTACCGTTCTCTTTTATACAACTTTCGCAGAAATTATCCGGTATCCGCTTATAACCCTTAAGAATATCCGCCTCTGTGTTTTATCCAATTTCTTCCTGTGTATATCAACAGTAGGGGCTCCGCTCCAGATTGTCGCTCCATACATAGCAATTGACTGGATCAGGTTATATACTGATTTTGCTTTGAAGTTACTGGGCCTTCTATGTCAAGCAACACTTCCGTTTTTTGTGCTGCCTTCTCAAAATCTTTACTATCTGTTTTGACCAGATAGTAGTCCCACTATATGAGAAGGTCACTTCATTTCTGCACTTTCTGGTACCTTGAAAAGTAATGCTTTTTCCCTGTAGATAATGCCAAGCTGTGATTAAGCAATCATCTCCAAACAAATGTCGACTCGCTCGATAAGCTTATAGTGACTTTCCACTACTGTAAAAATGACAAACAACAATTTTTACAGCTAATGTGATATTCAAATTAAGGAAACAAAATTTTGGTTTAATGTAAGTTTTTGCTAAATGTATATATAGTCATCGCAATTATAATTTTTTATCGATTTTTATAGCTTTGACCTCCATTGTTTCTGAGGAAGAGTTTATAAATAAAGTCGAAACATAAGAATGTCTTTCATTTAACCACACCTAATTCACAATCAAAGCCGAAAATAGCCAAAAAATAATGTATATACATATATATGAAGTAACGGCTAAGAAAAAGAAGGAGAAGGAGAAGCCCTTTACAAAAATACAATTTGAAATTGAAATTCACATCTCACTATTATACACACACGAAGCAACTTCTTAACAAAATTATACCAAAAACCCATTGCGATAGACCGATATCTTAATTACAAATCCAACCAAACAAAAGCACTTAAAATACATGACGCAAAAAATTTAATCAATAGAGCAATTTATAGACCAGAAATTTTGCAAAAAATAAAAATATTACAAAAGAACAAGTACTCTTTACACTGTATAAACAAAATCATTAAAATACAACTTAACATTTACTATAATCACAACATAGCACCAAAATCACAAGCAAATACAAATTCTCAAACAAAATATGGATATATCTATACAACACATTCAAAATCTAACTGAACGACTCAATAAAATACTGTTGCCATACAACATAAAGACAGCAAACACAAATTTCAGTAATTTAAGAAATCTTTACACAAACGTCAAAGATAACATATCAATTCCAAAAAAAAACCCATGTCGTATATAAAATACCGTGCAATATCTGCGAAGGCGTGTACATTGGACAGACTTCCCAACATTTCCAAGAACGTTTAAACAGACACAAATACGCAACCAATAATACCGCATTAAAAAAACACATTATAAAACAAACCACCGAATTTAATAATAAATCTAGGAATATTCATGAAAGTTTACAAATCAAAAAACATAAAATTGCCATAAATGACAGAGCTGACACATAATAATAATAATAATATTTTATTCGTTGTAATTACCATTACAAGAAAGTCAGTGAATTAATTTGAAATGCACAGTTAGCTGTATATGTCAATAAAACAAACAATAACAACAAAACAATAATGAGTATATAATGCATTAATGTATTTAAAAGTCATTAATGTTCTAAGTCACACTTTAAGAACTCTTCTATTGAATAAAAGCTGTGATAGCTTAAAATTTCCTCCACTTTTTTTATGAATAATTTGTCCCTCTCTTCAATATGGTTCTTGATTTTGTTATACAGTTTGGGCCCCCAATAGTCTACGTAGCGTTGTGTCGTTTGCAGGCGGTGATATGGGATTTGGAACTCTTTTCTGTGGCGGGTTTCGTAGTTATGATGCTCTCCATTCAATATATACTTTTCTTGGTTTTTTCTGAGGTATTTTATACATGTAAGTATAAATAGGCAAGGCAAGGTCAGTATTCTTTCTTGCTTGAAATGTTCCTTACAACCATCCGTGTATTTCAGATTACAAAGAGCTCTAATCGCTTTTTTTTGCAAGCAGAAGATTCTTGTTGCTGCAGGTGATGTGCCCCAAAACAAAATTCCGTAGCTTATCCTACTGTGGAAGTTCGCAAAATAGGCAGATTTTGCAGCGGCATGGGTAGCAATAGTCTTCAGTCTTCTTATAGTATATATAGCTATCGTTAGCGAGTTAGCTAATTCTGATATGTGCATGTCCCAAGTGAGTTTATTGTCAATCGTGAGCCCCAGATATCAAATGGCGTGGGATGACTGTTCATTTCTTGCTGAGAAACAGAGATGCTGTGTTTTCCCTTCATTTAATTTTAGTTCATTATCTTGGAACCATTGTGTGATTTCTTCCATTACCCGTTTGCTCTCTTTTCCAATTTCGTCAATTGACTTTCCAGTTACTACGTAGGATGTATCATCAGCATAGAGACAGCTTTGTTTAGGTGTTATATTTTTTGGGAGATCATTAACGTACATCAAAAATAAAATTGGTCCCAATATCGATCCTTGTGGTACCCCATTATGAATTGGTCTGGTATTTGATATTTCTCCATTTAAGTCCACTCTCTGGCATCTTCCCCTCAAATAGGAGGCAAGTAGATCATGTTCCGTACCTCTAATACCATAATAGTATAGTTTCTGTAGTAGAATTTGGTGATTTACCATATCGAAAGCCTTACTGAGGTCACAACATGTCAGTTCACATCGTTCTTTATTGTGGTAGGCGTCAATTACTGTCTCCATCACCTCCAGTATTCCAGTCACTGTGGATTTGTTTTTCCTGTATCCATGCTGTTCATTAGATATATAGTTCTTTCTTTCTAAGTATTCTAGTAGACGGTCTACTATCAACCGCTCTAAAATTTTGGAAATTGCAGGCAGAATAATGATGGGCCTGTAATTGCTGCAATCATTCGGATCTCCCTTTTTATGAATTGCAACCGCTCTTCCTACTTTCAGTTGTTCTGGAAAGATACCTTCGCGGACACACTTATTGAAAACTGTTGTCAGAATAGGTGTTATTTCAGTTTCTACCTCTTTAATGATATTTGTTGTAACGTCATACACATCCCTGGTTTGTTTGTTTTTCACATTTCTTATTACCTCCGATACTTCTATTTCTGTAATAGTTTTAAAATAGAACGAACATCTATTATGTAGTCTCATATTTTCTAGGTATTTCTGTATTTGTGTATGTGATTCCGTGCTTATTAGGATCTGTTTTCCAATGCCCGTAAAATAGTTATTAACTTCGTTTGCAGAGAGTTTTGTATCTGATTTTCCTTTATTTCTAGTTTTGTTTGTTTCCCTGTTGATGACCGTCCATATAGCTTTTTGTTTGTTACATGCTTCATTTATATATATTTGATTTGTATTTTGTTTTGCTCTATTTATTTGATCATGGAAGTTTTTCTTGTATTCTTTGTATGCTTTGTATATGTCTTCATCTTTAGTTACCTGGGCCATGTTCCCAGAGCGTCCAAAGTGTTACCCATTTGTCTTAATGCGGGAGTATTCCAATAGTCTACCCCGTCACGACAACTTAGTTTATATGTTTTCCTGGTTATAGGAAAATGTTTATTAAAATAATAGAAAAATACTCTATGAAAATTTTCAAAAGCTTGTTCTGCTGTCATTTCATCGAAGCTATCCCAGACATGTGTTGCCAGGTCATTTTTAAATAGACCAGTTGTAATTTCATTTATTTGTCTTGTGTACAAGATATCACGTGCACCCGCAGACACATCATCGAAACCACCCAATATCACACATCTATTTTCTATAATATGATTTTGTTTTGGTGCGGCGCTGTACTGCGTTGGCAATCGAAAAACAATTCCCCAGGAAAAAATTCACACACATTATCTGACCTCAAGAAGGTCATTTAGAATTTACCATAGAAACAACGAAACACGTACACACAGAAAATCTTCGCTATGAAAAAAATGTAATATTTATCTAATAACCCGTTTTTGCCCGAGTTTCAAGAATATTAACAATCCCATAAGCCAGAGATTTCAAAAATTAGAAAACTACAATTTTGTCGTCGATTTCACATAGAAATGGATGTATTTGATGAGGAATAAGGTCTTTTTCTTATTAGGGCTTGTTTTTATAGAAAAAAAATTATGTTCCAATTTAGGAACACCAGGCATGAATGGGTGTATTTAATAAAAACACTTTAGCTAGCGCGCTTTATAAATTTATTCAAAGATAAACAATAAACACCATAAAAGCATATACTTAAAATTCAAATTGTAGTGCTAATTAACAAAAACGATGACTTAATGAACAAGATGATACTGTTTAAAATAATGATCGTTCAGATTTACATTACACTTTTCGCACATTTTTGTGGTATTTTTCTGGCACATAGCACATCTATTTTGCTTTTTTGCAGTTACTATCCAGTGATTTAAGCTGTCATATGTTATATAATTATGAACTCTTTCTGACAATGGTTTTGAGGTTTTAGGACGTCCATCGCTGGCAGAATGCCGTCCGTATTTCTTAAGATAGAGCTGAACCACTTCTCTTCTAAATTTTATAAAATCTACTTTTTCACAGTTAGATTGACGTCTAAAATGTTGTCAAGCATTATGCATACATGTATCTAAACAGAAAGCAAATAGAGGACTCCACCACTTCTTAGATCGCACATCAATCCTATAATTGTTAATATTTTGGTGCATGCGATCTACATCGTCCATGTTTTTGTTGTATTGGCCAATCACGTAAGGCTGAGTGACAAGAAGTTTCTTTTTTTCTGTAGATATCCACCTGCCCACTTGTCCGATAGGATGAACTGGATCAGAAGAGCTTACTATCAAAACTCGACAGTTGTCATGCCATGACGTAACAGTTACTTGAATTCGTGTATCCGTGAGATAATTATATGTTCCTCTGGCAGTTTTTCTTACGTCTATTTTTGATTGCAACGACATTTTTCTACCTATTCGGATTGATAGTTCCAGTATAGCCAATTCCAATCTTCTGTAGATGATTCACCAATTTAGAGAAGAAAAATACCGATCAGCATAAATCTTGAACGGAGAATTTTGAGGTAATCTTTGCAAAAGTGTCATCACTACAGATCCTCCTACTCCTAATTCCATAAAAGCTCGATTAGCTTTCTTGCCTTGATAAGGTTCAAACTGTATGAGATATCCAAGAAGATCACACAGTGACCATATCTTATAGCCATACCTAATTAGCTTTCCCTTTATAAATTGCTCGGTCCCGTGTCTACCAAAGTAAGGAACCATACTTTCATCTATACTCAATTTTTCACTGAGGGTAGCATGTGCCGGAAAACGTTCATTTAGCATATCAAATACACTGAGAGAAATAAAATGTTCAGTCAACCAATTTCTAGTTGACTCAATTGTTTTCGGTGTTGAGTCAACTAGAAATTGGTTGACTGAACATTTATTTCTGTCAGTGTAGGGTTCGTACTTTCGCAAATCTATCATTGGGTGTCAAATTATCGTTGTCAGCATAATGAGCATACTTTTTTATCACATCAAAGCTATTTCTTCGCATTGCATTTGCTACTACCGGATTATACGTATCTGTGTCAACTTTACATAACATACGCCATCTTGGCACTTGAAGATGACCAGACAAGAACAAAATAGGTATAAAGCACTTAATTTATGCTTCATTTATATCAAAATTATGATTCCCCTTTTGTCGTGCGTATTTGATAAATATTTCTTACAAAAAATTACAAATATCGGTATCGAAAAATGTTTCAAAACAGGAAATTATATCCAAATTCGGCTTTTTCAGTGTTTGTGTTGGCGATGAGAACACAGGAAAAGTAGACTGTAAGTCAACTTTGCACCAATTGCGTTGACGGTTTTCCGTGGATGTTACTGGTTGTCTGACAACAAATTGGGATAATGGTATATTGTCGTCATCATCGTCATCATCATCACTGTTACGCACAGTATCAATATTTTCACAACTTTCCTGAACGTGTGACGTAGGAGTTTTAGAATGTAACTGACTCCAACGTACATCACTCCATCAAAGTTTTTAATTTTTGCGCAAGCTTCAGTTTCCATTTATCGACCACTAAGATGATTTACATCAGCTGACTGAGTTCATTGTCCTCCGAATCCTCTTCAGAATCAAGGCGGAGTAATAAATATATCGACCTCCAAAAACTCGTCGCTTTCTACCAAATTGGGGAATGAGTTCTTTAGTAGTATACTACCTAAAGCAAAATGGAACTTCCAAGTACTCATTCAATCCCGGTGTTCCTATATTGGAACAATTTGAAAAACCCGCGCTTACGACAACTAAGAAGGTCACCACTCGTTCAATTATGTGCACAATAACTGATCGAGTGCTTCAGTATCCAGCAATTTAATTAGATATCTTAAATTTAATGTGAAAATAGTATAAAATACGTAGAATAATACACATTCAAAATTAAATTATAGTATCTTCCTTCCTTAATAATCACATCAGTACTGAACTATTCAGGAAGGCAAAAGCAAAACACACTGACATTTCTTCATGGTGGGGGAAGATATTTCTAAGTTTCCATTATCGGAACACCGGGAAGGAACGAGTTGTTTCCAATATAGGAACACCGGGTTAAACCGGGTTAAACATTATTAATTCAATTTAATTAACCAGACTTATATGTGTAAATAATACGTTTAAGAACCTTTATAATAATTATAGTTCTTACAAACATTTTTAAAAAAATCATTTAAAGAACAACGAAAAGATTTTATTCTTTAGAGTAAGTATTTCCTCATAATTTATTTGTTTGTTTGTAATACTAAAAAATTGTTTATTTATAGATCTGAAAAGAATAAAATTATTCCGAAACGTTATAAAGCCAAAAACGTGTTTCATATATCCTTTTCTGTCCAGAGTGTTCCTTTTGTTAAAAGATTAAATACAGCAAATAGGTTAATGCTATTAATAATAACAACATAGTTGTCGAAATACGTATTTATATCTTTAAGCATTTTGTAGTAACTGTGCTTTTAGTGTATTTGCTGTCATATCAAGGCACAGTCTCCAATTTAGTTTCCTAGTGCAGTAAATATTTCTCATTTTTATAAATAAAAAACATTTAATTATACAGTAAGGGAAGCAATCCACGATTAAGTGCGGTTCCATTGGAAGATCCTTGATTTATCAAAGATGACATCCAACTTGACCACGTTTACTAACATTTAACGCATAGGTCAGCATCGTCTGCCACGTAAGCGTTAAATAACTACAAGTAAATTAGGGAATAAAAATGAAAACTACTAAATATAAGTGTGTGTGTGTATGTGTGTGTGTGTCACTCGTAGGGCATTTAACGCATTTTTAGACATGTGGTGAAGTTGGATGTATTCTTAATCAAGGATCTTCCAATGTACCTGCACATAATCATGGGTCCTTTTTGTTATTCGTTTATTATATTTTTCAATTAAGCCACTCACAATGAGAGTTTAGATTTGCAAATTAGACACTTTAAAGTTAGCAAATGGTTAGAGACAAAAATTAAAATCGCATAGTGAGAACTGATTGCCGATAAAGTTCCAAGTATAATTATTCAATATGTTGGGCCATCAAATATTCTTATTCCTATTTATTATTATATTATGTATTAGTTAATTTTATACATACGATCTATCTATTTATCATTACTCAAGCATTCTGTGTAAATTCAATAGGCATCTTAATATTAAAAATGTTGATAATTTTGCCTGATATTGATAACACTAATCAATAGAAAATTAAAATTACTTTCGATAATGTTATAATTTAACGTGTATTGGTGCTAATGACCGTAATGTCTGCATCAATTATTTAATGTTGCTATTGACCTTTACATAAAAGCCTTGGAAGTTTACTAAATACTTGAAGCTATAATCTATCGCAACGAAATCAAATCCCACCATTACTGAATACTAATTGCGCGTGTTTATTACAGAGAGCAATGTTGTAGATACATACACAATTATATTGCAACTGCACGAGTACGTATATGTATTAGTTCAAATTCTGTGTATACCGCGAAATCAACTCCAACTCAACGGGCCATATTATGTACATACATTATTAAAGTTTATAATTGCTACATCTATTTCAAAGCATGTACAATTGGTTTCTTTTCAAATGGCCGGTGTAAATTGAAAATAGATCCCCAAGTTCTACGATAGTAACATTCTAATGTTCGAGTTAAGAACGGGACAAGCAAAAACATGCATCGTAAATCTTATATGTATAGCATGAATAAGCCATTGTACTTAATATGAGTATGGTTTATATTTTCTCAAGTTTTTAAATACTTTATTTTCCACAATCTGCACGAAATATACATGTCATATATATAGTAACGAATGAAACACATATTTTGAATGCCTTGCTTTTAAAATTATATATAATTAAATATTAAATACAATTAAAAGAAAAAGATTGTATTACGTTATGAATTAAATTGCTTTGTAAAAGAAACTACATCGGCCATATACTATAAGCCAATATATTTGAAATATTTGTGTTTATTCATAATAATTTATTGTCTGATAGTGATAACGTTCATGCTAGGTACTTTTTTAGAAAAAATCATTTTTATCTTCCTCAATATCTTTCTGGCTTTTATTTTATGCTATAGTCTTTTATTTTGATTTCTACAGGGAGATCCACTGTTTTTCATTAAATCTTGGTTTTATGGAATTTTGGACTTGTTACTATTCTTTCTGGAAGTGATTTGTATTTATTTTAGATGTTGAAGCTTTTTATTTAAAATAACAATGTTTAACTGAAAATTAAAATAATACTTAAACAATTTAGTATTATAACAACCCATGTTTTTCTTATAAAAAGTAAAAATTGTTATATTCTCTAATAAGGGAATGTTTAAAATTATTAAAAATTATATTTTTCCCGATCAACACTGATATTTTGAATTAGTTTACTTCACTAAAAAAATCAAAATTTACTAATACGTCGTCAACTACTAAGTTTAGAGAAATTTCTAAAGAATACAAAAGCATTAAAATGTGAATTTTAGAAAGACTTTTTTTGAAATTTCTACCGGAAGGAGGCCTTCATATCTTACCAAAAACCGGTTTTTAGCAAATATCTTACAAATTATTGATTCTTTACAGATTTATCTAGAATACAAAAATATTTAGAGCCCGAATTGGTACAACTTTTGTATAAAAGAAATTTGAAAATTCGGACCAGACGTAAGACTTTACTCTTATCGAATAGCAGTTTTTTTTATACAATCTATATACATGTATTATAAGTGCAAAAGTAATTAGAACTACATTTGGAACAATTTTTCTATAAAAGAAAGTTTAAAATTTGGACCGGAAGTAATGCTTCTACTCATCAAATATCGGTTTTTTTTGGAAAATCTCACAAATTTTGCATTCTAGTCAGATTTATTAAGAACACAAAATTGTTTGAGCCACATTTGGAATAATCTTTATATAAAAAAAAATCAAAATTCGGACCGGAAGTAACACTCTTACTTTCTTTTATTTTTTTTTATTTATTTAACGAAAATAACGTAGAAGTATTTGATTGGGCGGCAAAATCTCCATATCCGAATCCCATTGAAAATATGTGGAGTGCTATGGTGCCGAATAGGAATGCTAATAATGATAGAGTTCAACTTAATATAGAAAATATTACTCAATATGCACAATCTGTATGGGAGCATTTCAGAGGAAGAAACTTATGTGTAACTTTAATAAATTCTATGCAATCAAGAATGCAAGAGTATATGGACGATAATGGATTTTATATGTCGTACTAAGGTTTTTATTATTGCGAAAAGGAAACAAACTATAAGACCAAATTCACATAACCATTTTCTTTAATTTCTTTATTAATTAATTACTATTATACAGGGTGAGTCATTAGTAGCCGCTTCTTCGATTGCTCTTTTGTGTTTTAAATAAAAGAAAAAACAATTAGTGGAAGATCCATGGTTGCTTGTGGCGCATATTGTAAAAATACTTTAAGCTCTGGCGCACTTCCGGTTTCGACGGAAATGTACGGAACTTAATTTTTTTAAATGATTCACACTATATATTTTTGGATTTTCTTGTACTGCTTTAAATTGTCTGTTTGACTGTTTTTTCTTTTTCAAAACTGGGCCAATAGTTTTTGAGTTATTAATTTTTTTTGAAAATATTTGCAAAACACGTGTTCAGAAAAAAATCATTTTCACATTGTTTTTAAAAGTAAAAACATTAACTTTGGTGGTGCTTGTAGCCAAGAAAATTCTACATCATTTGGTAAAGTTGCACTCGACAATACCTCAAAAAACTTTGTTTTTTCAAAGCCTACTTCCTGAAATTTTCACGTACCAAAAACTTATTTTTTTAAATGGTACACCCAGTATTTTATTGAGTCATTTTGTTCCTTTCATTTTTGTTAACAATGTCCTATACCTATCTTTTGTAATTTTTGAGATAATCACTATAGGAGCAATTAGCGGTCAATTAAAGACTACGGGCGCTGTTCTATTCACCCAAATTTTCGTCCAATAAAGGCTGGAATGCGGCTGACTGCCTGAGTCAACTGTTGAAGAAAGTGGATATACATTTATTTCAAACTTACAAAAGCATCGCTGTTAGTTATCATCCAAATGAATTATTCTTATGAAGAGTTAATAGATATGATTGACGTTTTGGGTGAATCTGAAAGAAACTTTTTGCTAGTATCCAGACTTTATGCACAGCGATCCCTGGTAGAAGTCAACCGAAGCCAGAAACCTTCGAAAATATAAAGTGGACGGTTTGAGTGAACAGAAAGCATTGAATATGAAAGAAGGTGCAGAAAAAGCAATAACTGGTGAGGATAAGACGTTTATGGTACTTGCGAGTGTAGTCGAACACCTCCATACTAGTACTACGAAAATTAGTCGTCAGTTAGATGTAAGTCAAATTTGAGAATCCAGAATAATTAGGATTAGATGAAAGAAATTTTCAGAATCGCTTACATTTTTGTCAATTGGCAGCAGATAAATTATCCTGGCTTTCTCAACTTTTTGTTGTCTACCAACGAAGCCACCTTCTATTAAAGTGAATACGTTCATCGTCACAATTTCCATTATTATAACACTTAAAATCCCCCATTTTATCACACCTGTAAACTTTCAAAATCGTTGGTCATTAAAACTGTGGGGAGGAATAGTGGGTAGTTACATAATTGGACCTTATTTCTTTGAAGAAAATGTTAATGGTGAAGAGTATCTTCGCTATCTACGGACGGATTTTCAAAACTTTTTGAAGACCTCTTCAAATATGTTAGTAAACATAACCTTTATTTTATTTCGATGTTAACCAACAGTGTCAAAAATGCAACTGGACATTGCCGGAATTAAAAAAATGAAATGCGATGCTCTTCATTCTATAAAATTATTACTTTTGGGATAGTTGGATATAACATTTACATTGTTTGACAGTTGACTAAGGATGTCGGGCGCCATCCCTGCCCTCCATTGGTTGAACGAATATTTTGGTGCATAGAACAACAGCGCTCGTAGTTCTTTAATTGATCGCTAATAGCTCCTATAGTGATTATCTCAGAAATTACAAAAGATAAGTATAGGACATTGTTAACAAAAATGAAAGAGAATAAAAAAAGGAACAAAATGACTCAATAAAATACTGGGTGTTCCATTTAAAAAATATAAGTTTTTGATATGTGAAAATTTCAGGAAGTAGGCTTTGAAAAAACAAAGTTCAGTGAGGTATTGTCGAGTGCAACTTTACCAAATGATGCAGAATTTTCTTGGCTACAAGCAACAACAAAGTTAATGTTTTTACTTTTAAAAACAATGTGTAAATGATTTTTTTCTGAACACGTGTTTTGGTCAAATATTTTCAAAAAAAATTAATAATTCAAGAACTATTGGCTCAATTTTGAAAAAGAAAAAACAGTCGAACAGACAATTTAAAGCAGTACAAGAAAATACAAAAATATATAGGGTGAGTCATTAAAAAAAATTAAGCCCCGTGCACTTCCTGTAAAACCGGAAATGCGCCAGAGCTTAAAGTATTTTTACAATATGCGCCACAAGCAACCATGGATCTTCCACTAATTGTTTTTCTCTTATTTAAAACACAAAAGAGCAATCGAAGAAGCGGCTACTAATGACTCACCCTGTATATTAATTACTAAAAACTTGATATCTGCTACAATTTTTGTTTTAATTTATTCTGGTAAAGGTTAGAGAAATTAATTTTACAATCCTAATTAAATTTTATTACATGATTACCCATTAATTGCACAGAAGTTCAAATATGGGACCTTGTATGTATATATGTATTATTTTTTGTTATAAACTTGTAAGAATAAGTTTATAATATCACTACATACAATTAAATCATGTTATAATGTAATAATTAATACGAAATGCAAAATTTTGCTGTTTTAGAATATGTTTTAATTTTTTTAGAGAGCTATATCTAAAAATGAGGTGTAGTCACCATCGGACTTTTTTATACGTATGTGACATCCGAAATGTGTATACAAAATTTGTTCCAAATCAAATTTTAAGTTGCCTCTTTATAAAATAAACCTCTGATTAAAAGTGTATCTTCCGGTCCGAATTTTGGACAATTTTTTTATACAGAAATTATCGCAAATCCAACTCAAAATATTTTTATTCTCTTAATAAATCTCTATAGAATGCATAATTGCGAAATATTTGCAAAATACTGCTATTCGATAAAAGCAAGAGTGTTACTTCCGGTCCGAATTTTGAAATTTCTTTTATACAAAAATTGTTCCAATTCGGGTTCTAAATATTTTTGTATTCTAAATAAGTCTGTACAAAATGAATAATTTGTAAGAAATTTGTTAAAAACCGCTTTTCGCGGTAGGTAGAAAGACCTACTTCCACTAGAAATGCCCAAAAAAGTCTTTCTAAAATTCACATCTTAGTACTTTTGTATTCTTTAGAAATTAGTTTAAACGTGACGACGTATTAGTATATTTTGATTTTTTTAGTAAAGTAAACTACTACTTCCGGTCTACCGATTTTACTCAAAATCTAATCTGATCTCAAGAGGAAGATTATTAAAGTTTGGTATTGATAGCTGTAGCCGTTTGGACACTGAGACACAGACAGACAGACACACACACACAGAGAGAGAGAGAGAGAGAGAGAGAGTGGGAGAGAGGGGGGAGAGGAAGAGAGAGTGAGAGAGGGCGAGAGAGAGAGAGAGAGGGAAGGAGGGAGAGAGAGAGACGTTTGCCAAAAGCCACTTTTTCGATATCAGGCGACCTTAAAACGTGGACATCTGCATCACAATTCCTTACTACGTATAAGAAAGTATAAAGGCAAATATTGCTTTAATTAATAAACCACAAGACAAGGTGTTAAATCGTTGATTGAAGGAATATAAAAGATGCGCAACGCTATAGTAAAACAGCGCGTCTTTCCGTTAAGTCGTCCCACAAACCTCTTGCGGAGAAACATCATCGCTGTCTCGGGCTGTTTCGAATCTCGGATCCAAACGACTGATGCAGTCGTATAGATCTCGGTTCCAGTTTTGGCTACGCTCAGTGCTATAGTGGCGCATCTTTATGTATTCCTTCAATCAACGGTTAAACTCATTATTTTTATTTTCTTATACGTAGGATAAGGAAGTATTGTGATGATGAAAATTTCAATATTATCTCCCTCTTGAGATCTAATTAGATTTTCAGTAAAATCGGCAGACCGGAAGTAGTAGTTTACTTCAGTGAAAAAAACGAATTTTGCCAATTATTCGTCAACTACTAAGTTTAAACAAATTTGTAAAGAATTCATATATACTCAAAATTAAATTTGAGAAGAATTTTATTAAAAAAGTTTTTCGAAATTCCTACCGGAAGTAGGTCTTTTACTCTTATCGAAAATCAGTTTTTTGCGAATATTTCGCAAGTCATGCTTTTTAGACAGGTACGTTACTAGTATAAAAGTATTTAGAACTTAATTTTCAATACCTTTTGTATAAAAAAAAATTTTAAATTCGGACCGGAAGTAACACTTTTACTCTTATCGAATAGCGATTATTGCAAATATTTCGTAAATTATGCATTCTATATATATTTATCAAGAGCATAAAAGTATTTAGAGTTGGATTTGGAATATTTTTTGTATAAAAGAAAATTCAAAATTCCGACCGGAAATAATACGTTTACTCTTGGCGAGTAGCATTTTTTTGCAAATATCTCACAAAGTATGTATCCTGTAGAGATTTACTAAGAGACTGGAAGTTCTTAGAATAGGATTTTGAATAATTTTTGTATAAAATAATTTTTAAAATTGTATGATTTGAAACGCTCATACGTATAAGAAAGTCGTGTGGTGGCCACACCTCATTTTTTTTATTTGAATTAATTTAAAAATAAGGTATGAGTTATAATAACAAAACTAAAGATATTTTTCAAAAGCATTTGGGTATATTATCTGTTGAACTAAGCAAATAGAAATAAATTTAGTAAATCATGGTCACCTGTTATTTAAATTATTTTAGGAAGCTAAACCGGTTCGTTTTATAATCCAGAATATATTATTATGGAAGTAGAGGAAAGGAATGTAAATAAGAAATTATACAATGAGCAGCATTCAACAAATATAAATACTCTTTGGAGATATTTATTTAGTGTGTTTTCAAGACCAGACATCCATACAATTAGAATGTGACTATCGACAGATACGCGCAGCGTTTTTAAACTCACACCGGCCATTCCTAAAGAAAGCAATTGTACATATTTCGTTAAAGAGCTTGTTGCAATTTTCTTTACTTAATGTGTTTCGCTCGAGTTGTTATTAAGTTAATTGGATAATATCTAGGTATTAAACATATTCAGCATAACTACGAGGTAGGCGGCGTAAATTCTCGGCCTGACAGGCTTATACAGGTTCAAACGTGTTCAAACTCCGTCACGTCATGCATGCATATACGTGAGGTGTACACTATAAATATGACGGTTCGAAGCCTAGTAGTTTTTAGTAACCAGCCAACCAACTTGAGTAGCGCACGAAAATGTGAAGGGCATACATCTTATCACATTAAACGACGTTTAGACGGCGTTTACGGTAACTCATCTTCTTCGTATTCAACTGTAAAAAAGTGGGCAAAATGTTTCTGTTTGGGACAAGAATCCCTGGAAGATGGTGATCGGTCGGGTCGACCAATTGAAGTGATAACGCCTTAACAAATTTCAATTATTGAACATTTAGTGCTAGAAGATCGCCGTTTGAAAGTGAGGGAATTAGCAGTGATAACAGACATTTCCGAAACAAGTGTTCGACGAATTCTCAATGACCATTTGGGTATGAATAAAATTAGTGCTAGATGGGTACCGCGACTTCTTTCTGATCTCCAACGTGAAGGTCGAGTCGAATGTGCACAGTCGTTTTTAAACATGTGTCGAGACGACCCAAAACCGATTTTGGAGTCCATTGTTACAGGGGATGAAACAATGATTCTGTTTTACGATCCTATATTGAAAAGGAAGTCCATGAAATGGCGGCGAGTGGATGAACCTCGTCCCAGAAAGGCGAAAGTCGTTCAATCAACGAAAAAGGTGATGGCCACAATATTCTGGGATTGTGAGGGCATTTTGATAATAAACTTTAAAGAGCGCAATACAAGTGTGAATGGCACATATTATGCGCTTTTATTGCATAAATTTAGGGACAGTGTTCGTGCAAAACGTCACGGAAAATTGACAAAAGGTGTGCGATTATTGCACGACAATGCTCACGTCTATACTGCCGCCATTTCACAAACTGCCATCCGCGAATGCGGCTTTCAAGAATTGGAACATCCACCGTATAATCCGGATATGGCTCTTGTGATTTTTTTGTTTTCTAATTTAAAGAAAGACTTTAAGGGACGACAGTGAGTTGCAAGCAGCTGTTATAGAACATTTTGACGGAAAGACTTCAGATTATTTTTACAAGGGTATCGAATTATTAATTAATCGTTGTAATAAATGTGTAAAAGTTAGAGGAGATTACATTGAAAAATAAAAATTCTTATATTGTTCAAAGTTTCTTTTTTGTGTATCAGGCCGAGAAAATATGGCAGCTACTTCGTATTTCTTTATTTCTACCAAGATTTTTTTGGTTTGTTTGTTATAGTTTATGTGAAGAATCAAATGAACTATTCTAGTCTCCTTTATAAATTTCTTGAGTGTATGCCTTCGTCCAAAGTTCCTCAGAACTCGCATTTATGATTTCTTTTACTTAGCTTCTTTGGTTAATGATCATTGAACATATTTTTTAAAGCTATTTATCTATAAAAATTTGTAAGGATATAATTTACAATTACATCTAAATATAATCTCCCAATGTTAATCTGCTTACAACTTGAAATTTAGTGTTGACAAGTGTTGTTGCTCCATAGTTACTGCATTTCTGCTTCTGTAACTGCGAGTTTTGCTTTGCCCACATGGAACACGTTTAGTAATCTATCTCTATTTAACTTACTTAGATGACAAACGGTCTTATTAACCTCATATATAAGCTATTCTTTCTTGCTAAGAAAAATGGGGAACCTTCACAAATTTGGCGGTAAAATTTCAGCCTGTTTGGTCACTACTTAAAAAAACAAATATTTTTAAATATAGAAGGTTTTCTATTTGGAGTTTCGTGTATATACTTTTTTCCAAAAAGTTAATCCACAATGACGACGTCACTTGGTGTGTATTTTTTTTAATAATCCTCATTGCAGTGACTGTGGCATTAATAGAGACTTCATTTCGGATTGGTCATATTTCTAATCCGCGATTAGTGAAATTACATCATTTAACGTTTGATTGCAAATTACTGTTTTATTACCTTTTGTTGATAAATCTATACACTGAAAAATGAAAAGAAGGAAATCCCATATATGCTGTTTGTACTATATCATCATTAGAATCAGGATTTTCAGGCATGAAAAATAATGAGACATGAAGCGACGCATATTAAAATTGTTAGTTCCTGGACCATCTGAAAAAGTTTTAGCTTTTAGTAATGTGTTTAGTGCAGGATTTTTAGGAATAATATAACGAAACTTGTTTGATACCTTTTAACCATATTTGAAAAGCTTTGCCTATATATGCTTCAATATTGTAAAATGTGTCTGTTGATTCTACTATGCTAGCACCTGTTTGTTCCTCTAGGATAAACATTAAACTGTTTTTACTTCCTTCTCCTTGAAAGCATTTTGTGCTCTTTTGTTGAATTGAGAATTGCTTACGTCGTAGATGTTTACCATCTATCAGCGAATTTGCAAGTAGATAAACCTTTTATTTTGTATAAAATATGAATGTTGTTATTCATGGTTTCCATCTGGTAATTACAAAGTCTAGAGGTAAGAGTAAATAATGAAGCTTTTCTCATAAGCAACCAGCTATAGAAAGACCTATAAAATAAAAGATATGCCGTTTTTCTAAAAAAAAAAAGTATACAGGCTGCCCCACCGAAAACAAAACTGATTGAATATCTCGAAAGAGAAATCTTTTTTGAAAAAACGCAAAAACAGGTCGATTTTGATCCAAAAGGGACACCCTTCCATCATATCTTCATCTGTGATACGTCATTCCCCTCCCATCCATCACTCAAACCATTACAATTTAAATAGGGAAAGTACTAAATACGATACATCATTGAAAAGGTAATTTTACGGAGAATTCAGCAAAGTGATTTTTGGTTGCGCTATTTTTGATTTTAGCGCCCTCTAGCGAAAAAAAAGCACAATGTGACACATCATTTCAAAGCTAATTTTATTAGCAACTAAATACGTAATATTTTTGACATATATTTGTCATCCTTGTCAAGTACAGACTGTCAGCGTCTTTTGTAAACCAATAAGTTCGTAGTTTCTAATATTAGAACTCTGCAAGGTTTTTCAATTATTTATTTTTTTTCAATTGTGCATTAAATTGCTAATAGAATTAGCTTTGAAATGATGTGTCACATTGTGGAATACGTAACCGTTTTTTTCCGCTAGAGGGCGCTAAACTCAAAAATAGCGCAACCAAAAATCACTTTGCTGAATTCTCCATACAATTACCTTTTCAATGATGTATGGTATTTAGTACTTTCCCTATTTAAATTGTAATGGTTAGAGTGATGGAGGGGAGGGGAATGACGTATCACAGTTGAAGATATGATGGAAGGGCGTCCCCTTTGGATCAAAAGTCGACCTGTTTTTTCGTTTTTTCAAAAAGGTTTTCTCCTTCGAGATATTCAATCTGTTTCGTTTTCGGTGGGGCACCCTGTATAATACTACTTTATAACTACTGATAAATAATTTTTCGTGTACTTGATAGAAATTGATAATATTGTTTAACCCAAAATAATTAAGAAAAGTGGGACTTTTCTTGTTAGCAACACTTTTCTTGTTAGCAACACATTAGTCGTTTACTTGTTGTGATGTTTTGTCATTAAGTAAACAAATCCTTGACACGGATTACTTTGATAATAGGTAAATGACAATTTTTATTTTTAAAATTATAATTCTCGTGAAGTACACGAAAAAATTACGTGTTCAACGCGTAAACAAGTGAGTTTTCTAGCTCGGTGAAAACTTGATTCACTCGCTACGCTCGTTAATCAATCTGTTTTCACTCGCTAGAAAACCATCACTTTTCTTTACTTGTTAAACAATCTACTATAGCCTCAGACTATTGGCACACGAATATATATCTTTATCCTTACCTCGATTTCATTTAATTAATGCTGTAAGCCGTTACTTTGTGATAATCCATATTAAAACAATAAAAACACATTTACTTTGTTGTATCACTATATTAAACAAATGGTGTGACCGCGGTTTCGACCAACATGGCCATTAACGAACACAGTGTTGAATGAGACACAAAACTATGTTTAACTTAGTGTAAGGCAGTAATTATGAAGTAGAGGGGATATAAATGGGATAATACACAATACATTATAGCAGTTATTAGTTAATTATAGGGAAAACCAGAAATTAGAAATATGAGGTAAATTAAAAATCTAAGTACAGCAGGTAAACAGAGGTGTATATATTGAGATAGTTATCTTAAGTATGATAACTACTCAATTAATATATAAATGCTTATAATTAAATTTAATATAGTTACCTTAGGTACACTGTTAATAAAACTGTAAATTAAAATATTCTACATAATAAAATAGAAGAGTTTTTGTATTTATTTCTTACTATATTATTTATTGGGTTTTGATAGAGAAATAGTATACTAAAATAATTATATCTTGTGTGGGAGGACGTTGATCAGGTCCATTGTAGATTTATTGTCCACCATATTCTGAAAGTAGAAAATTTAAAGAAAATAATTTGAAATGTTGAAATGTTAATATGAATTTGTAAAAACTTGTTTAATGTACATATTTGTATAAGAAAAGATAAGAAATAGTAAATATTGTAACACGTATAAGTTAAAAGGTAAAGAAGTTTACGCGGTATAATTCAAATTTGGGATCTGTCAGTTTTGACAGTTGAAAAATGAAATAGTAGAAATAGGTGTTGAGGTATTTAAAATATGTGGAAATAGTAATATAAATCGGTAAAGAATTTTAAATAATAGATTGCATAAATTTGTATGAGTATTTAATGTTGTCAAGAGGAAAAGAGATCTTTAATTGAATAGGTTTTAAATTTGGAATAAGGCAATTGGCTGAAAGAAATAAAAGGATACATCTCCAAGGGAATCAAACAAAACAAAAGGGATTATTATAATGTTTTCGTTGTAAAAGGATGAATCGTTTTTCGTTCGCGGAAATATCTTTCTTTTAAGCTGAAAAAGAAGTTTTCACAATCAATTAAGCAATTAATAGCGTGCAATAAGTTATTTGCGATCGATAAAAGTGGAGTGAGTGTTTATTTGTAGGGTATATAGGAGATATCATATATAATTTACGTACTATCATTTGGTACCATTAGAAGTGAAGAAAATAGGAGGATTGTAAAGAAGAATAATAAATAATAGAAGAAATTGTATAAACTTACCCAAATAAATCCAGTGAGAAGTCATAAAAAAATAATAGAATCCAGTCCGAGAGGTGATTCATCAATGTACATCCGGGATTAGAAGAGGAGCGGCATAAATTTAACCAAGCATTGATGTCTTTTCATTCCAACCAGTAATTACAAGAAATCCAGTGGTCATCGTCAAGTGCGAAGAGACACAGTTGGAATACATCCTGGGGGCTGAACACGTAAAGTCTACACTAGTAACATACAAAAACAAGAAAGGAATTAATTACACCATACAAGCAAGAAGAACGAAATTTACTTACCATATCTAAATCAAAAGGGGATAAGTGTTGGAACACCAGTAACTTTAAGAGGACGTGGATACTACTGTCGTGGGATTATTTGCAAGTAGTTTACATTAACTTAATTACAGTGCTGAAAACAGAATTATATAAATCCAAGGAAGAAGTATTGGACATAAAGAAATAATTTATAAGGAGGTCGTATATTTTTTATTTGATTTCTATTTAAAGTGTATTAGTACAGAAACAATCAAAGATCCATGTAATTTTGAGTATATGATTCAATGTGATGAATTTATTATGTAATCTAATAACTTAAATTCACTATTTTCAAGATATTAAGGTAGCATAAAATAAATATTTCATGCTATATGCATACGAAAAATTACGTAAATCAAATAGTGTGGGGTATATGTACTTATAGGTATACTATTTCGTTTAAAATAAATTACAATTAAACTCTTACCTTGATAAAAAGCAGACTTATATATGAATATAATATTTTACAGTATATTTCGAACTTAAACAAGTTTACGTTTTTAGTATTCGCTGTATTTCCAAATATTGAGTGGTTTCATTTCATTTTCCTTTTCATAATTGTAAATTGTTAATAAATGTATTATAATTTGAATTTTCTTTTTAATTCGAAGGTTTAAAGTCCAACAAGTGGTAGATTCATTGTAGGAAAAATATGAATTGGTACATTTAACCTAAAAAAATATAAAACTGTCAAATACATACCTTGGGTATTGGTAATTTGTATGTTACTTACGTGATGAATTCTTGGACACAAGTTATATAAGATGAGTGATATGTTAGCTTTATTAGTATAATAGGCAATAATATTAACATTAAAAATCATAAAAAGAAATAAATACTAGTTTGAAAGTTATAATTTGCCATAGCTTGAAGAGAACTATAGTACCAACATAGTACATAGTAATATTTGAATGAGTATGGGTATAGTGTTCTAAAAATTAGAGATAGATGGCATGATATGTATACAAAAAGGAAAGATTATATTATTTAAATTAAATCGTTTGAATTAATTATTGGGAATTTAAAAAGTATCTAAAACAAATATCTGTGTTAGTGTTTGGGCATAATAAATAAGTTATATAAAAGATTTTATAGAATTCAATATACGAGGGTAAACGAATAAATGTAGAGATTAAATTTTGAGCATAAATTTCTGATATATCTGAATGTCTAGTAGTGTGTTGGAATATTTGCGGATCTTAGTGTAAATTTATAAACACATATTAGTTTAGATTTGAAAGTAGGTAAAGAAAGCAAATTTCCCCCACTCTAGTACAATATCAAATCGGTCTGGTCGTTAAGTAAGCAATTTCGAATGTCATTTACTTAACGACCAGACCGATTTGATATATACACCTCTGTTTACCTGCTGTACTTAGATTTTTAATTTACCTCATATTTCTAATTTCTGGTTTTCCCTATAATTAACTAATAACTGCTATAATGTATTGTGTATTATCCCATTTATATCCCCTCTACTTCATAATTACTGCCTTACACTAAGTTAAACATAGTTTTGTGTCTCATTCAACACTGTGTTCGTTAATGGCCATGTTGGTCGAAACCGCGGTCACACCATTTGTTTAATATAGTGATACAACAAAGTAAATGTGTTTTTATTGTCGATTTCATTTATTTGAAAGATTGTGTGTAAAATTGAATTTTCTTTTCGTGTACAGAAGAGTTTTGTCCATAGCGTTTATTTACAAACATTTAAATATCTGCTAATTCCAAATCGCAGGAAAACTCGCAAATATCTTTGTACGGTTGTATTTGTCTTTCGTCAACTACGTTCATGCACGAAAATACACACTTCCCTACGACGAGCAAGTACTTGTATTAAAGTTTGTAGTGCTTTTCGACAAACATCGACGTCGCTTTGTTTGTGAGCATAGTAATTGCAAATTAGTAGACCGTATACTACGTAAAGTTTAAAGCACGAAATTTGCAATTTGAGAAAATTCGAATTGTTTCAAAATAAAGGACATATTTGCTGATTCAATGTAAATTGAAATGAAATACCAACAGTTAAAATAAATTCTAACTAGAATGTCTTTAAATGAACTTTATGCATCTGTACCACTTGGATAATTTTTATTCTGTTTGTGTATATTTTACCACAATCGTTGCGATATAGTTCTCCTAATTATTGTTTATTGTACTGGGCTTTACTGTTGTTTCTGTGATACAGTTACTATATTTCCTTAATCTAATTTATTCCTCTGTAATATGTCATTTTCGTACCACCATTCTGAAATGTCTTTAAAAAAGAATTCAATAAGAGTAGGACATTAGAAATAGTTTTTTTTGTGGTTATTTCCTGCAAATTGAGAAATGGTTTGGTTTTAATAGTAGATATATGTTAACGTTTCGACGTTACTGTGATTTATTTAGAATAGCTATACTATTTCTTTAGAAGCACTGACAAATATATGTATAGTCTGTTCATAGATATAACGATTTCGCTTCTTAAATTGCACACAATCTTCAAAAAAAAAAAATTAACTCGCCTCTTCTCGAGCACGAGTGGTTTACAGCGACGTATTCACAAATATAATTATACTAAAAGTCTATTATAAGAACATTGATTTTCGATTCTATAATTAGTAAGTGTAAATATATGTTTACACAAAAATCAAATAAAATACTATAATTACTAAAGTCCTGCAAGGAATTGACCTTTATCAGCTCAAAGTACTCGTCTTATATACGTTATCTTTAATTTATAACTTAAATACTGTTAAAGTCATCAGAATCACTAATTTCGTCGTCACCTACATGTATTATGAATTTCGGTATGGAGTTTGCGTATTGTACCACTCGTCTTCTACCGCATGTGTCAAATATTATTAGGTATAGGGATTCAATGTTTACGAGCGATCTATGCGTATGAATGTAATACGTGACAACGTGGTACCCCTACTGTCCGTCACCAATACCGACAACAACCGACATCACAACGATATTCCCCGATCCCGATCCAGATTTTACATTCAATAAATAAATAGGATATGAAATACTTGAATGTGTAACGTACATTAACGGATAATAATTATCACAAATATACATATATCCATTTATACGTAAACGTATATGAATATATGTACGTGTAGAGATACACAGCATACACTTAGGTGTCATTACCAACAGCGAACGCACAGGCACCGGTGTTTCGGCCTTTGAGGCCTCTTCAGTGTACGTGGTGCTGCTGGCAATGATCCACAACTAAAACCGTGTCTTATGTCCGTTGAATCGCAGAAGTGCCTATGAGAATATCTCAGCGACATCTGCCATCCAAGCGCGACACCGAACACGACAGTTTCATCTTGCACACTGTGCTAAAAACAAAACCTGTACGCTAAATGTGTATCTCTGCATATAAGGCCAATAGGTGGCACCGCCATATCACAAATAAATAGTATATGAAATACTTGAATGTGTAACGTACATTAACGGATAATAATTATCACAAATATACATATATCCATTTATACGTAAACGTATATGAATATATGTACGTGTAGAGATACACAGCATACACTTAGGTGTCATTACCAACAGCGAACGCACAGACACCGGTGTTTCGGCCTTTGAGGCCTCTTCAGTGTACGTGTCTGTGCACCTAAGTGTATGCTGTGTATCTCTACACGTACATATATTCATATACGTTTACGTATAAATTGATACATGTATATTTGTGATAATTATTATCCGTTAATGTACGTTACACATTCAAGTATTTCATATCCTATTTATTTGTGATATGGCGGTGCCACCTATTGGCCTTATATGCAGAGATACACATTTAGCGTACAGGTTTTGTCTTTAGCACAGTGTGCAAGATGAAACTGTCGTGTTCGGTGTCGCGCTTGGGTGGCAGATGTCGCTGAGATATTCTCATAGGCACTTCTGCGATTCAACGGACATAAGACACGGTTTTAGTTGTGGATCATTGCCAGCAGCACCACGTACACGTACATATATTCATATACGTTTACGTATAAATGGATATATGTATATTTGTGATAATTTACATTCAATGTTTAGCAGGGAACACGTTGCGGTCCCTGGCCGTCTTATTACTGAAACGGGAAACATCAAATGCCTTGCTGTGCAGGGAGGAATCCTTTTTTATTTATTTTATTGTGGTTATTTTTTAATTTTATTAGAATTACGCTTTGGTTGTGTCATGCAGCGTGAATGCAGCTTAGTAATTCTCTGTATTTACTGAAAGGAAAAAGAAAAACAAATCCTTGCAACTCTTAAATATTATTTCTGAACGCATTAGACACACCCGAGTCGGTGGTCCAATGCTTACTGCTAACTTGTATTTGTGAGCCTGTATCGGTTGTCGCGTCGTTGGCATTGGAAAGGAAAGTAGGGGGCCACGCCTATGGCTAATGAAAATTGACACATGCGGTATACCGATTACATGTTGTACACAATTTTTCCAAGTATCTGATATTATTAATAATATAGCTTCTTAGATCGTATTTATTGTTGCTTCGCTAATTGTGGGAGCAGTACTTGTGACGAATGTGTTGCTTTAGTGAACTCCAAATCAACTCTATAGAATTGAAGATAGAGTAATATGGAGGTAAACGTAGTACTATGTGACGTGCAGCAGCTACAATATAATCAATAAAATATTGCTTTTGAAATGATTTCATATGAAAGACTTCCAGGAGTTGGTTCTTCGAATAATCTGCTTCAAAATATGGGTCATGCTCCTCTAAAAATTTTGATATTTCAAATTTTGTGCTTGACCGATTATGTAGATATTTTAATAATTTGTCATGAGAGATAACTGGCATTATCCATAACAATTGCACGTTTTGTAGGTAAAGACAGTAGTAGCGACAAACCACTCTTCAAACAAGGAACTTGTCATATTCTCATGATAACCCAAGGAGGATTACTTTATGTTCTTTCCAGACAGTAATACATCACCAACCCAGCCATCGACAGATACTGCATGTGCAAAAATATTCTTCTCACCCCCCCCCCCTCTGGAAACAGCAACATTAACGAAACACATTCCCGAACCATCATCCCAACCTTTACTTACAGTATGATGTGTCACGTTTCGTTTTAGTATCAAATAAAACGTTTCTTTTCACTAAATGCCTTCACTTTCGTTAGGTATTCATCCCACAGTAGCTGCAATCTTTGCGATTCAATAATTGTTGTTAACTATACTAAATTAAAGCCGTTTTCCTTCATAACGAGCGACAACCTAGAGATACAACACTGGAATCTATCGTTTTCTTTCAAGGAGTTGCACAAATTGCAATGTAGGACCTTTTTTTTGAAGTGAAAACTTCTATGGGCGCGTTGATGCATTGATTGCTGGGCACTGAACGAGACTGAGCCGTCACGCTCGGAATGTAACGCTCGTTCGGGTAAAGTCGGCTCGAGTCGAGTCGACTAAGGGAGCGAGAGATATATAGTTAACGCGTCTCTGCCGGTCTCTGCTATACTCGCTCGGCAACCGTTTCACGCTCGGCTTTGTATTATAACAATAACTAGCGGTATTTAATTTCAATTAAATTGAAATTTAGAATAAATAAACTAAATATTGTATTTTTATTTTCTGAAAAATTCTTGTCCGCGTGCAGATGCGATCCCGAGCCGCCCGGGTGTAAGACCGGCATGTTACCATTAGACCAGCGCGGGTACTCGTATGAGAATTATCATATCGTCTATTTGTATATATACATGCGTACGTATGAATTTTTGAAGTGAAAACTTGATCAGACGGAGCGAAATGTACTAGAATAATGTATACACAATAATAATAAATATATATTTTTCAAATGTAATATAGAACGCACCCAGTGCGATATGGATGAAGTTTATACTTCCATATCGTGCGATTTATCATGGACTGAGATGTTTCTGCACTGACACTTAGGTAGTTGTTTACTACTAACCTGCGGATTTTTTGCTACATAAAGAAGAATCTCCCACTCCTTTTTGGTCGATAGTAGAGTGTTTTTATATTACACTTTTCTTAACATACTTTACTGATCCGTTAGGATCAAACCTATGTTTGAGTTTTACGAAAGTTCTCTTCTGTGGGTGACGTCTATTTGGGTAACGCATTCGGCAAATACGTGAAGCAAGTAAACGATTTTTCTACCTTTCACTGAAGGTATTAAATGTTCCATTGGAAAATTCATTATTATGTGGATAAACTTAAATATAATGTAAAGACAAAAAACAGAAACTTATAAAAAGAACACGAACAACAAAGAAAAACAATAGTAATACGTTGAGAGATGAATTATAATACTTTGCAGGTAGTTTTATAGATGCATAATAAATCTGAGCAACGAATCGTGTTGCTCAGATTTATTATGCAACTTACATTACTCGTGGGACGGGTAGACGCAAGGGGGTGTGAGTAGGTGGAGCTAGACGATATTCGGTTTCGATCACAGCGCTTTTTTTATTCACAGATTCTGTCATAGATAAAGGAATACTGTAGATGGTAAACATAATGCATAAAGAATGAGTACTTACGGAACTTCTTTGTTTGGTTGACCTTTTATAATAAGCCAATTTTCGCTTGCCCATAACTTATATTATTATACATTCCAATATTATAGGTATATATGATATTTCTTTTTAATTACAAACTCTCACTCTGATTTAAGTCTGGAATAGCCGACCGATTCCGATAGATTTGCATCTTTGCTAGGACCGGTAGAGATACCGTAAAGTTGGGATAGACGACGCGAAAAACCTCGTGTGAAATGTTTACTATTTAATGTTTTTTATCTTCAAAAATAATTACATAATTTTCTTTTCATATCGTTCATCAAATGTGCAGTTGGCGCGTAGTGGTTGTTTTTTTCTTTTGTGTATCAGCTTTAGTTAGTAGACATTAATCAAATTCATGCATTTTTGTCGTTATTTCTAAAACACATAAATTAACTTTATGCCTTTTGCATCACTAACCCAAATTTGAGATTCTAAAATTACAAAATAAATTTAAAAAACCCAAAACGGCGATGCCTTATTTTTCGATAGGTAAACGCTCCTCTTAAAATAAATTTGTTTTTTGTGTTTAATGTTTTCTCATTACGCAACACCTTCGCGAACACCTAGTATAAATGAGAACAGGTTCTACATATAAACTTGGCGCACTTAGTTTGTATGCCATACCATATTATTTTGTGGTTTGTTATGACGGTCTTGAATTATAAGCATTTAAAAAGACGGTTATAAATGTCACTTTTTAATTTAATCATAAATAACTGAAAAACTACTAACTTCAACAAATAATTACTTTTAATAAAAAATATTTCTATTTTAACGCGAAATCCAAATTTGAACTTATATACATTATTATATTAGGCTGTTCAATTTAAAAAAATACATCTTTGTGTCAATAATTTATGGATCATCCTGTATAAGTATATATTTTTAAATTGTGAAGCAATGACAACCCTATCAATTCAGTACGCAAATTTTTAATTATATAAATATTAAAGAGTAAATTTACTTTGTCAGTACTCATCCTGTATATGCTTGTCTATATTAAATCTATATAATTGTTTATTATTATATAATTATAATAGAAATACCATAAGAAACCATTGATTTTCTAACTAAGTAATTACCACGGTATACAGTATACGTAAACAAGTAGAATTTCATTTGTATTACCAGAATTTAATACATTCTTGTCTTTTCTTATAGATAACTTTTCAAACAGGGCAATTCATCTAACTCTAAACTGGAAAACTTCTTCTATCAAACTTTTGAAAGGAAAATACTATTGGAATTATAAAAACATTTATTCCCACTGTATTTCGTCATATTTTCTACAATTCGGTATATAGAAAATATTGCATATATCTAACATTACATGTAAATTACGTCAGAAATGGTATCGATAACAAATGTACGAAACTGACACAATAAGCAAAATTACGTTATATACTATATGCGATATAAAGGTAGGTACATATATTTATGTATAAGTAATTAACGGAAAGCAGATTCTACTGTTTGCTATAACATTTTATTTAAAAAATCGGATATTAAAGAGCTTGCGTAAACAAAAAGCGCCAGTGTGAAACCCTAATTTAGTCCCATTTTAAAATTGTTTTACGTATCAGCGCTTCTATTGGTTTAGGATTTATATAAATAATTTGTTTTTTGTTTTTGGTATGTTTTTCAAAGCCCTTTGAAAGCTAAGTCAAAAGCTTTCATTAAATTTACGAATGCAGTAGGTATTACTAGCATGAATAAACCAAATTGTGTTTCATAACAATTGTATTGCTAATGGTTAAGCATCGTAGACATAATCATTACCATTATATACCTGAATGGTATTCTTATTCTGTACTGTTCAGCAAAACTTAACAAAGAATATCAAAAAATATTGAATGAAAACTATTGATATGAAAAATGTAGATATATCGGTGAAAAGATGTTTCGATATGTTAAGTTGGGTGAGTTCATTATATCCCATCCGATCCAGTTTAGAGGTGTTTGTATAACAGTAGTGTGGCGCTTACGATTACGTTATATTGGTGTTTATGTTTTGTTGCTGCTTTTACTTTCTTATACGTAGTATAAGAAAGTATTGTGATGATGAAAATTTTCGACCTCGAGATTTTTGCAGATGTCCACGTTTTGAAGTCCCCTGATACCGAAAAAGTGGTTTTTAAAAAATGTGTCTGTGTGTCTGTGTGTGTGTCTGTGTGTGTCTCTCTCTCTGTGTGTGTGACCACGATAGCGATCAAACCGCTGTAGATATCAATTCCAAATTTTGTATTTACGTGTATAATCTCCCTCTTGAGATATGATTAGTTTTTCAGTAAAATCGGTAGACCGGAAGTAGCAGTTTACTTCAGCGAAAAAATCGAATTTTGCCAATATTTCGTCAATTACTAAGTTTAAACAAATTTATAAAGAATTCATATATAGTTAAAATTAAAATTGAGAATAATTTTATTTAGAAAGTTTTTCGAAATTCCTACCGGAAGTAGCTTTACTCTTATCGAAAATCAGTTTTTTGCGAATATTTCGCAAGTCATGCTTTTTAGACAAGTACGTTACGGGTATAAATGTATTTAAAACATAATTTTCAATATCTTTTGTATAAAAAAAATTTCAAAATTCAAACCGGAATTGCCACTTTTACTCTTATCGAATAGCGATTTTTTGATAATATGTCGTAAGTTATGCATTCTATATATATTTATCAAGAGTACAAAAGTATTTAGAACTGGATTTGCAATATTTTTTGTATATATGAAATTTCAAAATTCGGACCGGAAGTCACTTTTACTCTTAGCGAGGAGCACTTTTTTGATAATATCTTGCAAGGTATGCATTCTATAGAGATTTATTAAGAGAATAGAAGTACTTAGAATAGGATTTTGAATAATTTTTTTATAAAAAATTCTTAAAATTCTATAATTTGAAACGCTCATACGTATAAGAAAGTCGTGTGGTGGCCACATCTCATTTTATTTTCTTATACGTAGTATAAGGAAGTATTGTGATGATGAAAATTTTCGACCTCGAGATTTTTGCAGATGTCCACGTTTTGAGGTCCCCTGATACCAAAAAAGTGGTTTTTAAAAAATGTCTGTATGTCTGTGTGTCTCTGTGTGTGTGTGTGTCTGTGTGTGTGTGACCACGATAGTGGTCAAACCGCTGTAGATATCAATTCCAAATTTTGTATTTACGAATATAATCTCCCTCTTGAGAACTGATTAGATTTTGAGTAAAATCGGCAGACCGGAAGTAGTAGTTTACCTCAGTGAAAAAACCGAATTTTGCAAATATTTCGTCAATTACCAAGTTTACACTAATTTATAAAGAGTTCAAATGTACTTAAAATTAAATTTGAGAAAAATTGTATTAAGAAAGTTTTTCGAAATTCCTACCGGAAGTAGGTCTTTTACTCTTATCGAAAATCAGTTTTTTGCGAATATCTCGCAAGTCATGCTTTCTAGGCAGGTACATTACGAGTATAAAAGTATTTAGAACGTACTTTTAAATATCTTTTGTATAAAAAAAATTTCAAAATTCAGACTGGAAGTACCACTTTTACTCTTATCGAATAGCGATTTTTTGCAAATATGTCGTAAGTTATGCATTCTATATATATGTATCAAGAGTACAAAAGTATTTAAAACTATATTTGCAAAATTTTTTCTATATATGAAATTTCAAAATTCGGACCGGAAGTAGCACTTTTACTCTTAGCGAGGAGCACTTTTTTGATATCTTGCGAAGTATGCATTCTATAGCGATTTATTAAGAGAATGAAAGTTCTTAGAATAGGATTTTGAATAAGTTTTGTATTAAAAAATTCTTAAAATTGTACAGTTTGAAACGCTCATACGTATAAGAAAGTCGTGTAGTGGCCACACCTCATTTTTTAAATTTAGTAAAATATTGTTCGTTAAATAATTGTCTTTATCTAGACCCAAAATATTTCTATATCATCCGATCGGTGGGTTTAAAAAATATACATATGTTTTATTCTATTTTATAAATACTTAGAAATTATTTATACCATATTTATATATTTATACAAAGTTATACATAGCCAAGGTAGAGAAATAATTGCCAACGTTTTAAAATTTATGAAGGAAGAAACTTTATTCCGAACATTGATGACCTACCAGTTGTGGTTCTGTGCAGAATAAAAGCGATGAAGAAAAGGACAGAGTAATTTTAGTGGTGTTTAAAAAGAATCGACGAGCACTCCGTTTCGCTTAAAACTAATCTAAATGTATTATGTGACTTGATAAGGAGGTGACTACTGATTCATGAAGTGAAATTTCGGAGCACAGTGTAGTGTCCGAATAACAAGAGTTTTTGGGCCACAAGTAGTTTTTTCTGACGAAACTTTTTGTGCACGTTCACCCATCCATCATACTTGGTGTACCCACATAATTATACTAATTTAGCGGGGACCGTAAAACATTTAACAAATGAAATATTAATAATGTACTAGATGGCGTTATTATTAGCTGCCCAAAAATAATTTATAAAGAAAACTAAATTTGGCTATTGCAAGTGGATAATGGCCCAAAACACCGTAATCGTCTTTGCACTACAGGGTAAAACGAAAATTACTTTGGCGTACTAGTAGTTGCCTGAAGCGAATTTCATTAAAAATGTTTGAGCACTCATGAGGAGTAAGCTCCGACAGAAAGATTATGGAACACCATGCAAGCAATTACTCTGACAGATACGTTTCATATGAAGATATTTCTCACCAGGTTATGCCATTATATTAGTGGAAAATACGCTTCGGATATGCCAAGTGACTACTAATAGTAGGGTCGACTGCATCATTTGTATCATGGTTTATATCATTTACTGTTTGTATATATCTTCCTTGCGCTTTTCATCGTTTGATGAAAATATGTAACTCAGACTTTGATAGGTTAAGATGCAATTTTCGCATTAATAAAAAATAATCTATTTTATCCACACTATTAAAGTACTGGCCGTGATATCAACAATTAAATACAAGTTCTTGAAATAAGTAACTAGTAAATTGTATATAAATTAAAGAGATAATAGAAATACTTGAAATAAACCACGACATATAATATTTTGAACTCACTGCTTGTTGTACTATCAAAAACTCTAAATTTAAGTTTAAGTCACCATTATGTAATACATTATATAACTTGAAGAACAACCATCCAGCAGCAACAGAAGCAGCTGTTAATTTATTGAAACTAACTCATGTTTTCAACTTATTTTCAAAATTATTCTCTATGGAAGTTTTTAGAACTAAAACTTGATCGCAGCAGTTATGAAACGGCCTCATGGGTAAAGAACTCGTGCAGATATTGTTTTGAATGCAGAAAATTGTTAGCAAAGGAGAGAAAAAAGTCCACAAGAAAATATCGTTTTAGGTAAAATATATTTACAGACGCGTCAGTATAATTTATGCAGGTCCAAATTCTGAATATTTTCTCCTTTATTCTTATTAAAAAGATGTAGTAGCTATGTATTTAGTCTACGTTTTGTGTGCATACATGTATTCAAAAATTCGTTAGTTGTCTACGTTATTATACAATTTCAATTGTTAAATGCCGGATAGAAAGCGAAATGAAAAGCTAAAGGAAGAAAAACATAGAACACATTAGCCGCCTCGCAACTGCATAATTATGTAAATTTTAAGCAAAGTTTACCATAGGAAGTGGAAAAATATGATAGCCATAGGGTTATTTCATGCAAATTTACGTTTATATCTTCCCTTATTATTACTTTTATTATGGTTTGTAAACCATATTGCAGCACTAATAAAATTTGTGTATGCTGTAGCCATTCCAGAACTCAATACCCATATTTTGAATAATACTTTTGTTTTAGAATTAACATTGACTTAATTGTATATACTTTATTGTTGAATTTTTCTAAATTACTCTATTAAATAGTTGCTTTTCTTCATGATTGTTTAAATGGGATCTACTATAACGAAAATTAGTATAAATAATGACTCAGTCAGACTGGTACTACTTATGACCTGAATAAAACGAATTTGAAGTGTAATAGTCTCTGTAACGGTATGGCACGATTTATTAATTTTAATAATATTATAAATTTCAAAATATGTATATAAATTGTATTTTTATAATTACGTATTAGAAATCAAAATATGTATATTTCTGAACCAATTTTCCTATATGTTAATCTATGCATAAAATAAGCACTAGATTGATAAGCAGGTATTTGTAAGAATAATGACGCCGAATGTTTGTGTTTAGTATAAGACTAGCTGTCCATCAATCTCTTCGAGCTTGAATCGCCTTTCGTGTCCGCTTACAGTTTATTACAGATTCCTGTAAAACGCTAAAAAAAATCTTATTTTCTAAACTTTTGACACACCTTGTATAGACGCATACTTTTTGCTGTCACGATGACAGGACGAACGACAATATAATTAAGCATATTTACATCAGTTTGACTGTTCATTGTTGAAGTTTTAAGTTTGGGCTTTATTTAGCGTAAAGCTAATACTTGACACTAAAACATTCATACAGACTGACGTGGAAATATCTGTGTTAACATTTTGCTTACATACATTGCAAAAAAGTCCTCTATAATTCATATTTGTTGGGTTATTTTGCGATTCTTATGAAATATTTTATAAAAAAAAATACAAAAGGGGAGATTTCATGACTAAAACCAAACTACAAATAATAATTGAATCGATTGAAATAAGATCGCGACACCAACCTGGTACACGATCATCATAACTCATAGGTGATCTATAATGTTTGTCATACAATATTGGTATAAGTAATGTAGATTACTCATTTTGTTTTTATTTTTTTTTAATTTAAGACACAATTATTCTATTGAACACTCGCTCTTATTGTTATTATAGTGTTTCATTAAACTCTTCGAATTAGAATTGCTTCTTCGCGTCCACTTCTTCTCTATAAGTTGTTCTATAAATGTGCCTCTTTGGAAATGTGATCACTGCCAGACGCAAGGGTACATGAATATTAACACTTATATATTTTTTTAATGTAAGTAAAATGTTATTAATTGCTTTTGACTCCTTTGCCTTATTTTATATAACAATGATATTGGAATCTGTATCTGAGGTACTGTTAATGGAGAGTAATTGCAACTGTAGTTCACTTTGCTTTTGTTTATGAATAAAGATTGAATTTAAACAATATATGTCTAATAATGAATTATACATTATTTGACATTTATAATTTGTGGCAAATGAATTTATTTATTAAGAATTTGCCAATAAAATATATAATATTTCTATATAATTTACTGAACGTTGAGTTGACATTTAGAACATTTCGTTGAGTCAGGTTTTGTATAAATCGTGTGCAATTAGCGTAAGACTGTCATAGTCAAGTCAGACTGAAGTTAAGATGCTTAGGTAAATTATTGTCATTCCACTTGTCTTCGTGACAGCAGTTCGTTGAAGTGTGTTCGTTCATAATAACATGCGAGAACGAAATGTCACAGTGACAGTGCTTAACCAAATTATCTTTCGAATTGTCGTATGAAATTAACAAAACATGATGAACAGAATGTGTTTTTAAATTTGCTAACATTTAAAAATAGGTACTGTCGCTCTTATATTTTTCAAACGCAATGGAATGTTATTATACCACCGCTGTTTGAGAAAGCTACAGTGTTAGCGAAACGCGTTACAGCATTTACATTTTTGTAAATAAATAGATATAGTGAATATATAAACAAATTTGTTGTTTTATTTTACGTTGATTTCAATAGATCTTCACCAAGTAAAAGCCACATCTATCCAATTTTCCAAGCAATGGAAAATCCTGCTATGTCGTACCATTTAACAGAAAATGTGCCTCTGATCGGTTGATGACAACCAGCAGTCGCATCCCTTAAGTGCTTGTTTTTATAACAGAATTATTATTAAACAAAATAACATCCGGTTACATCTTTCTTCCAATTTCCTGTAAAACGCGAGCACTGCCATGATGGTTTTTCTAGTGTCCGTTATCATAAACTTTTGACGAACCCCTATATATACATATATGTTTGCGTTATAATTGTCATCATGAAAGCAGTTCAGATGTCATCACGAACTGAAATTGATCGATCGTTTGGACGTTTGATAGCCTGCAATTGAATTTTCGTGCGACTGCCAACGTTAATTAAATGTTAGACGGATTTTTGCCTGTCAATTGTGACGTTTCCTATAATATTTAAGTCAACTTAATGTGGATGTTAAGTTGTCATTGTCAGCTATGCCGACGTACTTTAATATTTAATACAGGCATTTTGCGTAGACCCTAGTTAAATTTATCGGTGTTAGAAACGGTAATAGAAAAATGAACTTGGTGACATAGATGTGCCCGTCAATTATTCTTAATTCTGATCAGCACATATAAAAATCAGCTGGATAGTAATGCTTACTTAATTTTTTTCTGAAGAAGTGATGTTATTGTGTATTAAAGTACTTTGCGATCTTAGAGTAACTAATAATTATTAAATTACCATATATGATGTTTCTGTATCGTATTGTCTTTATATGTAGTAATAGTTCCATTACTAAAATAGTAATTGCCCATTTTACTCTTTAAATCGTTAAATTAAATGTGATATGTATGTATTATGCATTTATGAAAAGTAAAGTGTTACAATTAACATTGATTTTCACGACAATAGGCAACAGAAATAAATTTCTTCTTCTTCTTTATTGTGGCTTTGAGTTAGACTATTTAGTCTTTTACTCTTCATCTGAGAGCGGTGAATCTTGGAATGTTGGAGTTGAATTTGATTAGCTATTGTTTATCTTTATTTTGATTAAGAATTAAAGTAGAACCATTTTAGGTCTTTTGTGTTTGAAATTTTCATTTCCATCATATGCAAGTGCTCTTTTAAGATTTTGATTTGAGTGGTTTTCCATCTGATTTATTGGACGTAATACGTGTTTGTAAAGAAGAATTTTGTTGTTCCTGTTCAGCTGGCTTTTTCTGCCTATAAGAGGCCATAGTTGACATCTTGTTTGTTTGGTTTTGGTTATCGTTTTTGCTATGTGTGTGTTATAATTGAGCTTTATATCCAGGTATATTCCCAGGTATTTAATTTCTCTACTCCATGGTGTAGTGTTGTTGTTGATGGTTATTTCGTTGTCTGATGTTTTCCGATTCCTTTTGAAAGATTATTACTTGGGATTTGTCTTCGTTTATTGTTGTCCTGTATTGTTTGAACCATTTTATCTTGTTGTCTAGGTGCGTTTGGAGTTCCTGTACCGCGTTCGTCGGACATCTTGATGTTGAGAGCAGTGCCGAAATAAATTTCTATGACGTTCGTTCAAAATAGACAATAGACTATATAAGAATCGGTGTTATTGGGTTTGTCAATTTTGAAGTTTTCCGGCAAGTGTAATTGTGATTTAAAATTGAATGGCCACTTTAAGGATTAACTTTAAACTTTTTCGAAAACCGTCACTGCGTCAGAGGTTAATTGATGTTTATATAAGTTCCTCCTATAAACTTCAAATCTGCGAGACCTAATTGTCAAATTGAATATCATTGTTGAAATATGTAAATGTGGCAATTGGATTTAATATTTTCTGCATTAAAGATCAATTTTATTGTGATTAACATTTTAATTTTATTGACAATTTATAGTAATATAGCGGAAAGGATGGAGATATTTTATTATGTGTTGGTAATAATAATAATACATATCTAATAGGTTTCACATTTCATCAATCAAAAACCACTCTTGAACTTTGCATTTTTTCATTTCCTTAACATTACATATTCACATCGTGTGTGCTCATAGCGCCCATGTAAATGTCTGATAGAAGATATTGAACTTGTAAATTTAGAGTCTCTAGTCGTCAAAAAGAAAAAAGAAAGAAAATATTGTTCCCTTCTTTTCGCTTCGCGTATGTTCTCAGGTGATTAGCCAAATAAATTCACTTTTCATTACCAAACTGTCCAACATTTGCCGACTTTATGGCTTTAAAGTTTCACAACACGTCGATGATAGTGACTGTTCTTCCTCGATATTTTTTCGATAGCACATCTCTTTATCGTCACATCTTTGGTGTTTTCAGTATTTAGTCCGGTCAGGTCACAGTATTTTTGAGATGACATACCAAGTCGATTGCACCACCGAGACTATTATTGCAGTGAATTCTGACGTTTCCCAGTAAGTGTTATCGCCTATTGATCGTCTTGATGGTTCATAACTCGAATTGAAGTTTCATCGCAAGTCAAACGTTAGATGGATTTTTTGTATATAAGTGTTAAAGTTTCCTGTTACTTTAAAGGATATTCTTACACTTAAACTTAATTACATATCAACATGTCAAATTATAGGATTGCGTACTGAAAAATTAAAAATACGGATCACTTCTGTTTCAGTTCCTGCTTTTAAGTATACACTTTTCTTAGAAAAGATGCTAAATCAGTGATCGATGAATTTAATGTAATTTAGTATATATACTCTTCAAATTCTTTAATTCTATTTGGATATTTCCAGTATTTAATGAATGAAACCTGCAAACTTTTAAGACTGTCATTTCTAAGTGTATAAACATATTCATATGTAGTTACTGACCTTGTGGGCTTGAATTCTTTCAACTTTAATTTACAGCCATACCAAAAAATCGAGAAACTACTTCTGTATCATTTCCTTCGGATCAGTTCCCGTATATATTCTCAAATAAAAGGTAAATTCATGTTTGATTAAATTAATGCCGTTTAGTATATTCTTTAGTGCTTACGTATTTGATTCCCTCGATCTAGATATTTACTTGCCTTAGATTTTTCCAGTACTTAATGACAAAACTTGCAAACGTTTAAAACTGTAATTTGTAAATGTTATACGGTATATATTCATATGTAGTTAGTGACCCTGTATTCATAAGGCAGATTTCATTAAAAAACAACTAAAAACATACGGTATAACTATTTTCGGTACGCTATTTCTGAAAATAAGGGAGCTAATTAGAATTTAGATCCGTATAATATTTGTCCCTGTGAACAGTTGATTTCACTGCTACAGCTCACTGGTTTGACGTAATGTCAGATTATGTGTATGTGTTAAAAAATCGTATGGCATATCGGCAACAACTCTAACCATAATACATAAAATTGTCGGAGTACCTATGTCATTCATAATGTTAATTTAATTTTTATGATACCGCATACGCTTCTTCTTTTTAGTTGGTTAGGTTGTATTCACTATTACCTATACTATTTACGGTATTTTAATTTCTATATGAATGAATGACAGTGGAGGATAATTATGTAGTTAACTTTGCTATTGTAATGAATGAAGATTAAATTTAAAGAAATATCTCTGGAAATGGATTATACATTATGGTGGCAAATGAATTTATTTATTAAGACTTTGCCCACAAAGCGAACAATATTCCTATAAAATTTGATGAACGCTGATATTTAAATTTTTTTTATTGACATTCAGGTTTTGTATCAGTTGTGTACATCTAGTCCAAGGTGAACGTCGACAGATCAAAAAAAAAAAAATTAATTGAATGTTGTTTCACGTTATTAGTTCTATAAAATTGGTACTACGCTTTGTGTCAAGTTTACGATTGAAAAAGTGTATAATTCAAATTTTCTGACAGACTGTCATCGTAACGATATTTCGATGACAGATACCTATGACAATGAAAAGTCAGACAGCTGACATCAAGATGTTTAACCACAATTGTCGTTCCACCTGTCATCGTGACAATAGTTCGTTGAACTGTATTTGTTCACACATAAACTTGCGAGAACGAAATGTCAGACTAACTTAATAAAACATGTTTTAAACTTACAGGTCATTGAGAAAATTAATTAATTTTCATATTACGCTTTAATAATATACTTTCTACAACGCAATCGAAAATCTTGCTAGCTCCTATACGGTTGATGCTAGACACTGTCGTACCATTTAACCAAAAATGTACTTCTGATTAGTTGGTGCCAACCAGCAGTCGCACACTTTAAATACTTGCTTTTATAACTGAATTGGTAAACGAAATGACATACATGCTTATGGGAATCTTATTTGATGTATTTATTTTATTTCGAAGTGCTTCGGACACATCTGACAAATAAAGAAAAGTCGCCCTATTATTTGTACGTAGAGAGATCGATGAGAAATGTTATTAAATGATCCCATTCGTAAAATGGCTTAAATTTATATAATTATAACTTGAACACTGATACATTTCCAACATTCTGTTGACATTTAGGTTTTGTATAATTCGTGTGCATCTAACGTAATTTGACAGGCCCAAATGGCAAAACTCAGACGGTTTTTCTTTATTTAAGCTTGCTTCAAGTTCTTCGTTGTATGAAATTTACATTTCGATGACATATATAATGAATAGAGTGTCATTGTATTTATTAATATATCTTCATAAAAGATAGCAAAATCGTTATATTTATTACTGTACTTACGTGCGACAATACACTTTAAGTTTATTTTATCATATCCGTCGGAATTTTGTTCGTATATTCATATAGAAAGGAAATAGTAACGATTGATAATAATAACACTAATACGTATCTGAAAGGTACCACGTGTCAATTAAAAATGCACTTCTACGTAATGTCCTTATTTGTCGGCCTTCTGACATTTAAACTTGACAATCGATAGATGAACGTGAATATATAGTCATTAATGACACGCAAACTCGTCATCGCGAGATTTTTTTACCCTGCAGGAAAGCCTTAAATGAGTCGCAGCTTCGACAGCGACAGATTTGGCACGTGGACAGTGCACTCAATCGTCGCGGAAAAGTCCACTCTTTTGGTTTCCGACCCTCTTTCCGCACTCAAAACCTCGACGGCCTGAAATTTCTTCGTCAATGTGAAACTTTTACAATTCTTTCGCGCGTGCCTGTCATACCTGACATTTTTACGATTTTGATCGGTTGTCACGTGAATCGTCATGACGTAAGCCATTTTTCTGTTAAAACACCGTATGCACGCTCCTCTTTAAAAGCCCATATCTCTGCGCACGCTCCACTTAGAAGGAAAAACTCTCCGTCGAGGAACAATTCAAGGTCGTCGGTAAATTCACGCCAAAGGGCAGCTTTCAATTTCGCGTATCCAGAGACGAGTTCTTCCCCCCGCGTACCCAATTTTCGTCGATTTTGACCGGGTTTGGTTGCCATTGACTACTCGGCTTTTAGTATATATAACTAGCTAATACGGCAGGCCTTGAAGGCCCGCTATCGCCTCTTACTCCGCTTACAGTTGAGGTACCGCTTCCCCCTATTCTTCTAAATTTATTGCGGATTTTGTCTTTATTGCGTTTCAGTTTTTGAAACACCATAAAATTCCGATATATAGCGAATAACTAAATATAATTGTGTTTTAGATGTTCAATATTGCTTAGTTGTTTTTATACACCCCTGTATATAGTTTACAACTATGCAATATTTTATTCAGAATGCTTATCGGATGAAATGATTAATAATAGATTTAGTGATAATAGCAGTTTTTAAATTGAAAATGTTTAACGGTTGTCTATGAAATAAGATGTATTTTATCGTTTAAAGTTATATTGACATTTTCACATACTTTTCCTGTGCCTCACAGACGGTAGCTTTCACTCTATTTGTAATTTTTCTGCTATGTTTTTTGTGAATTGACTTGCCGATGATTTATTTCACGTTTGCCTAATTTATCTATAGTTTGAATTTTGTTTGTGTTTATAAAATTAGAATAATCTCGAAATCTGTGTTTTTGCATCAGTTGGAAAATGTGGTTTGATAGTTTTTGTTAATAGTGTTTCAGTCTATATACATAATATGTCGATTCCATTGGTCTTTTTGGTTTAAATGAAAATTCATTAGAATTTAAAAAAAAACATTTTATTTTATACAAACTTGTAGATAGCTTTATTAGAATTATGTTTTGTTGACGTGAATGTATACTTTTAAATCATTTATTTAATCATTGTTCTATAACAAATAATATTTATTTCATTGGCATTTTTTATAATGATTTCCATTCCTATACTTTTATAATTTGCAGTGTTTCTTTGTGGTAAATTGTATTACAACTGTCAGTTATGTATGATGTTTAATAATGTTGGTAAAGCCTTGTTCACACTGTACATAATTATTTTCTTTTGCATTGTACACCTACAATTTAAGGAATATATATATATAATATATGTATTATGGTAATATTGATTACTTATTGTTATATTCGAAAATACTGTAAAACATCCTTATAGAATTTCTATTTTGAATTATTGTAATTGACGATGTCGCGGGAAGTTCATTTTCATCAATTGTAATTAAACAATCTTTTTTGAATACGTATGATATTACTTCTCAATTTGCCTGGCACAGTAACAACATGATTAAGTGCTTGTTTAATCTGGTAGGAATATATTTTAGTTTCTTTTTTCTATTTACAATATCTTATAATATTTTCAAGTATTTTTACAACTTAATTCATGGACGAAAAAAATGAGTAGAAAGTATTTATAAACAAATAAGGAATCGAATTTATAAATTTCTTACCTATACACTATTATCATTGGGCCAATTATTATATATTGCAATATTTATTGTGTTGAATGTTTGTGAGCTAATGCTTCAATCTTTTCGAGCTTGAATTCGCCTTTTTCGCGTCCGCTTACAGCTTTTTACAGTTTCCTGTAAAACGCGATCACTCTCGTGGTGGTTTATAGAATGTAAGATTTTACAGACTTGTGGCACACTCTGTATATACATATATTTTGTAAAGCCAATTGTATATTTCATTCAGAATTCTTCTAGAATTTTTTTTTATACATAATGTTACATAATGAAGAGCGAGAAAGATAATTTAATGTTAAACATAAGAATGATGTTAAAGTATCCGATGAAACAATATGCTCAATAAGTGCATCATTTTTATTGAGATAATCGGGATAATACGCTATTGAAATAACAGTGGAAAAATTTAGTATATTAACAAAAAGTATGTCAATTGCTCAGAAAAAGAACCTAATAATCAGTTTGACACTGAGATATTTTCACCCAAATTATTTGAAGTGGAACAGCGCTTTCATTATGAAATTTTGGTCAGCATAATTGAAATATTCATCTATCGCATACTCAAAATTAGTTCGCACGTCAATTAAAAATGAAGGACTTGTATTGAAGAACATTTTAAATTTTCAATGAGTTACATATATACTACTCGCCCGCTATCGCGGGCTCGTCATTTTAATTGACATACTCAAATATACGTAGTATCTCCATAGTGTTTAATATGTTTACAACAAATTTTGTTTGGTAAATGGGCGTCGCTTTCAAACATTCTTATAGAATGCTAATGAATGCTGATGAACTTCGAACATATAGCTCGCAAACATATGTATGCGAATGGGTAAAGTAAATTTAATTTATAAAGTATATTACTTTCTTACTACCTTTTCGAAGTCCACTATCGTTAATAAAAAAGCAGAGTATATTTTATCTAAAATTATTCTCCTTCTGTTTTTGACACAAATCGGTACACACTCAAGAGCGAGAAAGGTAATTTAATGTTAAATATAAGTCGTGTTAAAGTATGCAAAGACACAATGAGATCAAAAAGCGCAACACTTTTATTAAGACAGTGTACAATACTATTTTCATGTAAAGTGTGACCTTTTTGAAATCCACTATCGTTAATAAAGGAGCACAAAATAAAAGTAAAAGTAAAAAGCCCAAGTTTTAAATTGAAGCACCTTTCCTGTAAAAAGCGATCACTGGCATGACGCGTTTTAGAATGTCCGGTTTTATAAACTTTTAAAGCATCCCGGTATATACATATATTTTGTGAAGCCAATTGTATATTTTATTTAAAATATTTCTGGAATTTCAAGAGCGAAAAAGGTAATTTAATGTTAAACATAAGTCGTGTTAAAGTATGCAAAGACACAATGCGATCAAGAAGCGCTACATTTTTAGTAATACAATGTACAATACTATTTTGATGCGAAAGTGTGAAAGCCTGTCAACCTTATTGAAATCCACTATCGTTAATAAAGGAGCACATAATAATAATAAAAATAAAAAGCCCAAGTTTTAAATTGAAGCCCTTTTCCTGTAAAAAGCGATCACTGGCATGACGCTTTTTAGAATGTCCACTTTTATACACCTTTGAAGCACTCCTGTATATACATATATTTTGTTAACCCAATAGGATGTTTTATTTAAAATTCTTCTCGAACTGTTTTTAAAACAAACCGATACACACTCAAGAGCGAGAAAGGTAATCTAATGTTAAACATAAGTCGTGATAAAGTATGCAAAGACACAATGAGATTAAAAAGCGCAACATTTTTATTAAGACAATGTGCAATACTATTTTGATGTGAAAGTGTAAAAGCCTGTCAACCTTTTTGAAATCCACTATAGTTAATAAAAGGCGATCACTGGCATGACGCTTTTTAGAATATCCACTTTTATAAACTTTTGAAACACCCCTGCATATACATATATTTTGTTAAGCCAATAGGATATTTTATTTAAAAATCTTCTCGAGCTGTTTTTGACACAACCGGTACACACTCAAGAGCGAGAAAGCTAATTTAATGTTAAACATAAGTCGTGTTAAGGTATCCAAAGACACAATGAGATCAAAAAACCCAACATGTTCATTAAGACAGTTTACAATACTATTTTGATGTGAAAGTGTAAAAGCCCGTCAACCTTTTCAAAATCCACTATCGTTAATAAAGGAGCACGAAATAATAATAAAAGTAAAAAGCCCGAGTTTTAAATTGAAGCCCTATTGAAACGCCCTTCCTGTAAAAAGCGATCACTGGCATGACGCTTTTTAGAATGTCCACTTTTTAAGCACACCTTCATATATTTTGTTGAGCCAATGGTATATTTTATTTAAAATTCTTCTCTGTTTTTTTACACAAACTGGTACACACTCAAGAGCGGGGAAGGTAACTTAATGTTAAACATAAGTCATGTTAAAGTATCGAAAGAAACAATGAGCTCAATGAACGCAACATTTTCATTGAGACAGTGTACAATACGATTCTGATGTTTGCGAATCTACTATCATTAAGAAAAAATTAAGTGTTAAATTTAAGCCCTGTTCAATCACGTTTCGAAGAATCGCCAAATTGAAGACGTAATAAGCGACCACAAACACCCCCGTATCCAAAAATCCACAAACATTCATCAATTTTCAAAAAATCTTCCGCCATTTGGTTTTTTTTGACATTTTGAGTTTGGAATCGTGATCGGCGACCCCCAAAACCCCCGTATTTAAAATTTCACGTTGACACGTCAATTTTCAAAAAAGTCTTCCGCCATTTTGCTATTTTTGACATTTTGACTTTGGAATCGTGATCGGCGACCCCCAAAACCCCCGTATCTAAAATTTTACATTCATACGTCAATTTTCAAAAAATCTTCCGCCATTTTGTTTTTTTCGACATTTTGGCTTTGAAATCGTGATCGGCGACCCCCAAAACCCCCGTATCTAAAATTTCACATTCATACGTCAATTGTCAAAAAAATCTTCCGGCCTTTTGTTTTTTTTGACATTTTGACTTTGGAATCGTGATCGGCGACCCCCAAAACCCCCGTATCTAAAATTTTACATTCATACGTCAATTTTCAACAAAAATTTTCGCCGTTTTCCTTTTTTTGACATTTTGACTTTGGAATCGTGATCAGCGACCCCCAAACCCCCCGTATCTAAAATTTTACAATCATACGTCGATTTTCAAAAAATCTTCCGCCATTTTTTTTTTGACATTTTGACTATGGAATCGTGATCGGCCACCCCCAAAACCCCCGTATCTAAAATCTTACATTCATACGTCAATTTCCAAAAAATCTTCCGCCATTTTGTTTTTTTTGACATTTTGACTTTGGAATCGTGATCGGCGACCCCAAAACTCCCGTATCTAAAATTTTACATTCATACGTCAATTTTCAAAAAATCTTCCGCCATTTTGTTTTCTTTTGACATTTCGACTTTGGAATCGTGATCGGCGACCCCCATAACCCTCGTATCTAAAATTTCACATTCATACGTCAATTTTCAAAAAATCTTCCGCCATTTTTTTTTTGACATTTCGACTTTGGAATCGTGATCGGCGACCCCCAAAACCCTCGTATCTAAAATTTCACATTCATACGTCAATTTTCAAAAAATCTTCCGCCATTTTTTTTTTTTGACATTTTGACTTTGGAATCGTGATCGGCGACCCCCAAAACTCACGTATCTAAAATTTTACATTCATACGTTCATTTTCAAAAAATTCACCCGCCATTGTGTTTTTTATGACATTTTGATTTTGGATTTGTGATCGGCGACTTAAGGCACCCTCGTCTCTAAAATTTCACATTTATATGTCAATTTTCAAAAAATCCTTCGGCCATTTTGTTTTTTTGACATTTTGATTTTGGAATCGTGATCGGCCACCCCAAAACCCCCGTATCTAAAATTTTACATTCATACGTTAGTTTTCAAAAAATTCACCTGCCATTGTGTTTTTTATGACATTTTGATTTTGGAATCGTGATCGGCGACCCCCAAAACTCCCGTATCTAAAACTTTACATTCATACGTCAATTTTCAAAAAATCTTTCGCCATTTTGTTTTCTTTTGACATTTTGACTTTGGAATCGTGATCGGCGACCCCCAAAACCCCCGTATCTAAAACTTCACATTCATACGTCAATTTTCAAAAAAATCTTCAGTCATTTTGTTTTTTTTTGACATTTTGACTTTGGAATCGTGATCGGCCACCCCCAAAACCCCCGTATCTAAAATTTTACGTTCATACGTCAATTTTCAAAAAATTCTTGCGCCATTTTGTTTTTTATGACATTTTGATTTTGGAATCGTGATCGGCGACCCCCAAAACCCCCGTATCTAAAATTTCACATTCATACGTCAATTTTCAAAAAATCTTCCGCCATTTTGTTTTTTTTTGACATTTTGACTTTGGAATCGTGATCGGCGACCCTCAAAACCCCCGTATCTAAAATTTTACATTCATATGTCAATTTTCAAAAAATCTTCCGCCATTTTGTTTTTTTTTGACATTTTGACTTTGGAATCGTGATCGGCGACCCCCAAAACCCCCGTATCTAAAATTTTACATTTATACGTCAATTTTCAAAAAATCTTCCGGCATTTTGTTTTTTTTTTGACATTTTGACTTTGGATTCGTGATCGGCGACCCCCAAAACTCCCGTATCTAAAATTTTATATTCATACGTCAATTTTCAAAAAATTCTTCCGCTATTTTGTTTTTTTATGACATTTTGATTTTGGATTTGTGATCGGCGACCTAAGACACCCTCGTATCTAAAATTTCACATTTATACGTCAATTTTCAAAAAATCCTTCGGGCATTTTGTTTTTTTTTTGACATTTCGACTTTGGATACGCGATCAATGATACCACAAAAACTCCCAAGTGCCGAATTTTACTTTAATCAAAAGAGAGAAATTAATTTCAGGTAGCTCCGCCCACTCAGCATGTATGCGTAATCGTTGTCATAAGGGCACATAAATGTTAAAAGCAATCCTTTTCCCCATTAAGGCGTACGCGTTCTGGAATTAACGTATTTTAATAATTCAAATATATAGTCATTAAAAGAACAATCAACCTGTATATCTATAAAAATGTCAAGTCAAGCGAGTGTATTATGTCGAGATTGAGATGCCGAACTTGTCGGACCGGATAGATTAATCTGATATTTTTCGCCCGACCGTAGTACATTGAATCAAATGCACATTGAATCTGTGACGTATTTCGGCCATTTTTCTTACGAAATCTGTCTGCAAACGAATTTGAAAGTGCTCGTGCCCTACATTGCGTGCGTTTGTCGACTCGAAATAAGCATGTAAGAGACCCCGAGAAGGCCGTTCTTTAAAACCTCGGGTCTTGTTGGGCGCTCGCAACCTTCAAAATTTCGTATTTCAGTCTTAAAAGTGAATCTGTAGCTACAACTTGCTAGTTTGACGTTTCCCGAGATTTATTTTGATTGTCACGTGAATCGTCATGATGACGTTAGCCATTTTTCTGTTAAAACACCGTATGCACGCTCCTCTTTAAAAGCCCATATCTCTGCACACGCTCCACTTCTTGGATAATCTCAGTGACTCTTGAAAGTTGTGTTATCGTTGAATGTTCTTCTCTAAACCCATGTTGATCTTCTGGTATTATGTCTTGATTGTCAGAGTGGTACTTTATCTTCTGTAGGATTATTTTTTCTATCACTTTGCTAATGGATGGTAACAGGCGTATGGGCCTGTGGCTGCTTGGTATTGTTTTATGGTTTTCCTGGTTTAGGTATAACTATTACTTTGTCATGTTTCCATATCTTTGGGAATGTTTGGAGTCTGATAACGGAGTTTGCTATTGCTAGAATTGACATTATTGCTTTTCGGGGGAGGTTTTGTAGTGATCTGTTGGTGATGTTGTCTATACCAGGAGCTTTTTTGGGATTTAATGCTTTAAGAATTGCTTTTAGGTTCTCGGCTGTGACTGGGTCGTTGCTAGGGGAGTGGGGTTCACGTATTTCTCTGCTTACTACTTTGTGAATCTGCACTACGTGTTGCATGTCTAGTTCATCCAAGTTCGGAGTGAATTGCTCTTCTAGTGATTCCGCTAGAGCTTCTGCTTTTTCTTCTGCTGTGACTTGTGTGAAGTTATTGAATGAAGTGGTGGGATTTGTATTTGTTCTCTTTTGATTGCCTTGATTATTTTCCATGTCTTAGAGGGGTCTGCACCTATTTCTTCGAGTGTTCTTTGCCATTCTACATTTTTCAGTTCCAGTAATTCCTTATGTACTTGATGTTGAAGGTTGTTTAGTATAGTTTTGTCTTCTCCTAGCTCTGTTCTTTTCCTTTATTAGTTCTTTAATATGATGTGGTAGACTACCTGATTTATATATCCTTTCTATTTTGATGGTATTATTTTTAACAGCGTTTGTTATTTTATCTTGTAGTGATTTTATGTTCTGTTCTAATTCTGCAGTGTTTTGTATTTTAGGAACTGCAGTGATGGTTTGTTCTAGTTCTGTTTTGTAGCCGGCCCAGTCTGTCTTGAAGGTGTGATATGTTCTTTCGGTTATGTCTTCGTGCCAAGTTATTGTAATTGGATTGTGATCAGAGCTCATGACACTTTCAGTTTCTATCTTTATGGTTTTGTTAATGTTTTTACTGATTGCTAAGTCTAATTGTCTAACTGTGTGCTTCTAGGCCAAGGTGAACGTCGACAGACAAAAAAAAACCAAGACGGTTCGGCATTTAAATGTTGTTTCATGTTATTCGTTCTATAAAATTGGTAGTACCATGCCTTGTGTCAAGTTTACGATAAAAATAGTGTATACTATCCCCAAAACCCACGTATCTAAAATTTTACATTCATACGTCAATTTTCAAAAAATCTTCCGCCATTTTGTTTTTTTTTGACATTTCGACTTTGGAATCGTGATCGGCGACCCCCAAAACCCCTGTATCTAAAATTTTACATTCATACGTCAATTTTCAAAAAATCTTCCGCCGTTTTTTTTTTTTTGACATTTTGACTTTGGAATCGTGATCGGCGACCCTCAAAACCCCCGTATCTAAAATTTTACATTCATACGTCAATTTTCAAAAAATCTTCCGCCATTTTGTTTTTTTTTGACATTTTGACTTTGGAATCGTGATCGGCGACCCCCAAAACCCCCGTATCTAAAATTTTACATTTATACGTCAATTTTCAAAAAATCTTCCGGCATTTTGTTTTTTTTTTTGACATTTTGACTTTGGATTCGTGATCGGCGACCCCCAAAACTCCCGTATCTAAAATTTTATATTCATACGTCAATTTTCAAAAAATTCTTCCGCTATTTTGTTTTTTTATGACATTTTGATTTTGGATTTGTGATCGGCGACCTACGACACCCTCGTATCTAAAATTTCACATTTATACGTCAATTTTCAAAAAATCCTTCGGGCATTTTGTTTTTTTTTTTGACATTTCGACTTTGGATACGCGATCAATGGTACCACAAAAACTCCCAAGTGCCGAATTTTACTTTAATCAAAAGAGAGAAATTAATTTCAGGTAGCTCCGCCCACTCAGCATGTATGCGTAATCGTTGTCATAAGGGCACATAAATGTTAAAAGCAATCCTTTTCCCCATTAAGGCGTACGCGTTCTGGAATTAACGTATTTTAATAATTCAAATATATAGTCATTAAAAGAACAATCAACCTGTATATCTATAAAAATGTCAAGTCAAGCGAGTGTATTATGTCGAGATTGAGATGCCGAACTTATCGGACCGGATAGATTAATATGATATTTTTCGCCCGACCGTAGTATATTGAATCAAATGCACATTGAATCTGTGACGTATTTCGGCCATTTTTCTTACGAAATCTGTCTGCAAACGAATTTGAAAGTGCTCGTGCCCTACATTGCGTGCGTTTGTCGACTCGAAAGAAGCATGTAAGAGACCCCGAGAAGGCCGTTCTTTAAAACCTCGGGTCTTGTTGGGCGCTCGCAACCTTCAAAATTTCGTATTTCAGTCTTAAAAGTGAATCTGTAGCTACAACTTGCTAGTTTGACGTTTCCCGAGATTTATTTTGATTGTCACGTGAATCGTCATGATGACGTAAGCCATTTTTCTGTTAAAACACCGTATGCACGCTCCTCTTTAAAAGCCCATATCTCTGCACACGCTCCACTTCTTGGATAATCTCAGTGACTCTTGAAATTTGTGTTATCGTTGAATGTTCTTCTCTAAACCCATGTTGATCTTCTGGTATTATGTCTTGATTGTCAGAGTGGTACTTTATCTTCTGTAGGATTATTTTTTCTATCACTTTGCTAATGGATGGTAACAGGCTTATGGGCCTGTGGCTGCTTGGTATTGTTTTATGGTTTTCCTGGTTTAGGTATAACTATTACTTTGTCATGTTTCCATATCTTTGGGAATGTTTGGAGTCTGATAACGGAGTTTGCTATTGCTGGAATTGACATTATTGCTTTTCGGGGGAGGTTTTGTAGTGATCTGTTGGTGATGTTGTCTATACCAGGAGCTTTTTTGGGATTTAATGCTTTAAGGATTGCTTTTAGGTTCTCGGCTGTGACTCGGTCGTTGCTAGGGGAGTGGGGTTCACGTATTTCTCTGCTTACTACTTTGTGAATCTGCACTACGTGTTGCATGTCTAGTTCATCCAAGTTCGGAGTGAATTGCTCTTCTAGTGATTCCGCTAGAGCTTCTGCTTTTTCTTCTGCTGTGACTTGTGTGAAGTTATTGAATTGAAGTGGTGGGATTTGTATTTGTTCTCTTTTGATTGCCTTGATTATTTTCCATGTCTTAGAGGGGTCTGCACCTATTTCTTCGAGTGTTCTTTGCCATTCTACATTTTTCAGTTCCAGTAATTCCTTATGTACTTGATGTTGAAGGTTGTTTAGTATAGTTTTGTCTTGTGGTGCGAGTGTACGATTATGTCTAGCTCTGTTCTTTTCCTTTATTAGTTCTTTAATATGATGTGGTAGACTACCTGATTTATATATCCTTTCTATTTTGATGGTGTTATTTTTAACAGCGTTTGTTATTTTATCTTGTAGTGATTTTATGTTCTGTTCTAATTCTGCAGTGTTTTGTACTTTAGGAACTGCAGTGATGGTTTGTTCTAGTTCTGTTTTGTAGCCGGCCCAGTCTGTCTTGAAGGAGTGATATGTTCTTTCGGTTATGTCTTCGTTGCAAGTTATTATAATTGGATTGTGATCAGAGCTCATGACACTTTCAGTTTCTATCTTTATGGTTTTGTTAATGTTTTTACTGATTGCTAAGTCTAATTGTCTAATTGTGTGCATCTAGCCCAAGGTGAACGTCGACAGACCAAAAAAAAAAAAAAACCAAGACGGTTCGGCAATTAAATGTTGTTTCATGTTATTCGTTCTATAAAATTGGCAGTACCATGCCTTGTGTCAAGTTTACGATAAAATTAGTGTATACTTCAAACTTTTTGACAGACTGTCATCGTGACACTTATACAACAATGAAAAGTTGATGTTTAACCAAATTGTCGTTCCACCTGTCATCGTGACAATACTTCGTTGTAGTGTATTCGTTCACACATAAACTTGTGACAACGAAATGTCAGACTGAGAGTGCTTAACCAAATTGTCTTTCCAATTGTCAAATGAAATTAACAACATAACATGATGAACTTTAACAAAACATATTTTAAACTTACAGGTCATTGAGAGAATTAATTTATTTTCATATTACGCTTTAATAGTATATGTACTTTGTAAAACCCAATCAAAAATCTTGTTGGCTCCTAATACCATTTAACCGAAAATGTATGATTAGTTTGTGCCAACCCTCATAGTCGCATACTTTAAATGCTTGCTTTTATAACTGAATTGATAAACGAAATTACATAAATGCTTATGGGAATTTTACATATTTGATGTATTTATGTTATTTCGAAGTGTTTCGGACACATCTGACAAATAAAGAAAACTCAGATGATTCTTTATTTAGGCTTGCTTCGGTACTTCTTTCGCGAGAAGTGACGACATTTCGATGACATATATAATTTGTATTTAATATATCTTAATAAAATATAGAAAGATCGTTATATTTGTCACTGTACTTACGTGCGATAATACACTTTAAGTTTATTTTATCATATCCGTCGGCATTGTTCATATATTCATAAATAAAAAAGAAATAGTAACAATTTGATAATAATAACACTAATACGTGTCTGAAAGGTACCACATTTCCTTCATAATCCCTTTATTTGTCGGCCTTCTGACATTTAAACTTGACAACCGATGGATGAACGTGAATATATATATAGTCATTAATGACACGCAAACTCGTCATCGCGAGATTTTTTTACCCTGCATAAAAGTCTTCAATGAGTCGCACCTTCGACAGCGACAGATTTGGCACGTGGACAGTGCACTCAATCGTCGCGGAAAAGTCCACTCTTTTGGTTTCCAACCCTCTTTCCGCACTCTAAACCTCGACGGCCTGAAATTTCTTCGTCAATGTGACACTTTTACAATTCTTTCGTGCGTGCCTGTCATACCTGACATTTTTACGATTTTGATCGGTTGTCCTGGGAATCGGTCATGACGTAAGCCATTTTTCTGTTAAAACATCGAGTGCAGGCTCCTCTTTAAAAGCCCGTATCTTTACAACCGCTCCACTTGGGAAGAAAAACTCTCCGTCGAGGAACAATTCAAGGTCGTCGGTAAATTCACGCCAAAGGGCAGCTTTCAATTTCGCGTATCCAGAGACGAGTTCTTCCCCCCGCGTGCCCAATTTTCGTCGATTTTGACCGGGTTTGGTTGCCCTTGACTACTCGGCTTTTATTATATATAACTAGCTCTAACGTCCGCTTACAGCGGGTCCTCCGCTTACAACGGGTCCTCCGCTTACAGCGGGTCCGTTAATCTCTTTTAGTTGGAATCGCTTTTTTCGCGTCCGCTTACAGCTTTTCCATAGTTTCCTGTAAAAAGCAATCGCTGTCATGACGCCTTTTAGAATGTCCGGTTTTATTAACTTTTGACGCACCCCTATATTTCGTGAAGCCAATAGTATATTTTCTTTAAAATCCTTCTCGAACGGTTTTTTACACAAACCGGTACACACTCAAGAGCGAGAAAAGTAAATTTATGTTAAACATAAGTCATGTTAATGTATCCAAAGAAACAAAGAGCTCAAAGAGCACAACATTTTCATCGAGGTAGTTTACAATACTATTTTGATGTGATAGTGGAAAAGTATGTCAACCTCGTCGAAGTCTACTGTCGTTAAGAAAAAAGCACAAAATGATAATAAAAGTAAGAATCCCAAGTTTTAAATTTAAGTCCTATTGAAGCGCCTTTCCTGTAAAAAACGCTTTTTAAAATGTTCACTTTTACAAACTTTTGAAGCACCCCTGTATATATATATATATTTTGTTAAGCCAATAGGATATTTTATTTAAAATTCTTCTCGATCTGTTTTTGGCATAAATCGGTACACACTCAAAAGCGAGAAAGGTAATTTAATGTTAAACATAAGTCATGTTAAAGTATCCAAAGACACAATGAGATCAAAAAGCGCAACATTTTTATTAAGACAGTGTACAATACTATTTTGATGTGAAAGTGTAAAAGCCTGTCAACCTTTTTGAAATCCACTATCGTTAATAAAGGAGCACAAAATAATAATAAAAGTAAAAAGCCCAAGTTTTAAATTGATGGGCCTTTCCAGTAAAAAGCGATCACTGGCATGACTCTTGTAGAATGTCCAGCTTTATACACCTTTGAAGCACCCCTTTATATACATATATTTTGTGAAGCCAATTGTGTATTTTATTTAAAATTCTTCTCGAACTGTTTTTAACACAAACCGGTACACACTCAAGAGCGAGAAAGGTAATTTAATTTTAAACAAGTCATGTTAAGGTATCCAAAGACACAATGAGATCAAAAAGCCCAACCTGTTCATTAAGACAGTTTACAATACTATTTTGATGTGAAAGTATAAAAGCCTGTCAATCTTTTCAAAATCCACTATCGTTAATAAAGGAGCACGAAATAATAATAAAGTAAAAAGCCCAAGTTTTAAATTTAAGCCCTATTGAAGCGCCTTTCCTGTAAAAAGAGGCTTTTTAGAATGTCTACTTTTATAAACTTTCGAAGCACCCCTGTATATACATATATTTTGTTAAGCCAATAGGATATTTTATTTAAAATTCTTCTCGTACTGTTTTTGACATAAACCGGTACACACTCAAGAGCGAGAAAGATAATTTAATGTTAAACATGAGTCAGGTTAAAGTATCCAAAGACACAATGAGATCAAAAAGCGTAACATTTTCATTAAGACGGTGTACAATACTATTTTGATGTGATAGTCTAGAAGCCTGTCAATCTGTTTGAAATCCACTATCGTTAATAAAGGAGCACAAGATAATAATAAAAGTAAAAAGCCCAAGTATTAAATTGAAGCGCCTGTCCTGTAAAAAGAGATCACTGACATGACGCTTGTTAGAATGTCCACTTTTATACACCTTTGAAGTACCCCTGTGTATTCATATATTTTGTTAGGCCAATAGGACGTTTTATTTAAAATTCTTATCGAACTGTTTTTAACACAAACCGGTACACACTCAAGAACGAGAAAAGTAATTTAATTTTAAACAAGTCATGTTAAGGTATCCAAAAACACAATGAGATCAAAAAGCCCAACCTGTTCATTAAGACAGTTTACAATACTATTTTGATGTCAAAGTATAAAAGCCTGTCAACCTTTTCAAAATCCACTAACGTTAATAAAGGAGCACAAAATAATAATAAAAATAAAAAGCCCAAGTTTTAAATGTAAGCCCTATTGAGACGCCTTTCCTGCAAAAGGCGATCACTGACATGACGCTTTTTAGAATGTCAACTTTAATAAACTTTTGAAGCACCCCTGAATATACATTAATTTTGTGAAGCCAATTCTATATTTTATTTAAAATTCTTTTTGAATTGCTTTTTACACAAACCGGTACACACTCAACAGCGAGAAAGGTAGTTCATGTTAAAATATCCAAAGACACAATAAGATCAAAAAGCGCAACATTTTTATTATAAGACAGTTTACAATACTATTGTGATGCGAAAGTGTAAAAGCTTTGCAACCTTTTCGAAATCCACTATCGTTAATAAAAGAGCACAAAACAATAATAAAAGTAGAAAGCCCAAGTTTTATTAAAGCGCCTCTCCTGTAAAAGGCGATCACTGGCATGACGCTTTTTAGAATGTCCACTTTTATAAACTTTTGAAACACCCCTGTACATACATAAATTTTGTGAAGCTAATTGTATATTTTATTTAATATTCTTCTCGAATTGTTTTTTACACAGACCGGTACACACTCAAGAGCGAGAAAGGAAATTTAATGTTAAACATAAGTCATTTTAAAGTATCCAAAGACACAATGACCTCAAAAAGCGCAACATTTTTATTAAGACAGTTTACAATACTATTTTGATGCGAAAGTGTAAAAGCCTTTCAACCTTTTCGAAATCCACTATCGTCAATAAAAGAGCACAAAATAATAATAAAAGTAGAAAGCCCAAGTTTTAAATGTAGGCCCTATTAAAGCGCCTCTCCTGTAAAAGGCGATCACTGGCATGACGCTTTTGAGAATGTCCACTTTTATAAAGATTTGAAACACCTTTGTACATACATAAATTTTGTGAAGACAATTGTATATTTTATTTAAATTATATTGTCGTAGATAAGTGATTGTGAAATACCAACAGTAGTTTGCTCTTTTAATTGCATTCATAAAAAGAAATACACATAATAATATCAGTGGTAGGTATTACAATATATAATTTATTGGAAATTGAATGAAATTTAACATGCAAACTAATCAGATATACTTTATGCTTGTCAGCGAAGTAAGAGTTTCAGTTGCTCTGCTTGCTACGGGTTGTGCATAGTGTTTGTTTGGATTCCTAAATGCAGTAATGATTAGCAAAATAAAATTGACGTAGTATATGCTAGTAGTAATTCTAGTTAGTAAAATATCTGTATGCAATGCCCGTTAAATTACCTAATGGATGAATACTTGCTAGGCCCTGTAGTATTTTTAGCAAACGATAGTTACTATTAGATATTTCGATGTGTACATAGCAGTCACCCTTTATTAAGATGTAAACAGATCAGTGTTAGTGTTGTCAATCGGAATGAATTTTTATTTCTATAGATGTTGTCCATATTTAGCCCAACATTTCTTTTTGTAATTTCGACTTGGGATTTGTGTACAGCGACCCCAAAACCTTCCTTATACCAACCATATTTTACCCAAATCTGAGGACGTTTTGAAGAACCTTGCCGCCATAAGAGATCCGTCATTTTGTTTTTTGAAATGTTGACTTTAAATTTGTGATCAGCCACCCCAACAACCCCCCATATGCCTATTTCAGCTATGGTTAAAATACAATAAACATATTAATTTATCGATAATAATTTTTGTAGTGCTTAGGGGTAGATTGCAGCCCCTTGAAAGGCGTGCAGACGATTATTTTGGTGGTTGTAATGTGAAATATAAATGTTTCTCTACTTCTGCTATGGTTAGTAGTAGATAAGCATTTTAATTAACCCCTAATATGAGTTTTAGTGTTTTAGTTTTTCATCCCTTTTTGGTAGTGTGTAGGCGATTATTTTGGTGACTGTGATGTGAAATATTAATATGTTATATGTTATACAGGGTGTCATTTTGAAAACGTACCACCTCTATATTTCGGCCCCTATAGAAATTCCAAAAATATGCAAAAACACGTCAAACTTATTTTTAAGGGGGACATTTTGTATGCTGGTTTTCAATTAAATTACATCAACCCTCTAGCGGGGGTGGACATAACCTCTAAAAATTTAAATGGAAATGGGGGTTGAGTGATACCTCATTTTAAAGTTCGTTTAACCCGCTTTTCAAAAATGCTAATTTCTTGTCCTTTATTTTTAATACTTTTGAAGAAATCAAGTCAAACCATGAACATACAAGTATCAAGTGTTTTGCAATAAAACATTAAAAAACTAATAAAAAGTAACTTATTTTATAAAATTTTAAATGCTAAATTCTTGCCTTTTCTGTTTAGAAAATAATGGACAACATTTCGAAAATTTTATAAAATAAGTTACTTTTTATTAGTTTTTTAATGTTTTATTGCAAAACACTTGATACTTGTATGTTCATGGTTTGACTTGATTTCTTCAAAAGTATTAAAAATAAAGGACAAGAAATTAGGATTTTTGAAAAGCGGGTTAAACGACCTTTAAAATGAGGTATCACTCAACCCCCATTTCCATTTAAATTTTTAGAGGTTATGTCCACCCCCGCTAGAGGGTTGATGTAATTTAATTGAAAACCAGCCTACAAAATGTCCCCCTTAAAAATAAGTTTGACGTGTTTTTGCATATTTTTGGAATTTCTATAGGGGCCGAAATATAGAGGGTGGTACGTTTTCAAGATGACAACCTGTATATAGTTAAAAATTGATAAACGTTTTTATTTAACACCAATAGAATTTTTAGTGCTTACGGGTAGATTGCACCCTGTTGAACAGCGTGCAAGAGATTATTTTGGGTTTTTGATGTGAGATATAAATGTTTCTCAACTAAGCTGTGGCTATAATTCGATAAATAAAGCGGTTTGCCAGTAATCATTTTTTTAGTGCCTTAGGGGTAGATTGAACCCGCTTGAATGGCATTTAAAGAGTTTATATTGGTGGTCGTACTATGACATATGAATGTTTTTTTAATTTAGCACCAAATAAATTTTTAGTGATTTTGGGCAGAGAGCTGCTGTGATTAGAAATCAAGTGACTGACTGACACATTAAAATTAAGACATATTGTACGTGAGTATGTAGCATTAGTGATCAAGGGTGGCTGCGTGATACATAAGAAAATTGTGCGTTTTTAATGACCACGTGCCAATCATTCACCTCCTAATGAATTTTCTTTTTCACCATAAATTTAATGTACTTTTTACCTTTTTTTAAAATCAATTTTTAGTTATTTTATCTACAGTCTTTTATATACGTTACAATTAGGTTAATATTGATATATGCTCGTACACATGTTACTTTTATATTTTCTGAATTATTGGTATCTCCTAACTCCAAAGTTCGAAAATGCCAACCTAAAGAAATTCAAGCAAGGACGTGTAAACGGCAAAAGTTACTTTGAGTCTCATAACATTGCATTTATATACGTTCCTTATATTTTCTATTATTACATATGACCTGTAAAAAAAGTTATTTATTATACAAGGGAAAGAAGTATTAGATTTTAGCTCGAGATAATGACAAAATACCGAGAGCTAAAATCTAATGTTTTTTCCCGTGTATAATACACTATTTTTTTTCTGTGACAGGAGAAACGACGATTTAATAATGATAAAGAAGACTCAGAAAATAAATCGATGTGACATTTGAAGTTTTAAATTGGTAGGCTGTTGTACTTATAGCAGCATTACACCTGCGTTGCTAAGGAAACCTGTAAAGTATTCAAATATTTGTCAATTTAATTTTGTGTTTGGTTTTAAAAATTTGCGAACTTAAGTTGATTTTTAGTTATTTTAATTGGAAGGTGAAAAAGAAATGCAGTTCTTTCTCGGAGACGGTGCTATTGTCATACATAAGTAAATGCAACTTTTTGTATAATAAAATACCGCGCGATCATTTAAATTCTAAATTAGAGCAGTTTGTGAAATTTAAATTAAGTTGGTATATAAGTACTAATTTACAATTTGAATTGTCAAAGTGACGCTTCAAAATGTTTGATTTAGAACATAAGATTTTTCTTACTGAAAGTTATTTTAAAAACGCCAAACGACAAGAGAATGGTGAATGGACATATTCAGTACCGCACTGCATCAATGATTTGCCTTCCCTAATTTTCCTGCGGATTATCAAAAATTAGTCCAAGAAATTTACACATGTGTGGCGAAATTTCGTAAAGTTGGAACTGTAGGTAGGAAAGCTGGTAGTGGCGCGCCCGAAAAAAGGACTCCTGAGATTGTGGCAGATGTTGCAGAAAGAATGGAACAGTCTCCCAAAAAATCTCTTCGCAGATTAGCCCAAGAAATAAACCTTTCATATGGAACTTGTCAAAAAATTTTAAAAGAAAATTTAAATCTTTATTCCTATAAGATTAACTTCGTTCAAGAGATTTTCCTGTACGAATAGAATACTGTGGTTTTTGAATAATTTAAATAACAGCAACACTTTGGATTTAACATTTTTTCTGACGAAGCGTGGTTTCACCTATCCGGCTATATAAACAAACAAAATATGCGTATTTGGTCTTCGGAGAATGTTCATGAGTTTATTCAATCGCCTCTCCATCCGCAGAAAATTGGTGTTTGGCTAGCGGTTTCTAGAAGACGTATATTTGGACCTGTGTTTTTTGAAGGAACGATAAATGCTGAGAGATATCAAAATAATTTACTTGAACCGTTTTTACAAAATCTTCATGATGACGAACTTTTACATGGGTATTTCTAACAGCTCACAAAACATGGGAAAGTATGGCTCGAATTCGCGAATTTTATGATAACCGAGTAATTGAATTTCCGCCTCACAGTCCGGACTTAAAGATTCTTGATTATTTCATTTATCCGTATCTGAAAAACACAGTTTACAAAAATAACCCACAAAATCTTGAAGAACTACAAGAGGCAATTTCTAATGCATGTAACGCTATAGGTAACCGTTCAGATGTTGGCAAATGCTTTTGAAAATATGAAACGGAGGGTTAACAGTTGCATTGCAACAGGGGGAGAACACTTTGAACACCTTTTGTAATTCACAATAAAACAAATTTATCTTGTAATGCTTTCATTTCCATTAAATTTAAATCGATTACACATAAGATTCACAAATGTCACAAAGTATAACATAACCGCAAATTTCAATTAATCAATAATAGACATTCTGGACAACCTAATAAAAAAAATCCCGCCTGCTATAATTTAGAATTTAAATGATCGCGTGGTATATTAAAATTAGATGTCCGTGTTCTTACATATCCGGAAAGAAGTACTAATTTTTTTCATGTGGAAAAAAATGAGTACTTTTTTCTCGGCTTATAAAGTGACATTTTGTTGCCTGTTAAGAAAGAAAAAAAGTCATAAAAATACATTCGAATCGTCTTGGCAACGGACTCGGCAAAAGTACGAACTAAAGACGACGATTCAATACCACTACAAATTTCGATTGGCCGGAACAATTTCAATACAATAAAATTACACTTTTTATTTAATATTTCTGGATGTATACCTTCCCATAGTAAAATACTATTACATGAAAGCCAGTTACAAATTAAATATTATAAATAAAGGTATTAAATATTACTTTCCTACACCTATATTTTACATAACATTTGGCTGTACTGTTTTAAAATGTTTAGATGACAATTATAACAAACGTCAACAAATAATTATAACAAATGTCAAAAGGTGTACAAATATTATTATTTATGACAGTCCTGAAATGTATTTTGTAGGTTATATTACATGACAGGTAAAATTTTGCAACATCTAAAATTTGACGTCATTTTAATTTAGTAGCGCATGTCGGTTGAGAGAGCGACTGAACTATAAGAACAGTTTGTTGAAAAAGAAAAGACTTGCATCTGCGGTCATAAACTGTATTATCAATTATATTCTAACAGTATAAGATATTGCAATTTCAACTGCCATATTTCAGACAATTTAACTTGCACCAAATTTCTGTAGGATGAATAAGGCCAGACACTTTGATTGACAAATCATATCCCAATTGTTTACTAAAAACTATACGTTTTAACAGGTTCTTTGTCTAAATTTCCTAAATCAAAGAGGGTTGATTGAGAAAACCGTGTTTCCATAATTTTGACTTACAAAATGTTATGTTCTGGAGGAATCGATGCGATCTTTGTAGTGCCAATTATAATTATTACTTTAAAATTTAACTACACGTTAACGAACACACTATTCATCCGAACCCAATTAAATCGAGAGTACTTTATACAGTGTCTGCATAAGCACCTGCCAGCTTCTGTACAATTTCTTCAATGTTTTCAATTTCACATGAAACTTTTAAATGTAGTTTTAATATGTTAATGACATATCAGAGTGAGTCTAAAATATATTCATCTAAAATTAAGTTTTAATAAGGTGCTGTTAAAAGCAATTACAAAGAAGAAAAGAACAAGCGCAATCATAAATTTTCACAAATACTACAACTGAGCAAATGTAACAGAATTAAAAAGCTTCCAAAACACAAATATTTCCGTAGTAAGCTAAAAGTTACACATATTCAATATTATGTTTTTATTTTCAAGTATACTGTTAATTTCATGTATAGAAGAAGCAATACAATTAGTAAATCACTAACAAAAATCATTATTAATTACAAATGCACAAGAAAACATAATCGCAGTCAATACTAATAAAAATCCAAATCTCCTAGGTTATGCGCACGTGTAAGTAATCCCAATTACTGTTTAATATTTTATCAGGTTTGGTAAAACACCGTTTAAAATATCTTCATGTAATAACGTTCTTAATCAATGATTAGCGCCAACCGGTTTTTGCAAAAACGTACTATCCCGTATTTTATTTAATGAGTACGCTAATCGGCATTTTAATCGGAATTGGAAAAACCGGCCCTTAATTGAACTTAATCAACTAATACAGTGCAATAATATAAATAATTAAAAATACGTCTAAATTTGCCGTTGTAGTTGTTAGGGCGTTTTAATGTGGAAGGTTACATTCAAATATTATGTCAACTTTAAAGAAACATGCGCCAATAATTTTGAGGACATTAAATTTGAGATATTGCAAAATTTTACCTGTCAAGTATCCTACCTACACATGCCATTTCGAGACTTATAAATACACCTTTTGACATTAATCATAATAACCTTTTGAAGTTTGTCATCCAAGCAACACAAATTTGTCTGCAATTACCGTTTCCCGTAGAACGCGATCACTGTCATGACGCTTTTCAGAAAATCCGATTTTATAAACTTTTGAACCACTCCTGTATACACATAAATTTAGTGATGCCAATCGTATATGTTATTTAGAACTTTTCTTTACTTCTTTACACAAACCGTTACACTGAACACCGAAGAGCGAGAAGGATAATTTAATGTTAAACATAAAACATGTTAAAGTTACCAAGGAAGAATGTGCTCAGATCCAAGCACTTTTCGACGAACCTTTCCGCCATATTAGATTTGCCATGTTGTTTTTTTAACATTTTGACTTTGGATTCGTGATCGGCGACCTAAAACACCCCCGCATCTAAAATTTCACATTCATACGTCAATTTTCAAAAAAACTTCCGCCATTTTGTTTTTTTTGACATTTTGACTTTGGATTCGTCATCGGCGACCTGAGACACCCCCGTATCTAAAATTTCACATTCATACGTCAATTTTCAAAAAAACTTCCGCCATTTTGTTTTTTTTTGACATTTTGACTTTGGATTCGTGATCGGCGACCTGAGACAACCCCGCATCTAAAATTTCACATTCATACGTCAATTTTCAAAAAAACTTCCGCCATTTTGTTTTTTTTGACATTTTGACTTTGGATTCGTCATCGGCGACCTGAGACACCCCCGTATCTAAAATTTCACATTCATACGTCAATTTTCAAAAAAATTTACGCCATTTTGTTTTTTTTTGACATTTTGACTTTGGATTCGTCATCAGCGACCTGAGACACCCCCGTATCTAAAATTTCACATTCATACGTCAATTTTCAAAAAATCTTCCTCCATTTTGTTTTTTTTTGACATTTTGACTATGGATTGGTGATCGGCGTCCGCGCACACCGCCGTATCTAAAATTTCGCATTCATACCTCAATTTTCAAAAACTCTTCGGCCATTTTGTTTGTTTTTTTGACATTTTGACTTTGGATTAGTGATCGGCGACATAAGGCACCCGCGTATATAAAATTTCACATTCGTAAGTCAACTTAGAATTAGTGACGGGCGACCGTAGAAACTCCCGAGTGCCTAGTTTTGCTTTTAATCGGAAGAGAGAGAAATTGATTTCAGCCAGCTCCGCCCACCGTGCACGTTTGCGTAATCGTTTAAGTAAAATTATTTCGTAGGGCACATAAATGTCGAAAGTAATCCTCCTCCTTTTGCCCTTTGAGGAAATACGCGTTCTGAAATTTACGTATTTTAATTCAAATCATTTTATTAAAATATTAATCGACCCCTGTATATAGATGAAAATATTAAATCAAGCGGGACCGCTATGTATTGTGTGAACATGCCGAACATTCACCGGACCGTAATACATTGATCGGCATTGCACATGAGAATCTGTTATTATTTTTCGCCCGTCCGGATTACATTGATATAAGTGCATGTTGAATCGGCCATTTTTCTGAAAAAATCCACCCGCAAACGAACTTCAAAGTGTTCATGCCCTTGGTTGCGTGCGACCGTCGATTCGAAATAAGTATGGGAAAGGTCCCCAGAAGTCGGTTCAATAAATCCCCGGGTCTTGTTGGACCCTCGCGACCTTCAAAATTTCGTATTTCACGCTTAAATGTGAATATGCGGATACCACTCAGTTTGCCTGTCAGTTTGACGTTTCTAACGATTTTCAACGTGTTTCACGTGAATTTTCCATCCGCCAGCGCCGTTTGTCAGATTTGTTCGCCACGCCTGAATGCCGACTTTTGCACGCTCCTCTCTTGGACGGCGGATATCTCTGCACGCGCACCGAAAAAAGGGAAAATCTCTCCGTCGAGGAACAATTTAATGTCACCCGCAAGTCCACCCGCCAAGACGGCCTTTAATTCCGCGTATCCAGGGACGAGTACTGCGCCCAAATCCACCAATTTCAAGTCGATTTTGAGCCCTCCGATCGGTAACCATGGTGATTCGGTTAAGCCGTCTTTTCTCAAGAAATTAACACGAAACGGCCGTGCGCTTTTATAGAGTATAATTAGTGACGTTGTGTTTAGGTTATCGCGAGTTTTACGTGACATTACGTGTGAAAATGACAACTAGGATACATGGGCGTTCTAGAAAAAAGGAGAACCCCAAGACTTGAACGAGAGAAAGTGAACAACGAGATTCATTTGAAAGGAAGTCGACGGAGGTCCTTCGATGAGATCGGTCAGCGATGTGGATACCTCGGTTTTACCGCAAAGTAATAAGGTTCACTAATTAAGAAGTAAGTCGACTCACACATAGCGGTCGATAAAGTATAAAATTATTGTTAGAACCTTAATAGTTCTTTTAAATTGCAGTTTTAGCTTAAAAACAGTATTTCCATGGTTTTGGGTCCGCTGATAAATGAAATATATCAATTTTAATAAATTTCCATGTAGTGTATCATTAATTTTATATTCTGTTCTAACGGAGTTGGATTATTTAACTGTTTAAAGATGTACGTAAAAATTATCGTTGTCACTACTATTAGTACAAGTCATGTTAAAAACGTCATTCTCGTCATCCGTGTCGCTCAGAGCAAGTGTTACCATTGTCCCCACACAAACAGAACGACGCAGCTGTTCGACTTTATGTTCCAATAAAACTTCATTAAAAATGTGTCAGTTGGCAAGTGACATTTGTCAAAAAGATCATCATGATTCTTTTTGAGAGATATAGATATATGTCAGTTGTCAAGTGACATTTCTCGAATTTGAATGTAACACAATTTTTTGATTATTATAAAAGTTTTAATAATAAACGATTATTGATAAGTACCTGTGTAATAGAAATTGTATATAATCTTCTCAAAATTGTTATCTCGAGAGACTAAGCCGTGGCCCACCTATAGTGGACAAATTGAGAGATAACATAGTGGCGCTCAACTTCGTGGCCTTTTGGAAACGGACGTACCAAGGATCCACCCCCACACAAAGATGCCATCAAAGGAAACCAAAAAGACCCGCCAGAGTATTGACTTCCTGGAAGATCAACCAACACCAACACCCGCATCACCAAGGCAGGTCACACCTGGAAGAGCGAACCCTGAGCTTCAGATGGCCGTCCTCTTGGAGGAACTCAAACTCGTCCGTAATAGACTCACCGCACTGGAAAGCAGAGAAACTACCAACACTATAATACAAGAAGCCCCCGTAGGCGTCATCACCCCCAGGATAGGTCCCGCCGTCGAACCAATTGGCAATCCTGGATTACCCGACAACTCCAGGGCAATCAACCCAGAGGTACCAATGAATGAACTACCACAAGGAACCACTATGGCATATTCCGCCAATTCCGAAGTCACCACCCACACCAAATCCAGCGCATGGATGCACACCCACGGTGGCTGCCAGCCCTGCCGATGTCTTCAACCAACCACTACACCACTTCGACCCTATAGTGGACGGCTAATAGAAGATCCGGAAGTCTTCCTGGGCCGACTGAAAACTCATCTGGACAAGAGTCTATTTGAAATCCCAGAAGACGTAGATGAGGCGGTCCAACCATTCCTAACGGGAGAAGCAGCTGTCTGGTTCCGCCGCAATCAGGGAGGCTTCGATACATTAGAGGATTTCTGCCATAGATTTCAACGAGAATTCCTGGGACCTCAGAGGAAACGAGCCCTCCAGGATGCATGTAACACAAGGCAGAAGGAAGATGAGGACCCGGCCACCTTTATGACAAGAATTAAGAGACTTTGCTTACGTCTCAATCCCTTGTGGCCAGAGCTAGAATTAGTAGAGCACCAAATGGTTCAACAATTGGAACTATCACTTCATCCCGATATCTTATGGCATTCATTGTTCCCTTACTTTTGACATAAATATTTGTACGGTCTACTAGAGTTATGCGACCCCACACCATAACTGATCCGCCACCAAACTTTTCCTCTTCTCGCATGGCATACTGTGCAAATCGTTCACCTTGTCTTCTCCACACTTTATCACGACGGTCATTTTTTGAAAGGCAGAACCTGGACTCATCCGTAAACAAAACGTGTCTCCAGTTTTCATTTCCCAATGGGAGTGCGTTTGAGCAAATACTAATTGAGCTCGTCGATGAGCAGCCGTTAACACTAGCCCAGTAGCAGGTCGGTATGGTTTTAAACCAGCATCAGCCAACCTTCTCCGAATGGTATCTGCGCTTACTGCTACACCAGTTGCATTCTGTAGGTCATTTCTTAATGCTTTAGCAGTACAAAATCGTCTTCGTTTAGCATTAATCCTCAATAATCGGTCTTCTGCGATCGTTGTCTTGCGTTTTCTACCTTGGCCTGGCCGTCTGCGGTAGCTATCCAATCTCTTGGTATCATCACCAAGCTCTACTAATTCCCTTCTTCGATTAGGGTTACCAATTTTACAACTTTAACTTCCGATAAATGACGATGATGCCTGTTACCGTTCATGGCGTGATTGACGTGTATATTTAATGACGTATAATTTTTTTTAAAAGATAAAATAATCAAAATTGACACCAACATAGTAATTTCAATACACCTATTCATGTTTTTCGGAAAAAATGAACACTTTAAAAAGCAGATTTGTACAAAGAAAAACAAAAGAATAATTGGCAAATAAAATTCCTTCATTAATTTTGCGGCGAAGTGTATATATGGTTCTAATGGTTGTTTATTGAGCCATATTTTACATATTTTGTGAATTATATTGCGGGTATTGTGCGTATTGTAAATAACATATATACAACTTTTTTGTCATTTTCCCAAGACATACAAACATCATATCTCTCATTTAATTTTTTAGAACATTTTGTTATAAAATCACGCTTGTCAACCGAGAAGAAACTTATTGAATGTCATCCGTTTAATTGTCAATTTTGCGGCAAATATCATGGCTCACTATACCGTATTCGGAAAAAAGAATATCAAGTTGGCAAAATTATGTCAAAAAACGACAACAGTAATCGTCACTTTTAAAGTCTTACATGTTGTTGGTGCGAAAATTTACTGACCATTTGAAAAAAGAACCAATATACAGGCTGCTCCAATTAAAAAAATACTTTTACACAAAACGTGTCATGTAATTTTAATTGAGTTTTCTGGACAGAAAATTAGTGATTGAAAAAAAAAGGTTCTATTAGGACATTTTATTATGAATAGCACTACCAAGAATTGTGTTCATCTAATAAGTCGTTTTCGAAATATATATTTTTATATAAACATTGAATTCTTCAAAAAAAATGAGGTGTGCCCACCACACGACTTTCTTCTACGTATGAGCCGTCAAATTATATACAAATTATTCTGAATGGTTTTAAATACATACTTTATTCTTAGAAAAATAAACCTGTAAGGTATGTTTACTTCAAGTCCAAATTTTAATAATTTTTTTATACAAAAAATATTCAAAATACTTTATTCTCTTAATAAATCTCTATCGAATGCATACTTTGCGATATATTTGAAAAAAGGATATTCGCTAAAAGTAGAAGTGCTACTTCCGGTCCTAATTTTGAAATTTCGTTTATCCTAAAAATATTCCAAATCCAGCTCTATATACTTTTATCCTCTTGAAAAATATATACAAAATGCATAATTTACGAAATATTTGCAAAAATCGCAATGCGATAAGAGTAAAAGTGTTACTTCCGGTCAGAATTTTGAAAAAAAAATTATACAAATACGAAATTAAGTTCTAAATTACCTTTATACTCGTAAAGTACCTGTCTAAAAAAACATGGCTTGCGAAATATTCGCAAAAAACTGATTTTTGGTAAGAGTAAAAAAACCTACTTCCGGTAGGAATTTCGAATTTTTTTTATCATAAAATTTTTCTCAAATTTAATTTTGAATACATATGAATTCTTTACAAATTTGTTTAAACTTAGTATTTGCCGAATAATTGGCAAAATCGATTTTTTCACTGAAGTAAACTACTACTTCCGGTCTGGCGATTTTACTGAAAATCTGATCTGAAGAGGGAGATTATATTCGTAAAGACACAGAGAGAGAAAGAGAGAAAGAGAAAGAGAGAGAGAGACATTTTCTAAAAACCAGTTTTTCAGAATCAATGGACATCTGCAAAAATCTCGAGGTCGAAAATTGCTTCCTTATACTATATACAAAAAAGTAAAATGGTAAGTCATAAGCATATTTGAGACCTATACCATCTTACAACTTTTTGATTAATAATTATACGGGGATTGCAAAAATGTTATAATATATAGGGTCTTTCATTTATAAAATTATATCTATGGTCAGCCACCAAGTTATGTAACACTCTGTATAATACAAAATAAATTTAAAAGGTTCTCATAATGAGTGGCTGTCATAGAAAAAAGCCGTTTCGAAATATCTTTTCTCATAAAGTTCTAATATGTTTCTTTTCTTTTTCATATGTTTTTAAAGGTTTAATCGAACATAATTAACGTTTCGACTTTATTAAATTCAGTCCTTATCAACATTATAAACAAATAATCAATTATTCGAATACACTAACATGTTGTATACTACAATCATGAGCATAAATATGTTGCGTGTAAACAATTTTTTGTATTTTGCTTAACAATGGACATGTCGAAGAATATCACACCTTATATTTATTGGTGCGGGCATACCTCAACGCGTGGTTTTTGTAAAAATCACGTCATCAAAATAAAAAATTGAAATTCTATTATACTTAAGGATATTCTAGTCTTTGGAAGAGAATTCCAATAGGCTATTGTTGTGGGTGTCCATTGTAATTATGTAAATATATGAACGATGCGCGTTGACAGTTTGCAATTTAGTATAACAAAGGTATTGCGAAGGGCGACAAGCGCGTGAAGTTGATTTATTATATTATTCTAGGATTATATTGTCGTCGGAATATTCATATATTATGTATGAAATTATATGAAAATACAATAATATTTATATTTCGTATCTATCCTTCCACTAATCCAACTTATTATTTACTTTTGACATATCCGCATGCCCGAAATTTTAAACGATTTTTGTTATTTAAGGCGTTTGACAATTTTTAGCACGTGAGTATATTCATCTTGCGTAGCTAGCGACCTCTTCAATACTAGAACCAGTTGATTATTTGGGTTCATATACCGGGTGTCTGTTTAAGCTCGGCCACCGGCCATATCTCGGCAACCGTTTATCGTACAACCTCGCGGAAAAAATCTTAATAGTAAAATGGATGACGGGAATTACAACAAAAATATTTTTAAGTTTCCAAAATGATCGCAAGGGGGCGCAATTCTCAAGATGAATTAAAAATTCGATAATTTTTCATTAAATTCTAGATTAAGATAGATTAAAAAATTTACTAGCAAAATTTTTAGATGTTTTTATACAACTTTCATTTGAAACTTTTTGATCTAACTTCCATACGAAGGGGTGAGTGGCGGGGGGGTATGTCTGCACAAAAGTAGGTATAACTTTGGTTTGCCCCAACGGGTTTTAATGTTTCTGGGCTCATTACATAGAGAATTTTACAAAGAATTGAAGGATATGTAGCACGAAATTACGTGGTTGTCAAAGAAAATAACAGGGGGCGCTGCTCTCAATGTATGTATATTTCTTGTTTTTTCTTTAAAATTTCAAATGGAACCGTATATTTTTAATATCGTAATATTGAAGCACATAAAAAACTGAAGAGAATAATGAAAACTGGAAGTTGCTACCTTTTTTGTTGACAAAGATATAGTCATACGAAGACAATCCAGAAAAATAAAACTCTTTAAATATAAATTTATTTATTTATTGGGAGTAATAATTTTATTTTAATTTTAATAGGGTCTCTATACTCCATTCAGTCTAAGAATGGAGTATTGGGAAAGATAGGGCTTAAAATAAACGTTTGTGATTGGTTGAAATCGAGTGTGCATTTACACCGGCAAAATAATCGCATTTAGCTCGTTCTGTCAAAAATTTGTTTACTGACAGTTTTGTTCGAAGAGTTTGTCGATTTCCATATTTTACATAGTTATTTGTTGTTAATATTCTTAAAAAATAGTTCTTCTTAGAACTCGCAAGTGAAATATTCATTTGTTAAGGTATTTTATCACTTTCGTTAACTTTCTTTTCGTACTGACAGTTTTGTTCAAAGAGTTTGTCGATTTCCATATTTTACATAGTTATTTGACATGTTTGTGAACCTTCGCGAACGCTACGAATACTGCTTGACTCTGAACGGAGGGCATCTTGGTCATCAGTTTCATCGGGAACGTCGTCGTGAATAATGTTTGCAACGCTATATAATGAAAAGTAAATACATAAATAATAAACGTTTCATAATTTCAGTACTGTTTATTTTGCCGCATACCGTAGTAAATACTTGTTAATAATAATTAGAAATATACTTTTTATTCTATTCAAGATTTTTGTTTACGTATTCACTGTTTCATGTTTTGTGAAATAAAAGTACTTGTTCATGTTTATAAGAGATTTTTTTAAAAAAAGATGTGAAATAATACCCTCCTTATTGCTTTATGGTGTGTCATATTAAAAATACAATTTTATCAGATACATTTACTTTTGTGGATTTAATGAATTTCCATTCATTTTAATATAAATACTTCTTCTGCGGTATTTTTAATACATGATCTTCACATTGCAGTTCATTATTTGTTGTGTTTGTATACAATTTCATTATAGCTGCGACAATCTACAACAATAAAATTTGATATTGTAAATAAGATAATAATTGAAATATCTGCTAATGGAAATAGTATCTAAAATTTATTGGATTTTAACATGAAATATTGCCTTTTACACCTTTTACTCACATATTGATAATGATACCTACATTCTTGAATGTTGTCGAATGTAAGCGTTCTATTTACATGTAGACACAACGTGTTATTCAATGTTTTCCCTATATTTTAATATTTTATGTGAGAGCGATATTCTGTTTTGGAAAACTTATCATATACTGATTAGCTGTTTGCCTTGTCATGTTTGTTAGTATGGCTATCATTTTAAAAGCAATATAAGCCTTACTTAAATAAATGTCAATAAACAAGTAAAAGTCAAAATATAATGATATCATATACAATGTATATCCCTGCTATCCATCTGACAGTAAACATATGATTTATTTGGTTTCAAAATACAAAATTCATCGTGTGTAGACTGTGCTCATATTGTAGCGCCATCTACTCCATTCTTAGAATGAATGGAGTATAGACAGTGTATAGTACGTTTTCACTTGAAATTTCATCATACTCTTCGCTAAATGTATTTATTTCAATCTTTTTATCGATTTTTTAATTCATTGCATATGTTACGCTAGATTCTCTTTATGTTTTTAAATACTGTAGCTATTATTTTTTAAATATCATTTCTTATCCTTTCCAACATTGAAATAAAATAAAAATAGTGAACAGTGTAGTTTGCTTTTTCTTTTTTTTTAATTTTCATCATATAACATGGCATGCACAGTGATACTAAATTACATTATGATGAGATTTCCAAGGTAGGCCATGAAAATCGAAATGCAAAGATATTAGTGTCACTTGTAGTTAAACTTTTTGTACGTATTTAGCAAATTAAGCCTTTTTGGACCCCTGCACATAATTATTAAGTTTGTAAAATGTCGTATTCGAACGTTGAAGCTTATGACATGATCAGAATGTATTTTCAATGCTTTGAAAATGCATTCTTGCTTCGGGGAGATATTCCCTAAATTATCCCGAAAGAAGACATTATTGAGTTTTTATTCACCTTGTCAGATGTTCTTGATGTTTTTTTATCGGGCAGAATAAAAGACATAGTTTATCACAAAAAGCCGAGTACAACAATTGCTGCCTCCGAAATGGAAGTAACTCTGCTCTCTACTAATCGACAAGTAAACGGGTATTGAAAATGAAGGTGAACACTCTGAACATTTGTTAAGTTGAAGTTTTTCTTGTTTTTTTTTTTGTACTTTCTGATTTAAATATATTTTCTTTTCCTTTATTTTAACATTTAAGAAGAGAATCTAATGTAACATATCCATGAATTAAATAATCGGTGAGAAGATTGAAATAAATACATTTATGGAAGACTATGATGAAAATTCAAGTGAAAGCGAACTATACACTGTCTAGTGACACTTAAAATTAAAATAAAGTTATTACTTACAATAAATAAATAAATTTACATTAAAAATTGTTTATTTTTTTGGATTGTCTTCGTATGACTATATCTTCGTCAAGAAAAAAGGTAGCAACTTCCGGTTTTCATCATTCTCTTCAGTTTTTTATGTGCTTCAATATTACTATATTAAATATATGACGTTCCATTTACTATGTTAAAGAAAAAATAAGTAATATACATACATTGAGAACAGCGCCCCCTGTTATTTTCTTTGACAACCACGTAATTTCGTGTTACATGTCCTTCAATTCTTTGTAAGATTCTCTATCTAATGAGCCCAGAAACATTAAAATCCGTTTGTACAAACCAAAATTATACCGACTTTTGTACGTAGACATACCTCTCTCCCCTCTTCCCTTCGTATGGGAGTTAGATCAAAAAGTTTCAAATGAAAGTTGCATAAAAACGTCTAATAATTTTGCTAGAAAAATTTTCAATCTATCTTAATCTAGAATTTAATGAAAAATTATCGAATTTTTAATTTATCTTGAGAATTGCGCCCCCTTGCCATCATTTTGGAAACTTAAAAATATTTTAGTTGTAATTTTCGTCGTCCATTTTACTATCAAGATTTTTCCGCGAGGTTGTATGATAAACGGTTGCCGAGATATGGCCGGTGGCCGAGCTTAAACAGACACCCGGTATATAGAGCAATAAAAACGTATCTGCTTAAACACAGTATTTGTTACGTCCTACCATAATATTGTAACCATCCCAAAATCATTGGCTAGATGTTTTGGTCCAGTAGGGACATCACTCCAATATGTAATTGAACTCGCTTAATAATTAAAGCGAAAATTAAAAACTTTGTCCCTGTAACTCGTTAGTAGTTGCGAAAGGCCGTGGGTCTCAAAAGCGCCACACATTTTTTAATAAAACATGAAAACAGCAATCAAACTCACAAGATTTAATTAAATGTATAATTAGTAGTAAAATAAATATAAATGAATGCAAACACAGCAATTGTATAACATAAACACACAGACTGTCAAAAGGCAGTCACTTAAAGAACATAGTTCCCAAAATTCAAAATATGATATGCTCTGTAACAGCTGTTAGAGATTTCACTATCGACTCTCATAATTAAGTTACATCAGGTGGTATAATGTGCGTATCCATTAACACAAATACAATGCACTACAATGCTTCCGAATAACAACAATGCCTTTGTATACAACAAAGCTAAGAGATGTTAATAGTCAAATTATTCTGGAGCCTTTGCACTCAACACACAAATACAATGAACTATAATGTATCTGAATAACAACAGTGCCTTTGTATACAACAAACCTAAGAGGTGTAAATAATGAAATTATTCTAAAGGCTGTGCATTCGATACACAAACTACAGTTAGAATTATTTATCTTATAAAATCTGAACAGGTGAATGTCACAATGAGATATGTAGGTCGTCAGTTCTCTTGACACTGTATCACAACTGCAACCGATCTTGGGCAAGTTGATATTCTTGCACTAACTAACTAATGGCTTCGTACAAGTAATCTGGTTATGATACTTCTCGTCCACTAGCATATTGCACATACAGTGATTTCCGATGCTGACTTGTCTTGTATCTTGTAATATTATTCATATACGCCCTACAGCTTACCATACAGATATAGATGTTGTTGTTCACTCGATACTCGTTAGTTGCTACTTGCGATTTCCTTTTCTTTTAAAAAGATGTCGTTTGAAGCCTAGAAGTCGAATGAACAATTAACATGTGCTTTTTGAGGTTAAAATACAAGTGTCGCAAATAGCGCTTGGAAAATTAGAAATAAAAATCAGATGATGCATTACTTATCGTCATCAATAAATATGATGCCTTGAGATTATAATTCAACCCTAGTATCTTATGAGGCTTCCCCTTTTTTAAAGAAGCTAAAATTTTCTCAGCATAGTATATATGTGCCTCTCAAGTCGCAAACACACTCGAATGAATATAGCTGTCTTATACCTCGGTTATCACATATGCTACTTATCACACCAGCTATTTCCAGTGATTGTTACTGAATCATATAACAGGTATTCCTAACGATTACAATATAAAAATGATGAGCAGCAACTGAATAATGTGGATGTATATGACTGAGAGAGTAAAAATCCATTTGGAACGCTAAACTCATTGATTGATGCTCTAACTCCAGATTTTTTGCTAACTTTAATGGTAAGATAAATGATTCTTGGTCTACAGATGCACCAAGAGTACTAAATATATCCACTACAATAATGGACGAAACCCAAACGGCAGAAGGTAAGACGACAAAGTTTCAACCGAGAAACTAAGAAGAATTTTACGACAACCGCGGAAGCCTAAGATGGATATAAAATAAGTGGTTTTAAAGGTAGACTAATATTTCTGCAGTGTCTGCAGGCTAAACGACTAAAAGTCGAAATGAAAGTATTAACATATGCCCCACTAGGTTATGTCAATCAACTAATCTAATATCGTCTGCTACGTTCAATCCAAAATATTTAATGATATATCTTAAAACGAACGTAAACGTTATTTATATTTATGCCAATCGAAAAAAAAAATAACGTGAATGGAACAACAGATATACTTGGACGCGTCCACAATGCAGTATCGTCCTAAGTCAACAATTACAATTCGGTGTCTGTACAGTGATCCAAACATGGATTGCCACAGAATTAATATTCATGAAGGACTTCTAACCCTTGCAAATCTGAAAACAAAACATCTAAAAAAGAATTATTAGCTGTATTTCATAAATTGGGCATCAATAGGAAAACTAACCTAAGAAATTCACAGGAAGTTCTATTGTCGTCAGTGGGAACATGCTATTCTTAAAAAAACACAAAATAATATCGGTATAAATTCAAAATACTAATTATGAAAGAAAAACTGCTTTGCCGGTGGTTCTCAAATAATTTGAATCATGATCATATTCTTTGTAAGTACCTACGGCATGCCACAGATGACAAGCATGTTTTGTGGATGGCAGACTTATTGTTTCATAAAATAAAAAAATTATTCATTTCATGTATCTTTCAGAGTTAAAAGCAAATTATGCAATATAGTGTCGTAAGTCTACATTACTGTAGGTTGATTTTTCTTTTTTTCTTTGTACTTAACAATTTGCTCATAATTTAAATTACTCTACATGCAAATCGGAATATCTTCTATTATAGGAGCAGTGTAATACAAGTACAGAATAGTAGTAACGATTTTGCATTTTCTTCAACATTGCAGTTTTTCGCCCATTGAAATGTATATGCCTTAATGGTTAAGGCTACCAGTCCGGAATTGAGTATGTACATAATGGATTTTCCTACAGGAAAATTTCCAGCATTGTGTATTTTTAATGATCTATTGGCGGCAGTAGAATTGAAATTCTTTATTCGTAAAATACGTGTAGGAAGCATTGGCGCAAGAAATGAAAGGAATTTATTACGACCAGACATTCGCCGTCATTATCATAATAAACAACTGATCCACTTAAAAGTATAATCGAATTAATTTTAATGACTTGCCGTGTGAATAGAATTCAGGGCGCTTCACGGAAAAGTAGATAGAATTGAAGATTACGCTAGGGCTTATATAGATATAAAGAGAATGAAAAACGAGAAACAAATTCAATCCCATTTACATATCTTTTTAAGCCTACTACAGATTTTAATGTAGATACAAAGCAAATAATGCGAGCGTGTGTCTTTCAGGATCTTTTTTTTAAACTTTGCTCTTTATTTTTCTATATTGTAACAATCTTTTATTTGTGTATAAAAATCTGAAAATTTTAACTATTAAATACAAATGTTAATTTTTGTTAATAATTTCGGAATTTCTATACACATTTCATTTTCGTAATTAAATGAAGTTTGAAGTAATTTATAAAATGGAATATGTATATATCTTTCTTCGTAAAAACTTGATTATTCCGAAGGACCAAACTCACGATTTGTTCAATGTCTAATAATGCAGGATGTTCACGTGCTTAATACATGTTCATGACCTAAAATCACGATTCATTCTACTACGCAGGTCTCCAGGTGGGTATATAAGCCCTTCGTTTTCAATAAAATTCTGCATTTCAATGCTGCATATCGCCTGCTTCAAAGGTTCACCTGGACCTGTAAGTGCTGCCTCCTGGCCCGCCATATTCCTCGTTTTCCCGTCTGTTAATTAATTCCGCCAACCACCAACTAACTGGCTTTACAGCCTGTTAATTAATTCCACAGACCGTTAATAAACTGGCTTTATGCCCTGTTGATTAATTCCGCCCTGTGAAATATTTCTTTACTTGCAGCAGCTCTGTTAATAAATTTTTTCACCCAAAAATTCTGTAGTAATTACCAGAGCTTTGTTAATAGTTTGCTTGTGCGTAAAATTTTATCATTATGTTTTAAATCTTCTCCAACCGCAACATACGCATTAACAAAAAGATTTGTATAATAAGTGTAATTGAAGGGATAATTAATATCTTCTTGGTTTCTGGATTGAAACCGGATCGTCGTTTCTGCTTCTACTGCCGACGTTTCGTCCACTATCTTATGAGACATATTCAGGGCTTCTACTACTACGATAACCTGAAAGAGACTGGCGTGTGTTGGCTACCCTGCGTAAGGCTTTTGGTTGTGTGTTTCTTGGACCAAACATAACGAACCATATCTCACATGAAATTTAAAAAGTTGATTCATTCAGTGCTGTGGACGTATCGCGAGCTGTCAATAACATAAATGAGGACTTGAATGCTCTATGTGAGGTTTCGGCGAAGCATTCTCTGTTCTTGAACCCGGCCAAGTCTTCTGTGCTGGTTTTCGGCTGCAGGTCACAGGCATTATTGGATTCCATTACTGTATCGGCTAATGGCATAACATTGCCGATAGTAAATGAGGCTAAAAACCTAGGGGTGATATTAGACACGTCTCTACGATTTAAATCGCATATCTCTCAATGCATTAAGCGTTGTTATTCAGCTCTTAAGCTACTCTATCCGCATAGATCGTACTTAACTGTGGAGACTAAGAAGTTGCTGTGCGATTCCCTGGTGTTGTCACATTTTCAATTCTGCTCTCCTGTAATAGCACCTTGCCTTGATTGCTCTGATAGAAGACGGGTCCAGCTGGTGCAGAATTCGTGTCTTCGCTTCATGTATGGAATCCGTAAGTTTGACCATATTTCGCACAAGCTGCATGATGCTGGTTGGCTTAGTATGGGGAATAGGGCACGGTTGCAGTCTACTGTATTTTTTCTTAAAATCATAAAATCTGGTTGTCCGCCCTATTTGACAGCAAAAATTAGATTTCGGGCTGATGTGCATAATGTGAACATCCGTACGAGAGGCTTAATTTCCCCGCCATTTCACAAAACGACTCTATATGAGCGTGGCTTCTCGTACTGTGTTTACGTTTGCTATAACTCATTGCCCGATGATCTCAGAAGCATGAGCCTTCCTGTACTTAAATATAATTTGAAAACAATTTTGCTTCGGGAGCGGGCGCCGTTGGCGTGAGCAAGTGATGGCTATGGAAGTCTTTGGCACCATTTCTGAATGAACTTTGCCGAGTATGTGTGCATTGCGTATTTTGAGCCTTGGCCGCGTCTGTCATCTGTCATCTGTTAACTGCTATGCTTAGTTAAGTCACAGGGCTGAGAGGAAGACCAGTCTTCGACTAATTCTTAGTCCTTTTACCTTCAATTTAAATTTGCTGCAATACTGGTTACATCTATATTAATAAATCTTTATTATGTATATAACACAAACCTTGAAATGAGTTTTTCAATGATTGTTGTTCTCTTTTTGCTCTTATTCAGTATTTCTTATGTGTTACTATATTTTGTAATTCAGTTCTTTACAATGTACTTATTTTTTTTTTCTTTGTTGTTGTTGGTAATAAACTATTATTATTATTATAAATACATTTGGTAAGTTAAGTTATTGTATTTTGCGATTTACACTGTGATAGACACCCTTTTTATCAACAAGACAGACTACCAAGTACTGTTTCCTTGGGGAAAACGGCGAAATCTTCGATAGTAGAGATAATAGATATTTAAATCTGGTGCCCTTACCTTAGAAAATCTTTTTTGAGTATTAGATTATTTAATATTACATTAAACCGACCATTCTAGTCTGGATTTTACTAAACGTGCTACACTTTTAATGAAACAGGAAGAAAAATAAAATGGACGCAATAAAGATATAGTAGTAACTGGTTCAGGTAGTTTGAAAATAGGAAAAAAAGGCTTGCCTTTCAACGAATTTGCGTTCTGCTAAAAAGATAATTGAAACATAATAATAATAGGTTAGCGGTGATCTGAAGTTTCGAAACCATTTTATAGTCAATGCCATCTGGACCAGGAGAAGAGTTGTTGAAACTACTACAGCTGCTTTCCCTCTCATCCAGTATAAATTGAGGTAATAAGAAGGAAGGAGGATTAGATTCTGTCTGAGGAAGGAACAGTGAAAACGGAGAAAATGAGGGATTAGTGACTGTAAGAAGAAAAAAAAAGCCGCAAAATGTTTATGGAATGTTCTTTATTTGGGACAAAAGCTCCTCTGAATTTCCGAGTTTTGTTCCAATTCTCCTTAATAAGAAATTCTCTGTTCAAAAAGTTACGAAACGCTGAAGGGATTACTTTTTTTAAGAACCGCTTGATTTTTGCAGTTTTCTGTTTAGTCTCTTTTTCGAATTAATCGTCATTGATCATCTCACCAAGATGAAGAAGGAAAAATTAGATATTTTCTTTCTTTCAGTAAGCAACAACATTCAGCTGGCACCAAAATATTTTTTTGAAACTTTTAGGATAATCTATATTTTGTATTTCTTTATAAAAACATGAAGAGTACACATCTCAATTATTATATGAGGGGTTCAATTTTATAGAAGATGTTGAATAAAACCGGTAGGATGGCAAAACATATTCTATAATAATAATAAAATTATCGCTACCGTAATGGTTATCCAGTCAATTGCAATCTAATTTGATAGACAGCTCTGCAATCTGGTTCAGACTAGCTAATCTTGTGGGGAAATTATCATTTTGGATATTGAACTATACTTCTTTTATAATTTCCTATAGAATTCTCTCTAATCTATTGTCATTTTCAAAATCCCAGGAATAGATGATTGCATTAAAATTGTCACAGAGTAAAAGATTATCTCTCAATATTACTATATGTATACACTGGCAATATTGAATTCCTGACGTTTTACCGCTGCCACTTGGAGATCTAGATCCGATGATGTTATGACAAGTAATTCTAAAGAATGTCCTTTCTAATGAGGATAAGGAGGTGATCCTTATTAGAAAAGACATTCATCATAGCTGTCATGTCTTATGGAAACAATATTTGATATATAATTCGATAATTCTGTAACCATGTGTGCGCAAAGCATGGTAAAGTTATGGCTGCCTCTATAAATAATAGATTTTGAAGTGCCATAATTTTCTTGATTATTAATTGATAATGATATTACGGATATTTCTTATCGAGAGCCTTTACACTGTATCCAGACTTTTTCAACACCTTTACACCCTTCTTTTGATTGATTATCAGAACATTTACTAGAAGCTACTTCTAGATTACATAATCTGAAACTATGTCCATATTAATATTCATAACATTGTGTCACAAGATATTTATATATTTGAACGTCTCTAGAATTAAAGAAATGAATTTCAATTACTGGTACAATATATACTTATGCAAAGTTGATTACTACTGCGTTAATAGGTACTCAACTGATCTCAGTCTCTCCGGTAGCTCTCCTATTGAGTCTTCTCACTTTTAGTATTTTTGTTGAAGATTGTAAATTGTTCGAAATTTTATTCTCATTTAAGAAGTGGTGTGTTTTTCTTAATACTTCTTGACAAGTTGCAATATGGGCAGGGATGAATGCATAAATTTTGATTTTCAAGTTTGGTGTTTTCAAGGATATTATTAGCACTTTTCAACAAAGATAATCAGTGTCTACCTTTTGGTGCTATATATTTGATGCCAGAAATATTAGATTTTTTTTACATTTTACATTGGCATAGTCTGAATATATGTTGACTCGGAATTTGTTTCTGTCACTTTATATTGTATATTAACTTCAAATGACCTTAAAGTGTCGTATTATATTGCTTTTAAATAGGAGGCTACCTTTTGTGGAGTAGAATTAAAAAAAATACATTCTTCCATATCCATACTTGATTACCAGATAGTGAATTTTGTATAAAATTAATTATTTTTTTAGCAATGTTCGTAAAACCGTTATTGTGTTCTCTGACTTCTAGCTAGGCACTACAAGGGGATCGTTCCCCAGGAGATTGTTTAGGCTGATTGTATACCAATTATACAAAATGTTTGATAAACAGTTTGCTTTAAGGTATAATAAACACATATCAGACAAACTGTTAGCTTGTTGTACAGAAACTAAAAATATATGTATTTTTTTATTTGTAAAACTTAGTTATACGTTAATCTGACATTTATAATAAAGGGAAAATAAATTTATTAACACTTTATTAATTAAGAATTTGCCAAAAAGTGTTTAAAAAGTCTGTTTAATTTTATTGATCTTTAAATCTTGATCTACCATTGAGGTAGGCGAACGTGCACAGCTCTTTTATCGAATTGCTATTGTGTGGCCATTTGTATTAAAGTGCAAACTATAATTCATAAATAGCTTGGACTACTTTTTATTCAATCAAAAATTGAAACTTGAGGAAACTCCACTGTTCTCCTAAATTAAAAGGTTTAAATATTATGGAAATTCTTTTCTATTTATGTTAACACTTTTTCTATTAACAGTATTTTGTCTAAAGTAGTAGTTTAGAATTTGTAGAGTGAGGACGTATTTTTACCAGCTCTGCAAAAGTGCAGTGTCGAAATGTAAAATATTGTACTTTGTTAAACATGAAATTGTGATAATGAAACTATTAGTAAATTTCAACAATGGACAAAATTATTGATTAAACATTTGCGTAGGTCAACATATATAAAGTAACAAAAAAATATGTCATCCAATAAGTGTTATGTTTGCCAATTGGAATTCAGAAGGACGAAAAGAACGGTGAAGTGTTTCATATGTGAGGAAGAGAGACATAATAAATGCGCGAAAGTAAACGACGAAACAGCTAAAAAATTAAGTGAAGCCAGTATAATAACGTATGTGTGCCATATTTGTCGTAAACTAAAAGGCAAAAAAATGAATGAAATACATAAAAAACTTAATGATTTCCTTCAAACAATTGCAGATCAAAACATATTGATTCATGAAATTTTAAAGTCTATTACGATTGCCGGAAATAAAACTGAAAAAAGGATTTTATATAGTGATACTGTAAAAATAATAATTATAAAATTATTATAAAACCAAAAAATGAAACACAGAAAAGCCAGGAAACAAGCACAGAACTGAGAAATAAAATTGAGTCTATTAAATTGTCTGTAAGTGTAGAAACAATTAAAAACATAGGCAAAGGTGGTATTTTGGTTAGTTGCGGTGATACTACTTCCAAAGAAATATTGAAAAATCAAATGAAAAAAGAATTGGGAAATAAATATGATGTGTTAGATCCTAAGCTTAAAGATCCACAGATTATTATAGTTATAGGAGTGGAAACAGAATATATTGACATGCAGCCAGAGGATATTATGTGCGCAATTGTTAATCAGAATGACTTAAAAATACTAGAAAGTGATATAAAGGAAAAAGTAAAGAAAATACGAAGTATTTGGAAAAAAGCTACAGAAAAAAAAATTAATGTTGGATGGAAGAAATGCGATATATATGAATACATAAATACAATACGGTGTTATAACTGTGCAGGTTATAATCATTTTGCGAGGGATTGCACAGTTACTAAAAATTATAATACATTCTAGAAAAATAAGTAATTTTTATATACAAATGTGTACAAAACGTTATAATAAGTTACCTATAGAAATTAGAAATTGTGTGTATATAATTTAAAGTAGGTTAGTTAGTTAGTAAACGTTGCACAATTGGTATTTGTATTGAATTTATTGCATGCAATAATAAACATATGCTGACATTGTGTGATATAATTATTGAATAAATATATATACAGTGAATATGTATATACTTACTGTGAATAGAAAATTGGAACTGAATACAATGTTGTCAATTGCAGTACACTACGTTTGACGTCTTTGAAGTCCTTAGTGCATAACAACTTGCGGTCATATGACTTATCGGTTATAATAATGAATTGATACAGTACCTAGTCAACGAATTCCTTTGTGGCTAGTCTATCTAAAGCAAATTTCAAGTATTGATTTATGCCGTAACAATATAACGAAGCTTCCATGAAATACTGATTTGGCTATTATTCTAGACAGTGCTTAGTTAAGGTACCTTTCACCTTACAAGGACTAGAGCACTTACCCTACTAGTTGTACTCGACATTCGACTAATACAAACAATTGCTTTGTGGATGCAAATTTACATGATAATAAGTGGTAAGGTAATGCCAATTTCTTTAACATATTTAATAATAATAATAATAGGCTTTATTACCCAACAGAAACATCTATTTACATGGTAAAACACAAAAATTAACAATAACTAATTAATAATAATTGATAATACGGTACAATAATAATAAGAAAACTTTAGTTTTAGAAGAAGTTACAACTTGTTTTGTCCCGTCTTTTTCTTAAGGAAATGAAACCATGTCTATCCAATAGGCTGTCGTAATCAATACCGCGCTGTGGCTAAGTGCCATCCATTTTAAATGACATACTTTAGAAAACGTTCTTATATACGATCGAGCATAAGATGTTAATGTATGTAATGCGAGAATCAAACTAAGAACGCATACACCAGTTTGCAACGTACAAAAGAATAAAATGAATAATGTATTTAAGTTATTGAACGTCCTGCAAGATCGTATAATGAAACCCAGAGACTTGTAGATGGAAGAACATGAGTTTCTTATATGCGGACCAAAAGACAGATGACTATCAAAAAGCACACCAAGATCTCTGAACTTCGAAACTCTAAAATCATCAACTCGTGTTTGTATATGGTTGTCAAAAGGTTAATTCTAAGTGCAACGAACAATGATTTCTTCTCTTGTTGCTAGACACGCATACTATCTAACTAATGATTCAGAATTAGTGTGTACTTGTTAAAACATACGAGAGCTGGGCTTTAGTAGCAGCGAGATAGAGGAGAGCATTCTTGACAAAAATTAAAGCTACAATGTCATAACGTAATTGTTTAATTATTGTATGTAAATAGTATATGGTCCAATCGGATGTTAACACATGTGAATTTCTAGATCAGACAGGTTTATACAGGTTCAAACGTGTTCAAACTCCGTCACGTCATGCATGCACATACGAGGGGTGTAGAATATAAATATGACGATTCGGAGCCTAGTAGTTTTTAGTAACCAGCCAACCAACGTGACTAGCGCACGAAAATGTCTGAAGTAACGAAAATTGAGTACCGCGCGGTCATTACATTTTTAACAAAAGAAGAGCATACACCTTATCACATTAAACAAGGTTTACACGGCGTTTACGGTGATTCATCTCCTTCCTATTCAACTGTAAAAAAGTGGCCAAAATGTTTCCGTTTGGGACAAGAATTCCTGGAAGGTGCTGATCGGTCGGGTCGACCAATTGAAGTGATAACGCCGCAACAAATTTCAATTACTGAACATTAGTGCTAGAAGATCGCCGTTTGAAAGTAAAGGAATTAGCAGTGATAACAAACATTTCCGAAACAAGTGTTCGCCGAATTCTCCATGACCATTTGGATATGAATAAAATTAGTACTAGATGGGATTCTGCTCTCCAATGTGAACGTCAAGTCGAATGTGCGTAGTCGTTTTTAAACATGTTTGGAGACGACCCAAAACCGATTTTGGAGTCCGTTGTCACAGGGAATGAAACAATGGTTCTGTTTTAGGATCCTCTATCGAAAAGGGAGTCCTTGGAATGGCGGCGACCTAATGAACCTAGTCCCAGAAAGGCGAAAGTCGCTCAATCAAGGAAAAAGGTGATAGCCACAATATTCTGGGATTGTTAGGGCATTTTGCTAAGTGACTTTAAAGAGCGCAATGCAAGTGTGAACGGCACGTATTATGTGTCTTTATTGCATAAATCAAGGGACAGTATTCGTGCAAAACGTCGTGGAAAATTGACAAAAGGTGTGCGATTATTGCACGACAATGCTCCCGTCCATACTGCCGCAATTTCACAAGCTGCCATCCGCGAATGCGGCTTTCAAGAATGGGAACATCCACCATATAGTCCGGGTATGGCTCCTCGTGTTTTTGTTTTGTTTTCTAATTTAAGAAAAGACCTTAAGGGGACGTAGCTTTATGGACGACAGTGAGTTGCAAGCAGCTGTTATAGAACATTATAACGGAAAAACTTAAGATTATTTTTACAGTGGTATCGAATTATTAATTAATCGTTGTAATAAATGTATAGAAGTTAGGGGAGATTACTTTGAAAAATAAAAATTCTTATATTGTTCCAAGTTTCTTTTTTATATATCAGGCCGAAAATTTATGGGGCCTATCTCATTCTTCCTCTATTTTTAAGTCGATGGTGTGAAATATTAAAGATAATGTTTAGAATGTTATGACTGTCACTAATTGTCATTTGTATTTACGAGGATAAAATAGGTTACAAGGGTAATAAATAATTAATTGTTAAAAATATACACAAAATACAAGAGGAAATTAATACTTGCCGATCACTTTTCCACATAATCACCAAATCTATTTAGGCATTTATATCAACGTAAGATCAACGACACGTCAGATAAGTGCAGATAAGTGTTACTTTAATTTCGGAAAAAGAAAATGGTCACTGTGTGCCAAATCTGGGCTGTATGGAGGGGGGTACACTTCTCACATGAACTTTTACAGCAATTCTTCGCACACAGTATGGAGCCTCCTGGAATTGTCATCCACGGAATGACACCATCACTCGACATGCCAAGATGTTTGCATCGGATCGCTTCACATAACCTTGTCAAAGTAGTACAATGATGATCGGCCGTAACGGTATGGCCACGCTGTAGATACTCGATCAGAATAGCACCGTATAAATTACAGAATATGGTTGCCATGACTTTAACGACAGATGGTGTAACCTTCAACTTCTTAGTGGTTGGTAATCTAACGTGTTTTGAAATGACCAATTTTCTAACTATTTATAAACTGATTCATTGCTGTGGTCCTAGCTACTTGCTCTGCACTGCGAACTGATTCTTTTTCAGATACATAAAATACAAAGCACCAAGCTCCACAGATCTTTCTGCATGTGGTGCGTTATGCAGTAGTTTACATATAACTACTTGATTGTCTACTTAAGTAATTATTTTCTAATATACTGCCCAGGATTCCTGCAGTTTATATTACCTTTCCTGGAAAAACCCTATGCTTCATGGATAATTTAAAATAAATGAAAAAGATATTTCAAAAATAATTAAAGATATATATATAATTAACCATGGCTATTTATATGCAGAATTTAATATATAGAATAACTAATTCTATATACATATTAGCTTGTATGCTTATAGACGCTAAATAAGCTTTCAAAAATTGCTTATTTTGTCAAACATTTATTTATTGTATTTTACACAGTTTACTGTTTAATTAATTATTAATATTCTTAAAAAATAGTTCTTTTTAGAAATCGCAAGTGCATAAGGTTCTGATTGTGCTAGATATTGCCAGTCTATATGATTAATTATTATTATTTGAATCTAAGAAAACGGCAGACATCACAAAGATATAATAGTGAGGTGTTTATCGACTGGATACAAAATATATCACCTTCTCTTGAGCTTGGTTGTGTTAATCGTAGGCGCAACTAGGCATTAACCATGGGGGGGGGGGTTCACTTGAAAGATATGCCAGAATCGTTTCTTTTTTTTACGATGGTATCGAAAGGTCAAGGTGAGTATGTCACAGAAGTTGAATTTAAACAAATAAAAAAAAAACAAAATACTGGACAAGGCCTACGAATTGCATACAGGTAGATGCGATAAATCACTGTGTATATAAGTCACATTATCAGGAAATCCTTAATGATTTTATAAAAAAAAACAACAAGGGGGCATCTATCGAGTCCCCCTGTATGACACAAAAATATTACTTAGCATAATTAAGTCTAAGTAATAACAACAATTCAACAAAGTTTGAAGGTTGTGAGAACTGAAAAACTATTAAATTTACAATACGCACAATATATAAAATTTAACTGATAGTTCGAAGTATTTGCAAATCTTTTGTTACATCAAAAGTATAAAATGTAGGTCAAAGCGACCAAACAATAAAATTATCCTAGATGAATCAAAATTACGATAAGCCAAACATGCTTAACCCTTTTCCCAAAATTTACAAAATATATGTCAAAGTTACTAAGATTTAATCAATTATACCCTATATGATGGGCTTCTACGTAAAGAAATTTAGGTAATACAAAAGAAAGTATTCAAAATTCTACGGTTTAAGGGACCAACTTACTACGACAGTCATTAACCTGCGTATTCCAATTAATAATATGTTAATTCTTAAAATTACCAATAAGGGGTCACATATCTAAAACCATGGTTGAATTCTACAGCTCCACTGTAAACAATGGATAACACAGCAAAATAGAAATACTAGACTGTAAGTAGTTCTTCCAGTAGGATTTTAAAACATCTCCAAAATTACTATTTCAATTATTGCTCTGTGTATATTCCAAGGTAATTAATCACTACTTTCACATCTCTAATACTTCCCTAAATAGAAAGACTAATTAATTCTTCGCATAACAAAAATTTCAAAAGGAAAACAACCACGTGGCGAGAATGAAAATGAGATATTAACTACAAATGAAATGTTAAAAGTTATTAAGAACGAAATTACATAAAATTAAAGCAATGCAAAGTCTAATTAAGTTGACAAATAACTGTAATAACTGTGCCAACACTACGCTAACTTACCGACTTATAACGAAAATTGTACTATATATATTGTAGTGAATTAATAAAACAGGTAATTCAAGTACATTTTTTGTTGTCTGAAACAAACAAAAGAGAAGGTTGTAAATTAAGTTTGCACATTCAAACGAGTTCTTCCTTTAGTAAGCATGCAGGTTATGTTTGTATTTCATACGAATGCATAATTTAATTGGGTAATTCGGTTATCTGCCTTGGCATATCGACATAAAATCTTGTTGCTAGTCTTTATATGTTCTGGATTTCAATATTCATCTTTGTATTAAGGTACTGGAATTCTTCAAAATAAAAACAAATAAAATAGTCTGTATGTGTCAAAAAATAAAGAAATACTTATCTTTAGATATGTATGTGACTGCCATCTCCTGTTGAATAGTTTATAACAGAATTCATGCCTAATTAATGTAGATGTAAATGATCTGATCGTCATAGCATCTGTGTATAGGGGGTTGAAGCTGGTAGGAGGTTCATCATCTATACGTATAGGTGTCATATTGATAGAAATAGAACTATATTATCATAGAACAATTAATATAAAAGAAATTAAGCGGGTCGGGGGTTTTATTTATAAAGAAATATAGTATAAGTTCAGTCATAGGCATTTATCCGGACAAAATAAATATCCGTATATTGAGTTGTACAGGATTTTATTGCAAGTATAATATTTTTAGCTTTTAGATGTGAACCAGCTATCCTGGAATATTACGAGTATATAAATATAGATTTCTATTCGAGTACTGAAAAAAATAAATCTTTATTATCTGCGTATTTTGACTGGTAATTCTGTTAAATTAAATACGTATTATTAGAATCTTTCAATTTGTGAATTATACAGTAATTAAAACGCTGTTATTTGAATAAAAATAGAAACAAGGGGTTATTAATCTTGAGACATGAAATTCTGGTATGTAAAAAAATGTAAGTCCAAGTTATTAACAATTTAATATTCATATTGCTGTGACATATAAATATTTATTTTAAATAACAATATTGCCATATAATTTATATGCTGTAACAACATACTTTTGTGTGTATTACCACACGTAGGGTATAGTCTTTTGTACACATTATACTCTTTAAATTATTCTTTACACACCAAGAACTTATAATTGGTTTTGTGTTTTATCTTATATTGTTGTGTCATGTACCTTATAACTATTGTGGGTCCTGGCAATGTTTGTGGTTCCTTCTTCTTAGCTGATGATTTTTCTCTTGTTCATAATTGGGAAAAGGTAATAGTTTTATTCAAAAAAAAAAACTGTATGTCTATTCAACATAATCATGTATTTTTTATTTTGTAATTTATGGATTCAAAAATATAGTTTCCTTTATATACACACCTTTATGCTCTAAACAAGATACATAATTGAAAAATGCTCATATCATTTATACCTAATGCCGGTTGTAATGTATGTAAATCTTTTGTTTATTTATTTATTCTACCAAACAAAATAAATATTTATCCTGCAAATAAACAAATGTAAACTTTTATTGTACGTTTATGAATATACTCATCGACGTTATAATATTTATGTATAGGCTTCAATTAATTGCTTTAGACAACCATTTGCACGTGTTGTATCGAGCTCTTAATCTATGCCTTGTGAAATTCTAATTTATTATTCGCTTAATTTGAAAGAAATTAATGATGTCTAGACAATACGATGAAGAAAATGCTCATTTTCACGTAACATCTCTCCAACTGACCAACACCATTAATCCTATTTGGTTGTAATTCCAACTATATAATTTTAAAATAAACCTTACAGGATAAATTATTTACTTGTCTATTTTTGTCCAACAATACATTGATTAATCATTCGCACGTAAAAATCAATGTCTGTCCAACAACTCGTATAACTTCATTTTCAAAAGAAATAATAAACTTACTTGTTATTAATAAATCTATTTTGAATGTCCATTATGAACGCTTCAAATGAATTCAAATGTATTAAATAAAATAAATTACTGTGACTATATGTGTTGAAGAAATAATGAAAAACTACAATATAACAATTAAAAACTTTAAGAGACCTTCCTTTTGTAAGTGTTTTGAGAAGTTCACCTTTCGGAGGTGTTATCAGAAGTCTGTCTTGTCGAATCTTGTCTTCGTATTTATAGCGGCAAAAATAAACTATGTTGACCATTGCGCCCTCTAGTCCATGTTTAGGTTGGTACTGGAATACACTTTTCCCGTGAAATCGCTGCCCATATGTTGCCGCCTTGATTCACGCACACATACACATTTTGTTCTGACAGTTCACAATTCACTTAAACGTCAACATAACCTTCCAATTCAAAGGTCCCCTCTGCTTTGCACATCATTCCCAACGGTAGGTTTATTCTTGTCACTAATACCATCCTTCTTTGTACTCGTCAATGAACCTATTACCTTGTTCATTGTTCGATACATATTTTTTCTTTCCATTTATTAATGTTATTTTTACTTTTCTTTTAGCCAGATTGTGCCTTGGCAAAATGGGAAACATGTTGAAGATAACCATTATTTTTCTTCCCGTACTGCCTGTCCCTGTAGAACACGTCTGTTTCTCCACCGCCTCTCTATCTTCTAACCAAGATCTTTCTGTTGGTGATATGTCAATCTGCAATAGACTTTACACAAGTTTTATATATTTTGTTGTTTTTTTGTAGGTCATTCAACCGTACACGTCTGTTTTCAGTCCCTGAAGCATTGTGTTACGAACAAATCATGAACACAGATACCTTTTTATTTATTTATAATGTCAGCTTTTAAATACAAAAATATGTCACTGCTGATTGCTTCTATGTTTTACATATTTTTATATCCTTTTTATTAGTCTAGTAGTAAGCTAAGGTAAATTTTATTCTTTAATACTATTTATTTCATAAACATTTTCATAACATTTTATTGCCTTATGCATATAAATTACAATAATTTACTCATTTATATTTCTTGCATATCGTATTTCATTTTTTTCATATAATTCTATTGCTTTCACATGACTCATTCTCTTAATTGTTCCATCCATTAACATAACTCTTTCTCTATTGTTTGCCTTCATTTCTCTTTTTGACTTAAACAGCGGTCCATTATTTAGAATGTTTAAAGCAATGTTTACGCATTGTATAAAATTAGGTTCCTTCTTTTGATATGTAAACCATACTTTTTGTGTATCTTTTCTACAAAAGAAATATATTACTTATATTTATTTTGTCTTTATTTCATATATTTCTTTATTTAATAAATTTTTATTCTACATTTTTTGTTTTTATATTTATTTAATAAACTTTATTTTGCATATTTCATTATTTACTGGAATAATAAAAATTTGACTATAAGTATGCAACTTTGTATACCTTCATGTAGTTCTTGTTGCATAATTTTACTCAATAATATCTAAATAGGACTTTTTCTTATTTTTACTTTTATTTCTAAGCTTAAACTAATTCTTAAATCAATCTCTAAAACTATTCTTATTTTACAAATTTGCGAGGTCACAGCAATATGTGATATTGTTTTTTGTTATATATTAACTAATACAATGGAGAAATAATTAGAATATGCTTAGAAGGACAAAAGGAAAAACAATGGAGAGTAGTATGATGCCATCGATATAGAAATGGCTTGGTTCATTATTAAATAATAAGAAAATTATATTCTTTATCCAGTAAAATATCAGTACCTGTGATGAATAGTAAACCAAATAAGTGTTAAACCATTAAGATCATAAATAGCAATTATAATCTGGAAAACTTCAACTCGAAGTCCAATTTTGTTGGTATTTTCTACGAACAATCCTTGGTAAACAGAGGAAGCTGCTGCTATCCAAAACATAGAAGAATTCATTTCCTCCTAGGAGCTAAAACGGAGTATCCTCGAGTGTGAATTGATCCAAATACTGAAAATAAACAAAGGTAAATTAATATACCTCCATGAATTATCGAGAGCTTAGATAAATTAATATTACTATTCTTCATATTGAATTAATTATCTAAAAAGCATACTTACTCTAAATTAATAATGTACGAGCTAGAAGATGCACTTTTCTCCAGAGAAAATTATAATAATTAAGATGACAGTTACTCGTTAAGACATTTTTTGTGTTAGTTACCATGTTGTATTTTAAAAATGCCTTTAATAATTCAAATATGTAATTCTAAAAAATTAACGTTTTTCTAATACGTTGAATCAACTATACCTATTGAATTTTAGTAATTTAATGTAAAAATAACAATCGTTATGAATTTAATATTTTAATTTGGAATATAAAATTAGTATAGTTGATATAAACGTAAAGGAAGAATTATGTATTTAAAATTGTTACAACTCTAAGAAACCAAAGTTTCTTGAAGCTTCAAGATAGGAGGTTTATATATATTATTTTGTTATGTAAGATTGATGTATTAGAGACTTTCATGTTTCAAGGATAACCTTATAAGTTTTTGACAAGTAATAAATAACCTATAATTATTTCAATCAAAATATGCAGTTTAATTGTTAAATAAGTTAGATCATAAAAGTATGCTGAGGAACATGAATAATGATGAGTCCAAGGAATATTAATATCACTCATTAAATACCAGTTAAAAATTAAAATTAATCCACGACCCTGACTAATACAGTATCACTTGATATCACAATACAAATTATCATATACAAAAAATGGTATAATATATTTATAGGTCTTTAGTTGTTAAGATCCAAGCAACAGCCTCTGGAGTTAAATTATGTATATCCAAATTCAAATTTCGCTAGAGGACATTCTTCTACAATATATTTAGCTATTTCAATCTCAGCTCCGCAATCACAAGCTGGACTGGCAATCACATTCCACTTGAATAAATTCCATTTCCTTCGCCAATCTCTGTAAGTAGTTATATTTTTTTTTGGATATACTTTTGATATTAAGTTGAAAAATCTTAACAACTGGACCAATATTCCTAAAAGAAACATTATAAAAATTATACCTGTCATATGACCGATCTTGGAGATCTTGTATGGTTTTCCGAGTTATGGTTATTATGGACAACATTATATTCTCCATTTGGGACCATCGCACATAGGGGTATTTGTTAAATTTAGCTGACCAAAAGTCGAATTTTCAGAATTGCACTCAGGTAAAAACAAAAAGGTTTTTAGAATAACAGGGTAGTGGGGCAACCCAGCCGCAATGTTTTCATTTCACCCTTCCCAACTTACAGGGGATAGGGTCAGTCGAAAGTCAGGTATTGTTCACAGTGGTTGTGTGTTCTCGATATTCGTGCTTTAAAACTCTATATTTCATTAATTATTATTTTGTGTTCTCTTGTGAAAAAATAAATTTTAGTTATGGATTCTGAAACTGCTGGTAAGTGACTTTTTTTTATAGCCACAATATTATAAAATGTCTACACCATTTATTTCTTTTTTGCATTTTTAAGAAGGCATTTCAATTCCGTAATTTTTCGCGAAAATAATAGTTTTGGGAGTCTTTTTGTTTTAGTGCCAGGCATTGCCCGGCTATGATTCTTATATATTCTTAAAATATAATACTTCTACTTTCTAAAAATGTGTAAATTGGTTCCAACTAATTCCTACTCCTCAATTTAGAGCGATTTTAAATTTCTGACATGAAAATATGAATATATTATAACTTTCGATAAATTATGTTTTTATTATTTCAGGACCTTCTGGAATAGTATGATGACTCGTAGGAAAATATTTGACCTAATGAGATCACAAAATGATCTCGATTTTAACGGTCAATTAAAATGCATCGAAGATTACTTGATTTCACATAAACCTTATACCGAAGAGCAAGTAACGGAACTAAATCGTGATTTTTCAAAATTGGGATCCGAAATGAAACATCGCTGGGGTGGCAACAAAATATAGAGATGATTTATTTGTGAAAAATAATGAAAAGTGGTTGAGTGGAATGTTTCAATTACCTATATTAGCGACAAGACCGGGCATACCAACGAAATCTTTTGAAGATGTTAGTGAGAGGAGCAAAAGACGCAAGACTGAGAATATACGTTTGTCTGATAGCGTGCAAAATTTGTCTGCCAAATCTGAAGCAGACAAACTCTTAATACAAAGAAACAAAGAGAGAAAACAAGACGAATTTAAAAGCAAGCTAGGTCTCCGTGTAAATTTTCCTAAAGCTGGATTCGGAAACACTAATGACGGGAATACGAGCCGAAGATTATTGAAGATCCTGAGTTGGCAGCTGAAATAACAGGACTGGATGTTACTTTGATAAAAAAAATCAAAGTGATTATTGAATGCATTTCAAGTGGGTACATAGTAGATGTACAAAAATTTCAGACATTTACCAGTGATACTGCTGAACTGTTGCGCTGTATGGTAGGCATAATATGACGCCTACCATGCATAAAATATTAATACATGGTTCTATAATAATAGAGAATGCCCTTTTGCCAATAGGGCAAATGTCGGAAGAAGCGGCAGAAGCCAGAAATAAACATTTCCGTCTATATAGGCAAAATTTCGCACGAAAATTTAACAGAGTAGACTGTAATAGAGATGTTTTAAATAGGCTCTTGTTAAGGCGAATAATTATGAAGAAAAAACGAAATTCTTTTATGAAGGAAACACTTGAAATGTTAATGTGAAGAAAATTAACTGTTTGCATTAATATTAAATTTTCTAGTTTTATAATATAATTATGATAGTTACTTTTATTTAGTTAGTAGATATATATTTCACAGCTGTAATTTTTAAATAAATATTACGTATAAGAACTATGTTTTTCTTTCGCCTTTTGCTTTTGCCCTTTGCTGCATTGCTGAAAATTAGAAGTGAAGGTACGTTTGCATACTTTTAATGAGATACCGATTAATTTCCAAACGATTAAGAACGATAAATAATTTAGTCCCGCTAGATTAGTCAAATACCCCTATGTGCATCGTAAAGATAGTTACTATCAACCAAAATCAAATAAAATTAAAGAGATATAGATTAAAACATAAAAATAACTAGGAAAATAGAAACTTAAAAGTGACACTGACAAGATGTCAAACCAAGTAATACCGAGTTGAACAACAGTAAATACTGATCAATATTGGAACTAATCCAAATTAAGAAAAATGAATCAGTTAATAACCGAAGTGAAATTAATGCACTTTCAAATATTTACTTTTCTAACTAACTTAATCTAGAAATCATGAAATTTGTAATGACATTGATAATTTTCTTTTGAAATGTAAATTGTATTAATTTACTACGATACAATTAACAAAAACAAAAGTAATTAACCCGATTATTTTTATATTGTGACATGACCTGATACACACACTGTTTGTTGATCGAAAAGTTCGTCTTTTTAGCCGCACCTCGTATGCAAAAAAAAAACCACGGAATCTTAAGGCAGTAAGATTGAATATTAGCACAAATTTATTGCACAAACTCATAGAAAATTGGGTTTGTCAAATTCACTTGTGTGCCTGAAGTTGAAGTGAACACTTAAATGATGTGTTATTCAAAACATAATAAACTGTGTTTTAAAATAACATAAAAAGTTTGGTTTTATCTGAAGTACTTTTGTATAGTCATGTCGTTCTTAGTGAAAAATATTTACTTGAAATTGTCTAATATACAAACACTTTTTCCGATATGTAAAACCTTGAATACAAAGAGCAGTTTCAATATACAATGGCCGTAGCTACATAAATTGAAATACACAGCCCTGATTTGGTTATCAAACAAGACATTTTTGGAAGGTTACTAACTTTTGTATTTTGACAGTAGATCTTCAGTGCGATTCGTGGCCTGTTTCTATAGAACTTGTTCATGTTACATCAGCAAGGACGGCAGGCACCCTATTTATACATTATCGAGATAAAGGAACGAAAACGTAGTATGTCGGGGAACGCTCAGAAATGTGAAGATGTCAGGATCAATAACATAAGAGAAATATTTCCCTTTCGATGTTCACAGTAAACGAGTCAAACGACAGCCGTTACGCTGCGACGGAGTTCATTGAGTCAAACGCAGCAAATATTCCCTGACATTCCATTATTACTATTAAATAAATATAATGGCAGATAATTTATTACAAGCTATAACAGTGCGTTATACTAAATGGAATCGCCTAATAACTGCAATTTCAATACTTATATGCTGATGAAAGTATCGATTTTTAATGGAGAATAATTGTGAGTGATTTCGGTTTCATTTTTAAATGGAAATATGCGAGACTTTGGCAATTTTTCATGTTTGTTATCGAGTTAACCTCTGGCATTGTTAGTCGAAAAAAGCATGTAGCATGTCGGTTGTAATCGGTTTCATCGTGGTTGTAAATCGGATTAGTATTGATGAAACTTTTTAATTTACAGACTAATTCAATGGATTGACTTGTCAAGGAACAATTTGTTTTATGCATACCGTAGTCGACAATTTTTAATTTCTGTTTATACTTCTTTACTAGCTATCTATCCCATGCATTGTAAATGCAGCGATGCCTGCTTTCCAACAGTGGTGGGAGAAGCACAAACAGTCGGGGGGTATTCGCATTTTATAGGAAACGTTTGCCGGGTGTACTTGGCAGTCTCGCTATATGTTTGTCTTTACTTTATTTCGCTGTGTTCTTTTCCTCTTCTACTTTCGTACCAGAAATTAAAATTTGTCGACTACGGTATATACCTACACATTACGATACATTAATATACCTAAGCGCTACTAGAAATATAAAAAATCTCTTTGACCTCCAAGACTTTCTGAATTCGCCAGCATTTTTATTTAAAATTTAATTTTCAATTTATATAATCAATTGTGGGCAGTCTTTCATTTTACGTTGTATATTCTTCGTTGTTAAATCAACACTGAAGTTTGTTGCTGCTACATCATTACAAACTAATATAACTAGTGTATGCTGAAGCTTTTCTCTGTCAGATTTTAATACGTTTCTACCTGATTAGAAAAGTATACTCAAACAATTCTTTAAGATGTACTTCAAGCATACTTATTAAAAGAAAAACACGGAAGAAACGTGGCAATATGATAGCCGAAATTATAATAAGAACAGAATAGTCTTTTTTTAACAGTAATTACACACCGGCACAAGAAACAAAGAATATGGCATTCTGGCTAAAACTGAGTTGAACATACCACAAGATTTTTGAAACTGTATTCTTTGAACTACAAAAATTTATCAGTAAATACACAAAACCATGACCGCACAAACGTGCTGTCGACCATAAGAATTAAATTACCCACTCAGTATTTTAACAAAGCTTTTTACAATGTCCAGTATTCCTGCAGCCAAAGCACAGGATAATCTGAATTTTCAAGTTGATAATGATTAATGACCCATGATAATTTTTCTACCTGTTTTAACTTTTGCTTTGTCAGTAAATATAAGTTAGTAAAACAAAATTCACTGATTTTACAATTTGCAAAATGTATCCAACCCATATTAAAAATTATTAAAAAGGAAAATGTATAAATTGACAGTGTGTCCCATATACACTAGACGAATAATAATAGAATAATACTATTTTATCCAAGTGACGAATAAAAATTATATCCAGATTGACTTTAAGTTAAATTTAAATTCTAAACCTTCTTTTCAATTTTTCTCAGTTCTTGATTCGCGAGGGATGATAGGTTTCTGCATAACTACCTATGCCCAAATAAAGATTAAAAAGAAAATATGGCAAGAAATAACTCCCACAAAAATAAAACAGTAGAATATTACAGGGAATACATAGGTAAATTAAAAGAAAGTCACTGAAATGGTACGACAAGCAAAAAAACAAACACTGAAAGAATTTCGTGAAAAAATGAAAGACCATAATAACAAGATTAACCGGAAATTACTACCTACATAAAGTACGGAAGAATCTTGAGAAACACAAATCCCACGATCTAAAGAATATAAAAGGTAAAAATAAATATGTGTATTAACGGAAAATAATTAAGTAATGATGATGAGGGGAAATGAATGCGTTCGTATACTCTCTTTCAAAAATATTATTTTAAATGTTTGAATTATTTGCAAGAATACTATAAAATTAAAGTTAACAGTGAACAACGACTTGCAATAACTATTTGATGAGATTTATGATAATCTGATGTACGCATACCTACAACGTGATCCAGATAATACTTCCAGTATAGGAATCTCGCTTATTATAAAAGATACAGGGTTGTTTAAATTAGATGAATTATTACTAAGAACTAATGCAATTATACGATATTCTCCAATTTCCAAATTTCCATGTGTCACGACTTATAGCAAGAAAAAAAAAGTCAAATTTATTTTCTTTAAAATAATTTTGTTGTTTTAGTAGACACAGTATTTTTCTTTTACACTTTTTTATGGTACTTTTTATGCAGAACTTAAATATCGACATGGCTGTTTTTGTACTTTCCATTTTTTTAATTTTAACCCTATGAAATTATATTTTTATGGAATGTCAAGTCAGCTTTGAAAGAACTGAACATATTTTTTTTTATCCTCTTTATATACAATGATATATAGCATAATATGTGCTATGTATTTTAAAAACTGCAACAAAAATAATAAAAAAACATTTATTAAACACTCACAATAAGTAGGCCGTGATACATGAGAAAACAATAAGACAAGTAATAGATAACAATAATAAAAGAAAATAATAAGAACAATAGAAATAGTAACATTACAATTGACCATTCCCTTCTACGTATATTTTTTCTATCTCTGCGTAGTTTTTGCTTTTTAATGCTACCAAATGCTACAAAAACAGCTTCACAAAGATATTCAGTATTATCAAATGTTTGTACGTAAACCCTATCTTTTACTTATCACGGAACAAAAAAATCCAATGAGGTGATCATGAAATCCGTCCTCGATTACCAATCCACAAATTTGGAAATCGATTATTAAGATATTTTTTGATTATGTTTGATCAATAGTAAATCATCAAGTAATTTGTTAAATCAGTTTGTTGTAAGTTAAAATACGTTTTAGCGCGTAAAACACCACACCACACGTTAAAACCAAATATCACTTGATGCCGACATTCCTTAACAACGTGAAGATTTTCTCTGTCCCAAAAGTGATTGAAGAAACCAATATTTGTAAAACTACTTTCTTTAGATCATAAAATCGTAGCAGCAAAATTACCTTTATTCTCACATTGGTTAACATACCATTGGCAAAATTGTCTTGTCTCTTGATCTCTATGTAGAATGGTGTACTTATACTGGTGGTATTTGTGAAGCTTTAGAATACTTTATGCTGTAGTTTTCAATATCCACAGTTATGTTCAACTTCTCTATCAGATGTTGGATTTTCAATAACAGATTTTAAAACAATTCATTCTACGTCTTCAGTAATTAATTTCGGATATTTAGTAGGTTTTGAAAACGAAATATATTCCTTTAAAATAATTATGAAATTTCTGTACGTACGAGCCTTCTTTCAGGGTACAGCCCCAAGTACGCCCGTTCGGCTTCTACACTGTTTTTATGAAAAAGGATGTAACAGCGCATGTCGAATTTTTCAGTATTAGTTAATGAAGCCATGTTTGACACAAAAATATTCTGGACAGAATTATTTTTAACTGAAATTAAATTGTATTTTCATGAATCACGGCCTATTTACAAATAATAATATTATTCAACGAATTTGAGTGAATAATTTTATTACACGAGGATTAAGTATGTAGTGTCCGAGTGTAATAAAATATCCACGCAATGCGTTGAATATTAGAATATTACAATATTAAGGTTGATAAGATGACTATTATTGCCCGAGTGGCGAGATTAAATGCCGAGGCGCGCAGCGCTGAGGAATTTAAGCCACAAGGGCAATAATAGTCTTCTCAACCGTAGTATGTATACAATTTTTTGTACCAATAGTCTAATTGGATCTGAAACCTTAATAATTATGAATAAATTTACTCATATATGTGAGAATGCCCTTGTAATAAAACTTCATATAAGCAAATAAGTAGGCTATATTTTGATGTGGACAAATACGTTTTGACATAAATGCTGAAACTAAAAGTCAAGTATTTATTAGATTATTTTTCATTCCATTTATAATATCTGTAGAGTTTAGATTTACGCCACCTAAAATACGCGAGATTGCAGAACAGGCAGTTGATAACTTGCTTCCGCATAAATCTAAACACTTATACATGAAAACATATACATAATTTTAAAAATGGTGTAATTCCAAAAATACAGTAGTAAAACGTACTTCTGGCTTATTTTCAAGGATATTCAAAAAATTAAAAAGCCTCGACTTCATGGACGCATTATTCAATGTTGAAAGCTACACTTGGCCTAAAAGAGGCACCCGACACATGTTACATTGCAACTAAGGTAGTATGTTTATATATTACTACTTTGAAATTATTGGGAATTTATAGTCCTGTAGACTGCTCTTGTAATTGGTGTTGCTGGTGCATGCCGAAGTGATGAACTGTGTAATTTATTAATTTCTGATGTCATCATGACAGGTGATTTAATTATTATTCACATCCTCAATAGCAAAAATGGTTCGGCTCGAAAGTTTGTAATAATGGAGCCACTTTGGATCAAAATAATTAAAAACTATTTAAAAATTAGACCAATTCCAAATATAGCAAAATTCTTTATTAGTGTACGTAATGGTAAATGTACTATACAAAACATTGGACATAACACACTAGGACAGATGCCAAAAGAAATTGCCCTTCCGTAGAACCTATGCTACACTTTTAGCTGTCAATGGTGGTAATATCCTTCAGTTAAAACAACATGGTGGTTAGAAATGTAGTGTAGCTGAAAGTTATATCGAAGATTCCTTAGTAAATAAAAAAAAAATATAGCATGTATGTTACAAGGTCTACCTACATTTACTTACGCAACCACACCTGCAATAAATACAGGAATTTTCGATATGAACCAAATTCCATCAACATCAGCAGTACAATCAGGCTCTATTTCGACTGAAGATATCGTAAATACTTATGGAATTAACACAATTAACAATACTGTCATTAATGTGCCTACAGATCTGAATCAGAATTGAACCATCAATAAATTTGACATGCCATAATTGCACTATCAATTTTTATAAATAAATTAAAATTCTTTACATCTGTAATAGTTACGTGTTATATTGTTTCCATATTATGTTGTTACATAACCTTAAAATACAGTTACATACAAGGTGTGTATAAATTGGCGGACCCCCTACACGTGGCGACATTCTTGGTCAAATTTTGAGTTAAAAGTCCTAATCCTAAAACGATGTATCAGGCTTCCTTTGTCTTCAGAATGAATTTGAAAGAAACATACATTTGACAACATTGAACACGCATATGCTAGTTATAATCTTCGGAACATTTTTACACGTCGTCATGTGAACCTTACATTTTAAATTTAAAAAAGAAATAAACGAAATAAAATTGGTTTCTGTAATTACATATTTATTACGAAAATATTACAAACTTTAAAAAATTTTTGATAATATTGACTAATTCTTGTACATCTTCTTGATAGAAATGAATGTAATTATTACCTACATAATTGTTCGAATTGAAATCCATCAGTTTGTAGACATAGCTGCAATCTTTGTGGTATCGTTTGTACTATTCGCTCAAGTCTTTCTGGTGTGATTTCTAATACTGCGGCTTCAATTCGGGCTCTAACTTCGTCAGCGTCCTGTGGAGGTGTAGCGTAAACTTTACCTTTAATGAAACCCCAATCAAAAAAATCTAATGGATTGAGATCGGGGGATCTCGCAGGCCACAAAAGGGGACCGCCACGACCAATCCATCTGTCTGGGAAGTGTTCAGTCAACCAGTCACTTATATTAGGAGCAAAGTGCGCAGGAGCTCCATCATGCATGTAAATCATATTACAGCGTACGTTCAGCGGTATCTCATCAATAACTTGTTCTAAAACATTTAAATATTCACCGGCATCTAGGCGATTTGGTAAGTAAATTGGTCCAACTACCCTGTGGTTTATTATACCAAGCAAACGTTAACAGAAAACCTTCTTTGGTGACCGTATTCGCGAAATTCATGTGGATTTTCATCTGCCCAATGATGAAAATTATGAGTATTAAACACACCATCTCTGGTAAACATGCACTCATAACTCCAAAGAATACATCTTAAAAAGTCACCTTCTTCCTGAATTCTATTTAAGATTGTATTGCAATAATTGATTCGAAATAAGTTATCATTTCCGTAAAGAGGCTGAACTTTAGAAATATGGTATGGATGAAGCAAGTTTTCTCGTAGAACCAAATGAACAGTCTTATTTCTGGGAATATTTAGTGTAGAAACTAATTGACGGGTACAGGCAGAGGGATCTTCCTGTATTGTGGCTAGAACTTGCTCTTCTAGTTGCACGGTACGCCTTTGCCTTGGTCGACCTGCCTTCGCATTTCTTGGAATAAACGAACCTGTTTCACGAAGTAGTTGGTCCAGCCTTCGAAATACATTTTTACTTGGATGCCTCCGATTTGGAAAACGCACTCGATATTCCTGCCCTGTCATGCTAGCATTTCCACGACAGAAACCGTATATCATGTACATATCGGCATATTCGTTGAACGTAAAATTCATAATAAACAAACAGAACAACTAGTAAACACGAAAACCCGAAAACTGATTAAAACTATACAAATAAACACGAAAAATAAGCAAGTCGAATGAAATAGGTAGATTACAAAGTGTCAAAATTTGACAGTAGTAATGTATTTGACTAGAACAACATTAGGTTGCCTACTTATTGTTTTACAACGTTGTCAGATGTGTTTTTCGTCAAAATAAGTTAATAAAGAAATATTAAAAACAAACTTTAAAATCAAAAAGAAAACCTTAACGAAAGGATAACAACAACAATTCTTCTTTCTTCTAAATTGTAGCTCTTTCTGCCAACAAATATCAAGTAATAATGCTTATTGCAAGACCGAAATTTAGGAACCTCGTGCAAAGATATGGAGCATGGTACAATATTTTCGTATTAGGATTTTGGACTCCGAATTTAACGAAGAACATCGCCGCGTGTAGTGGGTCCGCCAATTTATACACACCTTGTATAAAGAAAGTAAAATAACTTTACATCTATAATAGTTACGTGTTAGGATATTTGTTTCCAATTACACTTCTGTCATACATATTTTGCTATTGTTAACATACAGTTAGTTATTTTACCTTAGAGGTCGAGCATTTATAAGTTTTCGAGTATGATTTGTGGTATAAATCTAAATATAAATAAACTTGAATAAACAAACTGCAATGAATTTTGACGGTTGACAACTTGACATACATACATACTACTGCGATTGCATGGTTGCGGCATTCCCTTTATTTGTTTTCATTATTTCCCTAGGTCAATAATAGTCTCATTATTTACCTGTTATTAGTTCCAGGTCGAGAAATGACATTTCGTGGCGCTTTGTTATGTATAAAAATGCTATGATTTTTTACTACTGGTACAAAAAATACTTTATCTACTAATGTCACACACTGGGTTTTAATAAACAATATTCATTCAAAAAATTGCCATTAACCAAGGTATAATATAATTACAATTCAATATTAATGAAGCATAGTAGGAAGAAGGTTAGAATAATAATAAATACTCTACTTGACAATGTAAACTTGACATTTAAAATTGTTCGCGGTCGTTCAAGGCAAGACAACAGAGATAAAATCCCTTCTCTGCTTTATCTGTTTGAAGTTTGAATGTAATTGTTCAAATTTTCCCGGCTATTTTTTTATTGGTCCCTGGAAGTGTTGAATGTTATTCAACACTTCCCTATCCAATCATAAACGCTTTACCAACACAGTGTTTAATATTGAGGTGTTGTAAAGTCTAATATCAGTATCATTTTTCATGTTTTATTTGATATTAGTAGATAATAGTTATTTATGTAACAAGTCAGTAAAGTGATACTTTATCGAACGAGTCTGATTTACGAGCCAAGCGAGTGAAGCGAGCGCGGCGAGTAACAGACGAGTTCGGTAAAGGTACTTTACTGACGTGGTGCATACAAAATTTTATCGGGTTAAATCTAAAGGCGCAATTCCATTGAAGCACCATTGGACAACATGAAGCATACTACATGCCCTCTAGTGTTGCCTGTTTCTAGGTGTGCGAATATATGCCACAAAGTTGAACAATGTCACAGGCGCAACTTGGCACACAGTGTCGCATGCGCTTAGTCGTCTGCGGTTGTAGCATGCGTCTAAACCAATTCCATTGGGGCAACTTCAGTTCGTTGCATTATGTGTTTACAATTGCAGTAAATAAGAGAAAAGTAATGGAAGCGGCAATTATATGTTGGTGGTCGAACGACTCAGAATGATTTTTACAACAAATTGATTGCCGACTATGAAACTTTATTGCGAAATTTTACGCGAATAAGCAGGGAATATTTCGAGAAGGTACTCGCTGATCATGAAAAAATGTGTTGCCAACTGTTGTGAAGCAATACCATCAGTTCGTGTAAGTCGTTGTTGATCTAGACAGATCGGCATCTAATAAAAAACTTAACAGATCAAAGCAAATCATTTCTCTTTTTACTTTCTTATACGTAGTATAAGGAAGTATTGTGATGACGAAAATTTTCGACCTCGAGATTTTCGCAGATGTCCACGTTTTGAAGTCCCCTGATACCAAAAAAGTGGTTTTTAAAAAATGCCTGTGTGTCTGTATGTATGTCTGCGTGCCTGTGACCACGATAGCAGTCAAACCGCTGTAGATATCTATTCCAAATTTTGTATTTACGGGTATAACCTCCCTCTTGATATCTGATTGGTTTTTCAGTAAAATCGGTAGACCGGAAGTAGTAGTTTACTTCAGTGAAAAAATCGAATTTTGCAAATATTTCGTCAATTACTAAGTTTAAACAAATTTATAAAGAATTCAAATGTACTCAAAATTAAATGCGCAATTTCACTGAGGCAACCCTCAGTGAAATTGCGCCATAAGAAATTAAACATGCAAAAAAACAAGTCGATATATTAAGCATAAAAAGTTCCTAAAGAAAGTGCAATACAGATTTTGTATCTATTAAAACGTAAAAGTTATTACAAGGAAAAGAAATTTGAAATTCTTCCTTTTCTTGTTATAAGTCCTGAAATACATGGAAATTTGGAAATTGCAGAATATCGTATAATTGCACTAGTCCTTAGGAATAATTCATCTAATTTAACCAAACTATATCTTTTATAAGAGAGATCCCCATACTGAAAATGTTATCTGTGAAATTTTTTATAACTTTGACACAATATAATTGCTTTTGTGGTAATTTTTGTATCCGAGTTCAAATTTCTTTTATTTGTTATGTAATTTGCTTTTAACTAAATATTCAGGCAATTCAGTGATATATACAGGGTTCGGCAACGAAGCGGGGACGGAAGATTACATGCTTATTTGAAAGTTGGTCAAATATTTAGTCATCGGATATTCTTGCGCGCCATCAAGCGCACGTTTTAAAAATATGTTGGTTTATACAGGGTGTTCCAGATGGAAATGCCAGACTAAAGTTGCTCGTTTTTAAATGGAACACCCTGTATATTAATAGATAAAATGATCCGCGCTTGAAGGCTGGTTACATCGATATAATGCTGTATGGGTCTAAAGTTGATAGTTTCTGTGTTAATAATTATTTTACTTGATAAATTAATACATTTCAGTAGGCTATTCTGCATAAGGAAAACAAAAGAGCCGAAACCAACAGAATAGAATATTTTTTACTAGTATTGAGTTTCGTTGCTACGTGAAATAATTTTTTTAACTGTTCGCCTTATACAGAGTGTTCACAATTTCGCAAAATCGAAGAAATCTCGTAATTTTTAAATGGAACAGCCTGTATATCAGTTCATTTTTGAATTGTTTATTAAATTTCATGTCAGAAACATGTAAGACGTTAATACTTTAAATGTGACTATTACTGAGCTACTGTCGTTTTTTGATATGCTTTTGTTAGTTTTTGCAAAAAAGTCAATTTTTTCAAATGGAACAGCCTGTATATTACTTCACTTTTCAGTTTCTTATTAAATTTCACATAAAAAAAAACATGTCAGTTTTGTGGTTTTAATTAATATGTACTGACAAAATTATATTAGAAAGAGACAGTAGCTCAGTAATAGTCACATTTAAAGTATTAACGTTTTACATGTTTCTAACATGAAATTTAATAAACAATTCAAAAATGAACCGATATACAGGTTGTTCCATTTAAAAATTACGAGATTTCTTCGATTTTGCGAAATTGTGAACACTCTGTATAACGCGAACAGTTAAAAAAATTATTTCACGTAGCAACGAAACTCAATACTAGTAAAAAATATTCTATTCTGTTGGTTTCGGCTCTTTTGTTTTTCCTTATGCAGAATTGTCTACTGAAATGTATTAATTTAACAAGTAAGTTATACAGCATTATATGATGTAACCAGCTTTCAAGCGCGGATCATTTTATCTATTAATATACAGGGTGTTCCATTAAAAAAAAAGCAACTTTAGTCTGGCATTTCCATCTGGAACATCCTGTATAAACCAAAATATTTTTAAAACGTGCGCTTGATGGGGCGCAAGGATATCCGATGACTAAATATTTGACTAACTTTCAAATAAGCATCTAATCTTCCGTCCCCGCTTCGTTGCCGGACCCTGTATATACAAATCTGAAAGGATTGTTTGGTTAATTAAATGATTGTGTATTAGAGATGCCATAACACATATAATATTTTCTAAATTAATTAATCATTTCTATAGAAATCGAAATGATTTATTGTGTAAACACATAAAGAATGTAGGTACTTTGTAAGAATTACTGAAAATCAGTATTACATTGATATGTTTTATGTCTAAGTAGTCTCACTCTCTCACGTTCGTTTGATTCTTAATATATGCGACAAACTTTAGGAGCTGAATCCTGGGGTTATTTTGATCATAAAAGTTCATAAGAACATATGTCCAAAACCGCTTAGTTCAGAAGTTATACAATGTTTAATAGCAAGTTAAAATAATAAATGGTTTTATTATAAATTAACAAAATAATCCGTTGCAGTTAAGATTGCAAATGTATTTTATGCATGACGGTGCTCCAGCGCATTTTAGTTTACTTGCTCGCGAGTTTCTGGACAGTACGTATCCAAATCGGTGGATAGGACGGGGAGGTCCACAACCGTGGCCTCCTCGGTCTCCAGACTTAAATTCATTGGACTTTTTTCTCTGGGGCCACCTTAAATCATTAGTTTACACGACTCCCATGGAAAATGTCGATGAACTAAGAAATTGTATTATAGCAGCTTTTGAAACAATTCGAAATACCCCTGGTATTTTCGAACGGACTCGCCAGTCAATACGACGGAGGATAACAGCTTGTAGTACAGTTGGGGGCGGTCAATTTCAACAGTTACTATAAGTTAATTTTGTTTTACTAATTATTTTGTTAATTTATAATAAAACCATTTATTATTTTAACTTTCTATTAAACATTGTATAACTTCTGAACTAAGCGGTTTTGGACATATGTTCTTATGAACTTTTATTATCAAAATAACCCCAGGAATCAGCTCCTAAAGTTTGTCGCATATATTAAGAATCACCCTGCATATCAATAAATATCGCTAAGTCCTGAGTATATAAAATGAAATAAAAATATTTATCTAACTTGAAATAAATACATATACATTAGATAAAGGAGTGTGTTATATTTATATTAGATGTTATTTTATATATTAACTTACACCACAGAAAAAATACTACTTTTATAGAGGGGTTAATACTGAAAGAATTATTTATTGTTGGGGCTGAAATATAATACATAATTATAAATAAGATTGAAGGTAAGCAATATACGAATCCACATAAGCATGAATGTATTCGTTGTATTCCTATAGGAACGATCATAACAATATGTATTATTAATCAATTTATAAATAAAGGTATGACGTATCATGCATATGTGGTGCAAGTTTAAATATTCATAAAATCCGTCACGTTCCTTGTTTAGTCAAACGAATTGAATTTTTCGGACGCTCCCTACATAGAAAATATTTTCGTTTCATTTCCATACATATTGGTCCCTGATTACTTGCGAGCCAACTAAAATACGAATTGGTTTTCGTCACACTATATCGATGACAACAGCAATATTTTGACATATACAGTGACTGGCAAAATTGTGGAACCATATAAATTAAAAAGAAACAAATTCAAGTTTAAGATATTCATTCTTCATGTTTACTACCTCAAAAAACTCTTGGTAATAAGTTTGTTTCTTTGCCGTATCATTCAGTCACACGAAATTTGAACAGCATTTTTAAAGAACAGGAACTTCAAATCGCGTTTAAATTGAGCAAATCATTAAAATCACTCTTAGAGAACGCTAAATATAAAATTAAGGTAGATCAAAAATCCGGTATTTAAGAAATAACCTGTAAAGATTTTAATCAAAAATATGTAGGGCAAACTAGGCGTTCAATTTTGAACCCGTTACAAAGAACACATTGTACATTTCAAATATAACAGACCGGAAAAATCAAGTGCTGCTCGACATATTTTCGACACAGGCCACGGCATATCTACAGATAGTCTTAGATTAATAAAAACTGTAAATAATTTTAGGGAATTAGGAGGTTATGAAAGTATTTATATACATAGAAATAGATGTAAGTTAATGAATTCTGACAATGGACCGATATCCGAGACCAGCTAGTACGGATTATTGTAATTTTCTGTGATTAGTCTGTCACGCTTCACGGTCCCGTTATGGTCTCCCGTTAGACTTAGGTAGTATATATAGGGTTTCTTAAGAAATCAGTGTTATTCCACTGGTGGAAGAGCATATCTTCTAAAGTTACACCTTAGCCAAAAACACTACGTTTAACACTCTTTTCTGTTTTATACAGATTCCTACTGAACATGGCAACTTAGTTGCCGAAATACGTATATAAATTTTTTAGATATTTTTTTTGTGGTGACGAATTTTTCTTTTTGCATATTATTTCAGATTTTTAGCCACAGTCTCCGCCCATTATTGGAAGTAAATTCAAATTCAAATTCCTGTATTAACCCTTAAAGGCACATACAGGTAGGATTCGTCAATTTAGCATTATTTAAAATATGAACTATTGCTATGCTACTACAAAAGCTTTTATTAAGATGAATTCAAAAAAATATATATACTTAAAATAGTATACAAGTTTTCTCAAATATCCTTGATGCGTTTCAACAAGATTTATTATATCTTATATTAAAAGTTAGTCTTATAATTCGTTTTTGTAAAATAAGAGCTCGCTAGTTTCTTTGCCTGGTCCCAGACAATAATATTATATGAAATTACACTATACAGGGTGTTCTAAATTAAGTCGGCACTATTGCTAACTTTGTTATTAATGAAGCTACAGTATCGGTTAAATTAGCAAAGTAGTAGTATTTTTATCGTGAAAAATTATGGCAGAACCAAAAAGACAGTTGAGCTTCTACTTTTCGCGCTATTTACAAAAGTTACTTTTTTTTTAAATGGAACACCCAGTATATTTTTGCATATATTGAAAGAAGGAAATATTTTAAAAAAGAAAGCTTACATACATTATTGACAAAAAATGACAGTTGCGGCAGTTATCCACTATTTTGTACAGCAATTCATATCAATAAAATCAAGATGGCTATGATAAATAAAACAGCAAATATTAAACAAGCACTGTGTATTATGTATATTTATTATAATAGATGTTCGAAGACATCACCGTTTTGTCCAATACACTTCCGAATTCGTTTATGTACATTGCGAGTTACTTTTAAAATCGATCTTGCGTCTATGTTATTAGCAATAGTAATTATTTTATTCTGTAGCTCTACAACGTATTCATATCTCCCTTTGTAAATTTCATTTTTTAAATATCCCCAAAAATAAAAGTCCATAGGGTTTAGATCCGGGGACCGTGGTGGCCACTTAATTGGTCCATTCGTACCTATCCATTTATTCCGAAATATTTCGCTCAAAAAATTTTGTACTTCGCGATGATTATGAGCTGATGCTCCATCTTGTTGGAAATGTATATGTTGCCGAGTAGCCAAATCCAGGTTATCCAAAAATATTCCTAAATGTTCAGTCATAAATTGTAAATATCTTTGCCCAGTTAATGTACCATTATAAAAGAATGGTCCGACAATCGTCGAGCCAATTAATCCACAACAAACATTAAAACTAAACCGTATTTGTGGAGCATGAAGCCGTTCCAACAACAAATTTTCTCGTGACCAATAGTGATGGTTTTTTCTATTCCAAATTCCAGAATTAGAAAAATTTGATTCATCGCTCCACAAAATATGACGAAATGCATTTACATTCTGCGCTGAATAATTAAGGTACCAGTGACAAAAAGTTAGTCTCCTCTCTTGATCACCCGGGAATAATGTTTGCACTGGCTGGTACTTAAATGCGTTATATTTAAATTTTCTTAATATTCTGTGCACACAATTAAAGCTTACATCTAATTCCCGAGCAGCGTCTCTTATAGAATTACATATTGGGATGCACTTCAAATTAAGCCAAAATGTCAATTTCCATTTTCTCACTAATTACGTAGTCCTTTGTTGTTCTAGTTTCTTTGAAAACATTATCATTTATTCTGAATTGTCGATACAGTATTTGATAATAGAGTCGATCTGGCTGCGGGCGTAGAGGATAACACTCAGCGTAATATTCTTGGGTCCTTACAGAGTTTTTACGACACACGATATACGCTTCCAACATATCACACTTTCCCAAATGATTAAATACCATTGTCAATGACTTTTTTGTTGAGGCACGGAATTTCATAAACCCCTTGGTTTTCTAAAGGTATTTTTGTTTTAGGTTTTCGAATCAAGTACAGTCCTTCGAAACCCTAAAACAAAAATACCTTTAGAAAACCAAGGGGTTTATGAAATTCCGTGCCTCAACTGTGAAAAAACTTACATTGGACAAACGAACAGAAGGGTAAACGCAAGAAGAGACGAACACAAAAATTCCGTAAGAAAAGACGAGAAAACTTCATCCCTGGCTCAACATGTAAAAGAAACATCCCACACGATAGACTTCAGTAACACCAAGCTATTAGCGAACATCGAACACACTAAAACCAGAATCATCAGGGAAGCCATCGAAATTGAAAAACATCCGAACAATCTGAATTCACGAGATGATACCCAGAGGTTACCAACAGCATGGAAACCAGCACTAACAAGAACAGATACCAACAAAGAACACCAAACTAATACATCTACATCGCAAACCAGCCGACACACTCCAAACACGAGCCCAACGACACGGAACCATGCACACACTCGTCCAAGGGCAACCAACCGAAACGCTAACGGAGTATATAACCACCATCCGAATCCCGAAAATGTCAGTTTACGAATAACAAGAAGCAGAAGCAGACAATTATCGCAGACCTGAAGATGGCAAGTGTGATTTTGCCGAAACGTCGTCAAGAAACCAGCATCGGTCTTTCCAAAGACCAAGCAGTGGAAACGCGGAAGAAAACCCGGAATCCAGTGACAACATATATATATATAATTTAATTTCTTGGATGATTTACATGTCATACTAATTTTAAAAATAATTTAAAGTTAGTATGACCTCTAAATCGTCCAAGAAATTACATTAATTAATATATATATATACACATTAATATTCGTAGCCAACTTAACAAAAACTGTAATTAAACCAAGCTGTCATCATGACGTAGAGGCTGACAATCAGGGAAGTAAGTCATATAAGTAGAACCATTGGAAGATCCTTGATTTATCAAAAAAGACCAACTGCATTACAAAGCAACAATGCTGACATAGGTGTTTAATGACTCATACACCTGCGGTGAGGCAAGGGAGGGCGCACCCGATCGGTTGGTCGTGAGTTCGAATTTCACGCGTGGGTAAATTTTAAAAATAAAAATTTGGCTTATTAAACACATAATTATCAATACTAAAGCAGAAAATTATTATATGAATTTCAGCATTGAGGATACTGCAAACCATATACATACATGTACGAATTAAAGATTCATACATGCATGCATGAAATGGGTGCACATCTGCTCCAGAGCTGGCATTACAGCAACTAACGCACAGACACAGTGTTTCAGTCTACCATGACTTCGTCAGTGTGCGACGTGGTCCGCTGTAATGCCTAAGAACTCTAAACCTCCAGTTTCTGCGTCCGTTTACATGACGATGTCTGTGAGAAAACCTCAGCGACATCTGTCATGCAAACGCAACGCGCCTCCTTGGCGCGTTGCGTCGCTGAGGTTTTCTCACAGACATCGTCATGTAAACGGACGCAGAAACTGGAGGTTTAGAGTTCTTAGGCATTACAGCGGACCACGTCGCACACTGACGAAGTCATGGTAGACTGAAACACTGTGTCTGTGCGTTAGTTGCTGTAATGCCAGCTCTGGAGCAGATGTGCATCCATTTCATGAATGCATGTATGAATTTTTAATTCGTACATGTATGTATATGGTTTGCTTTATCTTTTGGAGATATTCCAAGTATTCACTATCATTTTTGATATTGGTACGCTACCTATTAGCGGGATAGTGGATGCACATATATCTGCAGTGGTCTTGAATGATAACTTAGTTATCGATAGACCACACCTCCTTGGCGCGTTGCGTTTGCATGACAGATGTCGCTGAGGTTTTCTCACAGACATCGTCATGTAAACGGACGCAGAAACTGGAGGTTTAGAGTTCTTAGGCATTACAGCGGACCACGTCGCACACTGACGAAGTCATGGTAGACTGAAACACTGTGTCTGTGCGTTAGTTGCTGTAATGCCAGAGCTCTGGAGCAGATGTGCATCCATTTCATGCATGCATGTATGAATTTTTAATTCGTACATGTATGTATATGGTTTGCTTTATCTTTTGGAGATATTCCAAGTATTCACTATAATTTTTGATTGAGGATACTATTTTTAATATTATTTAAAATTTATTAAATACGTCGAACTGCCGGCGATACATACATCCTGTTACCTATGGCTTTATCCACAGTAGGTGGGCCACGGCTTATTTCTCGATAACAATTTATAAATGATTAAACACAATTTTTATTATTCTTTTACTAATCAAACAAGAAATAATATTCACATTCAAAATTCGATAAAAATCTCAAATTGACAACTGACTTTTATTTATTAATAATGTTTCTAAAAAACAAAATTGACGACATAATATTTGATCTGGAGATCAAGTCGAACAGCGGTGTTCTGTTTGTGAGGGGTCCGTGGTAACATGCGCCCCCCCTTCTGAAAGACGCTGTTTCGATTGATGGTCCAGATACTGCTAGCTGGTCCCGGGCTGGGGCTCCTGCGATGGTTGTAGGGCTGCTCCTTGGATCTAATGGAGTGCCTCGTGGTTGGTCCATTTCTCTAGGCGAACCTAGTCAGCGTGGTTCTTGGCAGGCGTATGCCCGGATCAAATGGCCTATGATCCGGTGTCCTCCAGCGAGCTCGATCCATTTTCTTGTAGGGTCGGCGCTGCTGACCATTCGGTACTGTTACGTTGGTAGTTATTGGGACAGACTCGTACTGGGTTGGCATGCCTAATGCCATAGTAAGTCTGTCTACGGAGGACTGCGATGTCGTCTTATTATCCACAGCGGTTTCCACATGATGCACGGGCTCGGCATCTGGAGGGGTGGTGTGGTCACTAGAATTGGGACGTCGTCCAGGTTTGGCAAATCCGTTGCCATAATGTGTCCGTCTGCGGAGGACTCCGACGTTGTCTCATTATCTGTAGTGTTTTCCACATATTCCAAGTGCTCGGCATCTGGATCGTTGGTGTAGGTCACCAGGATTGCGAAATCGTCCACGTTTGGCACATCCGTTGTCTTAATGAGTCCGTCTGCGGAGGACTGCGACGTTGTCTTGTTAACCATAGTGATACACACGTAATCTAATCTAATATTCAATGTTAGAAGTACTGACGGTGGCAGACGCGTTCTGAGTTTCTTCCATAAAAGCTGCATAGTCCTGGTCGTTGAAAAACTCAGTCCGGAAACGTCTGCCAAACGCTGCCATCGACCAGAAGGTGCCCCAAAAATGTCGATCCCACCTGTCAGCTTCTCCCGTTGGTGAGGGGTGACTGCACGGTCGACATCTCTTGCAACATCCTGAGGAAATTGCTGTAGGTAGTTCTCCAGCAGTTCCACGAAGACTAGGGGGTCTTCGCTAGGGTGTCCACTGTAGGGTTGTGGTGGCTGGATGAGATCCATTCTGGAGTAGTCTTTTGTTGATTGTAGTGGCTTCTGGCTTTCCTCCACCATGTATACATATTCGACTGGAGCATCGTTTGAAGCCGTGGTGTCAGAAAACAGGGTTTGAATATTGCCCCCTTGGGGCGATTTCTCCATGAAGGCTGCCTAGTCTCTGTCGCTGAAGAACTACATCCGGAATCGTGCACCAAAACTTTCCACATGCCAGAAGGTGTCCCGAAAGCGGTAGTGCGATACAGCGGCTGCCCCTGGTCGATCTCCTCCGGTGTTTCTAGGGTAAACTGTTGGAGGTATCCTTCCAATGTTTCTATGAAGGCGACGGCGTCTTCGTCAGGATCTCCACTGTAGGGTTGTAGTGGTTCCTGGTAGTAGACACTACAGAAGTTGATGTCAGCCGATCCGGAGGTGGCATCTCGTTTGCGAGCAGCAGCATCCTTAGGGGAGGGCATCCTGTTCAGTGGTGGTGGTTCACATCCAGATAGGAGTTGGTCGAAGTGTGGCTGGTCTTGGGGGTCCTCCTGTTGTTGTTAACTTGCAGTCCTTCCTTTTCGGAGTTTCCTTGGGGGTGAGATCTTGAATATTTCAGTTTATTCACTGTCACTTAGTTGAGCACCACCATTTTTACCTATAGATTTATCCACTAGGTGGGCCACGGATTATCTCTCGATAACAATTTATAAATGATTAAATACAATTTTTATTACTTGTTTATTAATCAAACAAGAAATAATATTCACATTCAAAATTCGATAAAAATATCAAATTGATAACTGACTTTTATTTACTAATGATGTTTCTAAAAAACTTCATTTGACGACATGATAATTGATCTGGAGATCAAGTCGAACAGCGTCGTTCTGTTTGTGAGGGGTCAGTGGTAACAATCCATCTGCTTCATATGATTCAGTACGATTAAAAGTGTCGAACTTATACACCCGCGGTGGCGCAAAGGTAAGTGCACCTGACTAGAGCTCGGGAGGTCGTGGGTTCGAACCCCACCCGTGGGTAAATTTTTAAAATTAGAAATATACCTAATTAAATGAACAATTATCAGTGCTAAAGAAGAAAATTATAATATGGGTTCAACCATTTTGTTTGACAAACAAATAGTTTTCTATAATTAATGTGTATCCGGCCTTTGGACCTAAGTAATGTATGTGTCCGAGTGCAAAATAACTCTATAGTTTTTTTTTAATTTTGTAAATTTGATAGTTGAAATTTATATAAAGTTATATAAATAAGCATATTTAGTTTAACATACCCCTTATTCAGTTTTATGACTTAATTATGTATATTTATAATTTGATTCTTTTGTTGAATTCCTAAATACAAACGTATATTAAATTGACTCGATTTATTGATTTTGTAGACTACAAACAATGTATAGAACAAGTCATTAAGCACACGCAGGAATACATTTTGTAATATAATGTATAATATAGAATGCTACGTTATTACAGAAACATTAATAATTACCATATTTGATACAACATTTACCCAATGTAGAAATATCACCAAGAATAACATAAATCTAACTAAAACACAACGACATAGGACTTATATTTAAAATCACATTAAACAAAAGATAAGCATGTATTTATATATTAATACAAATTTTACAAAATAATGGAAAATTAACCAACATTATGATCATAGTTTTTAGTTAAATAGACCAATTATTCAACTGCATGGTATGGAGGACACGCAATATAAAGTATGTTTATACACAAGAGGTTTCAGCTTCAATCACTGAAATTACTTATTACAGAAATATTGTCAAATTGGTTTCAACATGTCTCCCTTGTCTCCGCTTTTTATACACTTTTCAAATTATTCATTATACAAAAAAAATACAATAAATATGTAGTACCTACCTCTTCAAAATAATTTACAAATTCAAAATATCAATTTGACATTTCACACATAAAATTTCAAACATGTTTGATTATTGTGTTATTTCCTTAGCATGACGGATCCTAGTTAAATAGGATAAAATTACAAGTTTTTATATTTCTGTCTTACATTGAAGTTGAAACATTTCTGTATTTTATTGTTACATGAATTAAAGGAATAATGGTAAACATCGGCTGGAAAACGTATGTAATATTTTGTATTGTTATTCACCATATGACAATTTACATACAATTACGTCAGTGTATACCTGTGGGAAACTCTATTTTTTGAAATATGTATATTAAACACGCTTACATCAGCGACGATGTTCTCATAAGTTGTGCAAGAATACACCTATATATTTATACTACGGTTACAACCAAGAAATATTACATTAACTTAACATATGTTGATTTTTTGTAAAAACGCTTTGGATTTGTATTCTTCAATTAATTTTTTTTAATATTTTATTTGCTCTTTATAATCATTTGTTGGAAATTACTAAAAAAGTAAAGGGTCTAAACCGCGGGTTTGTCTGGTGATGGGAGGAGAGTTTGTCGACCTCCGGATATTATACGAAATCCTCTTATAATATTAAATTCTGGAAAATTCGGGGCAACAACGGAATCTCGCTGTTTTGCTAAACATTTATATTGACTAATTAATATAGCGTTTATAATACTGCCGTTGGATCGCACTTAATACTCCAAGGATTAAATAATTATGTAAATAATATTAATCATTTATTAAACTCTGTCTTACATATAGCGCTGTCCCGGAATTTCCTACACAAGTAATATCGCCGATATTTGAGCAGATACAATGAAGAAAAAACTGTTTTAAACGACATAAAAAACTCTTTCAGATTTGGCCCTCTGAAGCGCAAGTATGTCAACAACTCTTATATTGTCACCCCATTTCGTTTTTTTTCCATACTGCTCCCTAACTTTTTTGCCGACAACGTTTTCAGGGAACATTCCAAATGCGATGATACATTATAGCTTATTATATTGACACAAAATTGGCAACAGGTCAATTTTAATAAAAACAATTCTGCATTAATTTAAACATTTCAATATTACATTTGAGGTGCATGTCAAGTTTGACAATATAACAAGAAACTTTCAATATTATCTACGACAATAAATAAATTTAAATCATCTTGCATAGGTATTAACTTATTTTTTATGTTCCCTTAATTTATGGTGAATACAAAATAACCTCGGCACGAGAGCACATATGGTATTTCTGACTGCAGGGCAGAAAATGTGAACTGATTTCTTTCCAAATTCAAAACAGATTGAACGTTTAAGATCCGTTCGAACAGAAGGAAGCCATCAATTGTCTAGCATATTGTGGTATAAATCCGCATAATTCTATTCGATCGCTGTGTGAAGAAATTGATGAAAGTAAATCCAGTGTCCAACTAATATGAAAAGAACAATATTATTAGCGATTTATAGTTCACTCAATACAGGGACTGCAACGTTCTGATTTGAACAGCAGACTATCATTCAAATACTTAAGATAATCCGGGCCGTTTAAAACAAATTTGCTGTAGTGATGAAAACCTTTTCCATAATAACGGCATAGTGAATAAGGGCAATGCCTATTTTTGGTCTAATATAAGAATAAACGTTTGGTGTGCATTATTCAATGGCTGCATAATTTTCTTCCGCATTTAAACGAAAGGACATTGACAGGCTGAAAGTATTTAGTTTCTATCTAACACTTGTAAGAGCTTTCAGAAGACATTCCTTTAGAGGGCAGACTATGACAAGGGGACGGTGTTCCCTTCATAATTTATGCATTATTACTGAGCACTTGAATAATATATTAGTGGATAGTTGGATCGGTAATAGGGGCCGATTAATTGGCCTAGTTGGTCTCTCACACCTCTACATTCTTTTGTTATGCATCTCAACGTCCATATTGAGGCTGAATAAGTATAAATGTTTGGATTTTGAAAGCCTGTTTAATAGATTTTGGGATGGTTTTCGGCTTCTCTAAATATGTATTTTTCATTGACGCGGGTAATTAGAAAGAAACAAAAGACGTAAATATACACACATTATATAAAAAAACAAAAAAGACTATATATCTAAAATTAATATGAAAAAGAAGCCGTATTATGAAGCACAAATTAGTATTTCATCCTGCAGATCAAAAACTTTATGCAATATTGTGAACCGTCAATCCATTAATAATCGCTCTAAAGGATAACGATATAGTTATTACTGACACGCGAACTGTCGCAAATACATTTGGAGAATTTTTTACGCACGGAGTAGTAAGAAATCTTAAATTTAAAAATCGCCTTTACAAATCGGGAAATAATTCGGCTGCGGGGTCTATGTTTTTCCATCACGTTACCAGGAACAAAGTCGAAAATGTAATCAGTGGAATAGCGAGTAAACAATCTGCTGGTTATGATGGTGTCCCGACACAGCTAATTAAGTACTGTATGCATGAGCTTCTGACACCTTTTATCAGTGGTTCTGTCGAGGAGGGTGTGTATTCTCATGCACTAAAGCAGGCTGTCATAGTTCCCATACACAAGAAAATGCTAAACTTGATATTCAAAATTACAGACCTATAGTGATACTATCTTGCTATACTAAAATCATTGAAAAAGTTGTGTATAATAGGAGAATTGATTATTTAAATGCCAATAACATACTCGCCCCTGAACAGTTTGGGTTTCGCGGAGGATTGTCTACTGAACATGCAGCTATACGACTCACTCAAAGTATAAACAATCTGTTGAATTCAAAACAGAAGGTGGCGGTTATATTTTTCCCATGGTATTACGGTGGGACCAGTTTTTATGTATGTTGAAGAAATTACAATACTTATATCTGCACCAGATACGGAGACACTAAGACAGAATTTGTTGACGGCGATCGGGCACAATTTGACGCATGGTGTAATAACAACCAACTCGAAATTAATTTTAGAAAAACCAATTGCGTTGAATTCTGTCGAAAAAGTACTGCAACTACACTACAGGATCTAATTCATTTCAATAATATTGACGTACAACTTAGTCAACTTCAAATTTCCTCGGTCTAGTTTTGGATATGCATCTTACATTGGCAGGATCATTTGACTGTTCTGGCATCGAAAGTAAATAGGTACTATTACATGATAAGCAGTCTGAAATCGATGGTGGGCCCGCAATCTCTGTTGACTATTTATTATGGATTGGTGTACCCGTTATGGAATTACATGATTGTAATAGACAGACTTGCTAAAATAATGTCTTCCAGAGGATTTTTTTATTATACAATAACATACTATACGTTTCATTTTTAACCTACCTCCTTCTGTTTCTTGTTGGGATGCTTCAATTTATATACTCGTATACTGAGTGTCCCAGCTAAAACTTTCGGGTCATATATCTCCATTATTATTGAATGAATTTTTTTGATATTTAAAATGTAGATACTTTATTGAATGAGGATTGGTCTGTTACTTTTGAAATTAGTGAAAGTTAAAAAATGTGATTTTCACTTCGTTTTTTTTCCAAATTCCAAGAAAATATCTTTAGATGGTTAAGCACCAAAAATCAGGCCTCTACAGAAAAAATGAAGTAAAGCATCTACTATGACGTTTTCCTCTAATTTTTGTTTTAGTGTTCTCGTTTTTTGGTCGTTCTTTGTTATCAACTTTTCTTATTAAATTGACTACTTTCAGACTTGAAATTCAAAGTTTTAACGCTCTTGTTGCCCCGAAGACCCTACTTAACCTTTATTGGCAGTTTAGTGGAGTATCTATAGGTGTTATGTGAGTTTAATTGTTTGCACACTGTAAAGACATTAACAATAAGATTCACTGAAAACTGGAAAGTCTGAAACAGTATCTTGCATTTAATAAGGTATGCTGCCTTTAACTCGACTGAATATACAATAACAAGTGATAAAAGCTAGTTGAATTCACGTTTTATAGACTATGGTTGTTCAGTATAGCGCAACGGTTCATCACTTAATAAATTGTCTATATTCCAAATTTTATAAAAATTTTGTCAATAATACAAAATGTCTTTTCAAGTTGTAAGTTGATTTACACAATTATATCTTTAACATGTAATATTATTTGTGTGACAATGTTGGATGCTTGTCTTTGGTAAACCAGGACCATCATTTTCTTCTTACTTTGTTCACGGTATCACAATTATAACACTCTGTTAAGATAAGTCTCGTATAAATAAAGACTCCCCTCCTCACAATGGTTATCAATTTTGGTTATAAACGTGATTTTTTTATCTCAGACCTATGATACAACACAGCATTCATACATTCTACCACCACTTGCAACCACGTTGATCTTGGCCTTAATCGTCTACTATTACATCGTCTATATTCCGTCAAGGAGTTGAACAATATTTTGATCAAGGACTTCAAAATCTGCTCTGGCACTCCATCTTGGAAATTATGCTGTGTTTTTTCTGTCTCAGAAATGAAGTATGTCGTACCTTGGTGGGACACCTTACCAAACTATCACTAACGCTGGATGATGACTATGCCGAAATTTATTATTTACTAGCAATACAGCGTTGCCAGTGATTTGTTATTATTACATCTGCTGTAAAACTTACACTTTAATAACGCATTTTTCAAACGCAATCGAAAATCCTGCTGCTGCTAAGTAGTTAAAGCTAAACACTATGTCGTACCATTTAACCGAAAATGTAATTCTGATTGGTTAGTCCTAACCAGTAGTTCATATGTTTGCTTTCATAACAGGATTAATACATGAAATGGCATACATATATTTTAATATTTTTTTTCCTTTCGGACTGTTTCGGACACATCTAATGAATGTAGAAAACACCCTAGTTATACATATATATATGTAAATAATAATATTAAATTTTACTGACAATTTATAATAATATAGAAAAAAAAGATGATATTTATTCATGTGCCGACGGCATTGAAGATATACACAAGTAAATGACCCATTCATAGTAATAGTCGAAAATAACAATAATACATATCTATAATAGATATCACGTTTTAATCAAATATTCACTTTTCATTCGTAAACTCTTCAAAATTTGTCGGCTTTCTGATGTTCAACTTGATAACTGGTCGATGAAAGTAAATGTTCTGTCTCGATAGTCTTCTTAACACATCTCTCGCACCGAGAAAAATAAAATGTTCAGTCAACACAAAACACTTTCAGTCAACATTCGTGTTTATTCACGTATAATCAATACCTCATCTGTTTTGATGCAATGCAAGTGAAGTTGTTGACCATTTCACATTGGCGCAACATTTTCGTGTGTTGTATGAATAAATATTATTAATTGAATAGACAAATGAAATATATTGCAACAACTACACGTATTTGTTGGCCTAACACAGGCAAGTTATTGTATGAATTAGAATAATTTCAAATCAACAACTCGTATTTGTTAAACGAATATAATTTTTTCGTTCTTTGAAATCCTTTTTCAGTTGAATGAAATGTTCTAGTATATTAATACAAGACGTATGAGATTTCACTTAAGAGTGTTTCAATATACAAATTCTTGCATTTGGTCATCATGAGTTTAAAATGTATGAATAATTTATATTTATGTTGAACCGTCACATTTAAGTTAAAGATAGAGCTGTTTTATACAGCAACAGTAACTATATTTAATTTGTTTTTACATAAACTCTTGAATATGATACTAATTGCGATCATGCATGTCCATCTTTGATATATTCGTTATTTAATGCTTCAATTCGGGACATCTAGCATTTGACAAAATACATTAGGTAAGTAAATTGGACGGCTGACGCTATTTCTTGTGATATTTTCCGTCAAGTGTCATCGCTAACTGAAATTGACCCACGGTTTTCACAGATCATAACATGCACTTGAATTTTCGTGCGACTGACAACGTTAGTCAAATGTCAGATAGATCTTCCACCCTTCAATTTTGAGTTCCTCTAACATTAAAGTCAATCTGACGTGGTTTTCGAGGTGTCATTGTCAGCTGTGCCGAACGAACGCCATATTGAATGCGGGCATGTCGCGTAGACTTTAGATGCTAGATGTCCGTCAATTGTGACGTTTCCCGGCAAGTGTCATGGCGAACTGAAATTGTCTGAGGACTACCCAAAATAACACAAAACATTAAATAAAAGATTTTCTAGATTAAATTTTAAAATTCAGGTTTCGAGGTGCATAGTATCACCATTACTACATGTGTGCTAATTTTCACGTTTATAAGTGCGATTGATTCGTGTGTACAGTCGTGGCCAGATAAATGTAGTACAAGGTTTTTTAAATAAATTGTTATAGTGTATGATCTGACATTTGATCACATTTGATTTTACATATTATGACAAGCAGCTTAAGTTGAAGTTCGACTCACAATAATAAAATTTCAGATTTTTGACGTATATGAATTTTAAGGTTGTACTACATTTATCTGGCCACGACTGTACATCGCACACACGTACGCACCCAAACACTTTCTATTATAAGTATAAATTAAAATACAGAAGCGATCTATGTGTCAACTGATTGAGGGATAACACGACAGTTCTTATTAAATATCCTGTTGCTAACGTCAGCATGCTGTTGAAGTTGACCTATTCGGCTTTATTACCTAGGTAGCATTAGTTTCATTGAAAAAGAAATATTTACTCAATATATTTGCTTCTCTACTTAATAACATAATCTATTTCTTAGTGTAATATTGTTTCTAAAGCAAAATACCAATAACTAATTAACTTATAATCGATTGTCAAAAAAAACTATTTTGAAATACGTTCAAGTGTGAAATTAATAAATAGTAATAAAATTATCTTCCAGCCCTAATGAACTTTTAAAACTTGTTTCTCTCATTCAAGGCATTGGTTGCAAATCTTAATTATATTTTATTTTTATTAAGCGTCTACTAATTTAATGTCAAATATCCTCTCACTATTTACCCAATTTAACTAAATCTAAACTGTGAATACAAATCCTATAATGTACAACTACCAGGTTTGGCTTTATTTCAAGGCCTAAGGACCCCACCGCCTTACATGTGTTTATTCCTTCCCTGCAATAATGTTCGCTTAATGTTTCCCAACGAATCTCCCTAATGATCGTGTTTACGTTAGGCATGTCATTAATTAGATCCTCTTGGAAATTGCTTATGTTGTCTGAAGAACGTTTGCGTAATTTCCAAAATGTCGTAACAGAAATAATTTTGTCAAAGATAGATTTAGTTTGTAACTATTAATGTACCATGTATATAATAATAATTAATCATTTATTTTTATCGTAGAATAACTTACAACACTTACTCTCGGTAAAATGATGTACTACTATTTTGGTTCAACTTCTAAACGTATTCCATACTATATAATTCACAAAAATATAAATTCTCCAATTTTACAAAAAATAATGCTTCGATAGTGGATTTCTCCAATCATGAAATTTTGCAGCTAACAGTTCTTCAAGAAATGAGTTTTTAACCACTTTAAAATGAAACGTTTTATATGATTCGGGTTTCTAAACTTCTCAATGTAGTAACAATCGTCATCAACAATATTTTAATTAAAAGTGATTTTTAAAAGTATTGGTTGAAGCTTCCAATGGTATAATTCGTAAAGCGAGCAAAAGGTGTTGTTCTTTCCAAGCCTGGTAACTTCAGTTTCCACCTTGTACTGCTGCCAGTACAGCATATTTTGCTGTACTCTATGGTTTATAATTAGCACTCCAGTAAAGTTGTATCCTATATACAATCGTCTACTGATTTCATTGAGCATCTCAATGTTTATATTCGGTCACTTAAAACTGCTTTAGCTCCTTATGATATAATGCTTCATAGTATACTAAGGTATGCCTGCTGCAATAAGGAACGACAAGCATCTAGTGTTAGCTATATAGGTTTTCCTGTGTTTCAGTGCAATAACATGTAGATCTTGGTTTTCTCTGTCTTGTGTATTGTCTAATATGAAAATCTTATAATAAAAATAGACAAGGTAATCCTAAAAGTTTGACTAATTTTCAATTATTCTAGAATACATTGGTAAACGCATTGGTAGAACGCATCTTGGTAAATTTATTGACCGAAAGAAAAACGCATTGTTAAACCTATGGCTTCTGACAATGGTATGGAAAATAATAAATATGGTAGGGAACCACAATGATAAATTTGAATTAGAAATGACAAATTTGGCGATATTCCTAAACTGATAGATTTACATTAAAAGTGGAAACAGAGCAAGGTCAACAATTTTGATCGCTTGGTATATGTTTCTAAATATATATTTGCGCTAGTTAATTCATGTTAACTAGCTCATTTTAAACCACTAGAAACTAATGTTAATCTGTGCATATATTTGCTTGAGCAAACTTACTTGTATCTATTCAGCCAAGATATGTACATTCAAACGTTAAGTATGAATGTATTATCTGCCTGCATAATCTGGGACTACGTGTTGAAAGGGTTATTAATACCATTTCATTAAGTAGAGTGTCTCTCATAATAATAAAGTTTACCCCTGCTATGCTAATATTTGTGGCAATTTTTATAGTACCTACATACTGTCAATATTACTTCATGCTTAGGCACGTTATATACACAAGGATATGTTTATGGAAGTTTTGCAGTACGACAGTTTCACCACTTGTGATTTGCATTCTATTTATATGTGCATATACAGGGTATCACAGAATAAGTATTCGTAATTTACAAAATGATAGAGGGCACTTATATAAAGATTTTTTATTACTAAACTAGTGTCTGGAAATTTTTCGGTGTAAGGATAAACTAGAAACCTTTAATAACAATCTGAATTAGAACAGGAAAGAAGGTAATGCACATTTTATTAGAAATAATACTCCATTACTCTTAGATTATTCGAAGTTACGACCACCATTTTCGATACACAAGTTGTAACGATTCACAATCGAATGACGAATTCTTCGAAATAGCTGCCGATGTTAATGAATATCATTAAACGCTAGAATAATTTGAGCCAGTAACTCTTCTTCTGTATTAACAGGTATCTTATAAACCAATGATTATGAATATGACCCCAAATACAAAAATCAACTGATGTCATATCTGGTGAACGTGCAGGCCAAGAAATCGGTTCCCCTCTTCTGAGCCAACTGGTAGGAAACTGTGCATTTATATAATTTCCGCAATTTAATCCAAAGTGTGCTGGTGCTCCATCATGCTGAAAAACAATATTGCTTCGAATATTAAGTGGGACATTTTCAAGGAATTCTGTGAGTATGCCCCAGAGAAATGCTATACACATAACCATTTAACCGTGCAAGTATTAAATATGGTCCCACTACATAATAGTCAACAACCCCAGCTTAAATATTAACAGAAAACTTCCATTGATGATGTAACCTGTGAACGGCGTGAGGATTTTCTTCGCTTCAAATGTGACTATTGTGTGTATTAAAATAGCCATTGCGTGTAAAGGCTCGTCTGTACATAACAGACTCCTAGGAAATCTTGGTTCGTCGTTAATTTTATTCAAGTACTATTCGGAAAATTGTACTCTGTTGGGATAATCAAGAGAAATTAACGTTTGCACTTTTTGAATGTGAAACGGATGCACGCTACATCCACAAAAAATAAGCGCCTGGCTAGCAGTTTCAAGAAGACGAATTATTAGGCCTATATTTTTTAATGAAACCATACCAACTGAAATATAGCGAAATCAATTATTACAGCCTTTTTTAATGAACTGTATGATGTTGAATTTACGGAACGATATTTCCAGCAACATAATGCCAGCGCACAAATCTCAAGAAACAATAGTTTTTTTGCAACAATTTTTCGATATAAGAATTATTAATTTTCGTCCAAGATCTCCGGACCTGACAATTTTGACTATTTTATTTTTTCATATTTAAAGTATACCATTTTCAAGAACAGACCTTACGCAATCGGAGAGCTTCCTAATGCTATTGTGAGTTCTTGTGCTGACAACCCAAGAAATCCTAATAAATGACTTTAAAAGCATGAAGCGTACAGTTAAAATTTGTTCTCAAAATAATGGTCAACTTTTCCATCATCTGCTTTTAGTATTATTTTCTTTTAATTTTTGACTATTGTAATAAAAGAATTTTCAAAAACTAAATTAGTAATTATTGCACACATTTACATGACATAACCACACTATCAAAATTATGCGTTTGTGTCTGACTACATATACTGTCACCAACCATTACAAAAAAGCATTGCCGTCTTTATCGATGAAAGTATGAAGGCAAAGTATCTACTATAAAAATATATTAATGAATATAAATAAAAAACGCTAAATTGTAATATTTATAAAATGTGTTATATACAGTGTGGAAACCACTTATGGAATAAATTCAGTAACTTCCAAACTAATGACATTTGTCGAAACTGTTGAAACATGTCAATTTTTATTTTAAATTGCGCTGGTTTTAAATCACTGCACCTATCAGTGACGCAATCTCCTCTAGAGCTGTGACGTCATACACATTTTTTTTAACAACAACAATTATAAAAACGTCAAAGTTTACTAATCCTTTTTTGATCAAAGCAAAATTACTAGTATAGGTAGTATTCTACTACCGTCAGGTGCTATCAATTTCATCACACAGTTTTTTCGTGATGTTTTTTTTAATTTTTTTTTTAAATGTAAAAATCTCAAAAACTGTTGAAAATAAAGTTAACTAGTGTTTGAAAAGGTATTTAATAGTACTATCTACGAATTTATAAAAAAATATAGCATTCTATTTAAAAAAATGCGTATGACGTCACAGCTCTAAATAAGATGACGTCACTAATAGGTGCAGTGATTTAAAACCAGCGCAATTTAAAATAAAAATTGACCTGTTTCAGCGTTTTCGACAAATGTCATTAGCTTGGAAGTTACTGAATTTATTCCATAAGTAGTTTCCACACTGTATAATAGTGTGATTTTACTTTCTTATACGTAGTATAAGGAAGTACTGTGATGATGAAAACTTTCGACTTCGAGATTTTTACAGATGTCTACGTTTCCTGACACCGAAAAAGTGGTTTTTAAAAAATGTCTCTCTCTCTCTCTCTCTCGCTCTCTCTCTCTCTCTCTCTCTCTCTCTCTCGCTCTCCCTCTCTCCCTCCCTCTCTCTCTCTCTCTCCCTCCCTCCCTCCCTCTCTCCCTCCCTCTCTCACCCTCTCTCTCTCTCTCTCATGATAGCGGTTAAATGGCTATACTAGAATCGCTCTCGCAACCGACATACGCCACCAAAATTAAAATGGCGTTAAATTTGAGATGTTGCAAAATTTGATCTGTCAAGTAATATTAATTTTGACACTATAACCCTAAATGATCAATTAGTCTTGTGGTTTTAGCACTACTGACAATAATTCTAATATGTAACTATTAATTTGATAATAATTTTGCAAAGTACTATTGAAAAGCCGAATATAATGATTATTTTATATTTGTATGAACTTGTGTGCTGTTAGTAATTACATATAAATATAAAAAAAGGTTAGATTTTCAGAGAAAATTGAACTTTTGAAATTCAGTTAAACATTCAGGAATGTATTTAATATTTATGTTCGAGTTAGTTTTACTACAGACAATAAAGATATTTAGTAGCAAAGACAGCCGTACAGCAGTATCCTTACCAATAGTGCTATATTGCTTTTCCATTAAATGCATCAAAATTAAAGTATTTTTACATGCAACAGCGAGGTCGGAAAAGTATTACACTAATTATAAAAACATTTGTTTGCGAGATTCTTACTGTTCACTATGATTATTACCATTATCACGGGTGTACTAAAAGCAACTTGTTTAAAACATTTCTCGTAGGTATTTCATTGATTACAACATAATTTTTGCATGCTAATCAAACATTTTTGATTAAGCTAAACACATCATTATTATTTACTTAAGCTTTAAACTAGTATAAATTTGTTGTTAAAGATTATATTTAATGCAGAATTAAACAATTCAAACATATTTTAAAGTATTTCAAATGTTGAGTATTCGTAAGCTGAATCTTTGCTACTGATCAGAATTTAACTTACCAAGCAACTTTAAATTATAATACAATAATGAACAAGTATTTTTACTATCCTGATTTATAATGTACTACATTAATAGTATTACAATACTATCACATATTTTTGAAATTATATAATCTTAATTCCATTAATAACAATAAATAATTACAAAATTAAAGTCCTACAGAAAATATACAAAAGTTATTTTAGAAAAACTATAAAAATAATATAACAGAAATATGTTTTAACTGCATCCCCCCATGCAAATGCTTATCTTCTTGTCAGATTAATAAACTCGATCATTATTTTATTCTGAAATCAATCCACCATTCCTCTATTACAGTCAACATGGTTATACCTTCTGAAATTTGAAAATTTTGTAAACAGTATTACATATTGCTGTGACTCTTGCAAATTTATATATAAATGAAATAAATTTAATTTATTTAATCAACGTGTAATTGAGAGTCGAGCACGCATCTCAGTGCTAGGCCTTGTGCTAGACTAAGATACGATGAATTTTCTGCTGAAAAGTAGGTTAAGCAAAACTTTTACATACAACTAGCTCAGTTTAAAATAAATAATTCTCTCAGGGGCAGAAAATATAAGTAGATTCTCCAACCGATTCTCCTGCTCTTTAATTATCTCCAGGTCAGGTAAAGAAAATAAAATACAAAATAAATCTTAACATCTAATTTATTAAAAATAATTTTAAACGAATTCAAAAAAATTTTAATATACAAATATTTACACAAAAAAAAAAATCAATATTTCAATCATCATTCAAATTGATACATCATAATCAATAAAAATATTATAAGAAATAAAAATAAATGAAGTCATAATGTCGTGAAAAGCTTATGTCTAAAAATGTGAACGTGATTATTATGAATTATATTTGTCATAGATACATGTAAACAATCAAAAATAAAATAAATTACACATGATGAATTGTACTGGAATATAAATAACCAAAAATTTACACGATTTACTATTTGCGAACAAAATATAAACATTAAGGATATGGCTTTGCCCTAATTAGTCCTGTCCGGCGCCTTTTCTCGCTCCCAACACAGTACCACCAGATAGCAAATTCACACAGATGAGTATCCCAAAGTTCCACCCTACGAGTATGTCTTTTTCAACTCGTCGGACGCAACCCGAACATACATCACAATGTGCTCACTCCTTAAGGAATATATATATTTTAAATTAAATAAATAAAATGAAATAAAATAATGTCTCTGCGTATTCAATAAATTAACTCAGCCCTGATTAGTTCTGCCTGGTGCCTTTTCTCGCTCCCAAACGCAGTACCACCAAGACCAATTCGTGTCCTTCAAATTCACCAGGACTCCATGCTATGAATTAAATAACGACATAATTCATTTCACACATTCCTGATGTATTATTCAACACGTTAACATTGAACACCCAAATACAACAAAAATATACTTGATACACATATAAGAAGAAATAATATATATATATTTAAAATAAACTTTACCTTTCTCGTGAAATTCCAATACAAAAACACCACTTCAAACAAAGAATTTGGTACGCCACTATACACACATTTATAACAAATATTATCTAATCACCTTAACTCTTCGTACATGGTTTCAAACTCATCCATAATGAATTTCAAAAAAAAACTTGCTCACTTATATAAATCCTATATACACATAAAACAAAATTATTAATTTCAAATCCCTTTTGTGGGATAAATAAATTTAAAAGAAAAGTTAATTATACGAAAATAAAATGATTATGCTATCCAAAGTTATCATTACAATTACTAGAAAGTTTTGTCATAATGTATGGCATAGTACCCCTACATGCAAAACAAAACACTCTAGAAAAATAAAATAAAATGAAATTAAATAAATTCAAAATCTGAATTCATAAATAAGGTTATTTCATACATAAATATTTATACAAGAATAACTAGAAATCTCAATGTAATACACGTTGCATGTTATCAAAGTAAATATTACAAGTGTTGAATCTTGTTAAAAATTTCATAAGTGTCGAAAATCTCAAAAATTATTCTAAGTCCGGATTTAAGAGTAATCCTTTTAAAAGAGGAGGAAGGAGTGGTTTATCACCTACTTTTAGACTATTTAAAGATAGCGGTTCACACCAAGCTATCCCGGAAATTTTATCCGTCCGCTCTTTTATGCCTAATTTTCTTTATAAAAACGTCCGGCAATTTTCGGCATATACCGATACCACTTCCAAAATTGTATGTCGACGGTGCTGCTCTTATCGGTCACTTGGAGAAACAGCGCATTAACAATCCTTGAAAAAGGTAAACAAACATGTGAATATAAATTCGTCTATACGTTCATGACTCATTCATGCACCTGACGAACAATACTTTTTGCGCCGGCCCACTCGGTCGATCTTCGCCGGTGTCAGCATTCTTCGGGCGAGAAACACTTTCTTATTATTAAAACGTAACATTCAATGCGTAACTTAATATTATGACCTTATAAAAATTTTACTAAGATTCTTTTATTGTTTTACTTAAATAAAAATAAAGTTTTCGTAAATTATTGATATAGTGAATATTTATATACACATTATGGTAAAAATGAATAAAATAAAATTAATTTAAATAAAATCTTGAAGTGATCTTGATTATACTTATTTATTTACATATTATTATTTATTCAAGATCACTGCAATATGTGATCTTCAAACAATTGTTATTTCAATTAGAGTCATCTACTTCTTCGATTAGACAGAGTTCTTTCTTCAACTGATCATTATAAGTACAAATTATTTTAACTATCGTAATCTTCTTCCAAAGCATTATGAACAAGTACGTTAACAGGTTCCAAAATCTGTCTTTGACTTTTGATATAGATACTGAATTTAATCCGTCTCCAATCCTTTATAAGCTACATTCGTTTTATCAGTTACATGATTATTCTAAATAACATAACGCAATTACAAGTAAAACCAAACATTTCTGTTGAATAAAACTTACCTTCTCTTATATAATTTGGTTTAGATCAATTTTATTTGACTTATTTCTGAACAGGAAAGTGTGTCGATTAGTTTTTAATGACGTTTAAAAACAGATTTCCTTCAGAATAATAATAGTCAGCGTTACTAATGCTTCTTATAAGTAAATTGGAAAACACGTTTCTGACAATATTTAGCTTGTATTCTTTTATGTCAGATAATCGTAGGTTATAAACTCCAAACTGCAAAATATTTATGTGCCAGTAAAATTTCAAACACTATTAATAGCAAGATCATTTAATTATGTGAAATAAAATTTCTTTGCTCACTTTCTTATACATAATCTTACTCTTTGCAAATCATTTGCAAATAATCTTGCAATCAGTTCACAAACTCGCATCGCTATCTGGTTACCATCACAAATTACCAGTTCTTCCGCGCCGTCAACTATAATAGTAAAGATGACCACAGTGTGACATTCATTAACATTAATAATAACTTTCACAATCGCTACTATCGCTATCATTAATTCAAAATATTACTGGATTAATATCTGTTTTATCTATTTCTATTTTCCTATCCCACCACGTCTTTATTTCTTGTTCAATTTGAGTGATGGTAGCCCAAGTCTCATGTGTAATTGTTCGAAAAACACTATACTGAATACTAGTCACCTGCTTGTCATACGCTACGCTTGTCAAATGTCATCCGCTCCGTGAAAATAAAAATCTGACAACAATGCTCAGAATAGCCATGTATTAAATAAAATATTGATATAGAAAAGTAATATTTAATAATTTTATCTATAATATTTAATTTCTAACTGACTTTCATGTAATAGTATTTTACTGGCCGTAGCTATTTATCCTAAAATATTAATTAGTTGGTTGAATTTTATTGTTCTAAAATTGTTCCGGTTGATTGGAATTTGTAGTGCTATTGAATCAGCGTTTTTAGTTCGTACTTTTGCCGTGTCGGTTGCGAAAACGATCCGACTATAAATATATCACAATAGTATATTAAAGTATAAGTGGATAATAAAGTCATTAAAACACGCGCGATTTTTCAAGCACGATGGAGGAGCCGGAGCAAGTGTTTTAATGCCTAGCTATTCAGGAATACTTTATATTTTTTTTTTATTGGTACATAAGTTTTAGTGGTTTTAATACTCTACAAATACAAATACGAATTCATAACGTAAAATTGTTGGATGTGATATGACATTAGTATACTTTTGGTTGTCATGGATATGATTAATTATACCATCTGTCACAAAAAGTCATTTTTGTGTAACGATGAGTGTGAAGATTGATTACCTACTTAAGTAATTTGAATAACATCTCCCCTGATTTAAATAACCAAGGGTTTAATATTTCAAACAATATTGTATATTTAATATTTATTTCAAATGAGAGTTTTTTTCAATAAAATTATTATGAAAGGTTGTTCTGTCAGATTAATTGGTAAAAAGTTGACATTTATACTTGACTTATTTGAATTTTTTGACGTTGCCCTGGTAACATTAAAACACGCGCGTGCTTTAATGATTGATTTATACACGCGCTGGCGTATTTTAAACAAGCAAAATGATGTACCAATAAAAAAAATGATTATTCGAATGTCGTCTGATATATTTTTAAAACAAGATACAACCACACAGAATATTCATTTATTAAACAACAAAATGGATTTCTGCATATCAGAGTACATATATATTTACTTGTAAAAAAGATTTAATGTATTGTCTGAGATTCGTAATATTTCTAGGAAAGATATCCTAATAAAGCAAATCTTATATACCTACTGCAGATAGTATCTATCAAATAAAAATATCTTATTTGTATATCAACTATCCAAATATAATTAAATAACATTGAATAAGCATTTTCTCGTAATATATTAAAATTATGTGAATGTAATTTGTAAGGATAAAACTGCTTATTATAATACGTAATTTGTATTTACAATCAATAAGCTTTGCAAAGAAATTAAAAATATGATGCTAGGGATATAAACCAAACCGAGAAAGAATCAGAGAGATATAAACCTGATTTCTCTTATTATTATTATTTTACAGTGATATTGTGGACCAAAAATGGACATCATATAGGTATATGATTTATATATAGATGTATATACCGTGCTTTCTAAATCTTATCTCATTAAAATAGGTTGTTTTTAAGTAATTAAGTTATCAATGTTGGTGGCGCTTATTATTATTTACATGACATAACCAAACTATTAAAATTATGTCACCAACCGTTAAAAAAAGCATGGCCATCTCTAACGAGGAAAGTATTTGAAGGCGCGGTATGTATACATATTTTTTATACATGTTTATTATTTATCTGAAATTGACCGCAGAAACAAATAATAATTTCGACATTTTGTATGATTTGCATACTGTTATTTTTAAATAAATATACATATTTCGATGAGCAGTCAATATGTGACATTTAAAGTCATTTTAACATTATTAAAATATACAATTATATCTCGACTTCAAGGAGTCCGAAATATATAAAGTAGAATATATTCGGTAGTAAGTTGAACCTCCAAGTGCTTGTTGCACTTCCGTTACTTTGAAAATGTTATTATAAAACTTAACTATTATCATAAATAATAAAGAAAAATTAATACGGTCACAAAATTGGTTAGCAATTTGGTATTTTCTTCTGTCTTACAATAATAAAGTTTGACTAATAATACCGGGAAAAACTTGTATACGCAGAATAAACTATATGTGGCATAAAAGTGTTATTAAACTCAAATATATTTGCCTTGCAGAAAGATTTACTAGATTCAAGCCGGATTTTATGAACAATATATCTTTTTATTGGCTCTAATCAATGGTCAATAAGATTTTCTATAAATAAAATACATTATCTTATATATACAGGGTGGTTCACCGGGAACTGAATCGATCGATTGTGGAAAAACTGTAGCTAGGAATGATCTGAAATTTTGACCCTATACTAAAGTCGATGGGGGCCATTTGCCTAAAATATTTTCAAGATGGCGGCACTTCGGGCTACGCCGGAAGTAGGCACCAACTTCCTAATTTTATATAGAATACCTTGTATATTGTCAGGTGTTTAGATTCTACGTGAAATTCTAAATATATTTCATGTATAATGTCATATATCTAAGTGTAACCCTTTTTGACTTATTGAAATTCTTTTGTTAAATTTGACGTTTGCAGGCAGAAAATCAATAGCACTTTTTCCATATAAAGATGAATTTATTATTTTATTTGAAGTAAATTATCTCAAATAGTTGGTCTAATTAAATAATATGTGTATAAAATTGTAACAATTATTAATACAGAGTGTGCGAATTATACGCCTGAAAACGAATTTGGAAAAATTGCCAAATGATAATTTTTTTAAACGGGAACCGGCGGCTTTTATAATTTTATCTTATTCTGCATTAAAAATAAGGATCACTTTGTATAAATATGTCTATTATAGAAATTGGTAGTTTTCGAAATATTGGCAAGTTAGTGTTTTTATCTTCTACAATACATACTGTTTGCATTAGTTCTTTTTTCATTAGTTAGCCATGACAGTGTTTACAAAATTGTAAATTGTCATTTGTTGAAGAAAAGTCATTTACCTTATCATAATAATGTAATAAAGTTATGTCTAGAACATGTGATACATTTGCATTACATTATTATCGTTATTAATAACGAGGTTTATTTCCCTGAATCTTTGCCCTCACGTATCCAAAGTTTCTGAAGTTTCTTATAATACGTTTAACGGTATTGGTAGATATCGAGTTGTAAATGTATCACATGTTCTTGACATAACTATATTACATTCCCCATAAATAATAATTAAATTTAAATAATCATCGTTTGTATAATTTAAGCGCCCCGGCATAACTTTTCTTCAATGAATGACAATTTATAATTTTGTAACCACTGTCATGGTTAACTAATAAAAAAGAACTATTGCAAACAGTATGTATTGTAGAAGATAATAACACTAACTTGCCAAAATTTCGAAAACTACCAATTTTTATAATAGACATATTTATACAAAGTGGTCCTCATTTTGAATGCAGAATAAGGTAAAATTATAAAAGTTGCCGCTTCCCATTTAAAAAAATTGTCTTTTGGCAATTTTTCAAATTCGTTTTCAGGCATATAATTCGTACACTCTGTATTAAGAATTGTAACAATTTTATATAAATAGTATTTAATTAGACCATCTATTTGAGAGAATTTACATTAAATTAAATAATAAATTCATCTTTATATGGAAAAGTGCTATTGATTTTCTGCCTGCAAACGTCAAATTTAACATAAGAATTTCAATAAGTCAAAAAAAGGGTACACTTAGATATATGACATTATACATGAAATATATTTAGAATTACACGTAGAATCTAAAAACCTGACAATATACAGGGTATTCTATTTAAAATTAGGGAGTTGGTGCCTACTTCCGGCATAGCCCGAAGTGCCGCCATCTTGAAAATATTTTAGGCAAATGGCCCCCGTCGACTTTAGTATGATGTCAAAATTTCAGATCAATCCTAGCTATAGTTTTTCCACAATCGATCGATTCAGTTCCTGGTGAACCTCCCTGTATATAGGGTGGGGCACGTCATTCCCGCCGGTTTATATACGAAAAGCGGTAATATGTTTTATTTTTATTTTTATTGAAGGTTGTGTAGGTTCATTAGGGGCACGTTTTAAAATTATTTTGAAATATACAGAGTGATCCAAAAAAAATTGGCACACCAAAGTTATGAAAATATAAATGGAACACCCTGTATATTATGGAATATTTTGATGTTATAGGCTAAATTAAGGCCATTTTCTGTTATATTCCCTATACCTAACTCAACCTCTTTTCAAGATATTTCACTATTTTTGAAAATGTAGATCAAAATTTCAGAGACATTGCTGTCTTCCATATTTGAGCGAATTATTTTAAATTGTATTTAATGTATACTCAAAGCTTTAGACTCTAAGATAAGCTAAAGCTGATATCTAAAAATTATACAGGGTGTTTAAAAACTACATTTGTGTTTTGACTAACATTAAATGCAAATAACTTTCATATTTTAAATGGAACATCCTGTATTTATTGCCATATTTAGATTCTAATTTCAATTGTTTTTAAAACTCTATTAGGGTTTCCTATACCTATCTCTTATAGTTTTTTGGCAATTTAGGATTTTCAGTTTCAAACACTAATTTCTTGCAATTTTTTCCAAAAGTAGGCTTTGCCGCTGTTATTAATACTTCAAACAGATAAATTATTTGACAGTGACAGTACATATTAGTTAAGACATCAACGCTTTTCAACGTCGTTTAAATAATTTTAATTATTTAAAATGAGAACCTACTCTGAAAACGAAAAGGTGGATATGATTTTAGAAATCGGAGAGTGTGGCGAAAATTGCTTGCTAGCATCAAGAGTTTATGCTCAAAAATATCCTAACAGGCGTCATCCTGACAGGCGGTCATTAGAAAATTTATTGCAAGTTTTCCGAATAACAGGAAGTGTGCGTTATCAGAAACCAGAACAGCAAAGACAGTAAATGAAGAAAATGATTTTGTTGTTATCGGATCTCTGCCAGAAAATCCGCATACAAGTCAGCGAAAAATATGTGAAGCCAGTGGAATAAGCAGACGGAGCGTCAGAAGTATTATAAAAAGGCACAACTTCTTCCCGTATCGTATTCAATTACACCAAGAACTTTTGGAAGTAGATTACGATAGACGACTCCTATTTTGTTTATGGGTTTTAGAAAAGTTTAGTGTAGATGAAAATTTCTTCGATTTTGTACTTTTTTCGGATGAGTCATCATTCCACAATAACGGATTAGTTAATAAACATAATTTTCATTACTACAGTGACGAAAATCCCCATTTTTTAGAACTATTGATAGGCAACACAGATGGTGTGTCAATGTATGGGGTAGAATAATTGGAACGCAAGTCTGTTCTTTTTTGATGGTAACTTAAACGGCGACATGTTTCTTCGATTTTTAAGAGACAATTTGCCTGTACTTTTGGAAAATATACCACTTAAAATTCGTCAAAGGATGTGGTTATAACTAGACGGTGCGCCAGCGCATTTTCAAGTATATGTAAGAAATGAATTGGATAGGCAATATCCCAATAGGTGGATAGGAAGCGGCGGTCCACAGAATTGGCCAGCAAGATCCCCAGACTTAACGAGTCCCGATTTTTTCTTATGGGGATATGTCCAAAATATCATTTATGATACGCCACCAACCACACCCGACGATATGAGAGAACGAATAAGAATAGCGTTTCGTTCTAGAACACCAAATATTTTAACAAGAGTTAAACATAAACAGTCCTTTCAAGAGAGAATTCGATTATGCATTGAAACAGATGGATATCATTTCGAGCATTTGTTAAAACATTAGTTTTCTTTTAAAATTTAAGTTTGTTGTTTCTTTAATAAAGTATGTATTTCTTATTTACCTAGTTATGACGCCTTTTAATTAATGTGAAACAAAACCAATCAACCCGATAGGTTAATAAATATTAGCATTTTGAAAAATATTTTGCAAGAAATAAGTGTTTGAAACTGAAAATCCAAAATTACCAAAAAACTATAAGAGATAGGTATAGGAAACCCTAATACAGTTTTAAAAACAATTGAAATTGGAATCTAAATATGGCAATAAATACAGGGTGTTCCATTTAAAATATGAAAGTTATTTGCATTTAATGTTAGTCAAAACACAAATGTAGTTTTTAAACACCCTGTATAATTTTTAGATATCAACTTTAGCTTATCTTATAGTCTAATACTTTGAGTAAACTATAAATACAATTTAAAATAATTTGCTCAAATATGGAAGACAGCAATGTCTCTGAAATTTTGATCTACATTTTCAAAAATAGTGAAATATCTCGAAAAGAGGTTGAGTTAGGAATAGGGAATATAACAGTAAGTGGCCTTAATTTAGCCTATAGCATCAAAATATCCCATAATATACAGGGTGTTCCATTTAAATTTTCATAACTTTGGTGTGCCAAATTTTTTTGGATCACTCTGCATATTTCAAAATAATTTTAAAACGTGCCCCTAATGAACCTACACAACCTTTAATAAAAATATAAATAAAAAATATTACCGCTTTTCGTATATAAACCGACGGAAATGAGGTGCCCCACCCTGTATATTATATTAAAATATGAAGTAAAACACCGTTCACTAAGTATTTCCAATTTTGTAGCTTCTTCAGATGTTAACCTACTAATGTAGTGCTAGTTTAAAATCCAATGAACTGCTGTGTTGTCTAATTAAAATTTGTATTTCTATGATTTTAATAAATAGCAATTATTCATCTCTGATATTGCTAAGCGGCGTTGCATCAAAAATTAGTTATTAATATACCCCTGAGGTGTGACTTCAGTGTTTACCTGTCTGCTTTGGTCATGATAACAAAACCATCGTTATCGCTATATATAATTTATTTATTGCACTTTTTTTTAGATATTTCTTCTGAGAATATTTTTGGTCATCAAGTAAGGAGAGGAAAGTTGGTGCACCTTCTTAAAAAAATAATATAAACGTATTTTGAACTATAAAATTTTCAAAATTAACAAGAACATAAGATTACATTTCTCTTATAAACCACTAGTAATACTTGGCATACTAGCAACGCTATATGGTAACAAGAAAAAAAATAGGTGAACGTTGCAAAGGTCCAACTATCCCCCCCCCCCTCGAGGACAGTCGGGCCACCTCTGGTAGGAGAGACATATTTTCAGAATGTTACGTTCTCTTTGTCCTAGTAGTGGTTTCACAGGTGTGACAATAGTTTTTGTGACTCGTACACTTTTCATGTAACCACTGTTTGCACATTACACACTGAAACCAATCATCTATTTTCTTCGTTGTGCGGTAAATGGCGTAATCTTCGCCACACCCAACGCATTCTTTCTCGCAATTGCTAAGTCGTTGTTCTTCGTCTTCAGCAAGATCCCGAATCACTTATTCAGATTCTGACGTAGATGAGACAGTTAGTTCTTTGTTTGCAGCAATGACTTTTATTGCCAAGCTTTTTGATATACCTTAATAAAACTGGCACTGATGAAACCAAATCTAATGCTTTTCCTAGGGTAACAGCAGTAGAAGGTTTTTCTGGTACTTTTTTCTATAGAAACTCAAATCCAGATGGGCCTGGTACCCATGAATCTTCTCGTTGTACACATGGTTGTGGTGTGCTGGTTGCATTTCAGCTAGATGTTGTTTAATGCATGCTTCTACGAAACCGTTCGGATCTTGCACCAAAAACCAAAGGTAGCATAATCATTAGTTTTTTAATTGAAAGCTTGTATTAATGGTTGGACGAGAGAGCAACTGTCTCAATGTAATTGAAGTAGAATTCTATTTTAAGGATCTGCCAACAATGGAAAAATAGCAGATTTTAGATGCAAGATATTTTCGTTGATTTTAAATTTGGAGAAATCCTTTCAACGTCAACTTATGAAGAATTTAGTAATCTACCCCGCTGAAGAATCAAATTTAGAAAAAAAATTATCTGATTAAAGAAAATTAATTAATATGTCAAAATATTAAAAACAAGTTTTCTCAAAAATCCTGCGGAGGAAATTTGTTTGCTTGGGTTCATGTTATAAATTGAATGAAAAGCTACCCCGCTCTGCACTTATTTTTCGTTCAACTATTCTTTACTTTGTTTTAAATGAATATAAAATAAATTAAAATTAGGCAACCCACATTACAATGAATTGTTATTCTAGTAAAAATCTTTCCTGCGGTTATAAATGTGTAAATATTTGGTCATAAATGAATTTCTATTCGCTTAGATATTACTCGGACATCCTTGGCTTATTAAATTATGTGCTATGCAACCAATATTACATTTCCAATCCACTATACAGGACCCTTAAGTTAGAAAGCTTAAATGAGTTTAAAAGACGAGAAGATCCTATAGAGTTTTATACCGTGGGTTTTTTTTATCACTGAACATAGCACACGATATCACCTATGTTCAGTTTTAAAATAAACGCGTCAACGCATGGAACATTATGCAACCAACATTGCGTTATGTAACTAACAAACTAACATCGGTCAATTATTTGTTTCGACAAACGTCAAAATCAATGTCATAACAGAAATGACATTTTGAATATTTCAATATTTCACATTTGTATTCACCTAATTTAAAAAATGTATACAAAAGATGATAAAATAGAAATTTTAAACTGGTATAAAGCTGGAAACAGTTTAAGGAAAGTGCAGGATCTGTTTTCTGTCAAATATCCTGAGAAGCCCATACCATCTCGGAACAATTCAGGCGATTAGTAGGAAATTTGATTCTGATGGCTGTATAATAAATACCCACAGAAAGAAAATTAAAACTCCTCACATCCTTACTTGACACGGTACAATTTTCTGTACAAGATTCTGCACAGCTTTCTGTACAGAATATTCTGTACAACTTTCTGTGCAGAATTTATTTTGCCCACTTGCAACGATGCAAAATTTTAAAGGTCCGGGCATGCGTCGAATGTATTACTAGTTTGGCGGGTATCCGAAATTTTGTAACCCTAAAATTTCATTTGTGTGTATTTTTCTGGAAAAATTCCAAATGGACACAAATAAAAGAAAGAATTTATTACGAGCTGCAGTTCTTGTTATAATAACAAACATTCTTAATATAAAAAATAAAAAACGCGAACAAAAAAGTAAGATATGGACTAAACCTTGGCTTTTAAGGCGGCCGGGATGTTTTGTCATTAATTAATAATGAATTACGCATTGAGGACCCTGACTTATATAGGAATTATTTGCGGATGAATGATGCTCGGTGTCATAAATTATTAGATTACATTAGAGCTGATATTACAAAACAAGATATATTTATGCGAGACAGTATATCAGCCCATAGCAAGTGAGATATTCTTAATATTTAAAAAAATCAAATACAATATACTTATGATTTTTCAGGTTGCAAATTACTTTGCGGTTTTTAGCAACTGGTGAAAGTTTCCGGTCTCAAATGTATTCAACACGAGTTCATGAAAGCATTATTTCCAGGTTTGTTCCAGAAGTGTGTGTAACAATTTACCGGAAGTTAAGAGAGCATTATTTAACAGTATGGTGATTGAATCTCATATACATTTTCTTTTTGATATTTATAGGTACCCAGAGATCCTGAAACTTGGCAGAAAATTGCTACTGAATTTTTTGAAATGTGGCAATTTCCCAATTGTGTAGGGGCACTTGATGGGAAACATATTACATTTAGACCACCATTATGTGAAGGATCCTATTATTATAATTGTAAAGGGCAACACAGCATAGTTTTGCTGGCCATGGCAGATGCTAAATATAAATTTACCTATGTAAATGTAGGTACTAATGGAAGAGTGAGTGATGGAGGTGTTTTTCGTGAAAGCTTACTCGCATCTTGCCTAGCAGAAACAAATTGAATTTTCCACCCCCATGTAATTTGCCTGGTCGAAGAAAAAAGGTGCCTTATGTAATCGTAGCAGAGAAGCCTTTTTATTAACAGAAGGAGTTATGAAGCCATATCCGCAAAGATTTTTAAGTCATGACAATAAAATACTTAATTACCGATTATCAAGAGCACATTTGGAATTTTATCTAATAGATTTAGAGTTTTATTAGAACCAATAAATTTAGATGTTGAAAAAGTAGAAATAATAACTTTAGCATGTGTGGTACTTCATAACTTCTTGGTAACAGAAAGTGAAAGGTATGTTACAGATGTTAACATTAGCAATACCAAACATTTACCAACAGTTGTAAAACAAGGTGGTAATAAGTCAAGTATTGAAGCCAGAAATATTAGAGATGAATTCCGGAACTATTTCTGTACCAACAATGGGAGTGTGGATTGGCAGGAACACGCAGTGGCTGAGCATAATATGTAGAACATTGATTTATGTTTATTCCAGTTATGATTAATTAATATTATTAAAAATAAAGTCTAATACAAAAAAATATTTATTTATTTAAATATGTATTCATAACATTTACAATTTTAAATTGAACTTCATTTTTTATTGGAAGACATTTAATTTCTTTAATTTTGGCGGCTACTAATTTACCAAATACCTCCTCGCTGTTTTCAATTTGTTGAGTTGGCTCATTCTCCAAAGCAGAAGTAAGTTTTACTAAAGCATCATTTGCATGTTTCAAATATTCATCATCTTTTCATTTCTTGCGGGATGGAGTACTGTCCTTAATAGCTTCACATTTCCTTTTCTTGTTTTCTGTGCCAAAATCACCTGTACTTATAGCGCCTTCCTCAATATAATTACTTGAGGTACTTGGAGCAGGTTGAACGTCCTCATTTGCATTGCTTATAAATAAACCAGAACTGTAGTCCAACTAAGAAGACTAAATATTAAAAATTAATATTACAATACCAATAGACAACTTACAATATCTGTGTTATCTTGTGAATAGTCGATATCTTGATCCATTTGCACAATTATTTCTTCACCTTTGCAGTTTTCGCTAATAACATCAGTCGACTTACGTGCTACTGTATGATTTACAATACACATCATATCTTCAAAATACCATAAAGTTGGTTCTGCAATCTATAAAATATGGTCAATATATTTTAGTACTTTATTAAATGATACTTACATCATCATCACCACATCCACTTTTCTAAGACTGTTGCCACTTTCGATATTCAGACAGAAAAGTAGTCCTTAAAGAATTAAATTTTGTGTTTACTTCTAATATGGTTATGACATTGATTTTGACGTTTGTCGAAACAAATAATTGACCGATGTTAGTTTGTTACATAACGCAATGTTGGTTGCATAATGTTCCATGCGTTGACGCGTTTATTTTAAAACTGAACATAGGTGTTATCGTGTACTATGTTCAGTGATAAAAAAAACCCACGGTATGTATTATATATACATAATTATTAGAATATATGAATAGGTATATTGATACGTGTTTTGTTGTGGTTTTAGGAAAATAGATGTAACTTTTCCTTTATGATTGGATGATCCGTTAATAACGATTATAAGATTTAATTACCTTAGGGATAACACCGTAATTCTTTTTCTAAGAGTTCTAATCGAAAAGAGAGTTTGCGATCTCGATATTGACTCGACTTTCGTTGCGGCTGCCAGCGTCATAATAATAGCCCTTTAAGAATTTAAAAAAAATCGATCTAAGGGTTGTGGGAAGTGAAGTGTCAAATATCCACCTTCGGCGTTACAGCATGCCAAAAGGCTGATGATTTCACGTTTTTCTCCAGGACTAATAATACTAGAAACGCCTTTGGACCCTTTTCCGGCAAGAACCAGCTCTTGTGTTTAGTTGAAAACCTGTTTCATCACAATTGAATATGTTGTCGGGCTTGTCAAATAACAAATGTTCTGATAGAATTTGTTCAAATACTAAGTCTCTCTACATTACTGTAGCACGGGCTATAGAAACGTTCTTTGCTTTTCGAAGTAAAATACTAGATCTTCTCCTCAAGAAAGAAGCTAACTAACTACTTCTTGCCCGCTTTTCCTAAAAATCAGAATCATTTAATTAAATTAAACTTAGCAGGTTTTGCACGTCACCTTTACTTTGATTAAACCGGTTTTGTATTCCTAACTGGACAGCCAGTTTGTACGCCATTTCCCGCGCTTCTTGTCCTGTAAGTGAGAAACAGAATTTTTGGAGTTTTTTATGTGTTTTGCAAGTTTTTCTTCGAGATTTTCTCCAAGCATTGAATCTGGGCCCAGTCCATTAAATTTCTGTGTGTTGTTGTATTTTATTCTCCACTTCAATGTGGTTTTGGAAATGTTGAAAGTTTTAGCTTCTTCATTAATGCCCATGTTGCTAGAAATGACTGCGCTAAGTCGTTGGTTTTTATCAATGTTAAGTACAATAGAGATGGATTTAGCCTAGATTTCAAAAAATGGCAAATATCTACATAATAAATCAAATGCACGGCCTAGAACTTTCTGGACGTCAGATAATTTGCAGTCAGCAATAAGACTGCAAATTATCTGACGCCCAGAAAGATCTACGTTGAGCATTTGATTTCCTATGTATATACTTGTCATTTTTTAAATCTATGCTAGGTCCATATCTCCGACACACCATTGGTCCAACTATTCTCCTAAGGAAGGATAGGCGGACCAACAAATCGCGCCCCAACAGTGCATCCAAATAGCATAGAATGAGGTTAGGAACTAAGACTAACATTCAAACAGTAACGTTACATATAAATTGTGTGTTGAAACTTACCAAACCTTCGACAAATTTGAGTCAAACTTGTGAGCTAAAGGGAAAATATTCCCTATTTTACCATTGATAAAAACAAACGACTTATTCTGTAACGTGACGTAAACGCACACAATACAACTGTATGTTGCGGGATATCTGCCATTATTGCCATACCTTAAAAGTTATTCCTGGTGGTCTATCTCTCCTACTGGTCCAAGTCTCCCCCCTTTACCCTTTCTTCTCACTCTTTTCATTTAATTAGATCATAATCATAAGTAATTCATTACCAAGGTAGACCTTCTGCCCAAGACATTGAAATAGCTTATATGTTCATAAGGCCGACATAAAAAGAGATTATTATTATTACATAAGAAATATAAGTGTTTTTTGAATATTTCAATAAAAGTGTAGATGTTGTAAAATCACTCTCCACATATAACGGTAAATATAAGCTTTGATTATCAAGCAGGTAGGTTTAATATATCATTACGAGTAATAAATTCTTTACGAAAATGCATTTATATATTTTATATCAGGTGGCTATGGTTTTATATGTTAAAGATTTTAACGACAAATTTATTCTAGTAAATTCCAAACCACACCTTAAATATGCCAGGATCCGTTTCTGGATTTAGAAAGTAGTGTCTTGTGCACAGCCATGAATGCACACCTGCATATTTGCATGTAATATATGCACGTTATGTAATAACCAAAATTATATATGATCACAGTGCGGAAAATGTAAAAATTTTTAGAAAAATAAATTCGATTAGAAAATATGTTGCGCAAGAGTGGTTTTATAATAATATTACCAATAATAGTGTAATAATAATAATAATAGATTATCTTAGCTGTTGAAAGGCTAAGATCTAACTCTAATAGAAAGAAACTGGGGTTTACTTGTTAAAATATTAAGTTGTGACCACCACACGACTTTCTTATACGTATGAACGCGTCAAATTATACAAAATCGTTCTAAATTGTTCTAAATACTTTTATTTTCTTAGAAACATAAATCTGTTATGTCAAGTCCAAATTTTAAGAATTTTTTTATATAAGAATTATTCAAAGTCCTATTATAAGTACTTCTATTCTCTTAATAAATCTCTATGGAATGCATACTTTGCGAGATATTTGAAAGAAAGTGTTACTCACTCAGAGTAAAGGTATTATTTCTATCCGAATTTTGAAATTTCATTTATACAAAAAATACTCTAAATCCAGCTTTAAATACTCTTGTGCTCCTGATAAATATATATAGAATATATAATTTACGACATATTTGCAAAAAATCGCTATTCGATAAGAGTGTTACTTCCGGTCCGAATTTTGAATTTTTTTTTTTTATAAAAAAGGTATTGAGAATTAAGTTCTAAATACTTTTATACTCGCAATGTGCCTGTTTAAAGTATGACTTGCGAAATATTCGCAAAAAACTGATTTTCGATAAGAGTAAAAGACCTACTTCCGGTAGGAATTTCGAAAAACCATTTTAATAAAATTCTCAAATTTAATTTTGAGTACATATGAGTTCTTAATAAATTTGTTTAAACTTGGTATATGACGAAATATTGGCGAAATTCGATTTGTTCACTGAAGTAAACTACTATTCCCGGTCTGCTCGCAATGATGAGTGTGTTAGGTTATTTAATCAATGCTTAGAAGGTTGTATGACAAAACGTTAAATATTATTTTTTAATTTTTTATTACATAGTTTTTTAAGTGCATGGTTAAATGGCGTGTATCTCCTGATTTTTGTTGTAAATTAAAAAAAACTATTACTTTTGTATTAAATGTCATAATTGCAATTAAAAATTAGAAATTTAGAAAGGCCATTATGAATATTACTAACCCGCAACTGTAACAGTAGTATCATCTGCATATATATGACTTCCTTTTGTAATTTATAACTATAAATCATAGATAATATATTCATTATAATTGCATCTGTACAAAACATATATTTCAATTCAAAAATACACTATGTACGGATAAAACTATAATACATCTATTATTTTTGATTAAGTAAAGATGCTATAAACGGGAAGCGCGATTGTAGCATTTGATGGACTGGAAGCAATAGATGTCGTCGTATTTTATTTCTTAGATATCTAAACGGCGATACGTTTCAATTTGATGACCCTATATCCTAACGAAGTTATCCAATCCAACAGACGGGTCGCAACTGATCTGATTTCACGAAACTGACGTCAAAATTTAACAGTCCACTCAAAAAATTAATGAATCCATGAAATTGCACTTTTCCGCTATCACCCACCGTAAAAGGTAGAGAGATATCGGTTTTACTACTGCTTTAGAATTAATTTGGACGGGATGCAATTTAATTTTATAAGTGAACTTTCGAAAATAGAATAGATTTCAGATAGTATATATATATATATATATATATATATAGACTTGAAATAAAATCGATTTATATAGTTGTGCGTTGCAACGCATTTTCTTAATTACTGATTATACAGGGCCCGTCAAAAAGGTATGATCAGATAAATTGCTAAATAATAGCGGAAAAATTAATTTAATAATGCAAATTACCACCCCAATAAAATCTATTCTTCTCAAATCTATATTGATATTATAATGCTGCATGCACTACGTATAATAAACCTATTATAGTTCACTTATGGGCGACTCCATTTATATGTTTGCGATTATAAGACCTCCTCAATTCGCTATAAAATTGGCATCAGGACTGTTATCCGGAGAGCTTCACAGTTTATTAACTGATTTCTTTCCAGTTAGTAGTGCTAGTTACTGATACATGTGAAATATTAACATAGAAATGCCTAGAAAACTACTTTTCTGCAAAGATTTTGTTTGATTTTGTGTTAATATAACATTTTCAAACAATAGTTAGAAATTGTATTTTAGGTAAAAATATGATCACTACATTTCTGTAGTAGGTAAAAGCAGTTCAAATTACTAATATGTGGTATCGCAAATTATAAGCTAATGTTATAAAATATTTAACAATTTTTAATACTGACACTACATTCTTAAAAGATAGACTTTTGTGTACCTTGTGGTAGCGTGAATAAATCATAAATTACTAAATTCAAGCGTAGCAAAACATTGAAAGCGTCGTTTAAAAGGAGGATTGTATTTTGAAGAAACATAAATATAGTACCTACAAAATGCAAAATACGAATGAAGTTTTTTCAAACCCCTATTGACAAATGCGATATAGGAAATGGCAATTTCCTTCAAAATATTCATTTTATGAATGAATCGATGCGCCGCCTTCCATAGACGATCCTCCCTCGTTTGTCGCTGGTCTATATTTCATAAATGGAAATTTAAATGCCGAAAGTTATCTTCCTCTCTTATACAAAGCGATGTTGTGCCGTTACTATAACGCATTTAAGAGATAGATATTAATAATTTATACAATTTAGTCAACATGCAGCTTTACACGGGAGAACAACGCGCCTTTTGTGAGCATGAGTTTTACTGAAACATCAATTCGTACATACTCGTTCGTCGTTTGTTTAGACAACCTCACAATTTACTCGACATTCAGTAATGTCCAGGTATTAATTTAATTAAGGCATAGGTTCGTAAGTTTCAAGAAATAGGTTCAACGACGAATAAAGGCCTACCAAATCGTGTAACAACAGAAAGAAATTCTGAAAACATTGCTATAGTGAGAGTGTCTGTGCGGCAAGAACCAAACTGTGACAAAAACCTCAATGCATCAAATTCTCCAGAAAATTTACGAATGCACACCTAAAAAATTCAGATAGTGCAAGAATTGAAGCAGACGGGCTACTGTTATTCGCAAACGAAATGTTTAATTGCTTTCAGTCGCTCGACAAGATCTTGTTCTCAGATGAAACGCATCTCCATCTTAACTGCTTTGTCAGTAAGCAGAATTGTCTGTACTGGTGTGAAATGATCCCGAAAACAAAACGTGAAAGGCCTTTGCATAGCCCAAATGTCATAGTAGTGACCGCTATATCATCATCGGGAATTATCGGTCAGTTTTTTTTTGAAAATGACGGCGGTAACGCCATAACGGTGAATTCCGAACGTTACGTCGAAATGATACGTGATTTTTTAATAAATACTGTGACTTACATATACACATTTATACGTAAAACGTATATGCATATATGCACGTATTTGAGATACACACATACATTAAGTGCCATTGTCGACAATCAAACAATCAAACGCACAGACACCGATGTTTCGACCTTTGAGGTCTCGTCAGTGGGCGTGGAGACTGTCGACAATGGCTTCAAGACTTAAAAAGCTGCTTATGTCATTTTTGCGTGTTAAATGCAGTGAGAGTATCACAGCGACATCTAACACCCAAAAGATGACACAGAAAAAAGCGATGTAAGTCACAGTATTTATTTACTGCTCGATGTTAGTTTTAACATCCATGTGTTTACACTATTCATTTTCGTTGTGATTTTTTAACACCTGCTCTTCAAGAGTTTGATGGATTTGATCAAGGAACCTGGTTTCAACCAGACAGAGCGGCAAGTCACACTTTAAATCGGTTATTCATGAGCTTTTTCCTGGAAAACTTATTTCCCGAAGAGGAGACATCAATTGGCATCCCCGAAGCCAGAATTTTGTCTCTATGTGATATTTTTTTTTATGGAGATACCTCAAGTCGAATTTTCCGCAATTGCACTGCCACTCTGGAGGAAATGAAGAACAACATTCGGACAGAAATGGAAGGCATACCTGAGCAAAGTTTGCGGAGTGTGATAGCAAATTTTATAGCCCCACTTCAAGAGTGCCAGAAGAAAAATGGGCACCATTTGGACAATATCATTTCTAAAAAATAAATTTCTCAAGTTTTCTCTTCAACTTAATAAAGAATTTGTTAAAATCGGTCAATTGTTTTTTTTTAATTTAAATTCAAAAAGTGAAAAACTAACAGGGACACTTGTAGTTAGTTTGCCCCCACCGAATAAGACGTAGTCGCCCGTAAAATAAAATACACAATTTCAGCATTTTGTAATTATATAAAGGAAAACTAAATACATTTCCAAAAAAAACTGGAGAATACTCTAGAAAAACAAATATATATTCCAAACTCAAATTTCGCAAACAAAATAGAATTATTTCCCACAAAATAGGTTGCAAGGCATAACTCAATTTTAACGTTAACGAGGGCAGCCAAAACACGGACAAAATAATTTTGAAGTAAAAGTTATAATATTTCCAAATAAATACCAATTAAAGGAACGCAAAAAATGTTACAACTTATTAATTTAATAATATGAGTTGTAATGACTTGCATTACACATAGCATACCTATAAATAAAGAAAAGGAGTTACTTATAATTGCTTCTATTTACAAATATGTAATTTTCACTAACATTTTCAAATGCATTAGTCGACAAGCTTATAATTCACGAACTAGCTATACTATTTCAGTAGCTGTGTGTAAAAAAACACATCAAACATACATTTATTCATACATAATTTGCATTCAAAGAGAAATTCATTATTACAAGTACTTACATTACGCTAATAAGGGATTTAGAATTGAAACAGGAAAATGATGTAAATTATTTACTGGCACAAAGAATATAGAGGAAAACACATTTTCGATGATTAATCAAGAAATTGTAACACATGTTTATTGGTAATTTAAAAATTCAATTTGAAATATGTACACAAGATAGACTTTGGAGCAATTTCTATAAAGTAAAGAAAAATAGCGACACAAATGTACTAGGTTTTCCAAATACCACTCTAATGTATGAAATACCTTTTGGCTACCTCTTGGATTACTGGTACAAGTCGGTGAACTAGCATAAGCCCAGAAAGAACAAAATAATTAGGTATTAATTAATAATTAAGCATACCATTTTGTAGTTGCACGGTTATAAGCACGGATATGAATGTAGTGCGTTCTAAATAACATTAAGTTAATCAAATACAGATATGTGTGTAAAAGTATACACTTATGTGTGTTTATACGAGGGCTGTTCTCTTTCCGCTGAGCCTAGTATAGTAAAACACAGTTTATTTACAAAAAAAAATACATTTATTTATAATATTTCAACATATTCTCCTCCAAAGGAAATGCATGTTTGCATCCGTGAAAACCAGTCTTGGAAACATTTTCTCCAATCTTCTGGCTGTAGTTTTTTATTTTATTTTCAAAGGCATCGTCCGCTTCTTCGACCGATGAAAAACGTAAGCCCAGTAATTTATCCTTTACCCGCGGAAATAAGAGGAAGTCATTAGGTGCTAATCTGGACTCTATGGTGAATGATCCATTATTTTTTATATTTTGGACATTCAAATACTAAGTTGTTCGAGCGGCAGTGTGGGCCCGACCGTTGTATTGATGCAAGATGATCCTTCCTCTTGGACGTTTTTCGCGAACATTTTGGAGTACCTGAGGCAAACAAACTGTAGTGTACCATTCTGAATTAACAGTATGTCTATCTTCCAATGCTATAGTGGAAACATGCCCAGTAATTCCAAAAAATGTGCTGACTATCTTCTAGTTTCGACTTTTTTCGCGAACTATCTTTGTTGGAGCCGACACATTCTCTAAGACCCAAACTGTCGATTCTTGCTTTTTTTTTTCGGAATCATGGTAGTATATCCATGTTCATCACCTGTGATGAAGGTGTACAGCTAATGATACGATCCACGGCTATAGCGATCTACTGTAGATCCATTCCACAGAGGCAAAGATGACGAACCTTCAAATGTTTATGTTAAATAGTGTAATTCGGTTTCACATCAATCTTTAATGTTGCTTGAATGCTTCTGACGGTAGTATGTCGGTCTTCTACAATCATGTTACGAATAAGAGCAATATTTTTTTCTGTAACTGCCCTTTCTGGCTTAGGAGCTCGAAAACTATCATTTAAGGAAAGTCAACCGCATTGAAATTCATTGTACCACCGCTTTCCGATGGCGAAGCAAAACGACTTGTCACCAAACACTCGATTGATTTCCCCAAAACATTCTTCCCGGTTTAAGGCACGCTTGAAATTGTAAAAAAATCACCGCTGGATAATGTTCCTTGTTCATTGCCTTGACTTGTTGACGAAAGTAGTACTTCAAACTAATGTAACTTACAAACAGTCAGGTATATTTGACAACTGTCACTATAACTAAACTTGTAAACAACTGATTGAAATTGTAATCCAAAAATTTGTGGCAAAATATCATCGCCTACTAATAGATAGGCTCAGCGGAAAGAGCACATCCTTCGTATATTTGTTTTATTTTCTTATACGCGGTATAGAGATCTATTGTGATGACAAAAATTGTCGGCCTCGAGATTCCTCCCTCCCTCCTCCCTCAGTCCCCTTTCTCCCCTCTCTCTTTCTCATTGTGTGTGTATGTGTATGTGTGTGTGTGTACGTGACCACAAAAGCGGTCATGCAACTAAAGCTATCAATAACAAACTTTATATTTACACGCATAATCTTGAGATCTGGTTAGATTTTGAACAAAAACGGCAGACCGGAAGTAGTAGTTTACTTCAGTGAATAAAATCAAATTTTACAAATATTTCGTCAACTATTAAGTTTAAACAAACTTATAAAAAATTCAAATGTACTCTAAACTAAATTTGAGAAAATTTTTATTCAAAAAGTTTTTCGAAATTCGAAGTAACTTTTACTATATCGAAAATCAGTGTTTTACGAATATTTCACAAGTCATACCTTCCAGGCACATGCATTATGAATATAATAGTAGTACTTTTTGTATAGTGACAATTACAAAATTTTGACAAGAAGTAATATTTTTAGTCATATCGAATAACATTTTTTGTAAATTATGAATTCTGTACAGATTTATCGAGAGCTATTTAGCTGGAATAATTTTTGTATAAAGAAATTTCAAAACTCTGAACGAAGTATCAAATATCTCACAAATTATGTACTCTATAGATTTATTCAGAGAATAGATGAATTTAGAAAAGGATTTCGAATAATTTTTATATAAAACAAAATTCACATTTACTCACAAGTATGTTTTTTTAAGAAGGTAAAAATATTTAAAACTTAAATATAATTAAAATAACTGTAGTAACATTTAAACCGCACATACGTATAAGAAAGTTGTGTAGTACCCACACCTCGTTTTTTATATTTGCATTGCTGTTTTTTTATTGTAATAAAATTCATACATTTATATTGTGAAACAGCAATCGGCAAAATTAAAGAATTATTATTAGAGTCATTATTTTTGCTAGAAATTTATTTCGAAAAAAATTTCTTGGCAAATTCATAAAAACCACAGCGTATAATAATGAAAACGGATAAATATTTTTAGATAAACTGTTAAAGAAAGTATTTATTTACACAAACATTGCGGTTTATCTCAAAAATAAATAACTTTTCTCTGATATACTAGATACATAACAACATATTCTAATAACAGTTAGGAAGTACCTTGCCGTCATGTAGATATTTTACACATCCCCTATGAATGGAATACCGCATACAAGTTTGCTAACTTTATAAGTTTATGATGTAACAATTACTTCTGATGGCCATATAACCCTCGTATAGATTTAATCTAATTTCCTTTACTGTGTTTCCAACGTCTTCGTTTTACTTAACTTATAAGTATATAATATATCTACAATGTGCCTGTAATTAATTTACGCCTCCACCATTTGCATGTAGGGACATATATGCATTATCATATGATTATATAATAAAGTGATGTTTATACTGTAAAATAAATGTTTATGCACGGCGCCGGTGGTAAAAAAATGAAGGAAAGCGTTCTCGAGATGCCGATTTAATCCCGTGAAAATTTCTGAATAGCGAAAATGCGTAAGTTAATTACAAACACCCATTATACTTAGTTGCCATTTTCTAGCTGATAATACACATCCTGAATGGCGGCAAACATTTGGAAATTGTTGGAATTTCCAACAATAAAATTCTTTTATTCAATTCGTTCATGCACTATTTGTGATTATAATTACTATTACTTACCAGTTAACAATGTCACAGGTTGTCTACCATTTTGTGGATTAATGTCAACAAAAATGTACAGCATTTAGCATGTGCTTATTATACAATTTGCTTATTGATTGTTAAGTTTTTAACTAAAATATGACTAGAAACTTAAGAAAATGGTACCATTGTGTCTTCCTTTTCTCTTCTACACCCGACTGATGATGACTAACGAGTCTGAAACACGTGTCTGCGATTGCACTACTGCGGAATAGCTCGATATTCTTTCTCCTATTTTGATTATGTATCCGCGATATTTTCTTTATATATATATACCTATATATATATATTGTAACAATACCTTTAATTAATAAAGGTACGATTACACTCAGATAAATTTAATAATATTTATTCTTACTATGTGTTTGAAACCTGTACTTATTCTCGTCTATATATAAAATTGAAATCTTTATGTACTTTTTAAATCTATTTTCAAATTCTCTCAGGTAATTTTTTTATTTATGCCCTCACTAACTCAGTTCTTATATAAAATATTTAAACTAATTATTTTATATGTTGCTAACTTCCCTTGAATCATCAAAGCCCAAACAGTTGCCTATATGTAACTTTTTCAATATATGCCTATATCATAGGATATTTACGTTTTATATTTCTTAACTTTATAAATCAAAGTTTACAAAACAGTTATTCTTTAGTGAATTATGATGTGTATTTCAACTTTATCTTCAAATAACAATACTTACTGTGAACTCAATCTCAAGGTATATATTAACATACTATTCAAATAATAATATAATCACTGACAGTTGTTTTTTCTATTTATAGGTTACGGTTCTAAGCGTCATATCTGTTTCATCAATTTAATTCAAAAACCTTCTTTATATACCAAATAAAAACAAATGTATCAAACTAATTTGTTTAATAAATCAGGCAAATTATAAATTATATGGTAGTTCTCAACACACACAACCAAATAAGACATTCATGGAAGTACCAAGCTTGTTTACGTAAACATTCTTTTGTAAATTTATATGTGCATGAAAATACACCTTTCGTGGATCGAAAAATATACAAGTAAGTATATTAATTATATTATTTTAAAAATACTGTATAGTTTTTGTATGTAAATCAAATACCCACACAAATTAATCAGTTTTAGTTTGCCGATCAGTTTTTTTTGACTTCTAAAAATTATACAAATGATGATACAAATTAATGTTGTGCACAGAACTTACAAAATATCTTTTCTTGATTATCAACACAGTTATAATGTACGTATAAATAATAGATCTCTAAATTTTGATATACTTTTCAATTCGAAACTGATAAATTCAAATTATTTCAAAGAATTATACGACCTGTTATTACTACTGAACTGGTATTCTTATTTATACACCAAACGATTTTCTTTTTAGCTTGTCGAAGACATTTCCTGGAATCAATGAGGGAGATCCTTTCCTTTTCCTAATTGTCTGGAATGCTCGGAATGTGGACTGTAATGACCGCTATCCTGTAATACCTTCAACCTCTGCAATCAACTAGAATCTCGAACCGTCGAACGCTTTCGTGAAGACCTTTGAAACCTGCCTTTCCTCTACTGGACTGGAATACCTGTGTTAGCTGCTATGTTGAATATCTCGTATCTTTCAAGTCCTGGACTAAACTATTTGTATAACTTCTGGAATTTCACCAACTCTCCAATGCAATAAATCTCTCGTCAAATATGGAATAATATTTACCAATGCAGTAAGTTTATTTTTAAATTGTAATTATATATTTCTTCGCTTTCTTCTCAAGTATGAATATTCTTCAATTATTTCTTTATTCGTTACCGAAATTCTTTCTTCTAATTTATTTTTTATTATATTTGCATGATAAAAAAAAAATGGTACTATTCTGGAAAATGTTGCAATCACCTAAAAAAATATCTGCTTTCTTTTCTACTATCTCCTAACCACTTCTTTTACACTTTTGTATAATGATGAATCTCTTAATTATGTGTTTTTCGGAAGGAAAATTTCGTTTTCCGAAAACACATCTACCGCTTTTCTTCAATTATTTTCGAATCTCTCTATTTATTCCCCATATCCCTGGCAATAATTCCTTAGTTTCTCTAATATCCAATCATATTGTTCCACACATTATAATAATCCAAAATATGTTTTATTTGTAATTGAATATTTATAATACCTTTTTGTAATTCCAAAAATTTATCAATTTAATTCTTTACTTTAATTTTCACAACCTTTTATACCCTTCGGCAAACCAAATACTCAATACTTTAACTATCTTATTTTAAATGTCAAAATCTGACACTTCTTACATTTGAATTTTAGCGCGTAACTATACATCATTTTCCAACCTTTATGATTCAAAATCCATACTAATATTCTCTATTTTTTCAAAAGTGTTAATTAAACAAGCTTTAACAAATAATATTACATATAAAAATACAACAAGTAAAATTTACAATTCTACTTTCAGAAATGGGAAATATTACTACAACAAAGAAACCTGATAGGCAACCAACCACTCAATGCAAGGCGAACTTCAACATAACCCGATATGCAACCAACTTTACACGGTTCACAAAAACTATAGGGAAATACCCAATTAATATTCTCACAATTATTTTAAGTATAATTTAAATATTCTCACATCTATTTATTTAATTATAGTTTGGTCCATAAAATATTACCATCTTTTATTTTTTTAATACTCACTACAAGAACATATACAGTATATTTTATTAACATTAGTACTTCCATCATATCCTTACTCATCCAAGTTAGTGAACTACCACATATGCCCCTTTTTTAATAAATCTAAATTTCTATAGAATATATAAATTTATATTTATTCAACAATCTATACTAAAATGATGTACTTCAATTTGTACTACTTCTGTAGCATAACTATACATTCTCATATAAATCCATGTACATTTCTTAATATTTGGTATATAAGATAATTATTTACCTCACTGTATCTATTTTCATTTTTAACTCTCAATTATTTACAACAAACCATTTTAACTAATCTTATTCTCATAAATATACTAATTTATACCAACATATTCAAAATTTACATCTTTATCCATTTGTCTTCATCAATAATGTCATAAAATGTATCTTTTAACATTTCTATGCTTTCTATATAAGTAACTTTATTCCTTTTCTTATCCAATCTTATACCTTCTTTGTATTATCCTATTCATGATTTTAAACCCTCTAAAAATTCTTATCAATATTATAATCGAAACTACTTTTAACATTTACTGGTGATTACTTTTAAGTTGTATCTGTTACTTCTTCAGATATTTAATAGCCTCTACAAAATATGCTTTACATATGCTCACTTATTCTTTATTATTTTATTTTATATAACTGTTCCTAGCTGAACAAAAACCCTATACCTATAATAGACATTTTCGTCTACCTTTTCAAACTTTCACTTTTGGAAAGTACACAAATTATATTTTCGTTTTTTAAGGCGTACGTGACCTACATATTTCTTTTATACATTATTATTCTATATATTTATTATCATTTTGGGTTTTATTTACCCTTTCATACATAATCTCTATAAATTATTCCATATATTTTTATGTTTCCCTTTTATTATTTATTATACATAGCAAGCATTCATTATTATCTTTTCTATACATATTTTATTTTATAGGCTTCTTCTATTTGTATATCACATTTTATTTTTTTATAACTCTTAATGACTTTAATATTTCTTGACCATTAAATGCTTTTATTACTCCGATAAATATCCTTTAAAAAATTTTTTTTTTTTTAATAAGGTTCCTTCTTACTCATCTTTCATATATCTACTTTATACATTTCTTCACATTTTTATACTCGTATGTTTCTTTACTTACTGTAAAGTTACTTATATACTCCTCTAACACTTATATTTACAAATTTTATAATGTAAGGAATGAGGAAAATAAATTAAATATTACTAATTTCTTCATACTAACTAATCTTTTCAACTCTTCTTCGTCTTAATAATTCTATCCTGATTCAATTAATTTAGAGCAAGGAAATAAAATACATAAACCTTTGTTAGATCATTTTAGCTAAAATTTCTTACATGATTAACTCAATTATAAAAAAAAAAATTAAATGCACATACTTATATCCCGTTTTTTTTTTATGACATACTTTTATAGAAACAAAATACATTAACCATGCCCCTAAATTTTGGTTCTATTAATTTTGATGTAGCTCTGGTGGGTGGTAGCGCTATTTACCAACGGTTGTCGCCCTATGAAATTCAACCGCCATGCCCCTAAATTTTTAACAATTATACTTCATCAATATAATCATGTAACATTGAAATATGATAAGTTCCTTTAAGATATCCCGTTTCTTCATCAATTAATTCATAATTGTTTAATCCTATTTTCCGATGTATTAAATACGGTCCCGAATATGGCCTTATGAGTTTTGCTATAATTTTGTTCCTTCTATCCGTTACTCGTAACGCGCGTACAATAACTTTATCGTTCTCATTATACACCTTATATTTACGTTGTTTTTCTTTTTTCTTCTGCTCCCATTTAATTTTTCGTCTCATTAATTTTTGTTTAATTTGTTCATATCTGCCTCCTATTTCTGCAATTTCATCATCTTGCCAAGGCCTTTGTGGAGGTTGTCCTGTGAAAATAGTTATTGGACAAGCTTCATGTACGGTACTTGGTGTGTTATTCATTACAAATTCAATTTGTTTTAAACATCTGGCCCATTTATGATGTCGATCTTCGAGTAATATCCGTAAATATTTAAGAACTTCTTTTATATACCTTTCCGATGGATTAGCTTGTGGATGACGAATCGATATGTGATGAGATTTAATATTTCTTTCATCTAAAAATTCATGATATCTCTGATTCATAAAATATGTTGCATGATCAGATAATATTGTTCTTGGAGTCCCATACTCAGTTATATATTCTTGTAACGCCTGTAATACAGTATCTGTATCACATTTCTGTGTTGGTATTAATCGCACATGTTTCGAAAATATATCACATAACACTAAAATATTTCGATATCTTCTCGTGCTCGGAATCAGATTTGAAATAAAATCAATTGCTACTAATTGTAATCTATCATCAGCAACAATACTTAAACTTATATTCTGATTTGTATAATTCTTTTCTTTTGCTAAAATACAAATTTTACACCGTTTAATTTCTCTTTTAATTATCTTCTCGTCATTCCGGCAATAATAAGCTTCTCGGAACATTAACCAACATTTCCTAGCTCCTATATGTGTATACATTACATGTAAATGTCGTATAATATTAATCGTGTGTTCTTCATTCGTAACATATACCTCCAGATCGCCTATCTTCTTCAAAATTATCCCTTCATTCATTCTCATTCCTTTATATGTACCTATTGTCCGTAATCTATTTTTAATTATCTCCAACTCAGGTGTATCTTGAGCTTCTCTGATTCTTTGTACTGAAAAAATACCTTCTGATCCCAATCTTACTAAGTTTATATGTACATTTGTTGTTTTTGTTTCACCATGTTTTCTACTCAGTACGTCAGCTGCAATCATTTCTTTACCTGGTCTATATATAATTTCCATATCATACTGCTGTATTAATAACGTCCAACGGTAAATCCTGTTATTATTTAATTTCGTAGTCATAATATTCAGCAACGCCTTGTGATCTGTCTCCAATCTGAATTTCTTCCCTATGAGGTAATAGCGTAACTTAGTTAAAGCATAAATGACAGCAAGCATCTCGAGTTCTGATATCCCAAATTTCCTTTCGCACGGTTTTAAAGTTCTTGACGCGAAATATATTGGAACCTCGATACCATCTTTGATCTGTACTAATTCGGCTGCTACGGCTACACTTGATGCATCTGTTCGTACGATGAAATCTAAATTAAAATCCGGATGATACAACTTAAGATTTTCTACAAAATTTGATTTTAACTGTACGAAACAATCCTCACATTCTTCAGTCCACTTCCACTTCATTCCTTTCTTTAGTAGATTTAACAACGTACTTGTCTTTTGGCTATAATTAGATACAAATTTCCTATAGTAATTCAACAACCCAAGAAATCCTCTCAACATTTTGAGTTTATTAGGTCTTGGATAATTTTGTATCTCTTCTAATCTTTGAGGATCTAATAAAATATTTTGTTGGTTAATAACGTAACCCAAGTAATTGACTTCTTTTTGGCAAAACTGACACTTAGATAAATTTAATTTCATACCATTAACTTGTAATGTATTAATAATAATCTCTATATGATTTATATGAGATTCTATGTCATCCGAAAATATTATGATATCATCTAAATAATGAAGGGCGAATTTCTCATATTGGTCTAGTATTTTATGTAGAAATCTAATCAATCCGGCAGGACTACTTTTTATGCCGAAAGGGCATACTTTAAAATGGTAAGTAATTCCATTTACGTTAAATCCACAGTACTTCCTAGAATTCTCGTCCAATCTTATTAACCAAAATGCATTCTTAAGGTCTAATTTGCTATACCATTTTTTATTACCGCATTTTGTAAGTAAAACATCAATATTTTGTGGTATTTCATGCTCAGGCATGATCCTTAAATTAATTAAACGAGCGTCAATGCAAAGGCGAATAGAATTGTCCTTCTTCTTAACCAACACAACAGGACTAATAAAATAGGTGTTCGATCTCTCGATAATATCAGCTTCTTCTAATTTTCTAAGTTCCTCATTGACACGATCTTGGAAAAAATACGGAATAGGATAATTTTTACACGATAACGGCGAATCATCATTTATCAATAATCGATGCTCATAATCTTTAGCAAAAACAACTTCATCATTAATTAATTTTATATTCTTAGCTAAAATTTCTATTAGACTTTCTTCAATCCAAGGTTCTGGTAATTTTTGTTGTAAAATAAAAGTTTGAATGTCAGCTACATTTCTTATTACTTTAACTTCTTGTTTATCTTCTATTATTACAGCATTTCCATATTCGTCATTTATTTCCGATCTAGGTAATTCAAACATTGCTCCTTCCAAATGTTCTTGAGCATCATCATTCTCTGCACGATCAGCTATAATGACATTATTTACCTCGTACTGTATATCCTCCTTGTATTCAATATAAGCGTTTATTTCTTTTAAATCCACAACCTTATCTAATAAAATTTCCTTTCCTTCAATTTTAATCTTGTTTTCTTCAAAATCTAAATTCATTCCCAGCGCTCTCATATTATCTATCCCTAATATGCAATCATAAAACAAATTCCCTAACAGATAAAATTGCATAATAAATTTGTGTCCATTAATCACTACATCTATACATAACCGCTTATTAATACAACCCATTTTTCCCCTATTCGCAGACATAACATTAGTATTTTTGACTTTAATAATATATTTAGAATATTCAGGTATATTCATTATCATTTCTTCTTTTATGAGTGATATTTCAGCACCAGAATCTAACAAAGTTTTAAATTTAACATCTCTAATACTAATTATGCAAAAAGGTAAACTTTCAAAATTATTAATTATATTTCCCATATCTAAACCATTCTGAACATTCCCCATTCCTGTTATTTTACTACTACTAATTATATTACAACTAACACTACTATTAACAAAATTATTTATTAATGAGATGTTCCCGGGATAGCATTCTGATATGGATCCAATTTCATTTCCAAAATTGGCGTTTTTTTTTCTTCCAAACCAACTCCAATTTCATTTCTATCTTGATTATGAACCTGACTACCAGTAAATCTCCTATCTGATTTTCTCCAATCTTGCATTTGTATATTATTCACCTGTCTAGAATTATTATTTCCATAATACCTTTTATTTTGTTCTTGATAGTCATTGTTATGAGGAACTTGTCTTGCAGATTGATTAATAAAAGGATTATTCCTATTTGTACTCGGTCTTCCATTCCCTCCATTTGATATACTTCGATTATTGTTCCAATTTGAGATACCATTCCCTTGTGTATTATAACTTCTATTATAATTATTACTCTGATGACTATTAAATTGGTAAGGTTGTCTTGCTCCAAAATAATTATTCTGACTACTACTAGGTTGATTATTCCTTGGATAAGCATTCTGTTGAAAAGGGGTATTATTACGAACATAATGATTATTCACACCACTATTATTTGACATACGTTGCTGATTATTCTGAATATCATTTCTTCCATTTAATTGACGAGATTCCCTATATTTAACACCGTCTGTATAATCATCTAAACGTCTAAGAATATTAATCAACTCATTCATATCCGTGACATTCTGACAAATAATTGCATGTGTGTCAACAGGAATAAAGTGTTGTAATAAATGTTGAGATATAGTTTTTTCGTCCAAATGAGATATGTATCGACAATAGTTAAACATTCTTTGTGCGTAAGCCTCCCTCGAAGATTTACCTGGTTGATATCTTCCTGTTAACAACCTCTGATGTGCTCTGCTTTGTTGCGTCTCACTCCAGAAATTATTTTTAAATAATTCCACAAACTTACTTAAATCATCGCAATTGTCTTCAACCCGTTGAAACCAATCCGCTGCACCACTGTTTAAAGTCGCTCTAATAATATTCATTTGGCTCCTAAAATCCTGTATCTCTTCTATATATCTTAGAATATTTGTCAAATAGGCCATTGGATGAGTGGACATTTTATCCCCACTAAAATGAGTTATATTCTCAATTCTGATACCATTATTTAAAACATTGTAAACCGGAGGACATGTTACATGAGGGATGTTAATATTCTGAGTCTTTAATAAAAGATCTTGTATTTTCGTCTTCTGTTCTTCACATTCTTTCAGAATATCTTCCATACTCAACTTCTGCGCAATAGTAGTATCAGTCGATAATTTTATTTCTTTTAAACATCTATCTTCTGTATTTTCTATTTTCTTACAAAAATTCTCTTCTAATTTTTCTGTTTTGTCGGAGACTTCTTTATTTACCTGATCAACTTCATCCCGTATGCGTTTCGCTAACTCCTTATATTTCTCGCTACTATTCTTATCTATTTGTTTTACATTTTCTTGTATTACCTTAATTTTACCTTCAACCTCTTGTACTTTATTTCTAATAATATTTTTAACTTCCGTATCCTTAATTTGTAACTTTTCGTCTACTTCTTTCCGCATTTTCACTTCCCTGCTATCCATTTCAATAGTAATTTCTTTAACCTTTTCTTCTGTATCTCTCAGTAAAGATTTCTTTAATTCTTCCAGATTTCTTCTATTTTCTTCTCTAGTATCAATGCTCGCCTTTTCCAACTTATCCAATTTTTCTCCTAATTCTTTTTTATCCTCCTCTCTATTTTTCTTATTCTCTTCACTAGCCTTGTCAAGTTTATCCATTAACTTCTTATTATTCTTTTCACTATCCTTGTCAAGTTTATCCATTAACTTCTTATTATTCTCTTCACTAATTTGTTTAAACATTTGTAGAATTAATTCCATATCTGCTGTTGTATTCGACATTTCTGTTTTAGAAGTCTCTCCTAATATTTCCACCTTATCACCTCTATCCTGTGTTTCTCCTGTCTGTTGAATACCTTCCTGAACTTGTAATATAATTTCTCCTCCCTCTGGTACATTCACATCCTGACCAACCTCCTCTTCACTATCGCTAGACGATTCAGATCTATTTAATCCGAAATTACTCTTAGATCTGGTATTCATTTTCAATAATTGTAGTACACACTTCCTTATACCTTGATATACTTTAAACTGATTTTATTACCTTTGTAAAATGTATACTAATGTTATCGCTATTATTATAATTAATAAAATATTTGAAATATGTTTTTGCGAGTCTTATTTTAATCGCTCCACGTTGGGCACGCCATAAAATGTAACAATACCTTTAATTAATAAAGGTACGATTACACTCAGATAAATTTAATAATATTTATTCTTACTATGTGTTTGAAACCTGTACTTATTCTCGTCTATATATAAAATTGAAATCTTTATGTACTTTTTAAATCTATTTTCAAATTCTCTCAGGTAATTTTTTTATTTATGCCCTCACTAACTCAGTTCTTATATAAAATATTTAAACTAATTATTTTATATGTTGCTAACTTCCCTTGAATCATCAAAGCCCAAACAGTTGCCTATATGTAACTTTTTCAATATATGCCTATATCATAGGATATTTACGTTTTATATTTCTTAACTTTATAAATCAAAGTTTACAAAACAGTTATTCTTTAGTGAATTATGATGTGTATTTCAACTTTATCTTCAAATAACAATACTTACTGTGAACTCAATCTCAAGGTATATATTAACATACTATTCAAATAATAATATAATCACTGACAGTTGTTTTTTCTATTTATAGGTTACGGTTCTAAGCGTCATATCTGTTTCATCAATTTAATTCAAAAACCTTCTTTATATACCAAATAAAAACAAATGTATCAAACTAATTTGTTTAATAAATCAGGCAAATTATAAATTATATGGTAGTTCTCAACACACACAACCAAATAAGACATTCATGGAAGTACCAAGCTTGTTTACGTAAACATTCTTTTGTAAATTTATATGTGCATGAAAATACACCTTTCGTGGATCGAAAAATATACAAGTAAGTATATTAATTATATTATTTTAAAAATACTGTATAGTTTTTGTATGTAAATCAAATACCCACACAAATTAATCAGTTTTAGTTTGCCGATCAGTTTTTTTTGACTTCTAAAAATTATACAAATGATGATACAAATTAATGTTGTGCACAGAACTTACAAAATATCTTTTCTTGATTATCAACACAGTTATAATGTACGTATAAATAATAGATCTCTAAATTTTGATATACTTTTCAATTCGAAACTGATAAATTCAAATTATTTCAAAGAATTATACGACCTGTTATTACTACTGAACTGGTATTCTTATTTATACACCAAACGATTTTCTTTTTAGCTTGTCGAAGACATTTCCTGGAATCAATGAGGGAGATCCTTTCCTTTTCCTAATTGTCTGGAATGCTCGGAATGTGGACTGTAATGACCGCTATCCTGTAATACCTTCAACCTCTGCAATCAACTAGAATCTCGAACCGTCGAACGCTTTCGTGAAGACCTTTGAAACCTGCCTTTCCTCTACTGGACTGGAATACCTGTGTTAGCTGCTATGTTGAATATCTCGTATCTTTCAAGTCCTGGACTAAACTATTTGTATAACTTCTGGAATTTCACCAACTCTCCAATGCAATAAATCTCTCGTCAAATATGGAATAATATTTACCAATGCAGTAAGTTTATTTTTAAATTGTAATTATATATTTCTTCGCTTTCTTCTCAAGTATGAATATTCTTCAATTATTTCTTTATTCGTTACCGAAATTCTTTCTTCTAATTTATTTTTTATTATATTTGCATGATAAAAAAAAAATGGTACTATTCTGGAAAATGTTGCAATCACCTAAAAAAATATCTGCTTTCTTTTCTACTATCTCCTAACCACTTCTTTTACACTTTTGTATAATGATGAATCTCTTAATTATGTGTTTTTCGGAAGGAAAATTTCGTTTTCCGAAAACACATCTACCGCTTTTCTTCAATTATTTTCGAATCTCTCTATTTATTCCCCATATCCCTGGCAATAATTCCTTAGTTTCTCTAATATCCAATCATATTGTTCCACACATTATAATAATCCAAAATATGTTTTATTTGTAATTGAATATTTATAATACCTTTTTGTAATTCCAAAAAATTTATCAATTTAATTCTTTACTTTAATTTTCACAACCTTTTATACCCTTCGGCAAACCAAATACTCAATACTTTAACTATCTTATTTTAAATGTCAAAATCTGACACTTCTTACATTTGAATTTTAGCGCGTAACTATACATCATTTTCCAACCTTTATGATTCAAAATCCATACTAATATTCTCTATTTTTTCAAAAGTGTTAATTAAACAAGCTTTAACAAATAATATTACATATAAAAATACAACAAGTAACATTTACAATTCTACTTTCAGAAATGGGAAATATTACTACAACAAAGAAACCTGATAGGCAACCAACCACTCGATGCAAGGCGAACTTCAACATAACCCGATATGCAACCAACTTTACACGGTTCACAAAAACTATAGGGAAATACCCAATTAATATTCTCACAATTATTTTAAGTATAATTTAAATATTCTCACATCTATTTATTTAATTATAGTTTGGTCCATAAAATATTACCATCTTTTATTTTTTTAATACTCACTACAAGAACATATACAGTATATTTTATTAACATTAGTACTTCCATCATATCCTTACTCATCCAAGTTAGTGAACTACCACAATATATATATATATATATATATATATATATAGAAACCAACTGTCGTATCCTTCTACTTATTTCAAATTGTACCCAGTCGTCGGTAATAGGATGTAAGAAGAAAAACAAACTCAAATTACAACGCTAACGTTTCGTACATTTAATCAATGCACTTTATCAAAGCTACAACATGATTAAAAACACATATAACACAGACAGTAAAATTAAATTATATAACAGCTATTTATTTACCTTAGTAATTTATTGTAGAGATAAAAACATATGAAATGTAAATGATGTTTACGCTACTCACATAGTAATTTATATATGGTATTTAATACTTTATTCTTCGGACATTATGTATACATATAAATGAGTATAACATAATGTCCGAAGAATAAAGTATTAAATACCATATATAAATTACTATGTGAGTAGCGTAAACATCATTTACATTTCATATGTTTTTATCTCTACAATAAATTACTAAGGTAAATAAATAGCTGTTATATAATTTAATTTTACTGACTGTGTTATATGTGTTTTTAATCATGTTGTAGCTTTGATAAAGTGCATTGATTAAATGTACGAAACGTTAGCGTTGTAATTTGAGTTTGTTTTTCTTCTTACATCCTATTACCGACGACTGGGTACAATTTGATATATATATATATATATATATTGTTTAGCATTTTTCTTGGCCGTATTATATTTTATACGATGAGAATTGTCGTGGGTGTAGCGGCCTTCTTTTTGGAAATTTACAGTTTTTAAATAGGTAAAAAATGTAATTAAAAACACATATTTTTTTTCTTTATTTTTTTATGTTACGTTTCGGCTGAACATCTATGTTGCCTTTATCAAACAATATTTATCAGTGGTTTTTTTAATAATTCCAACCGTGAACACAATAATACGACATATATAAAAGTAATATAATTTTTCTTTTGAAAGTCATCATTTCCTTCTTTAGTTTTTTTAACACTTTCATCAAATCTCATTCACATTTAGAGTCTTGTTCTTACTTTTATAGTCATAATTGTCAAGTTTATGTGTCGACTTTTAAAATATATCTGTGACAAGTGTGTGTTTAAAATCAATCATTACATAATTATTATAATATATTTTATTAACTGCCTGGTTGAAATAAGGCATTACACAGTATTAAGTATTTACACAGTTGTTTTACACTTGGACATTTTGGATTGACATTTTAAGGTAAAACAATATTTTTTATTGACATATTAATGCTTTAACATACACCTTCTTTGTTATGCTGCACTGACGAAACCAAACTAGGTAGAAACATATATATCTGTAGCTACAAACACATCTTAACACATACATAGTTACATCGTTGATTGTTTATGTATTTCAATCAAAATTGTACATGTTTAGGTGAACCTAGACCATTTTGATAGGATTACATGGGTAATATCGATTGTCCTATGCTTATTTGCTTTCATTTACATTTATACATAACTATTTTACATTCTATATTGTTATATTATCAACAGTTCTACTCTTAAGTTTTCTTTACATAGTTGCGTCGTTGTTATTTGTATATTTAGATTGACTGAACAGTTTGTGGTAGACCCCAAGCCTTTTGATGTGACTATATAAGTAATCTCGACTGTCCTATGCTTATTGATTACATTTTTATTTATACATTTTGATTTACATTTTATATTTGTCATTGTTTTCTAATTGACAACCAGTTGTCATATTGTTATTACTTTTAATTCATTGTATGCCACTACTACCAAGAAGATTTTCAATTTTTCAATACATATATATATATATATATATATATATGTAATCGCGTTGTTTCGGGTTTCCTCCCGCGTGGAAGTTCTGGTGTCCTGAGAAGGACCGGTGCACCGTTTCGATAAAATCTAATTTATCATCTTCTGGCGTATGTTACTCTCTAACGATCTTCGTCTGACTGCGTGTTATTCGTTTTTCGACATTTATTTGTATAGTTGCGTTGGTAGTTGGAGTGGGTGCAACTCTGCATGCTGCGTCCCTATTGGGTCGTCGAGTCGGTGGTGGGGGAGCGTTCTCGTTTATTCCCTCCAGCGGTGTAGATGTTGTTGGGCGACTGTGATGAATACGTCGCTCCCTTAGTGCCGTTCTCCAAATGTCCGGCAGCCTTTTCGCATCATCCCTTCTGTTGAAATTATCGGGCCGTTTTTCTATCTCTACAGCCTCACGTATTATCCGCTTATTCATATGTTCGACTCTTGCTAACATCTTTGTACCGTCAAAATCGATGTCATGTCCTGTTTCTGCATGATGTTGGAACAGCGAGGATGTATGCTCTTTCTTTGCAACCGAGTTGACTGATCTTGCGGTCCGTTGTGAATACTGCTTTCATTTCAAACCTACGTAGGCTCTTGGCAATTTTGTCCGTTGTTCCCTTTACGTACGGTAAGAACATTTTAGGCCAATTTTCGTCTTGTTTCCTGTTCTGTGTCATTGTGTCTCGTGCTGTCTGTTGCAGTATTCTATCGACTGTTCTATGTTGGAATTCATTCTGTACTAATACCCGTCGTAGGTTGCTTATTTCAGTGTGTACATGGTCGTCATCCGCTAGTCTTTTCACTCTTGTCATTAGCGTTCTCGGGACTGAGTTTAATTGTGCAGGATGATGATGTGATCTTTCGTTCAGATATCGGTTCGTATGCGTTTTCTTCTGATATAACGTTTGACCCAGTGTATTATTAGTCTTTTTGTATACGAGTACGTCTAGAAAGGGTAATTGTTATTGTTCGTCGACCTCCATAGTGAACTTGATGTTTTGGTGTACGCTGTTCAGATGTTCTAGAAATCTATCCAGTTTCTCTCTACCGTGTTGCCAAATCACAAAGGTGTCGTCCACGTATCTCAACCATAATTTCGGTCTATTCGGCGCCGTGTCCAGCGCTTTCACTTCAAAGTCTTCCATAAATAGGTTCGCTACTACAGGGGAAATAGGGGAACCCATCGGTGCTCCTTCTATTTGTCTGTACCTCTGATTCCCGTACATAAAATACGTGTTAGAAAGGCAGTGTTGTAAAAGGTCCGTTAAGTAGCTCGGTGGATTGTATCTGTTCTTGATTATCTGTAGCGCTTCTTTGACCGGAACTTTTGTGAATAAAGAGACGACATCGAAACTAACTAAAATATCCTCTGCTCGTACCTGTTGTTCTTTAATAATGTCTATGAAGTGTGATGAATTCTTTACGTACGATGCCACGCTTTCGGCATGTGGTTGAAGTTGTTGCGCTACGTATCTGGCTAGTTCTTGTAGCGGGGAACCGGTCGAGCTCACTATTGGTCGTAATGGTACGCCTTCCTTGTGTATTTTAGGTAGTCCGTACATCTTGGGGCACTTGGATGATTTTTCTCTGGGTGTTATTCGTTGTTGTGTTTCTGCACTGATAGGTGTCCCTTTTATCTTCGTTCTGGTAGTCTTTTCTAAGTAGGTCGTTGGATCGGAGTTGATGACCTTGTACGTTTCATCCTGTAGTAGATTCCGCATGTTTAGATCGTAGTCGTCTTTATTCATTACGACGGTAGCATTGCCTTTATCAGCCGGTAATATTATAATAGAATTATCCTTCCTCAGGTTTTGTAGTGCCCGGTTTTCATCCCTTGTAAAGTTACTTTTAGGTGGAACAGCGTGTTTTAAGATGTTGGCAATTTCTTGTCGAATTACGTCCGCAGTATTGGTATCAGTGTTGTATAGTGCTGTTTCTACTCCACATATGATGTCTTCTGTGGGTATTCTGTGCGGAGCGAGTGCAAAGTTAAAACCTTTGGCCAGGATTGAAGTCTCCGCTGTTGTTAGCTGCCGTTCGGAAATGTTGTACACCGTCTTTTGTGTCGGTAGTTCTTCTGTTATAATGTTACCCGAAGGTTTTTGTAACTTAGTAAGGCGTTGAAATTTCTTGATATGCTTTTCCGTCTGTAATCTAGTATTTGTTTCTACTCGGAAGTGGGCCAGTGCTTGTATACGATCCCACAGAGAAGCGAACAGTATGCTTCCTAGCCGTAGATGGAGTGCAAGGAGATGTTCGTCGTTGTTGTTTAAAGCCGTTCGTGTTGTGTGGACGGCGTTTCTTATGAGAGCGAGGCTGCTTCGTATTAAGATGTTCTTAGTCGCTATTGTATTCTTGTGAAATTTCAGCCTGCAGCAGGTCGGTATACTCTCATCGTCGCGACATCGAAGTAGGAATGTCAGCTCACACAGTAGTCAAGCTCGTCGAGTTTGTAATTTCTCGTATAAACGAGATTGTTGGTAAATTTCCTCCCCGTAAAGGTTCACTATCTGGTATCGCAGGTGTAATGTGTAATCGCGTTGTTTCGGCTTTCTACCCGCGTGGAAGTTCCTGAGAAGGACCGGTGCAACGTTTCGATAAAATCTCATTTATCATCTTCTGGCGTATGTTACTCTCTAACGATCTTCGTCTGACTGCGTGTTATTCGTTTTTCGACATTTATTTGTATAGTTGCGTTGGTAGTTGGAGTGGGTGCAACTCTGCATGCTGCGTCCCTATTGGGTCGTCGAGTCGGTGGTGGGGGAGCGTCCTCGTTTATTCCCTCCAGCGGTGTAGATGTTGTTGGGCAGAGTTCGGTGGTGACAGTGTTATAGTGAGGTTCTGTGCATATCTTCTTTGCACAGTGTGACTTAAAGTGCCTTTGAAAGTATTTTCAAATATTTTCAACATATTTTCACCAGATCTCTTCAAACTTCTCTTGACCATCATTTCCTGGGGAATTGTCCGCGAGACATTGAATACTACAAGGCGCGCTGGTTCTGCCTGGCGTTAGCCACCGTGGTCTCCGCGGGCAACCCCCATAGGGCCCTTGGTTCCACTTTTCCACCGAGTTCCCTGTTTAGCATTGCCTCTGTGCAATTTCGCTATCAGGGAACCAGCAGCAAGAGAGGTCACATATTAACATTGGAGTCCTGCGAAATAGTGTTCTGGTTTCGGTCCGGCACTTTTCCTCATATAGTAAATTAGTATAGGAAAGTTATCACTTTCCTATTATACACCAAAGAGATCACATCGGTAGGCGTGGTTTATCAAAAGTCCGTATATTTCTACATTTGACCGATCCAGTCGGATCTTACCACTGACAACTGCGGGAATTTTTCCCGTTGGTGCTTTTGCTTCGGCAAAAATTCTTTTTGACACTCGGACTGAGCTTATCTGTGATACTATTATTTATTGACTTATTTATTTTTTTTATCCACTGTCCTTCCACCGTACTTTTTACGTTTGTCTTTTTTAAATTGTTGTGTGACTTGTCCTGATTTTCTGTCAGGGATTTTATACTGTCTGTGTTAAATATTTTAATCTGTTGTTCTGTCCAATTATTTTATTTTATTTATACACCCTATTTGTTCAAATTTTTTTTATTACTGTGGTGTGCGCTTTCGCGCGTTTTCTCGCCGTTATTTATTTGAACTCTCTGTTCTTGTACACGTTCATCTCCCACTCTCTGGCACTCTGTGAGTGAGGAGTTTTCCCCCCGCTCTTGCGGGGGTCCTACTGTGATAATTATTTTAATCTGTCTGTCTGTTCATATGCATGCCTTCCTGGCATTACTCTTCGGGTCCTGCTGAGGCCCATTGAGCGCCATGTCGCTCTTTCGGACCCCCCCTTCGGGGGATCCCCCCCCACCTGGAGATGGCAATGCAGCTTCTATTGATCAATTAATCAGCAATGTGCTTAATGGTTCCTATACCTCGAGCGAAACGTCCCCATCGGGATCAATCTCGCCACTTTCTGGCAAAGCAGCGGAGCCGCCCCTCCATCAGCCGGCTCCCCAACAGCAAAGCAGCAAGTTTCATTCCATGATAAAGTCGGAATCAGATGACAGTCTCCTGAGACTTTATTCCATAGTCAAGGACGAGCTTTTAGCCCGCAAGCTAATCGAACCAGAGGTTGAGCAAACCCGCCCTCTAGCTAGGGATTTGCTAAATGATTTCGACATGGAGGATACTTCTATTACTCCAACCAACAACCAACCTCAAACACCTGGTTGGACCACTGTCCTTCCTAAAAGAATTACCAGAAAGAGAAAGACTTCTTTTTCGGAGAGTTCAGACACCAAAACAGTGGCTGAGGTTCATGTGCCTCCTATGTCTGCTAAAAAGCAAAAAACGAGACAAAAAGTTTCTGATGAGACTATTCGCCGTCCAAGCGAAATCACAGGTCCACTTCAGGACCTGGATAAGATTGAGGTGGTTCGCTCCCAGGATTCTCAGAACTCCAAAGACGTTAACATGGGATCTGCCTCTCCTCGGGCCAGTGTTTTAATTCCTGGCCATTCCAAGGCGGAGTCATCAGCGGGGGTTGGTCCCGCCCGCCCGTATATCTACAGAGGTAACCGTGGAGCCTTTCCTAGGGCAGACGCGTCTCAGACCGCTCCTCAGGCTTCTTCAGATCTTCCTGGGGGCGAGGGCATTTCCCGCCCAAAGGGTGCAGACTCCATCCCGCCCATCGTCCTGAGAGATGACACCAAATGGCTTCAGGTTTCTGCCGAAATAACCCGCCGGGGCTTCCACTTTTCGAAAGCTCAGGGCATCAACAATGGGATAAGATTTTTTCCAACAACAGAGGACGCCTTTCGTGGCATTACAAAGTACCTTAATGAGTCTCAAATCCCATATCATACTTATCAGTTGCCCTCAGAGAAGCAGCTTAATGTGGTCATCAGGGGTATCCCCCTGGGGGTTCCCATAGACCGCATAGAGAGAGATCTAGTCGAGAAGGGGTTTACCCCCGAGTTGGTTAAACGCATGACCAGGGACAACGGCAATCACATATTGCCACTCATTATCATCAAAGTCCCCAGGCAGCAAAAAGACATCTTTAATCTCACATCCATCCTGGGGCTGGACTGCGCCTTTGAGTCCCTCAGATCAAAGCCTGGTATCGGGCAGTGTTTCCGCTGCCTGAGGTTCGGTCACGCTCAATCGAGATGCACCGCCCCCGTGCGCTGCGTAGTTTGTGGCCAGGGACACAATGTCAGCGAGTGTCCCACCACGGAGACCGAGACCCCCCTATGCGCGAACTGTGGGGGAGAGCATGTCGCTAGTTGGAGGGGCTGTCCTAGGTACCCTAAGCAAAAGTATATTCCAGTTGAGGGGCCGGACACTGATCGTCCTCAGGCCCGCAAGGTTGAGGAGGGATTTTCGTACTCCCGCGCCACGGCAGGCAATCGCCAGAATAGCAAGACCCCCCGGCGCTCCGCCGGATCCACGTCTAAAAAGTCGACCTCCAAGGACCCCAAGGCAGTTCGTTCATCGTCTATCACTGCTGCCAAGGGCCCCAACAAGTCCAAAGGGGGCATGGACATCTCAGTCATGCTTAATGCGATCCGTATGATGTGTGAGCAGATCCAGGTTGCATATGCGCAAGACGAATCTCGCTCGCACTCATAATGTCAGTACAGAAATACCCTTGCAGAGTGATGGCGTGGAACGCCTGTGGGGTCACAGACAAATCATACGAGCTCATCCAATTCCTCCAGGACCATTCAATCGATGTTGTCCTGCTCAGTGAGACCTGGCTGAAACCGTGCAACAAATTCTCTCTAGCAAACTATAAGGTTTACCGCACAGACAGGCTCACTGGCAGGGGTGGCGGCACGGCCGTCGCCGTGAGGGCCCACCTGACGCATAGGCACCTTCAGCCCCCGGATCTCTCCTCCCTCGAAGTCACTATCGTGGAGCTGTGCATGGAAGGACTTGGTCCTTTCCATGTCTGCTCCATTTATCAGCCGCCGTCTAGAGAGTTTGTCGTCCGAGACTATGACAATGTCTTTTCCGGGAATGTTCCGATCCTCGCAGCCGGTGATTTCAACGCGAAGCACGCAAGCTGGGGCTGCAGAGCGACGAACGGCTTTGGCAAAAACCTGTTTTCGTTCGCTCTGTCCCACGATCTGGGCATCTTCGCCCCCAATGACCCCACCTACTTTCGCGCCGGCTGCAGGCCGGACATTCTTGACATTGCTGTCATCAAGGGTTTACCATTCAGTCTCCAAGTCGACTCGGTCTCGGACCTCTCCTCAGACCATAATCCCATCATGTTCACCCTAAGGGATGAAATGATGGCAGACGACATTCCTTTGAGGGGGAGAGTGAACTGGGCGGGGTTCTCGCAGAAGGTGGAGCGGGCCACATCTGGCCTTGGTTGTGAGTTGGCATCGGCCGAATCAGTCGACCGTCTGGTGGAGCATCTAACGGGCGTTATCTTGCAGGCAAAGGAGGAATCAACCTCCCGTATCTCAGAGGGACAAACTTCCCAGTTCCTCCCAATTGAACTAAGAGCTCTCCTGTCGGAGAAAAGGCGGGCCAGGCGCAGGGCCCAGAGGTCCCTTCACCCTCAAGACGCAAGGAGGTACAACTCTCTCAACGCACTCACCAAAGAGGCCATGAGCGCTTACCGAAAAGAAAAATGGCACGAAAAGGTCGAATCCCTGTCTTCTGGGGACGGCTCGGTCTGGAGGATGGCTAGAGCCCTTCGGGGCGACCGCTATTCCTCAAATCCAATCCATGGCCCTAACGGCGTTACGAACACTGCCGGGGGCAAAGCGGAGGCCTTCGCACTTCATCTGAGCCACATATTTGAGGGCAATCCCCCATCTGATGAGGATGCCATTTTGGAGGACGAGGTCGAGTCTCTATCTTCCCCGGGATCCGTGTCCCAAGAGGACCCCGTGGGCAGGGTCACACTGGACGAGATTAGGTCCATAGTTAGGTCCCTCAGGGCCAAATCGGCCCCTGGATGCGACAGCATCACGAACACCATGATTTCCCATCTGCCAACCGTGACCCTCAATGTCATAGTAGATCTGGCCAATGCCATCATCAGGCTGAGGCACTTTCCATCGTCCTGGAAGGAAGCAGTGGTGGTAATGATCCCGAAGCCGGGCAAGGATCGATTGTTTCCGCAACATTATCGCCCGATAAGTCTGCTCCCCTCCCTCGCCAAAGTAGTGGAATCTTGCGTTTTAACGCGCTTGAGGGAGGAGGTTTTCGATCTTGAGGTCATCCCAAACGAACAGTTCGGTTTCAGGCAGGGTCTGTCCTGCGATTTACAATTATTCCGACTTACTGAAGCCATCAGGGATGGCCTCGAGCAGAGGGCCACCACTGCTGCTGTGTTCTTGGACTTCGCCTCGGCCTTTGACACGGTGTGGCACGAGGGATTGATTTTTAAGTTATCTAGAATGGGTATTAGCGAAAACATGGTAGCCCTCCTCCGTTCCTACCTGGAGGGCAGGTCGTTTAGGGTTCGGGTCGATGGTGTTTTATCGGAGTCCTACTCCATTCAGGCAGGGGTCCCACAGGGGGCGGTCCTCGCTCCTGAGCTCTTCCTTCTTTATACGGCAGATATTCCACGCACGGCAGGCACTCATCTAGCCATTTACGCCGACGACACGGTCATCTTCTCCACAGCCCGCAATGAGTCGTTCCTCTGCAAGAGGCTCCAAGCGGCTGTGGATGAGACCCTGGCCTGGGCGGCCAGCTGGAGGTTGAAGGTTAACGAGTCTAAATGCGTCGCGGTTAGGTTTACCGCTCGTATCAAACCGCACGACGATAACATCTACATAAGGGACACCTTCCTCCCCTGGTCGTCCCAGGTCAAATACTTGGGTTTAATCATCGATCAGAGGCTGACGTGGAAGCAGCAGGTTGCTGCCGTTTCGGATAGGTTCATGGCGGCGAGGAACGCCATCTTTCCCCTAATCGGATCCTCGAGTCCGCTTGGCCTGGGCACTAAAGTGCTCCTCTTCAAGGCAGTCCTGAGGCCCATACTAACGTACGGAGCCCTCGCGTGGTCCAATGCATGCAAGACCCACCAGTCTAAACTAGAGGTTCTCCAAAATCGAACGCTTAGGCTCATCGTCGGAGCCCCCTGGTTCGTCCGCAACGAACAAATTCGTACAGACCTGGGTATCGAGAGCCTCTCGGACCACGTGAGAAAGCTGGCCTTGGGTGCGTGGGATAGGGCATCCACCACCCCAAATCCCCTTGTGGCCAATCTGACAAATCAGACTCAGGACAGGCCTGAGCCCAGAGCCCGGGTCAAGCGGCTCAAGGATCTTTTAAGACCACCTTAGTATAGGGACTCCTCCTGCTCCCTCGACCCTATAGCCCCTTGGACTCCAGGCCGACCTCTCTACAGTCGTCCTGGCAACCTATTTTATTCTTCCATCTTTGACCACATTTCTCGTCCAGAGTGCCCCAAAGTTTGACACTGCCTCACACATCTTTTTACTGCCCCTTTCTGTAAGTCCCTCCAAACAAACCCACTCCGCCCGAAATGCTTGGGCGATCTCCGGGATAAAAGGGCTCAAGAGCTCCGGCTCAGCCCTAGATCGCGAATTTGGATCCTTGTGTGTTGTTGGGCGACTGTGATGAATACGTCGCTCCCTTAGTGCCGTTCTCCAAATGTCCGACAGCCTTTTCGCATCATCCCTTCTGTTGAAATTATCGGGCCGTTTTTCTATCTCTACGGCCTCACGTATTATCCGCTTATTCATATGTTCGACTCTTGCTAACATCTTTGTACCGTCAAAATCGATGTCATGTCCTGTTTCTGCATGATTTTGGAACAGCGAGGATATATGCTCTTTCTTTGCAACCGAGTTTATGTGCTCCTCGCGTCGTACACCTTCGGGTAACATTATAACAGAAGAACTACCGACACAAAAGACGGTGTACAACATTTCCGAACGGCAGCTAACAACAGCGGAGACTTCAATCCTGGCCAAAGGTTTTAACTTTGCACTCGCTCCGCACAGAATACCCACAGAAGACATCATATGTGGAGTAGAAACAGCACTATACAACACTGATACCAATACTGCGGACGTAATTCGACAAGAAATTGCCAACATCTTAAAACACGCTGTTCCACCTAAAAGTAACTTTACAAGGGATGAAAACCGAGCACTACAAAACCTGAGGAAGGATAATTCTATTATAATATTACCGGCTGATAAAGGCAATGCTACCGTCGTAATGAATAAAGACGACTACGATCTAAAAATGCGGAATCTACTACAGGATGAAACGTACAAGGTCATCAACTCCGATCCAACGACCTACTTAGAAAAGACTACCAGAACGAAGATAAAAGGGACACCTATCAGTGCAGAAACACAACAACGAATAACACCCAGAGAAAAATCATCCAAGTGCCCCAAGATGTACGGACTACCTAAAATACACAAGGAAGGCGTACCATTACGACCAATAGTGAGCTCGACCGGTTCCCCGCTACAAGAACTAGCCAGATACGTAGCGCAACAACTTCAACCACATGCCGAAAGCGTGGCATCGTAAGTAAAGAATTCATCACACTTTATAGACATTATTAAAGAACAACAGGTACGAGCAGAGGATATTTTAGTTAGTTTCGATGTCGTCTCTTTATTCACAAAAGTTCCTGTCAAAGAAGCGCTACAGATAATCAAGAACAGATACAATCCACCGAGCTACTTAACGGACCTTTTACAACACTGCCTTTCTAACACGTATTTTATGTACGGGAATCAGAGGTACAGACAAATAGAAGGAGCACCGATGGGTTCCCCTATTTCCGCTGTAGTAGCGAACCTATTTATGGAAGACTTTGAACTTAAAGCGCTGGACACGGCACCGAATAGACCGAAATTATGGTTGAGATACGTGGACGACACCTTTGTGATTTGGCAACACGGTAGAGAGAAACTGGATAGATTTCTAGAACATCTGAACAGCGTACACCAAAACATCAAGTTCACTATGGAGGTCGAAGAACAACAACAATTACCCTTTCTAGACGTGCTCGTATACAAAAAGCCTAATAATACAGTGGGTCACACGTTATATCAGAAGAAAACGCATACGAACCGATATCTGAACGGAAGATCACATCATCATCCTGCACAATTAAACTCAGTCCCGAGAACGCTAATGACAAGAGTGAAAAGACTAGCGGATGACGACCATGTACACACTGAAATAAGCAACCTACGACGGGTATTAGTACAGAATGAATTCCAACATAGAACAGTCGATAGAATACTGCAACAGACAGCACGAGACACAATGACACAGAACAGGAAACAAGACGAAAATTGGCCTAAAATGTTCTTACCGTACGTAAAGGGAACAACGGACAAAATTGCCAAGAGCCTACGTAGGTTTGAAATGAAAGCAGTATTCACAACGGACCGCAAGATCGCAGATGTGCTGAAAACACCTAAAAGTAAAATACACCTAGAAGAACAGGGTGTATATGAAGTACCGTGCAAAATGTGTAATAGCAGCTACATCGGCCAAACGAACCGACGAATAAGTGTACGACGCGAGGAGCACATAAACTCGGTTGCAAAGAAAGAGCATACATCCTCGCTGTTCCAACATCATGCAGAAACAGGACATGACATCGATTTTGACGGTACAAAGATGTTAGCAAGAGTCGAACATATGAATAAGCGGATAATACGTGAGGCTGTAGAGATAGAAAAACGGCCCGATAATTTCAACAGAAGGGATGATGCGAAAAGGCTGCCGGACATTTGGAGAACGGCACTAAGGGAGCGACGTATTCATCACAGTCGCCCAACAACATCTACACCGCTGGAGGGAATAAACGAGGACGCTCCCCCACCACCGACTCGACGACCCAATAGGGACGCAGCATGCAGAGTTGCACCCACTCCAACTACGAACGCAACTATACAAATAAATGTCGAAAAACGAATAACACGCAGTCAGACGAAGATCGTTAGAGAGTAACATACGCCAGAAGATGATAAATGAGATTTTATCGAAACGTTGCATCGGTCCTTCTCAGGACACCAGAACTTCCACGCGGGAAGAAACCCGAAACAACGCGATTACACATTACACCCGCGAAAACCTGCGATACCATATATATATATACACCGTGTTTCATGTAACTAGCACATTAGAAGTTTTTGTACCTACAACGCGAATTTTTTCCAGAAGTTTTGCCTTCTCACATAAATGACCGCAATCTTTCAAGTTAAAATATTTTTAAACTCGTGCAACTTCCGGTTACACCGGAAGTAGGCGCCATCTTTGTTATTTTAAATGTGACACCCTGTATTTTATTCGAGATTTGAATTGCTTATTTAAATAGAAGAACAGAGATACCGGGTTGGATTATGCCAAAGTCAACCGTTTCGGAGTTATTCAACTGTTTTCCATTTTTAGGGCACTTGAACGTAAATTTTAAAAGTTCTTTATCTGAGACATGAAAAAATATAAACAATTGAAATTTGTTCCTGAGATAGTCAAAGTATTGTCCTATTCGAATATCACCAGGTTTTGCAATAATATTAGACAGGATGTTCTCTAATTAATTTACAATTATACACATTTCAAATGCAAGAAACTCAATATTTTCAAATGAAACACCCTGTATATTTTCGCCTTTTCTGAAGCAGAAAAAAATTGTCTTTCGATCCACTATTACATTCCCTATACCTATCTCTAGAGGTTTTTGAGTTATTGGGGAGATCAGCCTGAAGGCCCGATATTTTGCCAAATAAAACTGAAAAAATAATAGATTAAGTATAGGAGGAGTGGATTAATAGTCATTTGTAAGCATGTTATGGGCATGGAAAACAAGTCTTCTAGTTCAAAACCAAAAATTTATTAATTGCGAAAACATTTTTGATCTCACGGTATAAGTCAAACAAAGAAAACAAAAACAAATCTAAAACCAAATCACAGCAAGTGCTCAATATGTCCACCGCCTACTTCAATGCATTTATTTAACCTTGTTTGGAGCTGGTCAGTCGTTGCACGTTCAATCATTTGAACTTCAATTTGGTCAAATGCTCTTCGCACCCTATCCTCTAGTTCTTGCCTGGAGTTAACTGGTGTTGCATAGACCTCTTTTTTTATGTAACTCCATAAAAAAAAGTCAACTGGAGTTAAATCCGGAGATCTAGCAGGCCAAAGACATCCTATCCTCAAATAGCTGGGTCAACTCTGGATATACAGCATGAGTAGAGTGAGCTGGAGCTCCATCCAGTTGAAACCAATAATAGTTTTGGTGTGGCATGTCATTGACTATGTTTGCCACCACTTCCCTAATGATTCGCAAATATCTTTCGGACGTTAGCCTTTCATCATAAATATGATAAAATACCCTTCCCCACCCTATTATGGCGAATACATTAAAACTAAATTGATATTGAAAATGACTTACTAGTGAAAAGTGGGGATTTTCATCTGCCCAAAAATGACAATTTTTATTATTTACAACGCCTTGCCTGGTAAACTTGGATTCATCCGACCATAAAATCTTTCGTAACATGTCCGGATCTTCCTGTTTACGAATAGTTAGCCACTCACAAAAATCAATTCTTCTCTGAGCGTCTCCATTTCTCAGTTCGTGGACTTTCCTTTGTGCATATGGGTGCCATTTGTTATTTGCTAGCACGCGTTGAATTGACGTCATACTAATATCTAAATCCACCTTTGCTTTACTTATCGAAGCATGGGGATGGGCTGTGAAATATCCCAGAATATTAATTTCGTTGTTTTCTTCACCTGTCACTGGCTTAGTACAATTTCTTTTTGTGTTCATATTCCAATGTCGCAAAAATTGTGTTTCAATTTTTGCAAATTTGAATCGATTCATCGGAGGCAAATTAGGGCATCTCTGATTGAACACACGGCAAGTTCTACTTATTATGCGATTACATTCTCCGTGTATGTAAAATAAATTAAGGATACTTTCATTTGGATAATTATTATTATAGCCTTCCATTATGCACTAATCAAATCATTCAGTAAAGTACAAAAAATATCCAAGCATCAAATTAATAACACTGACAGCGAACGAAATTTTGGCAACTAAACATTTTGTTACTTCCAAGACATTCTTGAAATTGTGTGTGATAAATGGCAAAATATCGGGCCTTCAGGCTGATCTCCCCAATAACTCAAAAACCTCTAGAGATAGGTATAGGAAATGTAATAGTGGATCGAAAGACAATTTTTTTCTGCTTCAGAAAAGGCGAAAATATACAGGGTGTTTCATTTGAAAAAATTGAGTTTCTTGCATTTGAAATGTGTATAATTGTAAATTAATTAGAGAACACCCTGTGTAATGTGGTGATATTCAAATAGGACAATACTTTGACTATCTCAGGAACAAATTTCAATTGTTTATCTTTTTTCATGTCTCAGATAAAGAACTTTTAAAATCTACGTTCAAATGCCGTAAAAATGGAAAACAGTTGAATAACTCCGAAACGGTTGATCTTGACATAATCCAACCCGGTATCTCTGTTCTTCTATTTAAATAAGCAATTCAAATCTCGAATAAAATACAGGGTGTCACATTTAAAATAACAAAGATGGCGCCTACTTTCGGTGCAACCGGAAGTTGCACGAGTTTAAAAATATTTTAACTTGAAAGATTGCGGTCAATTATGTGAGAAGGCAAAACTTCTGGAAAAAATTCGCGTTGTAAGCACAAAAACTTCTAATGTGCTAGTTACATGAAACACGGTGTATATATGTGTATATGTATATACATGTCGCATAATATATATATATATATATATATATATATATATTGTATAATATATAGATAAAATTTTTGGTAATATCGGCTTCCAGTATTATATGAAGGTTATATTATATTAAAAAACGTTTCAACGTTTCGATACTATTTATAATATCTTCATCAGAAAAATATGAGTTAAAACTATAAAAGACTAATTTTATGGTTGTTAAATATGTAAAAATTATGTACTTACATTTTAAAATAAAAATCGTTTAAATCATGGTTTTTTGGATAATACAATATACGACTTATGGTAATTTATATAGTTACATTTCTTTTAAAATTGACGGTGAAAACATCATAACACTGTAAAATAAGACAAACAAAAAATTTTCAAAAAGGACGAACAACAGCAAAAATTTGATAGATAATACTTACAATAATATTGAATACATGTGTATGTTTGGTTTGAATGATGTTATTCATAACAAACAATTGATTGCACAATTTTGAATAATTATATTCCTTTAAATAGTAATCTTTCCTGTGTGTCTCTTTGAATAATACTTATTGAAGTGCAATAGCACGATGTCCAAGTATGTACGTATGTTTTTTTACTTTTTTAGTTGAATATTTTATCTACTCGCAAATGTAGCACAGCGGCGCATCCTGACAGATTTTATATTATTGAAAAATATATTTGGGATATATATTGTGTGTCGGCTCTGTTGTTTATTGCGTTTTTATGTTTTTTAATTTTTAGGCTTTCAAGTATATTTCTTGATTTGCTGTTGTGTTCGGTAGCTAATATTGTTGTTTGCTTGTAATTAAAGGGATGGTTAGTTCTATTTTCGTATTTCTTTAAAGCTTTACTGTTGTTGGCGTGTTTGTGTCCATTTAAACGTTCCTGTAGGTGTTGGGATGTCTGTCCGATGTATACGCCATCACAGTTGTTGCAAGGTATTTTATACACGATGTGGGTCTTCTTTAAGATGGGAATGTTGTCCTTCAGGTTTGTGTTTAGCTTTTCCAGGTTATTGAAATTTTTATTAGCTGTATTTATGTGTGCGGCGATAGTATTTTATTGAGTGAGGGATGTATGGTAAAGTCGGGACGCGATAGCTAGCGAAGTGCGTCGTTAACCAACATTGACGTCTCAGCAGGGCAATATTGCCGTATCGATCGATTTATAATTGACAACCGCAAATTGATCATATGTATTATGTTAAATATAAGGTTAAAATACAGGTTAGGTGGCATACAATAACAATATTGACAATGACTGATGAATTGACATCGGCTACGTCGCATACTTGTATTCACCTCGTTAAAAATATTTACAAACTGTAAAATCATAATCAACTCGAAACATGTGTTGTTTTATCAAAAATGTAGTAAATTATAACCAAGTAGTGCTACTATATGTAAAACAAATAAACTAACGACTTTTTAATACATATTGCATTTAAAATGTTTTCAAATGGGCTAATATAGATATGACATCATGTATACTTCATTGATGACGTGCAACGCTAGCTATCGCGTCCCGACTATATGGGTACATATTTTTTTTGGTTATTTTTATTCGGTTGTGAATTTGTTGTTGTGTTATGGTTATAGTAGATGTGAAGTTCATTTTTAATGATTTTGTTTATATAATGTAGGGGTAGTTATTTTTCTGTAATGATGTTTTTACTTTTAGTAGTACTTCTGGTCTATGAATTGAACTTGTTAAGGTTATAGCCCCACACCATTAATATGGTAGAGGGGATTATATATATAAAGTTATAGCTCTGTTGATTAGGTTTTTTGCGAAACTTTTTTTGAGTGAGTTTGTTTGGTTCGATTTGTAATCCGTTTGTCTGCAGGGATACAGGCAATACAATCATCCACGTATCTTTTAAAGAAAACAGGTTTTTAAGTTTATGTTACCTCGTTTGTTCAAGTTGTTCAAGAACTAATTGTGTTATAACGCTTGAAATTGGTGAGCCCATTGCACAGCCATGAATTTGCTTGTAATGTTGGTTGTTGTATTGGAAGTATGTAGCGTTGAGGGTAAGTTCTACCCCTATATATATATATATATATATATATATATATATATATATATATAATTAATATTTTATATGTGATTAATGTATATATTAAACACATATAATTTTGTTTCTTTGCCGTATATATTTAAATATGAAGAGAATTTTCTTGAATTAGCGGCATTTTAAATTAATTGATGAAAATTACTTGCATTATTTTAATAATTAATGATTTTAAGGAAAAGAAACACACCACCCCGAGGACTAACACATATGCATCAGTTTCGTTAACCACTACAACGTGAACACTCGTCAGCCCGGTCTGTAATGTGTTCATTTTCCTATCCTCCGAAATTTGTATATATAGTTTCGGAAACGATCTATGCAAGCATGAGAGATAATTTCTTATCATTCTCATTTAATGAAGGAACCATATTAATTACTATGTTTTCCTTCTACGATATTACTGCACATTCAGTGCACTCTGTGTTGGAACACAGAAATCCAAATTTCATTCTGGATAATTACAATTAATATTTTATATGTGATTAATGTATATATTAAACACATATAATCTTGTTTCTTTGCCGTATATATATGTGTTAGTCCTCGGGGTGGTGTGTTTCTTTTCCTTAAAATCATTAATTATTAAAATAATGCAAGTAATTTTCATCAATTAATTTAAAATGCCGCTAATTCAAGAAAATTCTCTTCATATATATATATATATATAATATTAATTTATTTTTTCCTGGAATTAGCGACCTTTATTCTTCTACTTAAATACAAATAAAATGGTCATCGATATGATATGTTGTAAATTTGTGATGTTACGCGTACGAATATTTTAAATTTCCGGTTAACAAAGGGAAATAAAAAACATGAAAAAAATAAAAATGTTTTCTGACGAAGTGCGTGTACATTTTTAATGTATGAATTAATATTCATAAATAATTTTTAACATGTTGTATTGTGATATATGTAAAATATTTAAGAAGACATTAAAAAAGTGTCGAAACGTTTAAAAAAATGGTTTTTATTTGTATTTAAGTTGAAGAATAAAGGTCGCTAATTCCAGGAAAAAATAAATTAATATTGTAAAAGCATATATATACCGTTTGTCTGGTTTTAAAGTTTCTATTCACCTACTCGCACACACACATGTGCATACAGAGCGACATGCGTATGTGTGGTGGGGAGCTGCATTGTAGAGGAAGTATGCTTAAACGTTCATTCCTCGCGTTAGTACAACTGAAACCGTCTCCGAAGTAGGTTACTAAAAGACCAGCAAATAATGGCGCGTTATACTTTGCAAGAAAAAGTTCAAATTGTTTTCTGGTATGCAGCAAATAACTCTGCTGCTGAAGTAATAAATTTATTTACAGCAGCATATGAAAACCGTCCTGCGCCTTCTGTAACAAGTGTACGCAAGATCGTACAACACTTTCGAACACATGGTTGTATCAATTCAAATCACACAAGAATACGACGGAATGCGAATGATGAGCGAGTAGGGCAGGCAATTTTAATTTGTGCAAGTGTCGAGGAAAATTCATCATTAAGCTGCAGGCAAATTGCTGCTATATTAAATGTCAGTAAAGACATGGTTCAAAAAACTCTTAAAAAATATGGGTACAAAAGTTTTAAGTTGCAGAAGTCAAATACTCTGTACCCTGAGGATTATTTGCGACGGATGACGTTATGTGAACGTGTATTGGAAATGGCTAATAACAATGAACAATTCATTAGTAATATTCTATTCACTGATGAATCTACATTTCCATTACATGGTCGACATAATCCATCTGTTGCCCGTTGTTGGGCTAGGCAAAATCCTCATGCTACTTACAGAGCTCATACGCAATACCCGCAAAAACTGAATGTATGGGCTGGTATTTTAGGAGATTATATCATTGGACCATTCTTTATAGACGGTGCGCTAAATGGCGAAAAGTACCTCGGCCTTTTACAAAATCAAATTATACCTGCAGTACGGGCATTACCAAATATTCTAATGGAAAATATTTGGTTCCAACAGGATGGTTGTCCTGCCCACAATTATGGTCCCGTTCGGGAGTACCTTAACGGTGTTTTCCCGGGAAGACTAATTTGTGGACGGGGCACTGAACCATCTTGGCCCCCTCGCTCTCCTGATTTAACGCCGCTAGATTTCTTTCTGTGGGGATACATTAAATCAAAAATTTTTACTTTTGAAGAGAACAGGGCGAATGACTTAGAAGGTTTAAGAAACAAAATTTCTGATACCATAGAAAGTATTCGCCCTGAAATGCTTAGGAATGTTCGAAGGGGTTTTTACGACCGCTTAGGCTACTGCCTGGCACGGGAAGGACAAACGTTCGAACATCTGCTGTAAAAATTTTATTATAATTTATTTTTATTTTATTTAGAATTAATTTTTATTTTGTTTAGAATTAATTTTTATTTTCTTTATTTAAAGTAATACTATTTATTTCATTTGAAGCTTCTTTTAGTTACAATTTTGGAAGAATGATGTTTCGGTTGAAATGTTGTATAAATCATTGATTAATCTTAGTAATATTCAAGAAAGAACACGCAAAATATTTAAAGAAAACGCATGTGTACACCTCCCTGCTATATCACATGTCTCCCAAGACTAATATTCTGTTTCGTAAGTAGCTCGATCCCTACCAGAATCCCTACCCTCAGCCATCCCTCCACATATACACACGCATGTCGCATTGCGTTCACGTGTGTGTGTGTGTCCGAGTATGTACAATGATTTCTATAGACACTTTAAAACCAGACATACGGTATATACAGATAGAACCACCGGCCATCTGCCTATAGGGAATTGTATGCAGTACACATTTATATACGCCTACGTATATATCTACGTACCGGCAATAATAATTTGTGGCGTAAAAAGAAATAAATACACATCCGTCGATAAAGCATATTTAATCTTTAAATATGACACAGATATTGCCATTTCATTTCGTAGATATTTGTAAGAATCAATCATCGGCATAATGTTTCGTGTTGTAGAAATATTAGTAGTAGATTTGTAATGAAAACGAAGGTTTGAGATTCCAAAGAAGTAGTAACTAGTGATTCTGAATGTACCTAGTTAAATAAAATTAAATTGCAAATTACTAAACCAAGAGAAAATAAGAAAAATAATTCTAAAAAGGAAGCAACATGGAGAAATTAAAAAACGTTCAAAAAGTAATAATTGATGTCAAACAAAAAAAATTCTAGAGAAAATAAAATAGAATTCTAGAGGCTAATAAATATCTCTTTCAAACAAGCCTCCATTGTTTGCCTCACAGTAGCCCAGTCTGTTGTAAAATTCTCTACGTACATTAGAGAGAGTTACAGGTGAAATACTATTACAGAGTTGTGTAATTCGCATTCGTAAATCATCTAATGTGCGGGGTCTTTCATTCTGGTGTACATAAAGGGTTTCATTGAAATATCCCCAAAGGAAAAAATCACATGGCGTTAAGTCAGGGGATCTAGGCGGCCAAGAAATATTACCTCTAGTGCTAATGGTATGTGGAAAATGCAATGAAAGACATTCTTGTACTATTCTGGCATTATGAGCTGGGCAGCCATCTTGCTGAAACCAAATATCATTAAAGTTTACAGCAAGGTCACGCACTGCAGGAACAATATGATTTTGCAGTAATTGTAAATATGACTGCGCATTTAATGTTCCGTTTAGGAAAAATGGCCCTATGATGTGATCCCCTAAGATTCCTGCCCAGACATTTAGTTTCTGTGGATATTGAGTGGTGACATCCCTGCTCAAATGTTTGTTTTTCTGAGACCAGTAGCGAACGGCAGATGGATTATGGCGTTTGTGAAGGGAAAATGTTGATTCGTCAGTGAAAAAAATATTTCGTGTAAAATTATCATCATTATCACATTTTTCTCTAATAGCCTCACAAAATTCGAGACGTCTAAACTGGTCATCTGGGAATATTTCTTGATTTTTTCTAACCTTATAACACTTATATTTCTTTTTGTGTAATATACGCCTAACTGTGGTTTTTGGAATACCTAATTGTTCAGAAATTTGGCGGCTAAAGCAGGGCTCACTTGATTCTACAAAGGCGCATACACTGACTTCCTTCTCTATTCTTTCCTCCGAAATAGGATGGAAATTACTCTGATAGCATTTCGAACATCCATTAATGCAGCCCGACTTTTCAAAACGATGTATGATATCTAGTATCGTCCGACGGCAGGGAACTGGACGATCAGGAAACGAAAAAACAAAACGACCAATCACTTCTTGCGTACCTCCTTGAGATGAGTAATACCATTTAATAATATTTATTTTTTCTTCTTTACTATAAACTAACGGCATAGTAAATACGTAAATGAATATCGGTAAAAAAACAGAAAAAAATACTGAGCTCTAAATAATTCTAAACCCCAAAGATGCAGACAGCAAGAATTTGCGTATTTTTGCAAGTTCGACCAACTATGAGTATACTCCACCGCAGTCAAGACACGACTGACGCGGTCACAGTATGTGGCTGATAGACAACGCTTCTGATAAACGGTAGGACTAGATACATATATGTACATATAAATGTGTACTGCATACAATTCCCTATAGGCAGATGGCCGGTGGTTCTATCGGTATGTTCTCTTTCAGGTTTCCGCGGGTAGTAGTATGTGTTGTCACTGGATTCCGGGTTTTCTTCCGCGTTTCCACTGCTTGGTCTTTGGAAAGACCGATGCTGGTTTCTTGACGACGTTTCGGCAAAATCACACTTGCCATCTTCAGGTCTGCGATAACTGTCTGCTTCTGCTTCTTGTTATTCGTAAACTGACGTTTTCGGGATTCGGATGGTGGTTATATACTTCGTTAGCGTGTCGGTTGGTTGCCCTTGGACGAGTGTGTGCATGGTTCCGTGTCGTTGGGCTCGTGTTTGGAGTGTGACGGCTGGTTTGCGATGTAGAAGTATTAGTTTGGTGTTCTTTGTTGGTATCTGTTCTTGTTAGTGCTGGTTTCCATGCTGTTGGTAACCTCTGGGTATCATCTCGTGAATTCAGATTGTTCGGATGTTTTTCAATTTCGATGGCTTCCCTGATGATTCTGGTTTTAGTATGTTCGATGTTCGCTAATAGCTTGGTGTTACTGAAGTCTATCGTGTGGGATGTTTCTTTTACATGTTGAGCCAGAGATGAAGTTTTCTCGTCTTTTCTTACGGAATTTTTGTGTTCGTCTCTTCTTGCGTTTACCCTTCTGTTCGTTTGTCCAATGTAAGTTTTTTCACAGTTGAGGCACGGAATTTCATAAACTCCTTGGTTTTCCAAAGGTATTTTTGTTTTAGGGTTTCGAAGGACTGTACTGATTTTTCTGTCTGCTTTGAATGTTGTTTCAATGTTGTGTCTTCGTAGGATTTTGGATATTCTATCGGTGGTGCCTTTCACATAGGGTAAGTAGGTTTTGGCAGTTGGTGTTTCTTTTTCCTCTTGTGGTGTTGTTGGTTTCGGCTTGGATGCTCTTTTGATAGCAGATTCACTGAAACAATTCTGCTGGAGTGCCTTGTGGAGTTTGTCCATTTCTTGGGTGATGTTATCTTCGTCTGCTAATCTCTGCGATCTTGTCACTAGGGTTTTCACTACTGATTGTAACTGAGCTGGGTGGTGGTGAGACTGAGCGTTCAGATATCTGTCTGTATGGGTGGATTTTCGGTATACCGTGTGACTTAAGTTCCCATTTTCTTTCTTCTTGACCAAAACGTCGAGGAATGGTAATTCGTTGTTCGATTCTATTTCCATCGTAAATTTTATTTTTGGATGGGTTTTGTTTAAATGTTCCAGGAAGATGTCGAGGTGGTCCTTTCCATGTGTCCAGATCACGAAAGTGTCATCGACGTAGCGTAGCCAGAGTTTGGGTTTGTGGGTGGCCGTCCTTAGTGCTGTTTTTTCTAAGTTTTCCATAAAAAGGTTTGCTATTACTGGTGATAGTGGAGAACCCATAGGGGCGCCTTCTATTTGTCTATAGCGCTGATCTTCGTAGATAAAGTATGTGTTTGTCAGACAGTGTTTCACCAAGTTCATTATGTGCACTGGGGGTTGGTATATTCGTTCGATGGTCTCTAGAGCTTCGGCAACTGGTATATTGGTAAACAGTGATACTACGTCGAAGCTTTAATAACCATCTGGTTATTAGTAAGCTTCGACGTAGTATCACTGTTTACCAATATACCAGTTGCCGAAGCTCTAGAGACCATCGAACGAATATACCAACCCCCAGTGCACATAATGAACTTGGTGAAACACTGTCTGACAAACACATACTTTATCTACGAAGATCAGCGCTATAGACAAATAGAAGGCGCCCCTATGGGTTCTCCACTATCACCAGTAATAGCAAACCTTTTTATGGAAAACTTAGAAAAAACAGCACTAAGGACGGCCACCCACAAACCCAAACTCTGGTTACGCTACGTCGATGACACTTTCGTGATCTGGACACATGGAAAGGACCACCTCGACATCTTCCTGGAACATTTAAACAAAACCCATCCAAAAATAAAATTTACGATCGAAATAGAATCGAACAACGAATTACCATTCCTCGACGTTTTGGTCAAGAAGAAAGAAAATGGGAACTTAAGTCACACGGTATACCGAAAATCCACCCATACAGACAGATATCTGAACGCTCAGTCTCACCACCACCCAGCTCAGTTACAATCAGTAGTGAAAACCCTAGTGACAAGATCGCAGAGATTAGCAGACGAAGATAACATCACCCAAGAAATGGACAAACTCCACAAGGCACTCCAGCAGAATTGTTTCAGTGAATCTGCTATCAAAAGAGCATCCAAGCCGAAACCAACAACACCACAAGAGGAAAAAGAAACACCAACTGCCAAAACCTACTTACCCTATGTGAAAGGCACCACCGATAGAATATCCAAAATCCTACGAAGACACAACATTGAAACAACATTCAAAGCAGACAGAAAAATCAGTACAGTCCTTCGAAACCCTGCTGAAACCAAGCAGTGGAAACGCGGAAGAAAACCCGGAATCCAGTGACAACACACACATATATATATATATATATATATATATATATATATATACATTTATTTGGTTCTTTACCACAATATTCTATTTAGATTTGTTTTCTTTCTTGGGTATGTGGTTTTTATTTGAATTAAATGTAACACATTTTTCTTAACGTTTCGTTATATTTAATAACTTTTTCAAAAGACACATAACATATAACTGTAAAAAACAATTACAAAAATATCAGATTCTTCGTTACAAACATGACTTACAAAAACAATAATATATTATATAATAATGTGTGGCAACGGGCAACTTACCTTAAAATTTCATTTCGTCAATTCTTATTAATTCTGAAAACACTAATTGAAAACAAAATGTTTTCAGAATTAATAAGAATTGACGAAATGAAATTTTAAGGTAAGTTGCCCGTTGCCACACATTATTATATAATATATTATTGTTTTTGTAAGTCATGTTTGTAACGAAGAATCTGATATTTTTGTAATTGTTTTTTACAGTTATATGTTATGTGTCTTTTGAAAAAGTTATTAAATATAACGAAACGTTAAGAAAAATGTGTTACATTTAATTCAAATAAAAACCACATACCCAAGAAAGAAAACAAATCTAAATATATATATATATATATATATATATATATATATATATATATATAAAATATTTCATAATCAAATAGCCAAAAATGCAAGAAAAATCAATCGTTCATATTCAATAAATCACTTCGTCAAAACTTTTTTGAAATATGCTTGCAAACATTGCGTTTTCTGTTCCTTCGGTGTCATAAATATTTGTGTTGTCAACCAAATGTTTTACAAATATTCCATCAGTTCATATGATAAAATATAAATTGTTTATGGAAAAGCAAACTAAAAGTTGTGAATTGCCTGGTGTAATAAATAATGCAGAAGGGAATGTTAGGGAAGCTTACAAATTTTCAAATATTGTAAAATTAGCATTTTCGTAGTATAACAATCAGGCTTTACTTTTCAAGATAGTAATAAATTCTTGTTGATTAAGGAAAGGCCATTCGAAAGTATATTAACCTAACCTAATTGTGAAAAATATTCATGTTTTTGACACAGTAGGATCTAATGCTGGAACTAAACTTTTCATTTAGTTATTTGCAATAATGGGCTTACATATAAAATGGAAAATGTTATAGTATATTAATCCACAAATATAATTTTTATTAGTATTATCAAAGAAAAGTCCAATGGATATTTGACAGCTATAGTTATTAGTTTTATTAAATAAAATTGATTTACGTTTGAAAGAAGAGTAAGCCAATTTTCGCTTGCCCATAACTGTTATATTATTTACACTCGAATATTATAGGTATATATGACATTTCTTTTTAATTACAAACTGTCACTCAGATTTAAGTCTGGAATAGTTGACCGATTCCGATAGATTTGCGTCTTTGCTAGGACCGGGATAGATATCGTAAAGTGGGGATAGACGGCGCCATAGCTTCGAAAAACTTCGTGTGAAATGTGTGTGACAATGTTTAGTATTTAATGTTTTTTATCTTAAAATAAAATTATATAAATTTGATTTTTTTTATATCGTTCATCAAATGTGCAGTTGGAGCGTAGAGGTTTTTCTTCTTCTTTTGTGTATCAGCCTTAGTTAGTAAAATAGTTAGTCAAATGTATGCATTTTTGTGGTTATTTCTAAAACACATAGCTTTTTTAAGAAAGTAAATTACTAGAAAAACTGGTCTTGACATTATAAATTTATGCCTTTTGAATCACTAACCCAAATTTGAGATTCTAAAATTACAAAATAAACTTCCCGCCCGTCTTAATATAATAAAACTTTCGCGCACCGTAGTTGATAGGTTGGCTATTGCTTCACAATTTAAAGATCTATACACTTATACAAATAATTCATTACTGGTACAAGAAAAGGTATAGTTTTTTTTTTAAATTAATAATCTAACTAAACTAAAATTTAATTCGAAGCCCGATTGAGGAATAATTGGTTTTTAAAAATGGTTATTCTAAAGAATATAAAGAAAATAGGAAACTTATACATCTGTACTCCCTGGCGAGAATAAATATGTCGATGGTTAATCTAAATATAAGCAGCAAGGGGAATTTATATAATTTATTATTGACCATTTTGATATATTCACAAACATACGCCTCTTGCGTAACTACAGAGATATCAACAATTCCTGTAGACCACGTGACTACCAAATTAGGCAACCCAATTAACAGCAGTTGGTAGTATTGAATGTTTTATGTAAAATATGGTTAAAAGCGTCAACAATGACAGCAGTATTTGTGAATAAAATGTACGCTACTGTCAAATACTAGCGATACGCGAATCTCATAAACGTATGAACACGAAAATCACCAGATTTTAGAAAATTACTGATCACGTGGTCTACAATCTTTCTCGATAGCACTGTACATGTGTTTTTGATTATCAAAATAATTCAAGTGGAAAAAAATAAGTAGATTAAATTTCAAATGTTGGTATGTTCATAGTATTTTTAGTTTCATACGTGTATCCTCTTTTTTGGTACACTAACATAACAAATATCTACAAAACCTAAACATAATTACTCTTAATTCCTACAGAATGAAGGACGTCGAGACGAGCGTCGGCCAATGCCTCACGTGAGTCGTCATGAATAGGCTGCGGACGACATTTAAGCGATCGAGAACACCCACCGGCGCCGAAATGAAAACCCAAAGCAGCCTGGAAGTACCGAAACAAATAAGATCCGCTTCTTTTGACGAGATACAGCTCGACAAACGCCAGCAAGCCTCAAACAAAGCACAAGATGCAAACGGACTACTCAACGTACCCCAATTTCCTGGACAACGCTCAAAAAGCGTTGATTCTGGTGGTTCAGAGGAATCGAGCAATTTCCTGGAAGTACCGAAGAGGTTTCAAAGAAGAAAATCCTCTGGACCACGTCCTTATTGCGTTCACTGCTTGCGCCTGGAGGAATTTAATAAACTGCACCCGGCCGAAGACATACCACCCGAGCCTCCTGATGTCTCTTTGAGCATTTTAAGTATAAGCGATACTTCTTCCAGTGAATTAGAAGCCGACGAAGAAATTTTTCCCGAATGCTCAATAACCGTAACCTTATCTCCTACTGTGCCATCACCTCCTGTACAATCACCTCCGCCTGTTCCACTTTCCCCTGCGATAGAATACTTTCCAGCCGAAGATATGCAAATACCGCAGACTGCAACTGAACGAAGGAAATCTATTCATCGCCAAGAAGCGTTTTTTGCGGAACCAACGGGAACCTCCTTAGAGAACATGTCTGATCCACATTCCGAAGTGACTTCTGATGGAGCGTCGGAAGGTGCTCTGTCAGAAGGTTCTCATGTGACCGTACCCGGTTTGGTCGTCCATGATATCTATCTTCAAGTGCCGGACTTGAAGCGCGATCGTGCTGCCTCGGTAGATTCATGTTTCTCGAAGGTGTCGCAAGGGAAAACAGAGGAGTTACAACATTCCGGAGTTAGTTTGGAGGTGCCGGTGGGTCCAAATGTTGCTTTGAGATCAAGATCAGTGGATATAGTACTGCCTACTGATGAGCAAGCTCGATACAAGGCTCTGGCTATGGCAGCGCCACCTGGTACCAATTCACAGACTACGAAAGGGTATGTTCGATGTCAAGCACTGCAACAGTTTGCATGAATCAATATTATGCATGTCCGTTATTTTATCAATTTATTTTAACATTATATACTTTTATTCTTATTGAATTGAACATTGAGTAATATCAATTAAGTAATATAAGCAACTTGGAAATAACATCCACGATGAACAATATATCTGATGGTCAATCAGATGACATAACTATGCAGATTAAATAATTAGAAGGGTTGACGTCGGGTCAGGAGTAATTATTATTGTTATGGAATATAACATGTTTGTAAATAATGGGAACGAGTGACGTATTTATCTACATAATTTCTCTATCATAACCTCAAACTAACAAAATATCGATTATTAAGTAAGTGGTATTATTTTAATATGTAACATCTAAACAAGAGAAGTGGTATTAATTTTTATATGGGAATTATTAGATATTTAGGAAGAAGTTATACCAATTTACTCTGTTACTTCAAAGTGAATATTGTTATTTACACTATTTGCTAAGTTATTTTTTGTATATATTTATAGAAAATTGTTTATGTAAATCAACTCAAACCAAAATTAAATATAGCGTCTAGATAAATAATACATTTACATGTCAGTAATGCAAAAATATTATGATTTTAAACTTCATCCAGACTGGTGAAACGTTTTCTTCGGATATCCAGCAAGTTATACAAAAGAGCAGTAAGTACGAGTAGTTCTATGCTAAAGTAGATACTAAATCAGATTAAAAAGGCAATAGAATTATTTGAATAAGATTGTTTATTTTCCTTCTTATATTTTTTAAAAATCTATATACATATTGCTGTGACCTCGCAAATTTGTAAAATAAGAATAGTTTTAGAGATTGATTTAAGAATTAGTTTAAGCTTAGAAATAAAAGTAAAAATAAGAAAAAGTCCTATTTAGATATTATTGAGTAAAATTATGCAACAAGAACTACATGAAGGTATACAAAGTTGCATACTTATAGTCAAATTTTTATTATAACAGTAAATAATGAAATATGCAAAGTAAAGTTTATTAAATAAATATAAAACAAATGATGTAGAATAAAATTTATTAAATAAAGAAATATATGAAATAAAGACAAAATAAATATAAGTAATATATTTCTTTTGTAGAAAAGATACACAAAAGGTATGGGTTATAAATCATGAAAAGAAATGAAATTTATATGCATAAGGCAATAAAAATCTTATGAGAGTTTAAGAATTAAATAGTATTAAAGAATAAAATTTACCTTAGCTTAATACTAGATTAATAAAAAAAGGATTTAAAAATATGTAAAACATAGAAGCAATCAGTAGTGACATATTTTTGTATTCAAAAGCTGACATTATAAGTAAATAAAAGGTATCTGTGTTCATGACTTGTTCGTAACACAATACTTCAGGGACTAGAGGCGGACGTGTTCTACAAGGACAGGCAGTGCGGAATAATGGTTATTTTCAACATGTTTCCCATTTTGTCAAGGCGCACTCCGGCTAAAAGAAAAGTAAAACTAACATAAATAAATGGAAAGAAAAATATGCATCGAACAATGAACAAGGTAATGGGTTCATTGACGAGCACAAGGAAGGATGGTATTAGTAACAAGAATAAACCTACCGTTGGGAATCATGTGCAAAGCAGAGGGGACCTTTGAATTGGAAGGTTATGTTGACGTTTAAGTGAATTGTGAACTGTCAGAACAAAATGTGTATGTGTGCGTGAATCAAGGCGGCAACATATGGGCAGCGATTTCACGGGAAAAGTGTATTCCAGTACCAACCTAAACATGGACTAGAGGGCGCAATGGTCAACATAGTTTATTTTTGCCGCTATAAATACGAAGACAAGATTCGACAAGAAAGACTTTCTGATAACACTTCCGAGAGGAAAGACTTCTGATAACACTTCCGAGAGGGAGACTTTCTGATAACACCTCCGAGAGGTGAACTTCTCAGAACACTTACAAAAGGAAGATCTCTTAAAGAATAAGTTTTTTTTTAATTGTTATATTGTAGTTTTTCATTATTTCTTCAACACATATAGTAACAGTAATTTATTTTATTTAATACATTTGAATTCATTTGAAGCGTTCATAATGGACATTCAAAATAGATTTATTGATAACAAGTAAGTTTATTATTTCTTTTGAAAATTAAGTTATACGAGTTGTTGGACAGACATTGATTTTTACGTGCGAATGATTAATCAATGTATTGTTGGACAAAAAAATAGACAAGTAAATAATTTATCCTGTAAGGTTTATTTTGAATTTATATAGTTGGAATTACAACCAAATAGGATTAATGGTGTTGGTCAGTTGGAGAGATGTTACGTGAAAATGAGCATTTTCTTCATCGTATTGTCTAGACATCATTAATTTCTTTCAAATTAAGCGAATAATAAATTAGAATTTCACAAGGCATAGATTAAGAGCTCGATACAACACGTGCAAATGGTTGTCTAAAGCAATTAATTGAAGCCTATACATAAATATTTTAACGTCGATGAGTATATTCATAAACGTACAATAAAAGTTTATTTTTGTTTATTTGCAGGATAAATATTTATTTTGTTTGGTAGAATAAATAAATAAACAAAAGATTTACATACATTACAACCGGCATTAGGTATAAATGATATGAGCATTTTTCAATTATGTATCTTGTTTAGATCATAAAGGTGTGCATATAAAGGAAACTATATTTTTGAATCCATAAATTACAAAATAAAAAAAAATACATGATTATGTTGAATAGACATACAGTTTTTTTCTTTGAACAAAACTATTACCTCTTTCCCTATAATGAGCAAGAGAAAAATCATCAGCAAATAAGAAGGAACCACAAACATTGCCAGGACCCACAATAGTTATAAGGTACATGACACAACAATATAAGATAAAACACAAAACCAATTATAAGTTCTTGGTGTGTAAAGAATAATTTAAAGAGTATAATGTGTACAAAAGACTATACCCTACGTGTGGTAATACACACAAAAGTATGTTGTTACAGCATATAAATTATATGGCAATATTGTTATTTAAAATAAATATTTATATGCTACAGCATTAATTTAAATTGGCGATGCCCAACGTATGGCAATATTGTTATTTAAAATAAATATTTATATGTCACAGCAATATGTAAAACAATTGGTTTGATATGTTGTATGTGCTGTTTCCATCCTTTAGATTTTGAAATAAAATCCATGTTTCGGCAGAGAACCCGCCGGGCGTCTTCAGAGTAGCCCTCTGAAGGACTGTTTCTTGCCAAACAGAAATTAAATTTGTGATTGTGATGTGATGTAGTATTAGATAGCATGTTTATATATAATTGGAATCCAGACCTCCTTTATATCCAGGATTGATGTATTTATGGGATTAGTTACTGTAGCCATATATGCCGCTTTTCTATATTAGTTCTGATGCCATGTTCTTTTTTCGTCAGTATTGTTGCGTCACTCCATTTGATTTGATGATCTTTCAGTTTCTACTAGGCGAACAAATTTTCTCTTCGTTCTTTGATTCTTGCTTCTGAGAGCCTCCTGGTCTCTCCTATGCATGGATGTCTACCGTCACACGGTACTTTCTATACACAGTTTTTGTTTATTTGCTTATGTTGCCACTTAGTTCTTGTTAGGATCGATCTAACAGTATTGGTTGTCCTAATCGCAGATCTTATGTTATATTTGTTGCCTATTATTTCGATTTTCTCTGATAGGCCCCTTGTGCAAAGCATCAAATGAAATGGAAGAACGCGACAATTCTGATGAAAGAAGAACTTACTTTTGTATATACATATATTACAAAGGTAATAAAATAAGCTAATCTTTTATAATGACAATCTATGTCGTACAGGCTTCATTGATTAAAATATTAGCAAACTAGTAGTGAAATAATAAGTAGGAATGAAAAACACTATGCAGATTTCTATTGGAACATCATTGATTTATCCAATTTCACTACACGGTAGAAAATTCTACCTATGCGTTTAATAAAAAAAAAATAGTGACAAAACATACAAAGATTAAAAATGTAAAAGTGTTTAATTAGAACAGACTTTACTATTCATGTAGTGTTATCGGAAGATGATATATCAAGGAAAACATCTAACTTCACCAAACGGCAACAATACCGACTTATGTGTTAAACGAATGACAAAACAAAGAAAAATGATAACTTTAAAAAGTGTAAATCAAAAGTGAAAACGTAAATTAATATGTCCTGAGCAAACATAGACATATTGCTACTTTCAAATTGAATCAAATTTGGTAATAGTGTTTATTAATCTCATAAAAACAACCTACAGATATTACTGCATTTAGTAGGTTAACACTGGTTTACTTCCCTTTTGTTTTTCTTACCCTAGTATAAAATTTTATTGCTTCTTGTATAGTATGGTTTATTTATTCCAGCAAAAACTCCTGCTCTCAGATGCAGTTTTGATGGATAAGGTAATGAATAAAATAAGCAAATGATTTCTTAAAAACAATAACAAAAATCTTTATTTATAAATATGCTTGTTGGCTAGTTGATTATTTACAAATGCATTTTGCAATCATTGTACATTTTAAAAGAAATCATCCTGTATGTGATTTATAATTAAACAATTTAATATATTATAAAAATTACTAGTGTGTCTGAATATCTCTTTTTAACAAAATTAAGAACAGTTTATTTTATCAGAAATGTCTATATGTTTTTATCAATATGCTATAAAAATTAGGAAGAATATTTTGACATAAATAGTCTAGCCAGCATAATTTTAGTTAGGACTTTATATAGAATTTAATTTAAATAATGTAATCTTGGTTCAGGTTTTACTGCACATAACCATGACGTTCTCACAGTCACAAGTAACGGACGCATTCCAGAGCCAATATCATAGATTAATCAGACACCCACCCACTGGAATCTATTGTGAAACCAGCGAGCGCAGATCTAATTTATATTATCTCGTGCTAGAATTATGAACAAATGTCGTTAACTATTTTCATGCACGACATTGATAACACGATTGTATATTTTCACGCTCAAAAGTGCCATCACCATTGTACACAATAACGTTTACTGTTTGCACAGACGCTTATAGTATGAACCTTTTACTAGTTTAGTCTACAAGTGTTAAATTGTGATAAACAGGGCCGAACTAAATGCAAGGTCCAACTTCGAGAAAAAGTACTTAATGGCTTAGAAGAGTTAGGTGCAATGATTTCGATGCTGTGAGAGGTGATACTGTTGCAGAACGAACTGCGTCCTGCAGTGAATGCCGTGATGGGCATCGATATTAATGCAACATTTTACTCTCTAGGAGTTCTCGTACTGAGAAATCCTACTGATCTGTACTTGGGTGTGATAACGAAGGTAATCTTTGAGAAAGGGAATGTCTAAGTCTCTGTGAATTATTGAGTTTCTGGTGTAGCACGGGGCTCCATGGCGCGGATTGTTGTGGTAGCGGCCGCATACCCCATAGATGGGACAGGCGTAAGTAATTCTAGGTCTGACGGGTACTGTAATTTAGTTTACTGTTTCTGCTGAACAGGAAAGAAAGTTTAATTAATTAGGTTGCCCTGGAGATGACGCCCTAGCGTTAGCTTGGTGTCAAGGGTCAGTACTAGGTACTTCGTCGTGTTACTCTAAATCTAAAAAAACTTCCACGTAGAATAACGTGATATTGTTTATGACATTTTGATAACTTTCGGATCTGCTGAAAAGCAAGGCATCGCATTTGGCTGTGTCCTCGTATATCGGGATTTTCCAAATGATAGTAGATATTTTTATTGTGTCTTACTTCCTTTCTTTATTAGTTACATAAATATTTATAGTAACAATACATTATATATACAGGGTGATTAATCTAAGTGGGTAATGCCGATTATGCCTTTATGAGTAAAGATATTTCGAAGCGGTTTTTTCCTTGTGATAGCTGTTCATTAGGAGCACATTTTAAAATTATCTTGTATTATACAGAGTGTTCCATAACTTGCCCGCTAACCATACTTATAGTTTTTTTAAATGGAACACGCTCTATATTATTACATTTTTGTATTCCCCGTATAATTTTTAGTCAAAAAGTAATAAGATAGTATAGGCCTAAAGTGTAAAGTTTTTGACTTATTTCCATTTTTCTGAAAAATTCAATGTTTGTATAAAGTTATATTTCTCGAAAACCACGTATTAGATGAACAAAATTTTTTGCATTATTGTTTACAATAAGAGGTCCTAATAGAAGCATGTTTTATTTTTTTACAGTTAGTTACTAACTGCGTGTGCAGGAAACTGGATTAAAATTACATGACACGTATTTGTATAAAAGTCAATTTTTTCAAATGGAACAACCTGTATATCAGTTCATTTTTGAATTGTTTATTAAATTTCATGTAAGACGTTAATACTTTAAAAGTGATTATTACAATGTTATTGTCGTTTTTTGATATGCTTTTGTTAGTTTTTGCAAAAAAGTCAATTTTTTCAAATGGAACATCCTGTATATTATTTCATATTTGAATTTCTTATTAAATTTCACATCAAAAACATGTAAGACGTTAGTACTGAGCTATTGATATAATTTTGTCAGTACTATACTATGTTAATTAAAACCACAAAACTGACAAAATTATATCAAAAAGAGGCAATAGCTCAGTAATAGTCACTTTTAAAGTATTAACGTCTTACATGTTTTTGATGTGAAATTTGATAAGAAATTCAAAAATGAAATAATATACAGGCTGTTCCATTTGAAAAAAATTACTTTTTTTCAAAAACTAACAAAAGCATATCAAAAAACGACAATAACTCTGTAATAGCCATTTTTAAAGTATTAACGTCTTACATGTTTCTGACATGAAATTTAATGAACAATTCAAAAATGGACTGATATGCAGGGTGTTCCATTTGAAAAAATTGACTTTTATATAAAAACGTGTCATGTAATTTTAATCCAGTTTCCTGCACATGCAGTTAGTAACTGTAAAAAAATAAAACATGCTTCTATTAGTACCTCTTATTGTAAAGATATCGCTGATGAATTTCTTTGTGTTGAAACCACTCACAGAAGGCAAGTCGACGAGAATAATCTAATTCCGTTAATATTTGCACGCGTTGGATATGGTACGGATGAAGTAAATTAGTTTTCAAAATATTGTGCACCGTAGTTTGAGACACATTTACTTCCCGTGCTAGAGTTGTTGTACTAATGCCGGGATCCGCTTCCACAATATTTAAAATATCCTCTTCTGCTTGTTGCACTCTGCGTGATTTTGAAAGACCGCGACCTTCGAAACGGGGAATTACTGATCCCGTTTGCCTAAGTCGATAAACGACTCTACAAATGTCCTTGTCGAAGGATGACGTCGATTTGGAACACGTTCTGCGAACAATTCTTTTGCCGCAACCCTATTTTGTCCTGTTTCGCCATAAATTAAAATCATATCGGTATATTCGATATTTGTGTAGGCTGCCATTGCGAACGCATCTAACCACAATGAAGACTATGACTAACTAAATGGAAATCCCATCAGTGCTATTCGTAGCGGTAAATTCCTATATTGCCGCTCGTATATTAACTGCGACAGGGTCGGACTCGAAGGAAGAAAACTCAATTTCTCGTCACTGCGTGCACATTGGACCTCGATTTTTTTTGTACGGGCGGTACTCATATTTTTCTTTCACCCCTTTTTTTTAATGACGCTATTTAAAACTAACCCTGTATACAGGGTGGTTCACCGGGAACTGAATTGATCGATTGTGGAAAAACTATAGCTAGGAATGATCTGAAATTTTGACTTTATACTAAAGTCGATTTGCTTAAAATATTTTCAAGATGGCGGCACTTCGGGCTATGCCGGAAGTAGGCACCAACTTCCTAATTTTAAATAGAATATCCTGTATATTGTCAGGTTTTTAGATTCTACGTGAAATTCTAAATATATTTCATATATAATGTCATATATCTAAGTGTACCCTTTTTCGACTTATTGAAATTCTTATGTTAAATTTGACGTTTGCAGGCAGAAAATCAATAGCACTTTTCCATATAAAGATGAATTTATTATTTAATTTAAAGTAAATTCTCTCAAATAGATGGTCTAATTAAATACTATTTATATAAAATTGTTACAATTATTAATACAGAGTGTACGAATTATATGCCTGAAAACGAATTTGAAAAATTACCAAAAGACAATTTTTTTAAATGGGAAGCGGCAACTTTTATAATTTTACCTTATTCTGCATTCAAAATGAGGACCACTTTGTATAAATATGTCTATTATAAAAATTGGTAGTTTTCGAAATTTTGGCAAGTTAGTGTTATTATCTTCTACAATACATACTGTTTGCAATAGTTCTTTTTTATTAGTTAGCCATGACAGTGGTTACAAAATTATAAATTGTCATTCATTGAAGAAAAGTTATGCCGGGGCGCTTAAATTATACAAACGATGATTATTTAAATTTAATTATCATTTATGGGGAATGTAATAAAGTTATGTCAAGAACATGTGATACATTTGCAACTGGATATCCGCAAAAACGGAAACCATTTACCAATACCGTTAAACGTATTATAGGTAACTTCAGAAACTTTGGATCCATGAGGGCAAAGATTCAGGGAAATAAACCAGTTATTAATAACGATAATAATGTAATGCAAATGTATCACATGTGCTTGACATAACTTTATTACATTCCCCATAAATAATAAATAAATTCTACTAATTGAGTTAGAAGACGGTTCTTGGTCAAACATGTTATTAATAACTATTTTAAATAAAAATAAAAATAAAAATAAAACTATTGAAAACTTTCCACAATTTTTATTTAGTCTTTGCGACATATTGCCATGATCCCTATATTGGTTAGGCATTATAAAATAGTTAGATAATTAAGTATTAGAATAAGGAAATAATTTTAGTAGTAAATATAATTGTTGAAAAATGAATTATGAGTTGCATAACCGCAACGGCGTAACATTATGATGATAGGTATATAGTAATTGAAATTGAAATAAAATTTATATGAAAGGTAAAAAAAAAATAAAATTCATGTGTTCTATATTTATAGAAACGAGGAACACAAGATGTATTTTCAGTATACAAAGGCCGAACCAAACTTTTTGCATTGTCTAAGAGTGGCACTAAATATATTGAGAAGTGAACCACTTTTTAAGCTTAATAATTTGTTAAAAATAAATAACAGAGAGAGAGTGATGATAAAAGATGGAATAGTGAAAAGAGTTAGTCATTTTAATGCTGTAAAATTGTATGAAAAAGGTGAAATTAGACATTCACGACATGAAAACATCTTTCATCATGAATAGACGTAAGAAATAAGATAAGTTTATAAGGGTTGTTATTTGTTAGACATTTTATGGTCACACTTAACAATACAATAAATACCTGATACTTATATCTAAGAGTAATTTTAAAAAAGGATATGTAAAAAGGTGTTTTTTATTCGACACGATATAATAAAGCAAAAACTCCAGAAATAGCAGGATGAATCCGGTTTAATCCAGAAAAAATCCAGAAATAACGGGATAAAATTGGTTTAATCTGATAAATCTACAAAGAAAAAAATAATGTTAATGTTGTTAACAGCTGCATGCAAATCAACCTACACGAAGATGAGAAAAGGTGGTTCGAAGACAGGGATAAAGCTGTCAAGGTCCATGTTCCTGATAAAGTTATCATAAAAGGAAGGATTCCATCAGTATGCAATGTTTTTCCTATTATTTCTAATGAAGATGTCTGCAAAAGAAAAATACGGATAGTGTTAAATAATAGAAAACGGAAGTATTTAAACAATGATGAAAGAGGCAACAAATTCATTTACAAATACAATGAGGGATGGCGTTAATGGAAGAAGAATATACCTACCCAAGACGAGGAATCGCGAATGTGCACAGACATTAATAATAAACAATTTGTGTGCGTGTATTTTTGTGCAATTTCTAACTGTCAAAAACAATATAGGTATAGTTCAACCAGGGGAAAAACTTGAAGAAAATAAATATGAGCAGGACAATGCCAACATAAACATTAGTGCGTGAATTGTGGCGCTGCAAACGAATAATCTTGTTTTTTCGATGACCGAGAGGTGATAAAAAGCCGCGAACGACGGTAAAGAGGAAGAAGCTGCCGATATTTTGAATTGTTCGAACGTAAAATTTTGTTTCATGTTGCATTGATTGCAGGCGTACAGATACACTGCATAAGATCATTTTTTAGTTAAATATATTAAGTTATTTTTGATTTCAATAAGTAGTTTATCACATTATAATTAATTTATTGTTATTTTGTTTAATTTCATTTTTTTATTATCAATATGGTAGATAGAAATCAAGAGGCTACGTGAAAATGTTCATTTTTAGCAAAGCGTTTAACACCGTCAATATTTTGAATAAAATATTATTTTCTTTGCTATAGTAGATTAATTTAACAAATCATGGGAGTATTGTTAATGATATAAAAAGGGCATTAATGGCACAACGTGAGAATGTTTGCTAGCAATGCTAACTGTGCATTATTAACAAGTTATTAGATAAAATTTTAATAAAGATTTCAAGCATATTTAAATACGTAAAGGTATAAGCATTTCTGATGGACAAATAGCCAATTTGTGGTATGTACAACGTGTAAATATTTGCATATGACGATTGGTGAGAGTCTTATCAAGGTGTTTTCTACTTTGAGAGATTTCGGATCTCCAGAGGCATTTCGTGCAAATGAATGTCTTTTGAAATGAAATTCAGCGTCGTAAAAGAAAATTTTTATTTCTTTGAAACTATACGATATTAAAAATTTGAAGATAGCAAGGAGTAATATTTTTATTTTAAATCTACATAATATATTAAAAGCAATGTGTTTTTGTATATGTTAAAATATACATTTTTTTTTGTTTATGATTGGAAATATAAAAAGGACAATTTATTTTACAGCCACATGTGGGAAAAGAATCTATTTATAGATGTTGCTATCAAGTATTGAGTTGAATACAAATATTTTATGAGATTTAGTTTTTTATTATTAACCTTATCCTATTTAATTTTAAGTAAGGAATGTTGTCGACAAGTTCACTGCTAGAACCTACAAGAATAATACGAATGTTAATAGGGATTGAATTTATAAATTTATTGAAGTAGTTTTTTTTAACTTGTCAACGCAATCTCTGCATTCATTATATATTATGCTGCTTTGTATTATCGTTGTTTTGGTTAATTTCTGCTTGTACAAGATTACTGTATTTTAATTTGAAAGCAAAGCTACTGCAATATGTTTCGGTATTTTTCATACCATTCTCGAGCTGAACTAACAGATCAATTTGTGTGTAGGGTGTTATATATGCCGTTGTATTTATTGCCTCTTTGTACATAAGTGTCTATTATGGGTGTGTGTGTGTTTGTAAAATCTCTGTGTGGGTTCGTTACTTTCTCTTTTCTTTGAATTGATTTTTTAATTTCTAATATTTCTAACAAATTTAATTTCGGTACTTTGTTTACATTATGCATAAGTTTACAACTATCTATATCGTGAAAATGGAGGTTATCTATACAATGTTCGGCAGGCCTGTATTTCTAATATTATGCAATATTGATCTTTTATGTTCTTTTAATCTAGTTTCGATCTTTCTGCCACTTTGTCCGATATAGATAGCTTTACAGTCTGTGTAACTAATTTTGTATAGACCTGATTTGTCGGTAAGCTTAGTTCTTTCCTTGTTATTGACTAACATAGCACCTAAATTGTTTTTATTTATGTTGACTGAATCAAAACAGTCAATTAATTTAATTTGGGTGTGCAAAGGTACCTACACGCGTTATGCCACTGGCGAAAGTACGCCCTAAACACGCGAAAACAAAGGAATAATCCGGGTGGATTATTCCTTTGTTTTCATAGAATTATAATGTGTGCTGATGTGTATACGAAGGAGGGATGAGTCTCGGAATTTTCATCGTACGGATCCTTTAAAGGGGGACATCCCACCACTCTAACTGCTAAATAAACACTAGGGAGAACTTAATTTTCTCGCAAGAATCACACGCTTATCTCTGAATGTACAAATGTATTTCTTCTTTTTTTGATTCACATTTCTTAATACATACTATAATACCTAATTGTTCAATATTTATTTATATACATTTTAAAAATATACAAAAGATACAGATTAATTCTAATGTTTGTATGTATACACTAATAGCAATACCTGACTAAAATAAAAAATTATTCTAAAATTATTAAAAACATATATATTCATTAATGAAAACAAAACATAACGCATATTTTCGAATAAGAAAATTGAAAATAACCAAGCAGAAACAATATAAAATAATAAAATACATTCGTATTTATATACATTCGTATTGACTATCGAATTAATATCGTTTGCAAAACCACAACTTGCGATAAAAAACAAACACACGCATACAGTATAGTGAAACGTTTATATAATAATAAAAATAAGTCAACAAAGCACTACAATACTGTGGTAGCGTATATAGCCTAACAACAATTTAAGTTTGTTCTGCATTAATTTCGATGAAAAAGCGAAAATAATTCGATTCACCATTATTATGGCAATATATCGGTTTTTGTCTTAATTCCCTAATGAAATGCACGTAATTGTCAATTAAGTGTCACGTTACAATGCATTTGAAACATGTCAAATTATTTGTAGTGTTGTGTAAAAGTACATTAACATTTGCGTCTGCATAAAGTGATTATTATGCAAAGTGTTTTGATAAATTACATTGACGTTTTCTGCTGCTTCCAAAGGTAAGGAATTTATTGTGCGTATTATTCACAAATCCAATACTTCTTAAATTTTACACACATTATTGTGTAAATTCACTGTACAATGTTTAGTAGTTCCAAAACGTTTTACTGCTATAATATAAAGTAATTAATACAACATTTATATTACCAATTACCGAGTATCGGGGAAAAGTAAACGCCAAAACGTTGGTGAAAATTGTAGCTGATAATACCACAAGAAGGGAAAAATTTTATAAAAAATCTTGGTAAATTTATTACTAAAATTGGAGTAACAGAATAGTTATAGCAAAATAAAGAAAGATATAATGACAATGTAATTGAAGAATATATTTATCTTAAACTTCTTAAAATAAACAGTTTAGTTTTTGATGTACACTTAGTGGCAAAAAATATTTCCACTAAAATTTCGGCTATCACCGCGCCATGTGGTTAGTGGCAACTAAGTGTACATAAAATATATATTTTCAGGTGTGATACAAGCAGGTTATTACAGCAAAATCCGATTCCGTGCTACCGACGCGAAGTACGTGTGCAGAACTATAATGTGATGGAAACATTAAAAAATAAAAATGAGTGTGAATACGCTACCATTTCGCCAGCTCAGGTATTATTAATCCAACAAAATCAGAAGCATTTCAATGAAAATCAATCAAGAAGTCAAACCGAGCAACCATTATACCCCGTGGCCAGAAATTTGCGAATAAATTCAGGTAGACTGATTCTAAGATTAATTCTGAGTCAACAATCCTAATATAAAAAAAAGTTGTAGGGTTCGTCGTTAGCCGCGCGGATTACTTTAAAGATGTGTAGGTTTGGCAACACCGTACTATACCAGTTATAGTAAAGTTATACAAATAGGAGGAAGTAGGAGTTTTAATCATATTTGAAAATCCAGTGGTTTTTATGAACTATTTTATTAAAACTAAAATTAATATTAAAAAATTGATAAAACATGTTTAATAGTAAAATAGCCACATGTAATGGTTAAAGTAAGTGTTCATACTAGTTAGCCATTAGTTTCCAGACAGAGCTGTAGTCTTCGGAAAATAGAATTTAATACGCGTTGCAATATATCAGAGGTAATTAACTGAAATGTGGAGTTAATTCTATTGATTACTTTTTGTTTATTAGCTGGACGCATCGCATATACTTTTTATTTTAAAAAGCCCCAAACAAAAAAGTTAAGGGAATTAATATCTGGAGACTTAGATGGCGAGATATATCAGTCCATTGAGTCCGATCCACTTGTTCGGAAAGTCTATGTTTAACCACGCCAGGGCCGTAGCCAGACTGAAATTTTAGAGAGGGCGCAAATACTTTCAGGGGGGCTGTACTATTTTTGAGAAAAATATGTTACATATTATAAGCACCCCTACCCTACCCTATGTATCTATTTATGTATCTAAATTGACATTTTTTTTTAATTAATATTTTTACACTGACAAAAATAGTGTTCATAAGAAAGTAAAGCTTTTATGAAACTTGTTATCAATGAAACAAATAATACATGTTAAACAAATAATATTACTTATACAATTTAATGTGAATACTTCATTTCATAATATAAATTATGTAGGTACTATATAAAACATTAAGACATAATTGTATCGTTTTAGAAAAGCTGTAGCTTTCTATGCTTTCTTTCATTAAATATTTTTAAAAAAATATCCATTTTAATTTTTGCAGTTCTTTCTTTTTCGAATGCCAGAAAAGTTAAACCCCCCAACCTACTTTGCGTCATAGACCGTCGCTGAGGGCAGTCTAGTCTAGTAAGCACTGATACCACGCCCTTAAAAGTCGAGTAATGTGAACATATACACCGGCATGTATTTAAAGCATGTTGAGCCTGAAATTTAATCGAACATTATCCAGAACTTCCTTTAAGACATTCACGTACTAAATTGCATTTGGACCATAGGGAAAAAATATATATATTCGTATGAAAGTTATGTGCTTTGTGGATTTCAGTAAGGCTTTCGACCGTGTGAGAAGAAACGACGTCTTGAAAATCTTACATGAATATGACGTACCACAAACCCTTGTGGAATTAGTCAATAATATTAACACGACGACTAGAATCAAAACATCTGATGGAATTACGGAACCAATCAAAATAAACATTGGCATACCACAAGGAGATTCGTTGAGCCCCTTCTTATTCAATTTAATAATGGACCGTATGATAGAATCAATAAGAAGAAAAGATGGTTACCCTATGGGAAGACACGACGTCAATATAGTATGCTACGCCGATGATGCAGTGCTCCTAGCAGACAGCGAAGATAACTTACAAAGACTTTTGCATCAATTCAACATTACCGGCAAAAATATAATATGAACATCTCAAAAAACAAGGCAAAACTAAGTGCTTGGTAATATGTTGCAGTCACTTCGTTGTAAACTAGAAATAGACGGATCCGTCGTTCAACAGGTAATGAGCTTCAGGTATCTTGGTGTCGAGGTAACGAGTCAAAAAGACCTGTGGGCGGAGGTTCAACAACAGGCAATGAAGGCGACACAAGTAACCGGGTATCTAAACACAATGGTCTGGCGGAACAAAAATACCTTACTAAGAAAAGTAAGGTACGAGTATATAAAACTATGGTTCGCCCAGTACTAACATACTCCACGGAGACAAGAGCAGATATCAAGAAAACTAAACAAAAAATAGAACAGTAGAAATGAAGATTCTCAGAAAAATGGCGTATGTCACGTTACGAGATAGACAGACGAGTAGATCTATAAAAGAAGGATGCGGAGTGCAGGATGTGGTGAAGTGGAGTAAGCGAAGAAGGAAGGAACGGAATGACCATGTCGAGAGAATGCAAACCAACAGACTAGCATATATATGCAAACATGAGAGACCAAAAGGAAAGAGACAACAAGGACGACCTCCCAAGAGATGGGGACAAAGTTGGTTTTCCTCATTCGCTAAATAGAAACAAGCTAGGCAAACAGGGGATGACCCTAGCTAAAAGAAGAAGAAGAAGAAGAAGAAGTATGAAACTACATGACAGGTACAAAAATAATATATATTTAAAATGATAAATATATTTAAAAGGGCCATAATTGCAGGCGCTCTTTAAAACACTGCACCATTTGGTCTAGGATTTAGGAAAAAGCTTGCAGAATAAAAAAAACCTCCATCACAACGTCACAATATAAAAGGTCTTTAGTTGTTAAGATCCATGCAACAGCCGCTGGAGTTAAATTATGTAAATCTGGGAAGAAATATTGGTCCACAATGCGAAAGTTTAAGTTGCCTAGCACTACATTTACAAAAAACTTTCTTTGACGTCTAAATTCTCTGGATGCCCCCAAGGTGCTCATCCACCCAAAAATGGGAATTATGGCTTTTAAATATTCAAGTCTTGTGCTTAAACATTCGTCGCTCCAAAGAATAGGCGATAGAAAGTTCGGCTCTAGTTGAATTCTGTTTAAAATTGTATGAGAGAACATTATTTTATTTTTGTACTCACCGCCTGTAAAGTGACATTTGGCGCATATGTAGCTCGACAGGGAAATCCGTTTTCCCGGTTGAGGCGACTGTAAAAATTGAAAAAAACACTGGCACTTTAGGACATTTAAAAAAAAAATCTAACCTGGTGGTAATAAAATTTAGTCTATAAAATACTATTTCCCTCCACTATTCTTCACTAAAAGTTGGGGAAATAGGAGTAATAATTAAAAATTCTTCCAAAAAAATTGTGGTGCCATCTATTTGAACCACATCGACATTCATATTCGCAGTTCGGAATTGTTTGTATTTAAACCAAAAAACGCAATAAATGTATTATAAATTTATAAATATAAGAATAAATACCTTATGTTTGCCATGTGTAAGAATATAATAACTTAATTTTAGGGAAAGGTGAGTAATAGTTACGTACATGAAATGCTTAAATTAATTAGGTAATCTATCTTAGGTTAGGTAAGATACCAATGATATTAATCAATAATATTTTTTTAATTTAATGTTTGTACAAAAAATATTGGACAAACCACTTGCGTGAAGACATCTTCCACACATTCGCACAATTAAAAGCACTCGCTTCCTGCAGTCGCTCGTGCTTACAATGTGCGCTCATGCGGTAAAATAGTCTTCCCGCACTTGGTTCGTAAATAACTATTATATTGTCACTTCTATACAATGGTTGCACTTTTGTTACATGGAACTGCCGCAATAGTTTTTCTGTTGGCACTGAGTGAACTGTTTTCTTACTAGAACATTCAATTCTTGAGCTACTTGTCTAGTGCTGCAAATAGCATCTTCGTGAATAGTATCCAAAATTTGTTCATCTGAACTGAACCGTACGACTTTCCAAAAGTCTGCCTGTGTTATTATTATTAGATATAAACCTACTAAATTCAGGAAGGCGCTGATCTAATCTTCGGAATGTCTTGATAGATGGTTGCCGCCGATATGGATACCGTATTTCGTCTTCGTGTTTAGCCATATTCACACTCGTGTTTCGAAATCCGAATACCATATATAATATACCGGGTGTCTGTTGAAGCTCGGCTACCCGCCATATCTCAGCAACCGTTTATAGTACAACTGAGAGGAAAAAATCTTGGTAGTAAAATTAACTAGGAGAATTTCAACAAAAATATTTTTAACTTTCCAAAATGACCGCAAGGGGCGCAATTATCAAGATAAATTAAAAATTTGAAAATTCTTCATTAAATTCAAGGTTAAGATAGGCTAATTTTTTTACTTGCTATATCTTCCAACGTTTTTATACAATTTTCATTGGAAACTGTTTGAACTAACTCCCATACGAAGGGGAGGGTGGACGGGGGCATGTCTGCGTACAAACGTAGGTATCACTTCAGCGTGCCTTAACTGATTTTAATTTTTTTAGGCTCATTATATAGAGAATTTCACAGAGAATTAAAGTGTATTTAGTAAGAAATTACTTGGATGTCAAAAAAAATAATAGGGGGCGCTGTTCTTAGTTTGTGTATATTAGTTGTTTTTTCTTAAAAATTTTAAATGGAACGATATATTTTTAATATCACAATATTGAAGCACATAAAAACTGAAGAGAACGATGAAAGCCGGAAGTTGCTACCTTTTTCTTGACAAAGATATAGACATAAGAGAACAATCCAGGAAAATATCATTTTTAAATATAAAAAATATTTATTTATTAGGAGTGTTAATTTTATTTTTAATTTAAGAGGGTAACTAGAGAGTGTATAGTTTGTTTTCAATTGAATTTCCATCATACTATTTCACAAATGTATTCATTTCAATCTTTAACCGATTTTTTAATTCATTGCATAATTCCCCTTTTAATGTTTTCAAATTCTTGGCTATTATTTCTTAAATTTCATTTTTTGTCTTTTCCCACATCACACACACAAAATAGTAGTAATTATAACAATAATATAGCTTTATTACCCAAGAGATATGCATCTAATTATAGGACGACGGCAAAAATAATTCCCATAACTCATGAACTAAATATACAATAACGAGAAAAAAGACAATATAATATAATATATTAGTTGGGAACGAATATGAAAATATGTAAAACAAATCTAAAAAAAATAGCTAAACGTAAATACTTGAACCGTTGATTGAAGGAATACATAAAGATGCGCTGAGCGTAGCTAAAACTGGATCCGAGATCTATAGCGACTGCATCAGTCGTTTGTATCCGAGATTCGAAACAGCCCGAGACAGCGATGATGTTTCTCGGCAAGGGGTTTGTGGGACGACTTAACGGAAAGACACGCTATTTTACTATAGCGTTGCGCATCTTTATATAGGTATATTCCTTCAATCATTGCTTGAACATAAATAAGAAAATATGTTGACGCAGTAATATAAACGAAACCAACAAAACAAATATATTTAAATAAAAAATTACAAAAAATAAAGCAAACAAAAACTTCAATTTAATAAATGTTAAAAGTGTCCACCATTATTTTCAATGCACATGTTTATTCAGCGATTAGAAGAGAGCACAGCTACTTCAATTTCAGAGGCAGAGATTGTATTAATCGCATCTGTACTTCTCTGAATCATATATTCACGTGTAGTCGGCATTTTATTATACCCCATGTTTTTTATTCTGCCCCATAAATAAAAATCAAGAACGGTAAGATCCGGAGATCTCTTCCGATCCATCGATTGGGGAACTGTTGATTTAAATGTGCTTGTACATTTGGTGAAAAGTGAGCGGGATAACCATCATATTGAAAACACATATTTGCTCTACATTCCAATGACACATTTTCGAATAGTGGAGGAACATCGTTTTCAAGGAAATGTAAGTAATTTCTGCCATTTACGTGTTCGTTAAATATAGAAGGCCCATTGATTTTGTTTTCTAAGCTACTACACTACACGTTTACTCTCCACCGATGTTGATTGTCAACCTCCTGAATCCATTTGGGGTTGTTCCTTGACCAATAAGGCAAATTATGTACACTTAATTTCTCGTCCTTTGCAAAGGTTGCTTCATCAGTCCATAAGGTTTCAGACAAGAAGTTCCTATTTTCTTGCATCATTTTCTTTAACAATTGACAATAATTTAACCTGATGTCGCAATCTTGATCTGATATGGTTTGATGTAGTTTCATATGATTAGGATGCAACTTCTGCTCCATCAATATATTTCTAACACACCATATTGTTAAACCAAGATCTCTCGACATTTCTCTGATGCTTGAATGTGGATTAGTTTCCACATAAGCTAAGAAATTGACAACACTCTCTTCATTTCGACTTCTACGAAATCTTTGTCGAGCAGGAATATAGAGAACTTGTCCTGTTTCCCGTAGACATCTCGCAAGGCGAATAAAAACTCTACGGGAATAATGTCTTCTTTCCGGATATGAATATTGCCGTGAAGCAAGAAATGCATTTTCAAAACATTGAAAATATATTCTGATCATGTCCATAGGCTTCAACGTTACAATATGACATTATACAAACTTAGTAACTATGGTCAGGTGTCCAAAAAGGTTTAATTTGTTAAATATGTGCAAAAAGTTTAACTACAAGCGACACTAATATTTTGACATTTCGATTTTCATGGCCCATCTTCGAAATATAACAATGTAATTCATTATCACGGTGCATACGATATTGTATTATGGAAATTTAAATAAAAGATGTTCAGTATTACTATTATTATTTTATTTCGATGTTGGGAAAAACAATAAATAAAATTTAACAAATAATGGCCATAGAATTTGAAAACATTAAAAGGGGAATTCAACCTAATGTATGCAATCAACTAAAAAATCGGTACAAAGATTGAAATGAATACATTTATAGAAGAGTATGATGGAAAGTCAATTGAAAACAAAATAAACACTCTCTAGTCACCCTCTTAAAATAAAAATAAAATTATTACTCGCAATAAATAAATATTTTTTATATTTAAAAATGTTATTTTTCTGGATTGTTCTCTTATGTCTATATCTTCGGCATGAAAAAAGCTAGCAACTTCCGGTTTTTATCATTCTCTTCATTTTTTTATGTGCTTCAACATTGTGATATTAAAAATATATCGTTCGTTTTTAAATTTTAAAGAAAAAACAACTAATATACACAAACTAAGAACAGCGCCCCCTATTATTTTTTTTTCACGTCCAAGTAATTTCTTACTAAATACACTTTAATTCTCTGTGAAATTCTCTATATAATAAGCCTAAGAAAATTAAAATCAGTTAAGGCACGCTGAAGTTATACCTACGTTTGTACGCAGACATACCCCCGTCCACCCCCCCCCCCCCTTCGTATGGGAGTTAGTTCAAAAAGTTTCAAAAGAAAATTGTACAGAAACGTCTGGAAATGTTGCCAGTAAAAAAATTAACCTATCTTAACCTGGAATTTAATGAAAAATTATCAAATTTTTAATTTACCTTGAGAATTGCTCCCCCTTGCGGTCATTTTGGAAACTTAAAAATATATTTGTTGAAATTCTCGTGGTCCATTTTATTACCAATCTTTTCTCCGCTAAGTTCTAGGATAAACGGTTGCTGAGATATGGCCGGCGGCCGAGCTTAAACAGACACCCGGTATATATACAGGGTATACCACGACGAGATTTCATTAGAACAATATAGAAAACTAATAAGAGTTGAGTTTTGAAATTTCGCAAATATTAGTTTCTCCTTAAGCTCTTTCGATTTAAAATAGTTTTGAATGTTTGCTTCTTCCGGTTACACCGGAAATGGATATCAACTTCCTTATTTTAAATGGAATACCCCATTTTTTATGATTGATTCGTATTTCCAACTTAATTTTAAGGGTAGTTTGTCTGATAAACTTTGCCTCTAAAGTTAGCCATTTTTGAAGTATTTCAATGTTTGTAAAAAAATTGACAGCAGCAGACTATTACTCATAACAACATTGCCAATAATTGAATGCATGCACATATTTAAAATTTTAGGTAATCATTTTGGAAAGTATACTGCTTAAAATGCGGTATTATAAACTTTTCAAAATAATACAGGGTGATCAGAAAACCATGTTAAACATTTCATCCAGAAAATATCAATATCTTGTAATTTTTAAATAACAACCTACATTTTTTTTAACTTCATTGGATTGCACGTTCAAAAGTAGGGTCAGTATGTATTTATTTCCCTATAAAGAAACGTCTTAGTTTCAGAGTTATTTTGGAAAATGTATCAATTCCTATAAAGTTTTATTTTGTATAATCAATTAGGCTATGGGAATTCATGTGAATAAATAAAAACAAGTTGCAATCGTATTACCTGTCATCAGTAAGGTATTTACTAGTGCTATTCAGCGTTTTGGTTGTCTTCCGTTTCTGAATACTTGAATAATAATAATAATGTCGCGATCTGGATTTAATAACGAAGATTTTTTAAATCTAATAATAACATATTATGGTGAATGTAATAGAGTAAACGAGAGGACATGTCGTGTTTATGCAGAGAAATGTCAAAATCGGTCAAGACCTACAAAGAGTATCTTACGCAATCTTTTAAAAAATTGCATATCCTTCGGATCATTCTTGGCCAAAACAACCAAAAGAAAACCTGTTGTTGATAGTGAAAATGTGGAGGTGACAGCACTTGCTTACTTTACAGCACATCCTATTAATTCTCTAATGGATGCAGAAGCTGAAGTAGGTGCATCCAGAATGAGCATACATCGAATTTTGAAAAAGAACAAATGGCATGCTTACAAATTTCAACCTGTTCAACATATTAATGAAGCTGATTTTGTAACAAGAGTGGTTTTTAATGAAATCATAAGAAGACGACGATTTCACAAGAAATCTTATATGGACAGATGAAGCAAAGTTTTGTAGAAATAGAATATCTAATCGACACAATAGTCATTTTTGGTCCGAAGATAATCCTCGAGTTGTTAGGTAACGACGTTTCCAAGAGTCTTGGAGTTTTAATGTATTTATGCTATTAAACATGACAAAATATTAGCTTTGCATTTTTATCAAGAAAGTTTAAATAGTGAGCGGTTTATAGACATCTTAAGAAAATTAAATTTAAATTTAAATACACTGCCCGCAGAAGAAGTTCGTAGTGAATGGTTTCAATGGACGGTACACCAGCACATAGTACCAGAGCTGTTGGAGAAGTATTAGAAACATATTTTATGATAGGTGGATCGGAAATAAAGGACCTTATAGGTTTCCACCGCGATCACCCGATTTAACGCCCCTAGATTATTTTATTTGGGGCTATGTTAAAGATAAAGTGTATAGTATACCCCCTACCACCAAAGAAGATATGATGGCCAGAGCGCGAAGCCATGATTCAGCGTGCCACGCGTACGAATATTTTAAAAAGAGTAAGAAAGTGTTTAGAAAGAGGTGGTGATGTGTTTGAAAACTTTATTTATGATTAATAGAAACTATTATTAAGACTACTTCTTCTAGATATTGTGTAGCTTTCATTTAGATGTTTTAGGACATTATTAAATGATGCCTTGTTTTGTTTTTATTTATTTACATGAGTTTCCGTAGCCTAACTGATTATACAAAATAAAACTTTAAAAGAATTGATACATTTTCCAAAATAACTCTGAAACTAACACGTTTAGTTATAGGGAATTAAACACATACTGGCCCTAATTTTGAACGTGCAATCCAATGAAGTTGAAAAAAATGTAGGTTGCTATTTAAAAATAACAAGATATTGATATTTTCTGGATAAAATGTTTAACATGGTTTTCTGATCACCCTGTATTATTTTGAAAAGTTTGTAATACCGCATTTGAAGCAGTATACTTTCCAAAATGATTACCTAAAATTTTAAATATGTGCATGCATTCAATTATTGGGAATGTTGTTATGAGTAATAGTCTGCAGCTGTCAATTTTTTTACAAATATATATATATATATATATATGATGATATAAATACATAAATCGAAAAAGTTAAACGTCAATCTTTGACAACGAGCTTTTCGTGCAACCGAACATTGTAGGGTTGCCATATGTACTTTAAGATAAAGGTGCTGTTGACGAAATGATGAAAACGCGAAGTATATGCATTAATTTATTAGTGACATCAATGCTGTGCTTTATATACCTATTATTGTGTAAACAGCAATAGTTGCTCGTAAAGCATTTCTATAATTTGAATTACTTATTTCCATTAGCATATTTTCAACTCTGATGATTTCGTGTGGCTTGTTGAAAGGCCATAGAGATTTTCTGTTTTAGGATTGTTGACTCAGAATTAATCGAAGAATCATTCTACCTGAAGTTTATCCGTGGATTTCTAGACACGATGTATAAGACATGGCACACTGAAAAATAAGTGTTACAAAAACAGTAGAAAAGAGAAATCTTTCTGAAAATATAAAGAAACATGCAAACTAGTGCAGAATATTACACTGATGAAGAAGATCAAATATCTGACAACTATGCTTGCTGGAGGAAACATCAGAATAAATGTTGATGATGAAAGAGATTACAGGCATTCTGTCGAGGATAAACAGATCAGGCAAGAAGAAACCTACATAACATCTACATGATGTGAAGAACAACGGATTCTAAATCTATTAAAGGCTCGTCAACTACCTTAAAGAAAAGATAAAGCTTCTTTACTTTTAATCTTTTAACCTTCAACAAAGAGGCAAAGAAAAAAAAGGTAAATCTTTGAAGTACTGCGAAATACTATACCAGAATATAAAATAAAATTCACGCAAGACTCGCAGCTCCAATAGAAGTTGCAAAAATGTGAGTTAAAGTCAAAATCTAATTTCTAAAATATAGACAGTATCGGATTAAGACGGAACAAGAACTGTGTTAATAATAATCCACTTTTTGAAATTTTCGATCCTTCACGTTTGCTGTTAGATGTCTAAACCACGACACTCTATAATCATTTTTATAGATATCTTTTTTTTATATTTAACTGTTCTGATAGAGGTAAAAAAGGTTTTGTTCAAAAGATTAACTGTTAACATTCATCTTTAATCATTGAACATTATACGATACGACACAAAATAGAAACAATAACCTACAATACCTACTATAGAATAGTGTCACCAAAAATAATTTATGCTAGTGAATCTCTTCTCTTATAAAAATATCAAAAAGAAATCTGACAACATTGTAATAAAATATTTAATAGCATAATTACAGTGATCGAGAGGAAATAACTAAATTAATCACATAGTAAAAATGGAAGACATTATTTATTAGTCGGGAAATTAGGAAAAGTGAGGAAGGGTTTAAAGAAATTTAGAAGCGACCGAGAATAAAAACTGAAAATCAGCAAAGAAAAACTTTCAAAAATAAACTAGTAGAAGAAAAGGCCGAACGAAATGGGATAAATGAAATCTGTATAGTTGAAAATTATCGTCATTTTGCAATCATTACTATATTTGCCAAAGCTTTGGAGTAATATTTCTATTGTCTATTACTTCATCGACGTACATTCGGCTAAGCTGTGTTTTTACGCCCTGCTTATGTTGATGCTATTTTACAGACTATACTAAGACATTTGATCGGATTGACCATCACATACTGCTTAGTAAGTTTAAAATATTTGGATGTTTTCCACCATTTACAGGTCTAATCCTTTCATATTTATTGACCAGAAACAATATATTCTTATTTTACCCATGAATTTCATTACTGTTCTCCAACATCAGGGCACTAATAGCGAACCATTGTTCTTCCTGATCTGATAAATAATCTTGTCATCAAACTCAATGGCGGGAGCTATATTAGAAGATATATCCACACAATATATAAATAATTTTGCTAACAAGTTTATCAGTATTTAATAGAAGAACAGTCTGCTAATTAATTTTATTAAATATAATTACTAGTATAATATGGATTCAACATTGATCGTGCAATGAACTTTTACCCAATTCTTACATGTATTTTAGAATTACACAAGTGCTTTTAGTAATTAATTGAAGTACTCAAACCAATGACATTTTGTTTTCCTATAAATGACAAACACTTACTGTTGGAAGCATCAGAAGACGGAAAATGTTTAATTCCAAAGTAAGGCAGCCCCTATAAAATAACGTCGTGCTAATAAGTGTCCGTAGGTAAAGATCTGTGACGTTTTCTTCATATCGGACCCGAATTTACGAACGTCGATCTGAGCGCAATTAATCCCTTACGGAGTAGAAGATGAAGAAGTCGTTAGGAAGAAATAATTACGAAATCCCTTGCACACGAGCAACATGTTCGCCCAGTTCGTAATGGAATTTGATGTCTTAATGATTGACGATCTCAAATTACTTTAGTTTCATGGAACCATTCGGTATTAAAACATTTCATGCGAGTTGTCGCGTTTCCGGAAATAACTCTTTTACAGAGCGAATGGGTGAGAGATTTCTTTTAATATCTAGTAACACTATGAAAAATAAATGAAAATGAAACAAATTTATTTCATCAGGTGCAAAAGTTTTACGCGTTATTTAATATTAATAGAGACAAATAGACGAATGAATTGTGTTATACTTATAATTTATATTCAAGAATACTTAATGAAAGAAATAAATAAAACTATAGAGGTAATTTATTTAACAATTATTTTTAAATGTAAATATTAATTATACATTAAATACATCCGTTTCTTGACAACCAATTTTGCATATAAAATGTACCTATGAGATTGTAAAATATTTATGATGGCAGAAATGTCTAACGATTTGCTACTATACTGAAACCGGGAAATCAGTTAATGCACGTCATATCTAATGTGTGACGCTATTTTTTGCAATGTTTTCAATTGTAGACCGCCTTAATTTGAATTGTTATATACTGCAGGTTATGTTCATGTATGTTTCAACTGTCAAACTGAAAATTGAAATTTAAGGCTAGAAGAAAGGTATATGTCTACAGTAATTATGTTGATCGTTATAGGAATTGCGGAGAAAAGAAAAGGATGAGTTCAGTATTTGTACTGCACATATAATTACATAATGGAATTAAGCTTATGTTATGTTGCAAATTATAAAAAGTAACAGTTTATTATTATAGACCATTAAAAAATATATTATATACATATTTCAAATTTGCAATATAAAATTTAAAATTTAGATTATTTCGTATTTTAACATTTTTAAGTAATTATGTCGGTCATAAAATTTGATATTATGTAGTATATAAAGAAACACAACAAATTAATCTGAGTCTGAATTACAAGAAGTATCACTATTATCACCTTAATGTACATTAATTCAGCAGCATCATCTTTGTCAAATCCCACTTCTCTGTCCCACCATTTTTGTACTATTTCTTTTTTTTTCGTTGTGATTAATAGTATTTTTCCATGCTTGTGGAGTAATTATACTTAATGCTTCCTCCCACAATTAAATGAATTTGTGTTTTTCAATTTATTCTCTTCCAATATCACGATTGTAATAACTTTTTGTTAATCTCCATACATTTTCAATGGTGTTGAAAATGCAGTGGTAAGATGGTAATCTCAAAACTTTATGAATATACAGGTCAGCAGTTTTATCTACTACATATGTTTTTCTGATCTCATTTGCTAATACAATATGTAATACTGCTTTTTATACACATCTTCTTCATAAACAACATTATTTGTCAATAACCATTGCTTAATATTTGCTTTATTCCAACTAGAGTTAGGTACTTTATTTTCTAAGGTAGAATAGTAGCTCGAATTGTCCATGCCCAACCACCCAAGCTCCCTCCATAGCAAACGGGTGTCCATAGTTCGAGCTATATGATCGAAGAATGCTTTTTTTCGCTCTGAGTGAATTTGTTGCTAGATTCCGCAGGGACTTGTAATAATTCCAGTCCCCAGTCCTTCGTGACCGGCGATATTTAGCTTTAGCTTTATCCCTAAGAGACATCAATAGTTTCAAATTGTCAGTTATCCAAGGAGCTGGTGGCCTGGTAAATCGTCGAGTCATCATGGGCGCATGTTTATCAAAAAGATTCAGAATGCATCCACTGAAATACTCAATTTTACTATTAATGCCAGGCAATGAAAGTATTCGGTGAAACGGAACCTGTCGTAAATCGTGCTCGAAAATATTGGAATCTATGCTACTAAAGTTACGGTATGATCGCAATGTAGCCAATTTAGGTCGATTTTTCAGGTAGAATGTAAAATAGGCTAGGTCGTGATCCGAGAATGCACAATTAATAACCCCCTTATCAACAATGATAGACTCATCACTCACCACCATCAAATCAATCAATGAGACAGAATTTTGTGTGAGCCTTATAGGTTGGTCGATATTCTGTATAAAACCTAGAGAATCGAGACATTGCAGCAAGTGTATAGTAGGACGATCATCAACCTTCAAGCAGTCGATATTAAAGTCTCCACAGCAAAAAGCCGTATCAGAAACTAGTAGAACTGTGACAAGTGAATTTTCCAATTCATCAATAAAATTTGTATAATTTAACTTTTGCGGCTTATAAACACCCCCAACCACAAATTTAAAATTAAGTAATTAAAAACACAGCCACAGCTGCTCAATGCTTAATGTGTCATTAATAGCATTGGTTGGTAGCAATGGTCTCCCATTATTTCGTTCTTTTGTAAAATAGTGGATCAATGATGCGACTAGCATCTTGCTTTGCTTACATAAAGCTTTCGGCATTTTAATGCAGAAATATTATATGAAGATGCAAAATTAGTTCTTAAAAGAACTGATAACTATAACTAATACTAAACAGAAAGCAGATAAATAATTAACAAAAATTACAAGTATAATGACAGCAGATCAGCGGTATTAGCGGTACTGAAAATAGAACTGGCAAAATGACAACATCGAATTTTACTCTCAATATACATATTATAATTTGTTAAAAGAACTATGAATGTGCTTCTGTTAGGTCAACAATCCGATTACTAATACCTATAATATAGACAAAATAGTTCATTAAAAACAAAAATGTGGGTTATTAATAGTTATTATTATACATATAAATTTTAAGTTGTGAGGTTGTCATGGCTCGTCATAATACGTAATTGCTTACGTGCATTAAGTAACTCCCCGATGTCAGTATATATGACATTTGAATTTCAAGGATTTCAATATTTTATTTTGCGTTGATTTTGTTGTGTTTACTCTTCTATATTTTTACAGTACGTTTATTATAACCAATTGTATCAAAAATTGTATACAAAATCTATTTAACGATAAATGTCAATATTTACACAAAACATTTATTTATAATTTTTCAAAGTATTCTCCTCCACAGTCAGTGCATTTTTGCATCCGTGAAAACCGATCTTGAAAACATTTTCTCCAATCTTCTGGCAGTAGTTTGTTTATTTCATTTTTAAATGTATCAACCGCTTCTTCGGCCGATGTAAAACGTAAACCCTGTAATTACCCTTTACCCGTGGAAGTAAGAAGAAGTCATTAAGTGCTAGTTCGGGACTATATGGTGAATGATCCATTAATTCTATATTTTGGGCATTCAAATACTCAGTAGTTTGAGCGATAGTGTTGACCCGAGCGTTATCTTGATGCTAGATGATCCTTCCTCTTGGACGTTTTTCGCGAACATGTTGGGGAAGCTGACTGTAGTGTACCATACTGAATTAACAATTCGTTTATCCTCCAGTGCTGCAGTAGAAACATGCCCAGTAGTTCCAAAAAATGTGGCAACAATCTTCTTGTTTCGACCTTTTTTCACGAACAACTTTTGTTGGAGCCGACTCATTCTCAAAGACCCAGACTGCCAATTGTTGCTTTTTTTGGGTATGCCCATGTTTTATCACCTGTGCTGATGTTGTACACCAAATGACACGATCCACGGTTAAGGCGATCTAGTGCAGATTTGCACTATCTCTCAGGATCTTCTTTTTAAATAGAAGTCAAGTTGTGGGGAATCTATCGAGAACAAAGCTTTGTGTAAAATAATATTAATTGCTTTCACATCAGTCTTTAATGTTGATTTAATGCTCTGACAATAGTATGCCGGTCTTATAAAATCATGTTTCGAATAAACTGCCGTTTTTTGCTTAGGAGCTCGATAACTGTCATTTAAGGACAGCGTTAAAATTCATTGTACCACCGCTTTACGGTGGCGAAGCCACACGACTTGTCACCAGAAGACACTCGATTGATTTTCTCAAAACGTTCTTTACGGCTTAAGCCTCCCTTGAAATTGTAAAAAATCACGGATCCATAGTGTTCCTTGTCCATTTCCATGATTTATTGGCCAAAGGAGTACTTTAAACTAATGTAACTTACAAGCAATCAGGTGTATTTGACAACTGTCACTATAACTAAACTTGTAAACAAGTGATTGAAATTATCATACAGAATTGGTCGCAAAATATCATCGCCTACTAGATAGGCTCAGCGGAAAGAGAACATCTCTCGTACATTTGAAATGAAAAGTGGACCGAGAAGGCTAATTTTTTTATATGTTGTAGGGTGTGTGTAGAAAAGATTAACTTAAAGGTTTCACCAAGATTTCCTATGTGCGTTTGTCATCATTCTTGAAAAAAGGGGTGAATTTTGGTATTTATTGTAAGTCAATTTCCCGTCAAGATATAGAATTGTTGTTGTCGTTTTTTGTTTCTCTTCGACGCTTTACAATTTAGTTCCTATGAATTTTTCACACATTATTGTTATTTGTTGAGATAATTAACGAAATAGGCAACAATTTAGACATTGAAACTGGTTTTTCGTTTTTCTCTTCATTTCCGTGATACTTATCGAATGATTATCATCAAACTTATAGAGCATGCCCATAGACACAGTTTAGTTTTTAGTTTTCTCCTCTGGTGATAATTACTAGTTTTAGCGCGCCGCAAAATTGGCAAGTTAGCCACGGACTTGCCAAATTTGCGGCGATTGTATTGATACGTTATAACGAATATCGAAATATCTACGTCTTCCTTTTCTTCGATGGTCCAGTCTCTCTGTTCAGGATACTTCTTCTACAGTTTACGACTCATCCTCAGAGACTTATTCGCTTTATACGCTAGGAAAATAATGGAACACGCGATTTTCTGCACCTACAAGCAGCTCCGCATCTTCTTTACATGTTCATGACATAAACTTCAAAAGTATTGGTTGCGCGGGTTCACTTGTGTTAATAATTGGCTCCGTTCCATGGCCTGTTTGTCGGCAACCCTATTCCGCCGGATCCTTGTTAAATCCAAGCCAAGTATGTACCTGGTCATACGTACGGAAAATATGTTTTTGCAATTAGTACCGTAATCATACCATTTATTTCACTAGTGCTGTAATAGCGTCTATTACAGCACTAGTTGCGTAATAGAAATGGAACATTTAAACAGATTTATTTTAAGTTGGTCACATTGCAACAGAAATGGAGATGTCAATATGACATTTTGTAAGCAAGTTTGAGGTTTTTATATTGAAATTCATTGTAAGATTTGTTATTTTTAATTAATCTTTGAAATAGTACAACTATTATAAACATTTATATTAACGTTTGAATTATCTTTCGAAGTGATAGTGATACCGTGTGCAGTAGAAACATTCTGTTGAAAATTATCAAAAATGTGTCAATTTTAAATTAACTTGTCAATTTAAATCTTGTGCCAAACCAAGGTGACAACCGCCACAAAATTTCCCTTGATTATCAAATTTTTCTCGTTTTGCTTTTACAAAAAGAGAAATTTTAAAACTAATTGCAAAAAATAGCATAAAAGACACGTTTCATTTGACATTAAAGCACTCATTCAGTTAAGAAACTCGTGGCTACGCCACTCGTTTCTTAAACTCTGAATTCGTACTTTGAAACGTCAAATTGAAACTTGTCCTTTAATATACTATATCGTACTGCGCTTTTTGTTGGTGGAAGTAGTTAGAGGTTGAACCTAATTCTAGTGACAGATTTTGAGTAGCGCAGATTTCGCAAAGCATTGATGGATTCGCTCTGCTTCGCACCGCCATATAGGGCGACGAGGAATCCTTCTTCTGTAGACGTCAGAATATCCGGATCGACCTTTTCTCGTTTCAATAATTCCACCAATGAAAGCAGTTTTGTATGATCTTCTAAAGTGTTGATAAATTTCGATTTGTCAATGTTGAAATGAGACGATGTCGTATCGCAACCAACAAAAGCATGAAGGAAGAGTATGTTGTTGAGAATGGACGTATCATGTTTGATACTAGCTGGAAAGTATAGTGGTGTATTTCCTTTTGCTGATTTTGGGAAGTATAGGGGAAGGTGAGGCAAGACGGTGACGCTAAGGCTTAGAAGGCTATATCAAAACAACAGTTTTGAAACAAATTGAAACAAAACATTTTCAGTACGTAAATTTCAATCTTTGAACATTAGTCTATTAGTAATGGCATTCCAAATTTTTTATTTTTTGAATTTGAAGGTATAAAGAGGCAAATAAATAAAGCTTTTAAATATACCATCTTGCCCCAGTGGTGGGGCAAGATGGGACTGTGTGTGGGGTAAGATGGGGTCTATCCATAAAAATAATAATAACAAGTGAAAAACAGAAAGTTTAATCATTTCAATCTTCACAATTCAGACAAATAAAAAAAACTTCATCCACGATATCAGGTTGGGCACATATTTCACGTGCCCAGCCTTGGCACTGTATCAACTCACCCTTCCTATCGTTGGAGTATTTTTTGAGGCAATACAGACATAGTTCCTCATCTTCCTCATCAGAAGAACTCGACTCTTCTCTCTGACGTTTTGTAAAAATCTGTTTTTTTTTACATTCTCTACTGCATTCTGAGACTTCTTTTGTTTCTTTGCTTTGCCTTTCTTTTGTTGCTTTTCTAAATTCTTAGCTTCCCTAAGAGATTTCCTAGCTTCCTTCTGTGCTCGTGGTTCTGCTTTAGTGTCAAGTTCTTGTTGGAATTTATTTTTGTATGGAGTACTTGTAAGGATTGTTGTCTTCCCTCTCATTCATTTAGGTCGATTAATTGTCGTGTTTTCAACACAAGGGATAGGCATTATATCTTCTAAAGAAATTGATGAATTAGACACGATATTGTTAGTGGAAATTTCAATATTTTCTGTAGAACTCCATCGAGAACAACCTGGCATAGATGGTGATGGTGTTCTGTTAACACGTTCTGGAAGAAGTGGTACATCTGTTGTTTCAGCTGTTACGAAATTAGCGTCAGTAAAGATCATTGGATTAGTAGGCCAAATTCCAGTCTTTTCGAATGCATTTACTGCAGTAGACATGTTAGCAGCTTTAATGAAGGCATTGCCAAAAAGTTCGGCTATTTGGAACATAGTTACGACTCGGCCAGGATGTATACGTAGCCACGAACTTACTTCTGCATCATAAAATGTACTCAAGGGTTTCAAAAAGCTAACGTCGAGAGGCTGGAGCCGATGCGTGCAATGCGGCGGAAAACTCAACAAAGTAACTCCATGGTCCCTAGCATAATCTATCAGTTTTATGTTTCTTGTGTGCGTGTGGTGCCCATCCAAGAGTAGTAAAACAAGCATTTTTTTTTATGCTCCCACTAACTCAACAAATTTTTCAAACCACAAGTAAAAAATATCTGTTTGCATCCATCCACTCGGATGAACTTGGGCCCATGCTCCAGGTGAACAATTGTTCATGAGCTCTGGATTCATTCTGGCTCATGGAAATACAAACATTGGAGGTAAATAAGTTCCTGCAGCATTAAAAGATCCTTCAATCATAACAGTAGCTCCTCTCTCTGCTGAAGTCAGAAGACCTACTTGTTTTCTTCCTTTACTATGATCTTTGATTTTGTTTTTGGGACAACAGATATACCAGTCTCATCGCAGTTCCAAATCTGATTTGCAGTAAACTTATACTTATCTAAAACGTTAACAAGTAAATCGAAAAAGTGTCCTACAGCAACGCGATTAAAAACCATAGCTCTTGCAGCACTTGTACTTTCTGGTTTTCTGATGGATAAGTCTTTGTGACGTGTCATAAACCCCATTAACCAATCTTTACCAGCAATTTTTGCATTTGACCAACGACGTACTTTTCCTAAGAATTCAGCCCATTGGTATGCAAGCTTCCTCAAATCTTGAGTTGTTAATCCAAATAAACGTTGGACCTAAAGGTTTCTTAACTTGATGGAGTTCGTTCTCATGGAGTTGACGAGCATCTTTCACTTTTCGTTCCAAAGTGGTTTGCGGTACCTCATACTCACGGGCTGCTCGTCTATACCCCAAACGACCTTCTAAAACTGAAACTACTGCTTGTATCATATTTTCTTCTGACCAGCTTCCACGGGTACTTTTTCTCTTATAAGTGCGAACCATGATCTATCGAAATAAATTAAATAAAATACATAGTAAGTATGTTACTACGTAGAAGATTTGGATATTACCGTAATCGAAAGGGTAAGACGGGGACGTCCCTGTCTTGCCCCGTTGTTGTGTCCCCGTCTCGCCTCTTTGTGACATTTATCGGATATGTCTATATAACACAAAATATATTTTAATTAAACAAATTGCACATAGTTGAAAATATACATAAGTATGTGGGAATTGTTACTCTCAAAAAAGTTTTAGTATAAATATTTTAATACTTACGATTTAAACCTTCCAACACAGCCGAGCAAAATAATGACAACTCCAATCTCCACTTTTGCGCATAACCTCTAATAACTTTGTTGTTACCGGTCGAAAGGATTCCTGCATTGGAAGATATACACAAACGCACGTAGGGATGTTAGCTCGGCATTTATTTTATAGATGTCAGGTATCATTTAAGAAATACAAAGATGTCCCCATCTTATCTCATGGCCCCGTCTTGCTCCACCTTCCCCTACGTTTAACGTGTCCTGCGCCAGTTCACTGAATAAAACCAAAAGAACGATGCCTTCGCCGACAATTTTAATCGAGTAATAATTTGTATCTGCGTCCTCAAAAGCTTGTTCGACTTTAATTTTGACTTTTGCAAAATGAAGGTGAAGCATTTATACAAAATTATCTTTGTTTATGTTCCTCTTGGCTAACTTCAAATTGTTCGGATTCTCCCAGTTCTTCCAGTTCTCTCGGTGCATATTCGCTACTTCTGCGAGATGCATACGACGCTGGTATATCGTTCGCATAGTTTCTATAGAACGAGTCGTAAATGTTCACTGTATCAACACTTTGCAACATCCGTTGATGTTCCCCATTGCACAGCTTTCTTTTTGGCCACATGAGTGTCTCGAATCAAAGGGTTTTTGCAACTAAAAAATTGGCCATTTTCACGAGGTACTTGGTCACGTATGTACGCTACTGTGAAGTTTTCACCGAGTTATAACAAAAACCAAAATTCATCTGTTAAAGATGGCGGAAAATTCACATTGGAAATCTTGGTCGAAAACTTCAAGTTAAGTTTTTCTAGGCACCCCCTACAACATATAAAAAAATTTAAGCTTCTCGGTTCACCTTCCTTTCCTTGCCTTAATTTTGGAGAGAATGATTGGACTAATTACAATCCATTAGATTTGTTAATGTATATCCAGAAATTTTTAGAATACTATATGGACGTTGTAACTAGAAAACGACATAAATGTGAAATTTATAAGACTACACAACAAACAGTTCTTCAAGTAATTTGGTTTAATATTGAAAGTTTAGCATACAATTCTGTCTCAGGTTTAAATATAGCATAGAACACCTCATTCAAATATGAAAAAATTTGCTTTTGTGAAATCAATTCTCTTTCTTTTAGTCTAATTTTGCATTTGAGAAAATAATAATAATAATAATAATAATCTTTATTACCCAACAGGCCAGTACCCAATAACAGGATAATTATAATCATTTGTGTATACAATTCAATACAATATAATATAAATTTAACTAAAATTGTCAATATGAATTTAAAAAAAAAAAGAAAAAAGAAAAATATATGTATATATAATATTCAGCAACGCAGTAATGTTCATCCATATTTAGGCAAAAACATCCTCAAACAGTCCATTGCCCAGACGGGATAACGTATAAATTGGTGCACGTTTCATTATGTTTGTCCGTGCAAATGGTACCAAGAAAGTGCATCCATATCTTGTGTTAAATCGCGGGACAAGAAAGGACAACCGCTCAAGTAGTAATGGACAATCAATTTTATTTGACAGGAGCTTATATAAAAACTTTCCACACAAAGTATCTCTCCGGCCGGACAAAGAAGTCATGTCATGACGCGTTAGTAGCTCTTCCTGTGATGTGCCCCTCTCCGGATAAATTCCATCATGTTTAAAAGACAGAAACTTCAAGAATTTTCTGTGTATCCGATCCAAAGGTAAGGTATTACAGGCATATATGGGATACCAAATTAAGGCGGCATATTCTATTTTACTCACAACATATGCAGAGTATAATGACTTAAGCAGTGACATATCTCTGAAGTACTTAGAAATCCGCATGATGAAACTAAGGAGTTTGAAGGCTTCTGAGCATATGCTTGAAATGTGTGATTTGAAAGTAAGGCTTGAGTCAAATAAGACTTCTAAATCTTTAACTTCTGGTACCATTTTTATGTTAGTGTCGTTAATGAAGTACGCAGACGAACTATTAAGGAAACCACGAGTATACGAAACTACGCAACATTTGTTTACATTTAGCTTGGGTTTATTAGAGTCACACCATTCAACTAGCACATCTAAGTTGTGTTGGAGTTTATTTATATCATCCAATGTTGAGACCTCTGAGTATAGTTTAATGTCATCCGCGTATCCAAGAACAGGGCAATCCATCCTGAGAAGCAAATCATTGATAAATAAAATGAACAATAATGGACCCAGATTTGATCCCTGTGGCACTCCTGAGGTGAGAACGAAGTCATTTGATGAGTAGCCGTTGTAAGTTACATAGCATCTCCTCTGATGCAGATAAGATGTAAGTAGAGAAATACAGGAGAGAGAGAAACCCAGAGAACTGATTTTGGACATTAAAATTTTATGATCAATCATGTCAAATGCTTTCGACAAGTCCGTATAAATAACATCAACCTGTCCACGTTTGTCTAGAGTTTCGCAGATAAACTGAGATATCGTAGCCAGGTTCGTAACCGTAGAACGACCCGACATAAATCCATTCTGGTTGGGTGCAATAAAAGAAACTGTATGATTATAGATGCAAATATACAGTACTCGCTCATATATCTTTGCAAAATTTGATAATATGGAAATAGGTCTGTAATTAGATAGAGATGTGCGATCTCCTTTCTTATGTACGGGAACGATTCTAGTATTCTTCCAAACTTGAGGGAAAACAGATGTTGTAATGGACATATTCATAATTATTCTCAAAGGCACTACTAAAATGTATCTACAATCACGAATCAAGAAACTGGGTAACAAGTCATGTCCTGCTGTTTGTTTATTAGGAATATTAGCCATTAATTTAAGTAACTCATCCTCAGTTACCGGTAGGAAGCGATAAGATAGGGAATTATAGACCATTCCAGTATATGTAGTCTCACTGACAACAGCGTACACTGATGAAAAATAATGTGCAAAAGCATTAACAATTTCATCATGAAGGCGACCTGGTATTCTAGTAGAGCGACATTTAGCACGCAAAAAACTCCACAGATTAGAGGGATATGTTTTAACGGAATTTTCCATATCAATAAGATAACGGTGATAGTTAATGTTTATCTGTGTTTTGACTAATCCTCTCAGACGCTTAAATTCATTATAGAATGTTATATTTTTGGTCCTTATCCATTTCTTATGGTAATGATCTTTGACTTTAAGATTAGTTATTATTTCCGAAGAAAACCAGGGCGGATAAGTGGAGTTACATTGTCTTGTATATCTATTATGTATGCAATGGAACAGGTATATAAGAATTTTTTGATGTATACAGCATATTTATATACATTATATACATACATATACTGTAATACATCTAAATGTACATACATCTAGATATCACATGTTGCTAATCAAAAACAAACAACAAACATGTCAGTAGGTATTAAAGAAATAAAACGAAGTTAGGTTATAACTATCTCTGAATGTAGTGGATGTATATCTCTGTAAAATGTACAGCTTTAGGTGGGCTGGGTAGTATTATGATTCATTGATTACATTCCAAATCATTGGTATCATGTAGAATTGTATAAATGTGCATAAAATCACACAAAGAGTGATCAACAAATTTAAATCGTATGACGTAGCATATACGTGTTAAACAAATGTCAATATATCCATATCAAGCTGAAATACAAATACAGAATAGATTAAAAGTAAAACAGTTGTAATGTTACCTTTCAGCTTATAGGAATTACTCAAGATAAGGTTATTCGAATTACCTGAGCTCTTATAGCTGTAGTACTCTAATACGGGGAGACGTGGCGTCCTTCCTTCAGGATGGCACTACACTTATTCACTGGGTGTTCCAGGATAGGGCTTATATTAGTGTCTGGGGTTAATGAAAGAGTTGTTTCAAACCACATGAATTTATTACCACAACTCGGTCACTAATAACAATAGCCACGCAGGACTATAAAGAAATGGCTTAAGGCAACACTAAATATTAAGAGATATATACATAGATTGAAATTATATACACTGTCTACTGAGACACCTTGACCAAAGGGCTAATGATCCCACACACAGGGGGATAATAAAAAGGGGGTGGTCGCTAGATACTGGCAGTTTAATAATGGAGAGAGATATTTGAGACACTCAGTTGGGGTTCTAGGGGATAAGGCTCCCTTCGGGGTACCTAGTCAATTAACGCCTAGAATGGGTAAGGCTGCCTTCGGGTACCAAACCAACTAACTACTTCTGAGTGACGTGACGGGGCTATCTTGAGATTGCCAACCGTGCAAGCTTAGGAATCAGTTCAGTACTTACGGTTGTAACAATGGGTACGACGTGAGGTCACTTTAGCCACACGTCACAAGTCACTGGGGTGGTGTATCGGCACAGGTCTGACACTTGAATAACGATCCGTGGTCTGGATCTTTGTTGAGCACTAAGTGGCACTCACAACTTCAACAACCTCTCGTATTTGGTTGGGTCACTTTGTTCAACAACCTCTCTTTGGTTGGGTCACTTTGTTCAACAACCTCTCTTTTGGTTGGGTCACTTTGTTCAACAACCTCTCTTTGGTTGGGTCACTTTGTTCACAGCCTCACTAACAGGTCACGAATGCTCCTTGGATGTTGGTTGAAGCACGCAACTGCTGTTGATTCGGACTCTTGGTCCTCCTCGTAAGTGTTCGGCTTATCCCTTTTAGGTCCTTCCTCGTCTTCGGGTATCTTCGGGTCACCTCGGAAACGTTCGGGTTTGCTTCGTCTCGTTCGTAGAAGCCTTTCCACGCCTTCGGGTATCTTCGGGTCACCTCGGAAACGTTCGGGTTTGCTTCGTCTCGTTCGTAGAAGCCTTCCTACGCCTTCGGGTATCTTCGGGTCACATCGGAAACGTTCGGGTTTGCTTCGTCTCGTTCGTAGAAGCCTTTCTACGCCTTCGGGTATCTTCGGGTCACCTCGGAAACGCTCGGGTTTGCTTCGGCTGCGTTCGGCTTGCTCGTAGAAGTCGTCCTACGTCTTTGGTTCTCCTCGGGTATGTTCGGCTTTGCCTCGGAGACGCTCGGGTTTGCTTCGAGTCGCTTCGGCTTGCTCGTAGAAGTCGTCCTACGTCTTTAGTTCTCCTCGGGTATGTTCGGCTTTGCCTCGGAAACGCTCGGGTTTGCTTCGAGTCGCTTCGGCTTGCTCGTAGAAGTCGTCCTACGTCTTTAGTTCTTCTCGGGTATGTTCGGCTTTGCCTCGGAAACGCTCGGGTTTGCTTCGAGTCGCTTCGGCTTGCTCGTAGAAGTCGTCCTACGTCTTTAGTTCTCCTCGGGTATGTTCGGCTTGCCTCGGAAACGCTCGGGTTTGCTTCGAGTCGCTTCGGCTTGCTCGTAGAAGTCGTCCTACGTCTTTAGTTCCCCTCGCGTATGTTCGGCTTTGCCTCGGAAACGCTCGGGTTTGCTTCGAGTCGCTTCGGCTTGCTCGTAGAAGTCGTTCTACGTCTTTAGTTCCCCTCGGGTATGTTCGGCTTTGCCTCGGAAACGCTCGGGTTTGCTTCGAGTCGCTTCGGCTTGCTCGTAGAAGTCGTCCTACGTCTTTAGTTCTCCTCGGGTATGTTCGGCTTTGCCTCGGAAACGCTCGGGTTTGCTTCGAGTCGCTTCGGCTTGCTCGTAGAAGTCGTCCTACGTCTTTAGTTCTCCTCGGGTATGTTCGGCTTGCCTCGGAAACGCTCGGGTTTGCTTCGAGTCGCTTCGTGGAGGACTTTCTGCGCCTTCGGGTATCTTCTGAAACGATTGAATACGTTTCAGAGATCTTCAGGAAACTTTTTCCCGGCGTCGACTTTCGTCGGATGCGTTATGAGCTCGCTCGATAATGTTCGGCTCGCTCGTAGAAACGTTGTATCAGCTCTGAAGTCACTTTGGCGAAAGTTCGGTTCTCTCCAGAGAAGGGGGCTGTTGTCGCTCTAAGTCTTAGAGGCGACTAGATTCAGCAGCTAGAGCTGACTGACTGACTCAATATAAAATTTCTTAGTTTATATAACATTTTTAACGACGTAAACAAATGACGCGCCTGCAGGTGGCCTTTCGAAAGACGCATTCTATTCGTCAGAATAACGACTCTTTTGATTGGCAGGAGCCCTTGCTTCTTGTGTAAAATATTTTTCATTTGATAAATTTTCGAACAAAATTAGTGGGTGGAGCCTGTGAGTCGTATTCAATTAATTTCCACTTAGTGCATTGGTGAAAAAATTGGTAGGTGGAGCCTGTGAGCGGTAAGTTCATCATTGGTCACAATAACGACTGTTTGGGTTGGTTAAAGATTTTCAGTATTATTATATTTATTAATACTGTTAGAAATATATGGGAATTTTATGGGAAATGTGCATCGTTTGTTATGTTTGTTTCTAACAATTTCATTCACGGATCGAAATGATTTTTAAGTCCGCACAATCTTAGTAAATATTAATTACAACAATATAGAATGTTTATTAGCTCAAATTTATCGCAAGCACGTCGTTTAATTCGTTTCCAGGAGAGGCAAAGGTAACAGTAAATAACTCAATTACCTTATAATAACAGATATCCATCAATACATGTAAAATTGATGTTCCATTCAGTGGCGGCTCCTCGGGGTGGGCAAGGTGGGCGCTGCCCACCCTGATTCTTTGAAGCTTGAAAAGTTTTACAAGCAATAAAATTAATTTATACAAATCACCCAACACAAAAAAAATTAAATATCATTGGAGCACCTATTTATGGCCGGAATTGTATCTCTTTGAATTATTCCAACAGATAATAGCTGCTTTCGTTCGCCACAATGTTTCGTGAACATAGTGAACATGTTCAATTATAATTTGGTTCTTTCGTTGTGATCATATTTTCTCCCACTCCAAACTTTGAATCATGTTTAGAAATCCCCTTTCCCCTATGTAACATCGATTTTATAAATGTTCGTATTTACTAATCTAGGAATTGTAAAGTAGGGCCGTTAACATGGAGTTACAACGAACAGAAATTGTTTACGGTGAATATATATATAAACTTAAATTCCTACGAAATTAATCGTATTAGACGAAGGTAAAATAAAATTTTCATGCGAGTTTGGGCGCGCCCCACTAAAGCTGAATTAAGAGAGAACGACGTTCCCAGTATTCAGTAGTAGAATTTGGCAGAGAAAGAGAAACAGACACACAAGCGTATGTCACGTACTTATGTGATGTCTTGACGAGCGCGTGTGGAATAAGTGGAGAGTCGATGAGCAAAGCCGGATCAGCCCACCTTGAAGCTGGCTGCTGGCATATACGCTTGCAGCGTTATTCGGTTAATGAAATAAAAATAAATACATACATTCATTATATTATTGTAACTCTATACGCAGAATAATTTTTGTAGCATAAATTCATAATAAATGTGACCATATAAAAATTACTGAAGATAAATTGGTTTGTCAAATGTATTTTAAAAGCAAACATTATACTACTTATATTTAAAATATTGTACATTATAACATAGTAGTAAAAAAACTTTATTTAATTTTTTTTGAAAATTTATTAGACTGAATTTAGAAAAAAATAGTTTTTAAAAATATATTGGAAATGTTTTTTGGATTAAAATTAATCATTAAGTAAAATAATAGTATGTAATGCTTGCTATACCATGGAATTAATAACAAACAACTGCAGTGTTTGTGAATTTTATGTATAATAATGAATCAAATGAATGGGTTATCTTGAACCTTGTTGGTTGCTTTAAAAATGTTAAAATAGTTTTATGTATTTGCAACGAGAACGCCCACGCTAACTTGCATGTGAGTATTATAGTAAATCGGCAGGTCGGGCAAAACCACCTTGATAATCGTGTGATGTTGCTATATAGGTAGTCGTCGTTCAACATCGTCTGTTAGTCGACTCAAACCTCAAAGGGCTTGCCCACATTTAAATCGTGTCGTGCGTCGTAGCTACTAAGAGAGTTAATTATGGCAAATTGTAGCAGTGTTTTAGTGTCGCCATTAACATCAGCTTTGGGTAACACAAGCGCAAATGTAAGAGTAGTAGTAAGCAGTAACGACGGTGATATTGTAAATTTTTTATTACAAACAAAATTTAGCAAAGTAAATTTCGATGATAAACTTTTTGTGGTAAAATTAAAACCTTGTCCGAAAATGGTTAATTTGATTATTAAAAATAAAACAAACAGAGGCAGTAGAGGATTTAATATCAGTTGGTATGAAAAATGTAACTGGTTAACGGGAAGTGAAAAAATAAATAAGCTTTACTGTTGGAACTGTTTACTATTCTCTGAAACTTAACTAGGTCCCTGGAATTCTACTGGCTGCGATGATTTGACACATTTATCGGTATCTTTACAAAAACATGGACAGTCAGAGCGATATACACATGCGTCTTTAAAGTTTAAACTTTTTGGTAAACAAAATATTCAAGTTTCAGTTGATTCAGCACATCGACAAAGTATTTTGAAACAACGAGATTGTTAAACAAAACAGAGAAATAATAACACGTATAATTGATATGATTATTTATTTAGTAACGCAAGAACAAGCCTTTCGTGGGCATGATGAATCACAAGATTCTCTGAATCAAGGAAATTTCAAGGAATTAGCCTCGTTGATTTCGAAATATGACAATAAATTTAAAACCTTTTTAGATGAGTCTTCTATTTTTAGAGGTCTCTGTAAAAGTATTCAAAAGGACTTTATTGGAAGCATAAACAAAGTTATTTCCAAAATTATTGAAAACGAATTTAAATTAAGTCCCGTTTTTTTCTGGCAAGTAGATGAGACGACTGACATTAAGTGTCGATCTCAAGTATCTGTTACTTTCCATTATAACAGAGAAGGTAAGCCTATTGAACGTTTCATGGGATTTTTTTGATGTAAGTGAAGGTCGAACTGCTACCCACTTATTTAATTTTTTGATAGAAAATTTTAATAAATACGATATCCCAAATAAACTAGTTGGTCAAACTTATGATGGGGCTTCTGTAATGGCCGGTGAATTAAATGGGTTACAATCAAAAATTAAACAGATAGCTCCTCAAGCACTGTTTACCCACTGTTATGCTCACAGGTAAATCTCATATTGCAAGATCCTCAACCAAAAAATAGATGTACAAACATTGATTGACAAAATTATATTTCTATATATATAACTATTATAACTAATTTTATAGTGAAATATAGCGAGTACACCTCTATATATTATTCAATTGCGCCCAGTGCAAACATAAAACACTCGCGAAATTCGAAAAATGCTGCTAGGCTATTCAATTTTAGTTTTTGTAGAGTTAAAATTTTGTACATATTTAAAACTGTTTTTATCGTCTTTATTGTGCTAATACTTGACGCTGTTTGGGTGGTGAATTTCACGGTTTTGTTGGAAGCGCCTTATCTAATGTTCGTGACGTACCTATTTACACTTACAGATAATAATAATAATAATAGACTATATATTTGTAAGACCTCTGTTACATAAAATTGTCAATATTCTCAAACTTGTAATGCATTACAATTGTCAGATTATGATAAGTATAAATAAATAGTGTAGTGTATACTAATACTAACAACACTCTTAAGAAATAACAAAGAAGACAGAAAAAAAAACACAAAATAATAAAATCAAATAAGTATATCGATAGTGTTTAATAACACACTAAAATACAATAAACCAAAACAAAAACGCAAGAGAATGTTCACAGGTTACGGCTTGGTTATGTTATAAAATATAACATATATCGCATATATTTATATTTCCTTGTTAAATTTGCTTACCTAGGAACCAATACAATCTGTTAAAAATAGTAGCGTTTCGGCGCGATATTTGAATTGAAAAGTTATAATATGAACTAAATAAAAAGACTGAAAATTCAGACTATTGGTGCGTTTTCGGGTTCCAAATAAACAACTCGTGCAATTTATTTATTTAAAACAGTCTGTATATTCACACACGTAAAATTAATTACAATATAAAAATATAAAACTAATCAAAATATAAAAATGTAAAATAAATGTAACGCACTTAAAATTATTACAAATAGATTAACACATGTATTTATTTCACTACTGTTATTTATGTAACACTGTACCGTATTTATATCACTTCTATTTACATTCCGTAATATTTATGTAACAACTACACTCACTTATTTATGCTTACTTTTCGACTACCACTTAAGGAACTATTTATTTATGTTTATTTATTTATCTGCCTGTTCCGCACGAGACTATTGAATGAATCTCTTATTCCGGAATAAGAAAGTCCTTAGTAGTCGTCGCGCGGAACAGACCAAAGTAAAAATAAATATTAGAAATAAATAAATGGTTCCTTGAGTGGTATACCCTGTCTCAGAATAAGAAGGAGTGATTCAAATATCCCGCCAAAACATGGAACACATAGCTTAAAATTTAGTAGACAATTTGATATGACATCATGACAATTGAGGTTAGAAGAACTGTATTAATTCTAACCAAGGATTTAGCTGTTTTGTGTTTCATTTACTACTTTCGTTAAAATAGATGGATGTGCCGCTTTTCATTCTACCAGTCGAAGCAGCAATATGAGTGCACGGCAATTGGAAACAGGAGAGTAAAGTTATAAACACAAATAGGTGCATATATCTATAATTTGATGAATACAAATCTCTTAACATTCAAATCTGTTCATTCTAGTTTTACAAAAAAAAATTAGAAGAATCTATGGATAAAGATATAGGCTCAATTTACAAATGAAAGCATATAGGCTTTGTTCTGAGCGTTTTGAGGAGGATTGTCGTTATAAATATAAAATTACTGCACATTTTAGTGTATGTGCTACATCAACATGAAAATTGCGAATCAAGTCTATTTATTATTAAATATTTGTATCACAGAGCAAGAATGAATCAAACCTTTTATCTCTTATCAAAATGTCCTTAAGAACTTGCAGAAAAAGTTTTACTTATTAGTTTCTATTTTAAATATCAATAAAGAACTTATATAGATAAATCATTCGTTTTACTGCTATACAAACCTTGAGGAGGTAAATTCAAGCAACTAGTCTTGGAAATGTGAATCTTACATACAACAGCAATAAATAGAAAAATTTACATCGGCTAAAATTGTTTACACGAACTGCAAAGATAATTACATATACCTACACATTACTAATTATTATTCCCTATTAAAATTTATTTATTATGAAAATATATAAAGTATAACAAATATTTATTTCTATTAAATATTGGAAATTAACAATATAATTTAGTGTTCACATCGTGTTAAAAAGATTAAAAATTTACATGCTCGGTACAATTTTTCCAAATACTTATTGTAACATTTGTAATTGCTTCTGTCAAAAGTTCTCGTATAAGTGATATTCTGAAAGGGGATTTTTTTGAAGCAACTTCATCTTATGTATCAATTCAGATCCTATATGAAGTATTCTTAATTGCCTATCTTTATCGGTATGGCTATTTAATCCTACAGGTTTTCATCAAAGCTTGTCGTGCACTCATTATACTTGCAGCAATCCAATCTTTTTCCCATATTCTCCACCATATATTTTCACCTTTTTCTATTAGTACAGGTTTCTTTACGTTTGACATATCTGAAATATAACATGTACCTATATGAACATGTGGTAATATAATTAGTATTTAATTAACACTTACTTGAAATTAATGAGTCAATTCTAGAATATGTGTGAGTTGTCCAGTTCACTTATGGTATGAACTCATCTATAGTTATTTTTGCAATGATATTAATTGTTGAATGTTTGATTTTTGCACTGACGTACAGTATTTTTGACAGATTAATCAAATTCAAAGTTTCAAATGCATGATCAAGTATAATAAACCAAAGTAAAAATGTATGAGACTAGGTTATGGCTTGGCTATAAACATAAAATGACGTTTTGTCAAACCACTGTCAAACTTATTTTCCCATGTTAAACTTGCCTACGCAAGAACCAATGAAATACTTTAAAAATATACGCCATTTCGGCGCGATATTTGAATCACTCCTTCTTATTCTGAGACAAGGTATAGTCGAAGAGTAAACATAAATATAAGTAGTACAAAATAAATATAGTGGTGCGGTGTTATATAAATAGAAGTGATATAAATACACGGACATAAATATTAGTAATAGAAATAAATACCTGTGTTAATTTAAATCGTAGTAGTTTAAGTGTGATACATTAGTTTTACATTTTTTATATTGTAATTAATTTTACGTGTGTAAATATACAGACTGTTTTAAATAAATAAATTGCACGAGTTGTTTATTGCGAACCCGAAAACGCAACACTATATAAATCAAATGAACGGGCAAATTGACATTTAGGATTTGCAAATACTAACTTTACCCGTATTTTTAGCGTGTAAAACATATTTAATAGAATGTTGAACTAATGGGTACATGAAGACAATATGACTATATTTCTGTTTTGCTTATTATTATTCTATATGATCAACAAAGGTATGATATACCGCACAGATGCAGTAGCCTGTAATAATTACAAATGTATCAAGTAAAAGAAAATGTTTTATTTGGCACCTCGCAAACACAAAGTTGTTTATTTATTATATAATTTTGTATGAAATAAGAAAGTCGAATGGATGAGTATCACTTACATTCAGCGTTAAAGAATTTGTTAAAAAATAACTAAATCTATAAATAAAATAAATGTAGCTGATTGTAAATGTATAAAAAGTAATTTAATTTAAATTATGTATTTAATAATGCAATCAACATTTTATGGAGGATATGTCAAACTATATTATATATATATGTATTAAGTTTTTCAATTTACAAATAAATTCAAATGAATGCTTAAAGTTCGCGCGTCTTTCTCCCTAATTCTGCATGAAAGCTGACAAGTGCCGATTTGATTCATACGGCATAAAATGAAATTGCAAAGAAAGCCGCACCGACCATATTTACAAATCGTATGTAGAGGTAGAAATTTAAGAAGCAGGTAAAATGACCTTGAAATGGTTTGAGGTAATTGCTATTTAATTTTAGAATGCATACCGTGGCGACATCCTATTATTACTAGTAGTATTTAAGATACAGGAAAATCTTAGTTCCGAACCGAAATGGATTTGCCAATATTGAAACGCACCCTTAATGAAGCATACTTTTCTGTAAAGAACGTATACGACAATTAAATATTATTATTAAATATGTTTTTTAAAATGTTATGTTTTCATTATATAATCATAAGTTTTCTAAGGATTATAAAAACAAATGAATCACTAGTGACGCCAAGAAAAATCAAGAAAGATTGACTTGGGAAAGAATAATCTGTGCTGAATTAAAATTTACAGAACCCTTAAATGTTCAAATCATAGTCTTTAAATATTAAAATCTCCAATAAAAGTACTGTATCATATTATATTGAAAATTACTTATGTCAAGCAGCAGTGGTTCTAGAGACAGCCTTTCAATTTTAACGAGAATAGGAAAAGATAGCGACTTCTACCCAGCAAAAGAATCTCTTCACGGAAGTCCAAAAAGGAACATTCTTTATTCTCATCTAAAAAGAAACAGATAGGTACAAATAAATTATTCATAATAACTACGATCAAAACTTTGTAATTCAGATAGCAAGCATGTTGGCTTCATTTAAAAGTTAAGCTAAGTAATTCATAAAGATTATATTCTTGTTGGCGTTTAGAAATAGAATAATTAATGAAACCTATTAGAATGCAAATTATAATCGCCAAGTTGTTTTCTTATATGTTGAAAATTAGTCTAAGATTTTAATGGTATCTTCATAATAATAGGACCCATTAAAGTGGCCGATTTTTTAAAAATACATACCATTAATTTAATAAATTTCAAATTTAATATAATGTATTCTAGAGTCACTCGAATAATTATTTCTAAAGAATTATTACTTAAAAAAAAAAGTTTTATTTTATATTAATATACTATGAATATATACAATGTGTCAACACACTTATTAAAACGCATTAGAGACGAAATAAGCGCGCCACTAGCAAATATCTTCAATAAATTTTTCAGTCAAGGTGTGTTCCCAGAACAAAAAAAGATTGCCAAGCAATACGCAAAAGCGGGGATCTTAACAAGTACAAAAATTATCGGCCCATAATATTTTGAAAAAAAGAAATTCTAAACGAACAAACAACACGATTACAAAAAAGGACACTCCGTAACAACTTGTATGGTGACGACATTGGACTACGTCTTTAAGACATTAGACGATACTATGTTTGTGGAAATGTGTTTATTAGACTTAAGTATTTGACACCGTTAGCCCTAACATATTACTGGAAAACCTTACATAGTATGGTATACGTGTCACTCCACTTACACAAATATAATCCTACTTCATGGACAGAATGCAGGTAACGGAATGGAATGGGGTAACTGCTGATCCATACGAAATCAAGTACTGGGTACCTCAGGGATCAGCCCCTGGGGCGGTCTTATTCTTTATATATATGAATTACCTACTCTGTAGGGTTCCAGGAACAGAATTGTCTCTATATACGGATGATACTCACTGTTGAGTTGAATAGCTTTAGCTGGACTCCGCCAAATAAGCACAATTTAATATTATTATTATTATTACTTCGTTCAAAGAACTTGAAAAGCTGAGCGCAAAATCTGCTACTGCCATCCAAAAACCAGAGAGCTGGTTTGCGGTAATCAGCTGAATATGTATCCAAACAAAGTACAAAACATGAAATTTTCCACGAAAACAACAGATGATCGGGGAAAAGCCAGATTTTTGTGCCTAATATTGTGCTCCAATATGAATGAGGTGGAGATTACATACAAATAACCTAGCTGGTAGACTGACGTCCCCGATATTCACCATAAGAAGACTGTGACATGTAGCCACATACGAATCTGCAAGGGTGGCGTACATTTCGTATTTTCACTCTCTTCTAAGTTATGGCACTCTCTTCTGGGAACAGGCGGCTAATGCAAATAGAATATTTCTACTGCAAAAAAGGCTATTAGGGCTCTGAGAGGTCTACAATATAATGAATCATGCAGAGACGACTTCAAAACATAGGAAATATTGACATTGCAGTCAGTATGTATTCTTGCTGTTGTAAGGTATGTACATACCCGCAAACAGACATTTTATCCAAAAGAAAATAGCCATGCGTACAGCAAACATCTAAGAACCCCTTATCATCGACTTTCACTGTCGCAGTCGAGTGTCGATTATTGGATTCCAAGCTATATAACCACTTGGAGGTAGAACTTAAAGACCACCTGACGATTTCAGGAGGGGGAGTACCTACTACAGCGTCAAAGATTTTTTGGCAGTTAATTACCAAAAGATTACTCAGATGTGACAATAATCTGTAATGTTGTAATTATAGATGAGGAAATATATTATTATTATTATTAAAGGCTCTCCACCACACAAGAAGGCTAAAATGCAATTTTCTGCGTGCAAAGTGATGGCTACAGTTTTCTTGAACGCGGAAGGGATCCTCTTAATTGAGTATATGCCAGGTACTATAATAACGGAAAATGTCTAACAAGACACGATTAAGTAATTGAACAGGGCTATACGCGAAAAAATGCCCCACAATTGTGCTCAAAAAAACTCTGCTTCTGCACAACAACTGGAGGGTGTATAAGACACAAAATTTTTAAGCATTAATCAATGATAGCGGTTTAAAAACTGACAACATCCACCCTACAGTCCCGACCTCATCCCTGTGCCTATTATCTTCTTCCAAAACAAAAACACTTGGGAAGGCGTCGACTTTTATCGAATGAAGACATGGAAAACTCTTTAGGATCGTATTTTGTGGAATTACCAAAAGGATTCTTTTTTGAAGGTATAGCGTTATGAAAGAAACCTTGGAATAAGTGTGTTAGTGTTAATGGTTCTTTTGTTGAAAAATAAAGTTTTGTTCTTTTCTAACTCGTTTCATTCATAGCTAGATAGATAACATAAAAAAACTTCGTTCCTTTTTAACGAACGAGAAAATAAAAAGATGAACAAAAAAGTGTTATGCAAGCAGGCGAATTTGATCTACCTCATTCGTAATTTAAAATCATTTCTTTATTATCGAAAAGAATAATACTGCCCGGAAACTGCTTATCTCTATTACGTATTAGTCTTAATAATACTTTTATTCGTTGACTTGAGCTTTTACGCTTTCAACTCGAAGGAATTGTCGTTTCACGAGTGCCATTGTCACAATATGCAAATTGGAAGTCTTCTTCTCTTGCAGTAGGTACATAAAGTTTGCGGCCTAATGTAGAATTAGTTCGTTAAGAGACTCTCAGACATCGAAGGCGGCACTGGAATCTCCAGACCCGTATTTGTCTGACGATAAACCCACCGCGCTTTCACAAATGCGACTCATTGTTAGTTGGGAGGTATGTGTGAGTGACCTCGCATTAGGTTTACGAGTAAAAAGACGGATTGTACCGCATCCGTATATATCTAGCACGTATATTCCTGTAAACTGCTTACATTATAACGGTTATTTTCGATGCAATCATAGCTTTAATTACATACATCTGCTTTCATTTGCGACTATTGTGCTTTCCATTACTGTTTCCAAAATTAGAACGAGGCTATTTTCATCTATCCTAGTACTATTAATAAATAATTTTTATGCAGTCGGAATTCTATCCAAAACATTAACCGGATCTCTTCATTTCACGTGCGATGGTCATTTAAGAATTGTTAATATCACCCTATTTTTAACTAAATTTACTGAAATATATAGTTACGTTTCTAGTACCAAAAATTTCATGAGGCAATTATGTAAATATACGACGCCGAAAAGTTTATGAAGAAAGCAATTTTATTTTACATATTTAAACACTAGTCCAAAAATATTCACTTTTCCTTAATCGTTAAAATAGACTATACTTTTCAGTTACGAACCACCGAAGGGGAAGCTAGATAAAATTACCTGTCCTTGGGGATGGAGATAGTATCTCCAAGTCTGTGGAACATGTTTCTATGGCAGAGATAGGTCATACAAAAATATTCCCTACTTTTTAGTCCGAGATTGTGCTGCTGTATTATCCGCGCCTTTGTGTAATTTCTTTAATTTGTCTCGCGAACCGGTGTGTTTCCGGATATTTGGAAGGTTGCAAGAATTTTTTCAAGTGGTAAAAAGGGTGGCAGAGCTAAGCTTGCAAATTACAGTCCTATACCTGCATTTGCAAAGATCTATGAGGCAGTGCTCTACCGAGTGATTTATCACTTTACAAAATCATTTATCTCGCCGAACCAACGTGGTTTTAGGTCAGGGAGATCTACATTTACCAATCTCGGCCAAATTTCAACTGGATGTGATTTACACAGACTTCTTTGAATGGCTTTGGATTCAGTCCTTCTTTGATCAGTTATTTGACTCATATTTATCAAACATATTGAATTATGTATACGACATTGGCTATAAGTCTGAGTGTTATGTCGCTGCGTCTGGTGTGTCTTGAGATCTTGCAAAATTTGATATGTCAAGTAATATTAATTTGACACTATAACCCCAAATAATCACTTAGGGTTGTGGTTTTAACATTACTGACAATAATTCTAATATGTATCTATTAATTAGATAATAATTTTGCTCAAATACTACTGAAAAGCCAATTATAATGATCTTTTTTATGTTTGTATGAACTTGTCTGCTGTTAGTAATGAAATATAAATACAATTTCCTTTTGAATAAATATGTTCAGGTAAGTTTTAGTATAGACAATAAGACACATCATTTATTAGCAGACACTTGTACAGCAGTAATCCTTACTAATAGTTATAGACCGGACGCTAGAGGTTGATGACTCATCGCCCATGGGCGCACTATTGAAATTTTCTATTTTTAAAGAGTTTTAATTTTTATATAATTGGATAATAAGTAGGCGGTGATCTATAAAATACAAAATACGTTATTATTCGTTCATTTTGTAGTTCATGTCGAGTAAAGGAGTATTAATATTTACAAGCAATTCTTTCTCAAAGTTCTCTTCTGTAAGATTTGTTCTATTTGAATGAAGTACATCCTTGTAGATAGAAAACGTCCTTTCTACATCGCAACTGGCTATAGCTGCGTACTGGAAATATTCTTTTATTTCAGCGTATTTAGCAGTTAGATTTTGTGTCATTGTTATTAAATCTGGATTTCTAATAAAAAAAACTGCGTCTAACTATTGCCGAAGACCACATCCGAAGTCACTTGGAATACTTTTGAAATTATTAATAGCCACATCTAATGTGGTTAATCCATCTTTAAATTTGAGATTTCGATTTTCAAAATATGTGATTAGTTTAGGCAAATTTCCAAAGTGTTTCTGAAGGAATTACAACTGATTTTTTAAATTTGGGATTTGTGTTAGTTCCTTGCAGTCACAAATACTTCGAGCATTGTCATTTGAACATGTAACGAAATGTTGTAAACTATCGAAATACTCTGCATAAAAACTCGTTGCTTCCAACCATGTTCCCTATCTAATTATTACTGGCGAGGGAGGCAGTGAGAAAGATGGAAGTTTTTCCCTGTGAAGAGCTACTCTCGATGGTGCTTTTCTCAAAACTCTTCTAAAAGCGGATACAAGTCTATCAACTTCCGGATAGGTGTCTGATATATTCACAGATTCTGTTGAGAGCATGTGCTACACAAGTAATATACAGCATATAAGGATATGTTTCCTTTAATAGTCTTTCTGTTTTCAACATATATGCGGCACTGTCACTAACAAATAAAAGTATTTTTTCCTTGTACCTGTCGTCCGAATGAAGCATTTTGTGCAAATTCTCGTCAATGGTTTTAGCAACTATTTCCGCATCAACTGTATTTATAACTTTAAATGCTATTACATATGCGTTATATGGAATAGTTAGATGTAGTACACCAGCCACAACTTTTAGCAGCGTCCTAATATATCGACAGTTTCGTCGGCATTTATCCGCATAAGTACTGATTTGAAAGATGTCTTCTAATGCATTCTACTGTTTTCGTGAAGCACTTAGAAACATAATATTTGCGTAAGGTGGATTCATTAGGAACATTTCGACCAGTATATTTTTGGAGAAATGTTTTGAATGTGGGTTTGTCAAGTTTATTTAATGGAATATTAGCCGCCATTAAAGCTTCACAGAGTTCTTCGTTAAAATTGTCAGCTTCCAACGGGTCCAATTTCTGTGTATGTTTTAGCGATGCTAAGTGACGTTGTACGTGCGATTTTTGGGCATTCTGTAACGATATTTTACAGACCTTGCAATAAGTTTCGGAATCACTGACAATGAACATACAATCAGTATGACCCTTAATCCAACTCGCCACTGTTTCACGATGACATTCTCGACGTTCTTCCATATCATAGTAACAAAACAATGTTCTAGTTCTAAAAAAATGATAACTAAAAATGTATGCGTATGTTATTGAAACTTAACGAAATTCAGTGCACACTTACGTCAAGATAATTGGGAGAAGTAGATTCAATGAATGGGTATTAAACAGGAACTATCACAAAAATTACAAAGTATGTAATTAACAGTCAAAACAATGAAAAAACGAAACTAACATCAGTATGATTTATTACGAAATATATGGTAAATATAATAAATTTTGAAAACTACGAACCCTTCTACCTACGCCAATGAAGAAAGGAAGTTGAGAGTAAAATGGACTTCTTTGCTGTCGTTTTCGCGCAGCAACAGATGTTACAATTCAGCATATAAATAGTGCTATTCAGGAGCTGCGTGTTGTTTACATTATTTCTTTGCTCCGTCGTAATTTAAACTTGGTACGTCCGGTCTATACTAATAGTGCTATATCGATTTTCCATTAAATGCATTTAAATTAAAGTAATTTTAAATGAAACAGCAAGAATCAGAAGAGTGTTACAGTAGTTAATTATAAAAACATATATGTTAGCCATATTCTTACTGTTCACTATGATTACTACCATTATCACTGACATACTAGAAGCAACTTGTTTGAAATTATTCTTTCAAGTATTATCATTAATTACAACATACTTCTTGCACGTTAACCAATTTTTGATCTTAAAAATTATATTAAATGCTTAATTAAATTGAAACACTCATGAAGTATTTAAAATGTTAGAGAATTCTTAAATAGAATCTTTGCCATCTGCAAATGCTTATCTTGTTGTCACACTAATAAACCTAATCATTATTTTATTCTGGATCAATTTCATTAAGAAAAACTAAACTCAGCTATTTAATTTTATTCCACTATAGTAAATTTCTAACAAATTATAGGAACATAGGTCCCATACAATTTGTCATACCAAATTTTTACTAGTGTTTCTCAATGCTTTCGATCCATGTTTGAAAAGGTGTTGAGATTAATCATCCACCCTTTTTCTATTACAGTCAATATGTTTATCCCTTTTTAAATTTGAAAATTTCTTCATCATTAAATATTACATATTGCTGTGATGTGTTATTGCCACACTTTGGGCATCGTTTATTTATTTGCTGTGATAGCATATATTTGTGGGTATAGTCATCTGTATATGCTGTGCTCTAAAAATTTTTCTTTTTATACCAAAAACTTATAATTGGTATTGTATTTATTTATATTGTTGAAGCATGTACCTAATAACTATTGTGGGTTCTGGCAATGTATGTGGTTCCTTCTCCTTCACTGGTGGCCTTTCTCTTACTTATAATAGGGACGAGGTAATAGTTTTGTTTAAAGAAGAAAACGGAATGTCTATATAACATGATCATACACCTTTTTATTTTGTAATTTGTAAATTCAAATATTTTTATATACACCTTAATGCTCTAAACAAATACATAATTGAAAATGCTCATATCATTTATACCAAATGTCGGTTGTAATGAATGTAAATCTTTTATTTATTTATTTATGATGCTAAACAAAAAAAATAAATATTTATCCTGTAAATAAATAAATGTAAACTTTTATTGTACATTGATAGTGATATTTATCGATGTAATTATTCTTATATTGGCTTCAATTAATTGCTTTAGACAACCATTTGCACGTGTTGTATCTAGCTTTTAATCTTTGCCTTGTAAAACTTTTAATTAATTATTAACATAACTTGGAAAAGATTAATTATGCCTAGACAATGCCATGAAGAAAATGCTCATTCGCACGTAGCATCTCTTCATCTGCCCAACACCATTAGTCCTATTTTTGTTGTAATTCCAACTTTATGAATTAAAAGAAAACCTTACAGGATAATATTTTCTTATCTATATTGTTCAACATTACATTGATTAATCATTTGCACGTAAAAACCAATATCTGTTTAACAATTTAGATAATTCCTTTTTAAAAAAAAACTTACTTGTTATCTTTAAACATTTCATCTAAATGTTCATTTTGAATGTCCATATTGAACGTTTCAAATGAATTTAAATATATTAATAAAAGAAAATTATTATGAATAAACGTGATAAAGAAACAATGAAAACTACTATTCTACAATGTAACAATTATTTTTAAAGCGTCTTATTCTTTCGGAGTCGTAATCAGAAGTCTCCCTTTCGGAGTCGTAATAAGAAGTCTCTTGTCGAATCTTGTTTTTCGAATTTATACCGGTAAAAAAAACTCTACGTTGACTATTGCGCCCTCTAGTCCATATTTTAGGTTGGCATTGGAATACACGTTCCAGTGAAATCGCTGCCCACATGTTGCCACACACACACATACACATATTGTTCTGACAGTTCTTAATTTACTAAAACGTCAACATATCGCAAATTGTTTTCTTATTCAAAAGTCTTTTCACTGCCTCGCACAGCATTTCCGACGGTAGGTTTATTCTTGTTGTTAATACCATCCTTCTTTGTATTCATCAATGAACCTATTGCCTTGTTCATTGTTCAATACATATTTTTTCTTCCCATTTATTAATTTCAATTTCACTTTTCTTGTAGCTAGATTGCGATTTGGTAAGATGGGAAACACGTTGGAGATAACGATTATTTTTCTTCCCCCACTGCCTGCACCTGGAAGACACGCCCGCCTCTCCACTGCATCTCTGTTTTCTATCCATGATCTTTCCATCGGTAATATGTCTATCTGCAATAAACTTTACACAAGTTTTATATTTTGTTCTCTTTTGTAGGTCATGAAACTGTACACGTCTGTTTCCAGTCTCTGAAGCATTGTGTTACAAACAAATCATAAACACATACACTTTTTATTTATTTTATCAGCTACCTTTATATCAATTGTTATTGCTGATCGGGTTTACGTTTTACATATATTTTTATATCCTTTTCTTAGTCTCTAGCTATAAGCTAAGGTAATTTTTATCTTTTAATATAATTTAGTTCTTAAACTCTTTCATAAAGTTTTATTGCTTTATGCATGTAAATCATAATAATTTATTCAGTCATATTTATGTTTTTTTTTATATCGTATTTGATCTTTTTCATACAATTCTATTGCTTTTACATGACTAATTCTCTTGATTGTTCCGTCCATTAACATAACCCTTTCTCTATTATTTGCCTTCATTACCATTTTTGACTTAAACAGCGGTCCATTATTTAGAATGTTTAAAGCAATCTCTACGCATTGTATAAAATTAGGTTCTTTTTTATGATATGTAAACCATACATCTTGTGTATCCTTTCTACAAAAGAAATATATTGCTTATATTTATTTTGTCTTTTATTTCATATTTATTTAATAAATTTTATTTTGTCTTTTGTTTCATATTTATTTAATAAATTTTTATTTTACATTTTCTCACTATTCACTTGAATAATAATGACTTTTGAATTACTTGCTTGTATATTGACCATGTGTATGCAACTTTATATACATCCATGTAATTTGTTGCATATTTTTACTCTATCATATTTAAATACGATTTTTGTCATTTTTATTTTATTTCAAAACTTAAACTAAACCTTAAAGCTATTCTTATTATATATTTTATCTTCAGAGATTTATTATTTAAGTGAAAATCACCTGCTTCTTCAACTAGATAGCTTTCTATCTTATTACATTGTCATTGTACTGTAAACATCACGTAAATATATTCATCAAACATGTTACGGGTTTCCAATGTTACCTGTTAAAATATTTGTCACTATTATAGTAGCTAAAGGATGGTGAGTTTTTGATCTTTCTTCGACTGATTAATGTAAGTACAAATTGCTTTAACTATCGTCATCTTCTACCGAAGCTTAACAGCAAAGCTAATCAGTATCATTAACAAAATGTAAAGAGGTTCCAAAATCTGTCTTTGACCACAATGTGTCATTCATTAACATTAATTATCATTTTCACAAACGCTATACCGCTATCATTAATACAAAATATTACTGGATTAATATCTGCTTTATCAATTCCTATTGCCCTATCTCACCACGTCTTTATTTCTTCTTTAGTATGAGTGATGGTGTTAGCCCAAGTTTCACGCGTAATAGTGCACAAAACCAGGATAGTGCACTTCATTTACTACACCTTATCAGTGTTTTGGTTAAATGAGGGAATCATAGAGGGCAGCACCTTAGACAGGATCAAAAACTTAACTCTCTATAGAGTGCGCTGGTGAATTTTGTTAGAATTGGTGTTGTCATGTGCTTTTTCTCCGCCATTTGCAAGTATTGCGAGTAACTGTCATTGTCATAGGCATTTCGAAACATCAAACCGATGATACTACTTTAGAAAATATGGATGCTTAGGTGTTACCGTCCACCTCACAAGCAAGTTCCAGTGAAAGACCAGAAATTCAGTATGTGTCATGTATTTGTAAGTGTTATTTATAGTATTAAAAAATGCAACAGTTTCCTAACCACGTCAAAAATTGAGAAGAGATATTCTGAAGATCTCCAGTCATAATTATAACGAAACAAATATATTACTGCTAACGAGTTCTTCCTTTAGTAAAAGCTGGAATAACTAAAATTCACGTGCAAAATTCCTAGTGTTTCCTTTATTAAAAATGCTTTCTTTTGTAGAAAAACATATCCTGGGTTAAGATTGTTGCAAAAATTACTTCTTCCATTTATTTTTCAGATGTATGTCACCCCGAGCTTCACTAATATAGCATATACTTCCCTGAGGAGTTATTGCTATTAAAATTTCTATCGTGCTTATAATTAGAAGAGTACCGCTGTTGAGCTAAATGATTATCTGGTTTTCCAATGAAAACTTCAAAGCTAGCAATAATTAAAGCTGTTTTTTTCTTGAAACATACTGCAATACAGAACGTTCTGGTCACATAATTATAAGTTTTAGCCTTTGATACACAATATCATACTTAGATAACTAAATAATGACCTTAGTAAGCTAATTTAATAAGATAATTGTTTAATTAGAGCACTTATAGTCAAATTTTAATAATACAAATCTGTTTGTTCGCCCACAACGGCTATATTGAATTTGATTTGACAGGTCGTTGGATTGCTCTATGACAGACCGGTAAATTTTATTCATAACAAACGATTATTATTGTTTTATTAAATTTCATTATAATAGATATAGCTAATTTTAAGCATTGAATAAAACATATTATAAAGTAAAGAAAATATTAGATATAAGCATCATAAGTTCTTTATTTTTAAATATCTAATTCTATTTTGTAAGTAATGAATTTGAGCCAGAAGTGTTGATTTAATTCATATGGATGAAAATCAATGACGCAAGTCAAAAGATCCGATGGACGGATAGTAGTTCCATGTGAATAATTATATCACTTATTTCTAATAAACCAATAATGTTTAGGAATTTTTAAAAAAGTCTTTCTCGAAAATACATTGTGTTTCATTGCAAGATGACAAATTGCGTCTCTCGAAAGCTGTATATTCAATTTGGTGTTTCGCTTTCCTATTGGCTTCTTCATGCAAGTGCTACGATAGCGTCTATAATAGCAAGCGTGAATGACATTTTTCAAACGTCAATTATAGATTTTCAAACTGTCAGAATCTACCGAAATGAACTATAAAAATCGATTTGTTTATTATTGTTTAATAAATGATGTGTTTTCGGTTACCTCTTTTTTATTTTTATTTTGATTGGGAATATTCCATACACTTGCGGTACTTACAAATCCAAAAAAAAACTAACGGTCTCAAAAATAAATACCAAGGATCTTTCAATATAAAAAAAAAAAACGAACATAATCGATTTTAAGGCTATAAAAGGAGAAATGAGAAGTGAGCCCACTGGACTTCCTTACACGTGGACATCTGCAAAAATTTGGATGTCAAAAATTTTCGTCATCACAATACTTTCTTATATTACGTAAGATATACATATTGCCGTGATCCTTATTGTTTAAGCATTTTAAAATAGTTAGACAATTAAGTATTTGAATAAGAAGATAATTTGTAGTTGTAAACATAATTGCTAAAAACGAATTATGAGTTGCATAACCTCTAAGGCGCAACATTATGATGATAGGTATATAATAATTTGAGATTGAAATAAATTTATATGATAAAAGGTATAGAAATAAACACAAAAATAAATTCATGTATTCTATATTTATAGAAACGAGGAGCACAAGATGTGTTTTCAGTATACAAAGGCCGAACCAAACTTTTCGCATTGTGTAAGAGTGGCATTAAATATATTGAGAAGTGAACCACTTTTCAAGCTTAATAATGTACTAAAAATAAATAATAGAGAGAGAGTGATGATGAAAGATGGAACAGTGAAAAAAGTTAGTCATTTGAATGCTGTAAAATTGAATGAAAAAGGTGAAATTAGACATGCACGACATGAAAACATCTTTCAAAGTGAATAGATGCAGTAAATATATTTGTAAAAAGATTGTTATCTGTTAGACATTTTATGGTCACATTTAACAATACAATAAATACCTGATACTTATATTTAATAGTATTTTTAAAAGGATATATAAAAAAGTGTTCTTTATTCGACACGATTTAAATAAAGTAAAGGCTTCAGAAATAGCAGGATAAACCTGGTTTAATCCGGAAAAGCTTCAGAAATAATAGGATAAATCTGGTTTAATCTGAATAAATCTACAAAGAAAAAAAATAATGTTAACGTTGTTAACAGCTACGTGCAAATCAACCTACACGAAGATGAGAGAAGGTGGCTGGAAGACAGGGATAAAGCTGTCGAGGCCCATGTTCCTGACAAGGTGATCATAAAAGGAAGAATCCCATCTGTATGCAATGTATTTCCAATTATTTCCAACGAAAATATCTAGAAGAAGAAAATACGGATAGTGTTAAATAATGGGAAAATGAAGTATTTAAACAGTGATGAAAGAGGCAACAAATTCATTTACAAATACAATGAGGGATGGCGTTAATAGAAGAAGAATATACCTACTCAAGACAAAGAATCGCTAATGTGCATGGACTTTAATAATAAACAATTTGTGTGTGTACATTTGTGCGATTTTTAACTGTCAAAAACTGTATAGGTATAGTTCAACCTGGGGGAAAACTTGAAGAAAACAAATATGAACAGGGCAACACCAACATAAACATTAGTGTGTGAGTTGTGGCGTTGCAGACGGATAATCGTGTTTTTTCGAGGACCGAGGTGATAAAAAGGCGTGAACGAGGATAGAAGGGAAGAAGCTGCCGATCTTTTGAATTGATCGAACGTAAAAATTTTGTTTCATACGCACATGATTGCAGGCGTACTAATACACTGCATAAAATCATTTTAGTTGAATGTATTAAGTTATTTTGATTTCAATAAGTAGTTTAGTTTTCACATTATAATTAATTCATTGTTACTTTGTTTAATTTCATTATTTTTTTTTTATTATCAAAATGGTAGATATAAACCAAGAGGAATTTGATAATGTGTATCAGTATTATAAGTAAGTTTTTCTTGAAATAAATTCATGGTAGATAATTGATGGTGTAGGGCGTGTGCTAAAGATGCTACGTGAGAATGTTCATTTTTAGTAAAGCGTTTGACATCGTCAATATTTTGAATAAAATATTATTTTCTTTGCTAAAGTAGATTAATTTTGCAAATCATGGGAGTATTGTTAATGATGTAAAAGGGCATTAAAGGTACTACGTGAAAATGTTTGCTAGCGATGTTTACTGTGCATTATTAACAATTTATTGGATAAAATTTAATAAAGATTTCAAGCATTTTTGAATACGTAAAGGTATAAGCATTTTTGATGGACTAATAGCCAATTTGTGGTATGTACAACGTGCGAATATTTGCATATGGCAATTGGTGGGAGTCTTATCAAGGTGTTTTCTTACTTTGCGAGATTTTAGATCTCTAGAGGCATTTCGTGCAAATGAATGTCTTTGTTGAAATAAAATTCATAGTCGTAAGATTTAAAATTTTATTTCTTTGAAATTATACGATATTGAAAATTTGAAGATAGCAAGAATAATATTTTTATTTAAATCCATGTAATAGATTAAAAGCAATGTGTTTTTCGCATATATATATATTTTTTTTGTTTGTGGTTCGAATAATAAAAAGGACATTTTTCTTTTAACAGCCACATGTGGCAAAAGAATTTCTTTACTGTTGTTGTTATTGAATATTGAATTTAATACAAATGTTTTATGAGATTTCAATTTTTTTTTATTAACCTTATCCAATTTAGTTTTAAATAAGAAATGTTGTTGACGAATAAGGGAAGGATCACTGCTAGAACCTACAAGAATAATGTGAATGATAACAGGGATTAAGATTAAAATATTTGTTTGAGAAGTAATTTAAAAGATTACAATCTCTGCATTCATAAATAAATATATATAGTTTTTGTATCATTGGTGACCAATGGATGGCAATAATACATTTATTTTATTCATATAATTATGCTACCAGTGCTACTGCAATATGTCCGTTCGGATTTTGTATATAAAAGTTGTTCCAAATTAAATTTCAAATACTATATTGATTATTAACCAAATTATTAATTATTGTTATTATTCATTATCTTATTCTTTATATTCTTTTAATTAAGACTAAATATAAAATCAGCTATCATAAAATTCCTAGTAAAGGGTGTCTCAACGGGAGGTTTGTTTTTGAAATTCGCGCGAAATATGGTTAAGTTGGTACTACAGCGCTTAGATTTGACAGTTAGCATTGTGAAGTCTTGACATTTAAAGAATGCAGCGCTATACAAACGAGAAACGTGTACTTATTGTGAAAACCTATTACCAAAATGGAGAATCTATCGTGGGTACGTTTCGCAATTTACGTGATCATTTTGGTATTCATAATCGCCCAAGTAAGACCGCGATTACGAAATTAATTGAAAAGTTTGAACGCACTGGTTCTGTGGCAGACGTAAAAACAGCCCTGCGTCCTCGTAGCGGTCGTTCGGCTGAAAACATAGCCGCAGTGGTAGAAAATGTGGTCGATGATGCGCGCACCTCGATTCGTCGTCGTGCACAGCAATTAGACGTTTCTAGAAGTACTGTGCAGCGTATTTTGACCAAGAATTTGCACTTACACGCATACAAGATCCAATTGACGCAGACATTGAAACCAGCCGACCATGGACAGCGCCGTGAGTTCTGCAATTGGGTGTTATCGATGCAACAGGATAATCCCGATTTTGCAGCACAAATCATATTCAGTGATGAAGCGCATTTTCAACTTAATGGTTACGTTAACAAACAAAATTGCAGAATTTGGGGAGCTGAGAATCCTCGTGTGATTGAAGAACAACCTATGCACCCACCAAGAGTCACTGTTTGGTGCGGATTTTGGGCCGGCGGTGTAATTGGACCATTTTTTTTTGAAAACGCTGCTGGTGTCGCGGTAACCGTCACTGGTGATCGTTATCGTGACATGATAGCCAATTTTTTGTGGGCTGAGTTGGATGGTATGGATGTGGATAACTTCTGGTTTCAGCAAGATGGTACCACCAGCCACACAGCGAACCAAACAATTGAGTTATTGCGCACAAGGTTTCCAGGCCGTGTAATTTCTTGTCATGGCGATCAAAATTGGCCACCAAGATCGTGCGATATCACGCCGATAGACTTTTTTGTTTGGGGATTTTTGAAGGGAAAGGTTTATGCTAACAATCCTCAAACACTTCAAGAGCTGAAATACGCGATTTGAAACGCGTTTGCTGAGATGGTGCCGCAATTGTGTGCAAGAGTCATGCAAAATTTCGTCAACAGAATGGACATCTGTCAACGTAGTCGCGGCGGCCACTTATCAGATATTGTGTTCCACGTGTAATGTCCATGTCTTTACTTTATCATGAATTAAAAACATTGACAATTTCCAACAATCTAATGTGTTTAATTGCAACTTCAAAAACAAACCTCCCGTTGAGACACCCGTTATAAACAATCCATGTTAAATCAGACTATTTTCGGTTGTGTAAATCTGCCTTTTCGTATTTAGAAAAAAATAAGATGAAATTCGAACAAATCGACTTAATAAACTTTAGTAGATTAGATTTCGTCTCAGTTGGCCTTTTGGTCAGTTTTACTGGAAAATCAACCACTGTAAAGTTTAAGGAAAAAACAAAGATATAAACGTGTTCAAACACAAATAGGACAGTGATGAAACAATAGCTACGTCTTTTAGTCAGAAGTTTCTTGAAAATTGCATAAACAAAATAAAAAAAATTACATATTATTGGTTTTTCTATGAAAGGAAATACATAAAATTCTAGATACAGTCAGTTCAATATATGACACTCGGACTGTTTATGAAGACCAGATACCAGTTTGCCGTCCTCAGAAGCTTGCTGCGCTAGTTTAATGTTGATATTGATTCACATAATAAGTACTTCCTTTAACTCACATGTATTTTAATGTATACCAAATTATGCTATTTTCATGGCAATTTATAAGAAAGAAGGAAAGGCTAAAGTGAAAAACTATAAATTTTTTTAAAAAAAGATTATTTAAAATCAAGCTCTCATTAGCTTCATGTTCTGAATATATCTATTTAGAAAGTATAACTTACTCGATATTCGAAAAAAACTATTTTTCAAATAAGAGTAATATTACTCTTATCTGAAAAATATATTAAGCAGACTTGTTGGAAATTCTTACCAGTAGTAGTTCTTACTTCCGGTAAGAATTTCCAAAATGTTTGTTTAAACTACCTATACTCTTTCTAAATTACAGGTAACGAAGAAACAGTAACAATTTATATTTCAACTGACAAAATTAGGTATCACTAAATTTTATCATTCAAAAATTTGCTTCACAATTTGTCTTAAATATACTCTCTTATAACAGCACTTAATGTCCTAACTTGTTATATACACTAACATTATTAAGAAATATTGAATACTAGCACGTCACACTTTGTAAAAATAAGAGTTTTTTCATGAAAACAATTATAGTGTAGGGGAAAGGCGGGTAAAGTGGCCACCTTTTTGTTTGATGTTTTTTTTGGTACTCTTTTTTTAGTAAATTTAATCAAAATAAATATTGTTATATACTATATCCAATATAGCTTCAGGTAAACTAGCGTTCTTCATGATTTTTTATATATTTTAGTGTAAAAAAAAATATTTTTAAAAAAACGCTAAATGGCCACTTTACCCTCCTATGTCGGGCAAAGTGGCCGACCTGAACAATTGCGTCAAACAAAAGCAAGTATGTACGATAAATGAACTGAAATAGACTCAGGTTCAGTATTTAATTTTGAGGTATTTATTTACAAAAATAAATAAAAATTATTTACAATATTCACATACAAACTCGTCATTGTCCCCCTCAACCCCTGCACACTCTTCGTGAGCCCATTCTTTGCACACAGAACATCGTATCCAACTTTCATTGTCTTTTGAATTAGAAAAAAGGTCATTACAATAAAAACATGTACAATCTTGTTCTTGCTCCTTAAGCTATTCTTGTTCTTCAACATCAAAAGTGAGTAGTCTCTTTGTTTTTTTAAGCTGTTGATTAAGTTTTTCTGTTTGAAAATTTTTTTTGTCTTCAGGCCTCTTTCTCTTCTTTTTTTCTTGTTGCTCTCGCTTTTGTATTTCTTCCATCAGTTCATTTTTGTACGGGCTGGCTGTAATGATAGCTGTCTTTCCTTTTTTCCTGTTTTGTTTCCTTTGCTTTTTCAGGGTCTGTTTTGGCAACGGAGTTATATCTCTTGGACTGATAGCAAAAGAGGACTGATTTAACCCACTGGGTCCAGCAACTGCCAAATCGTCATTGTTAGGTAAATTAACTTGAACCATTTCACCGACATCATCACCACCGTTTCTTGGATTGAACATTACATCTTGACCTTTTTCGGGTTCATCTGCTGTTCTGTTCTTCTGTGGTGCGGGGTCAGGTTCCTCTCCATCTGATTGTAGGCTAGCACCTATGTTGCAGTCGTTCATTGGAATGTCAGACACATCAGAGGGAAGGAAGTCAGCATCACAAAACACATCAGGGTCATAAGGAACAATCCCACATCTCCGAAAACCGTTAATAGCTGTTGCAGGCGTAGCTGCACGCAAAAAAGCCTCGCCAAAAAGTCGACTAATCTGGAACTGAGTGATGGCTCTCCCAGGGTTATTCCTGAGGAACTTCTCACATTCTTGAATGTAGTAGGTCTTAAAAGGTGCCATAAAAGATACATCAAGGGGCTGCAATTTATGGCTGCAGTGTGGAGGTAAGCATATCACAGTCGTGTTATTTTCTCTGGCCTTGATTATGAAGTCAATACTTTTAGTGTGAGTGGAATGTCCATCTAGGATAAGCAGCACTGGTGACTCTGGTGAAGGTTTTGCGTGATGTAGGAAGTGGTCGAACCATTTCAAGAAAATATCGGTCTGCATCCAGCCACTAGGAGTGCATGCAAATTCTGAACCAGGGGGAGCTCCGTCTTTAAGCTCTGCCTTCATGTTCTTCCTGGGGAAAATGACAAAGGGAGGAATAAAAGTGCCTCCAGCAGACATACAAACTTCTAATGTAGACAGAAGGCCTCTTTCGGCCGAAGTTATCGCTCCCACCTGCCGTCTTCCTTTCAAGGCTAATACTTTTGAATGTCTATTTTGTACTGTTAAAAGTCCGGTTTCATCACAGTTATATACACGATGAGCTTCAAACTGGTGTTCATCTTGGACTGTTTTCAATATTTCAAAAAATTTAGTTACATTGGTTTTGTTGAACCCTTGGGCTCTTGCTAGTGAAGTGGCTTCTGGAGTCCGCAATCTTATATTTGGGTGCCTTTTTTTAAATCCTGCCACCCAATCCTTGCCAGCCATCTTTTTTTCGTTGTTATAAGTGTGATGGATGTAGTTTTTTTCTGCGAGGCTGTATGCCGCACGACGTAAATCATTTTGCGTGACTCCATAAAATCTTCTCTCCATGTCTATAATAAATTCAACTAGTTCCTCCTCTTGTTTATCGTTAAATACTTTTCTGTACTTTCCTAGTATTTTTTTCGCACCAGTGGCATCTTGATTCTTCTCAAGTACTCTTCTTTTCAGCGTATTTCTGGGAACGTTAAACTGCTTTGCTGCAGTTGCAAACGGCATATTATCTCTTTTCACTGCTAATATTGCCTGTCGCATTGATTCTGAATCCCATGATTGTTGGGTAGACTTTCTCTTGTATGTGTATGGCATCTTGAAAATACCTGTAACAATATCAATCCTAATAGTTATGTGATAAAATAATATTTTTTAATCTATTACTACTATTTTTAAATATATTATTTTCTTTTTTTGTGACGTAATATGTATAGGACGAGCTATTAATTCATTTAAGCTACTTCGGCAATATTAAATGTATATTATTAGCGAAAGCCATCGTGGCCACTTTACCCGTCACGTACAGTGGCCACTTTGCCCGAAATGACGCCATTACTTAAAAGAACTTCTACAGACTAACCTAAATGACACAGCACTTTTAAACCAACTTCTATTAAACGCTGAAATCAAGCCAATTCAGTAGTATTATTGCCAATAGTTAATGCTTTTTCTATCATTTAGTAATAAAACAAATAGTTAACACTTACCAAAACTCAGAGATAAAGAAAACTAAAACTATTTCACTGTACTCAAACTGCGAAACGCACAAAATCCAAACTCATACACGGCAATGAGGCAGTAACTGTCAACCAGTTAACTTCGTTTCCGCATAGGTGCAGCACTAACCAGCGCTATGAAACCAAATGGCCACTTTACCCGCCCTAGCCACTTTACCCGCTACTCCCCTATCTGTAACTGGTTTACGCCACCACCATTTGCAATTTAGCTGCTTCTTATATTTTACATTTTTTACCCCTGCGTCAATTTAAATTAATTAATTAATAAGTGTTACTTGAATAGTTATATAAGCGTTTTTCATGTTATAAGAACAATTGTAAAGGATATAGGGTAGGTAGTTATTGGATTTTAATTTTATTAAAAGTTCTATTGCTAATTAACTTAAACCTGAATAAATATTACTACAATTTTGAGAGTTTGATTTGGAGTTCATACTGGATTTAAAGACATTGATGCCAAGAGTTTCAAGAAATAATCTCATAGTCAAATTAGATTCTTTTATGCTTTATGTAAAAAATATGTTGTGGATGTTATACATACCTATATATTCCCGGACTGCTAATATTTTGAGTTTATGTTTTGTTTTCATTAATTATAACAAGTATTAATTAATAATACATTATTTTTAAAACAATGTACACAGCGTTTCAAGCGTCTGCATATATATAAATTATTCACCAGGTTATTTACTTGAAAGATACCATCATAAATCCGTAAATATATGAATACAAGGTTTCTATATAAAACAAATAAGATTAAATTCGCCTTGTATATACAATTGTAAATTTTAATATTTAAAATATAAAAAGAGAGTTTAATTAATTTGCCGTAATCATTTCATATCTCATAGACTCATGTTCTATGGGACGTCATGCAATTGAGCTATCGTACAAAGTAAAATGTCAATAGCAATATACACAAAATCTTAAGAAGCAATTTAATATAGAAGTAATATAGAATTTCTGATTACTTTCGAAAGTAGTATAATTCGAGAGCTGTGCTTTCTTATCCAGTGAACAGGTACATATATCTAATTTTTGTAATTGAATTGGAGTAAACTCTACACTGCTTGAGAGTCAAGCATCGATCCGGCATATGTACCAACTACAATACGAGAACAGGATTTTACCATTTTATTAAATAGCGTATGCATATGGCGTAACTCCCTTCTCTTTCAACCTGCGTCAGTTCTGAAAGCATATGTTCGATTATATAAAGAGTATAAGCGATCCGTTACAAGCAATACGCCCTCTAGTGTACATTTCGGAGGTAACGATGATGTGCTTATCGCAAATATTTTAAGCATATGTCAAGTTTTCTTTATGGTATGTTAAGAAAATTATTTATGATAGTATAATTATATCCCGTGTATATTTTACTGGTTCAATGTCTCATTGTCAGAAAATACAACAAATATTATTGCAATGGTTGCAAAATCGATCTCTTCAATGAATGTATCTTTGTTTGTCCCGTATGCGTTCCTGTATCATTTCCTTGCAATGAAACTGTCCTGAGTTGCTCTGCGCACGCCTGCTAAATTAGTGAAACCATTTATGTTGCTAAATTTTCAAAACCGCGATGACAGTTGACATGAATTTGGTTAAGCATCGTGACCTAAGTTTGACATTTTGTTGTTGTTGATTGAAGTTTGACCGATATCTTCTATCTATATATACAGCATGTGTAAAGAGATATTGGGGATAGGATATATGTATACTAGGCATACCGGCAACAACGCCCATGTCGTGGCCGTGTAGTGAAGTACGATTATATTTCAGTCGCATACAGTCAGCTGATGGATGTACACGTATTTATCTAAGCATCACACGCTTCTTAAATACATATTTACCAAATAAGAATTCAAAATACTTCTGCGAGTTTTATAATCATCCATAATTGCTTTGTATACGCAATGTATACAAAGCAATTATGGATGATTATAAAACTGTTCTGGAATGGTATTATAAAAACCAAAACAAATACTTCGTAATTTATAATTCAAATAATAATTTACATTCGAATTAGATTTTTACAAAAAATGAATTTGAATCATTGCATATTTTTTATTTACTTAGTAAATTTATAGAATAATTTATTAAAAATTAATGTTTAATTAGGATTGTGCGTTTATTTTCCTACTGCGTTGTATAAGCAGTATAATAAAACTCGCAGAAGTATTTTGAATTCTTATTTGGTAAATATGTATTTACGAAGCGTGTGATGTTTAGATAAATACATGTATATCCATCGGCTGACTCTATCCGACTGAAATGCTATAATCATACTTCACTACCGACACGACTGGGCGTTGTTGCCGGTATGCCTAGTATACATATATCCTATTCCCAATATGTCTGTACGCATGCTGTATACCGTCAGTTTTTTTATCACTGAGCATAGCACATGAAAACAAACAAATGTTCAGTGTTAAAATAAACGTGTCAATGCATGGGAACATTATGCAACTAACATTGCGAAAATTGCGAGTGTCATCACTTGTAATAAGGCATAAAATGTCATTTCTGTTATGCACATTACTGATATTGATTTTGACATTTGTCGAAACACATAATCGACCGATGTTACATAACGTACAATGCAGTGACGCGTTTATTTTAAAATTAAACATAGATGTTATCTGTGCTATGTTCGGTGATAAAAAAAACTCACGGTATATAAATGAATGTATCCTTGTTTATCGCGTATGCGTTCCTATACTATTCATCCGATTGCAATGAAGCTTTGGTGAGTTTTCTGAATTAATACAACCCTTTTACTATAGGTGGCGCGCGAGTCGTTTCAACAAATGGTGAATACACCCATTAGTTATAGTTTAGCCGAAGTTCGTGCATTTTCGGTATATGAGTGCGCACTCTTGACAGAATTGAATTGAATCAAATAAATACATCGACATTTCAGTTCGTGTGTGACATATCAAGTGATATTGATTCAATCAATGTCACACGCATTTTCTTTGCTATTTCCAAGTGAATTTGTAACAGTCAAATCAATTATGCCACCCAAACGACACGCGATTGGTCGATCTACATCTCAAGTACAAAAAAAACGTCATCACGAGCTTCAGAAATAGCTGAGAAACGGGAAGCAAGACTGGAACCGTCGAGTACGCACTGCACCCGTTTGTCTGAAAAAGATGAGCAACGGGAAGCAAGAGTGGAAACCGTACGAGTAATTTGTAATGGCATTGCAACGCATGCCGATTACAGCTAATCATTTGTATAAAAATAGATAACAAGAATGTTCGACGTATTAGGTTGGTTGAATATTATTTATAATAGTCCGCGAGATCAAAAATTATATTGATAAAGGTTTGACATGGAATGTAAATCATCTGTCTTAAGTTATATCATTAAGTATCATACTGTCATTAATATTTGTCATTATATTTTCTCTCTGACATCTTGTAGTTTTTCAATTATGGTTTACACCACAACACACAAAACATACATGATTGAAGCGTATTTTAGAACAGGTGTGCTAGTTAATGGTATTTGGGAATACAGTAAGCGTTTATGTTTGATGTGAACACTTCCGAAATTTCGCAGTAGTAGAGCAAGATTTTATATGTGCGTCGCACATAGTGTTAGTGTATTTCGCGAAACTGCATCTGTTACTCATAAAAAAGGTGCAGGCAGGCCAACTATTCGTACAGAAGAAGTGATTATTGATGTTCGTAATCGTATGGAACAGGACCCCACAAAATCTTTGAGACGCCTGTCCCAAGAAATTGGGGTTGCTTATGGAACATGCCGAACCATTGTAAAGGAGAACTTGAACATGTATCGATATAAGATGCAATCATATCAAGCTCTTTTCGTCAACAATTTAATGAATAACGACCTGTTAATCTTAACATTTTTTTCCGATGAGGCACGGTTTCATCTTCCGGTATACGTAAATACTCAAAATATGCTTGTGTGGAGCACTAATAAACCGCATTTTTTTGTTGAATCTCCACTATAATCTCAAAAAATTGAGGATTGGATGGCAGTCTCCCGTAGAAGGATAATTGAGCCCTTTTTTTTCAATTTCACCATCAGAGAGGTACAGAAATAACATTTTGATGACTTTGTTCAACAACTACACGACGATGAACTTCATAATGGTTATTTCCAACATGACGGCGCAACAGCACAAACGACACGAGATACTATAGCCTTTCTCAGAGAGTTTTTTTAAGATCAATTTATGAGTTTACATACGCAAGTTGAGTTTCTTCCGAGGTCACCTGGTTTGTGTATTATGGACTATTTTGTGTTCCCCTACGGCAAAAATAGCATTTTCAAAATTCCTGTACATAATTTGCAAGAACTGCAACAAAATATTATTGAAGTATGTGCAACCATAACGCCACAAATGTTGCAAAATGCTTTTGATAGCATGAAAAGGCGCGTAAACATGTGCATCGAACAAGGCGGGGGTCATTTTGAACATTTATTGTGATTTGTTTATTAATTCTTAATAAAATGTTATTCAAACATGTAATAGTAGTTTATACGAGTCAATAATGACAGTTATTATTCCCGAGAGCTGATTTTACAAACCGAGCCGCGTAAGCGGCGAGGGAGTAACTCGGCTCGAGGAAATAATAGTCATTATTGCGAGTTGTACACACTACTTTATCTACGACTAATTGAAAATTACTAAAAAAATCAACATAATTAAACGAAAATGTCAGATTACTATATAAATATGACGTTTGACGGTTAGACAGTTAGTAAAATGGCTAGACTTATCTATCGCTACTACGACAACGTTGGGAACGTTATGTTCTTATTGGCGGAATGCAGGGAATAATGGTAACGTTATGTCTCATTATTCCCTGGTTGCATTTCATTATTCCCTCCGGGTATTATGAGTGTTATTATTAACCAATAGTGATTAATATAATAGTCGTCGATAAACCATTTTATCGACGAGTAAACAATAAAGTAGGTACCTATTATATTAATCACTATTGTTACTAAATTAAAAAGAATGAAATGATATTGGACTGAGAACCTACTTTAAATGATTTTCGAGAACATACGAAGTGTACATATACCCTATACAAAATATTTATGTACGCCTATGCATTGCGGCGCCATATTGAGTTATCACTTTGGACAAATATTATTATTAAGGAGACTCTATCCTGTTCTATTCTTTCCTCATAGATTTAAACATACGTCACAAAGATCTAATTTCGGTCCCCTGACATAAAACAGCGCTTTTTGAGCGTTCCTTCTTTTACCATATGTATAAGTCACATAATAATGTTCCGGACAGCTTACTTTGACTGCTACAAGCTTCAGGTCCACATACAGTACTTACTTAATAATCAATTCCTTATGACTTGTTGCTGTGCGTCTATGTGATGTAATGTCTAGCATTGGTATGGTGACTGGCATTGATATGATACCTAATATGGTTTGAAGTTTTTCTTTTCTAAACTCTCGCGTGTTTTTCGGATCGCTCAGCGGCGCATCGCGGAATAGTGGTTAGCTTTATTATTAGCTATATTTCAGTATGTTTATATAATAGTTTAGTTTATATTGGTCAATACTGAATAAAAAAATTATAATATTTTTCAAGGTTTAGATGGAAGAACAGGGGAGTAGAAATCACTGAGTCTCAGCTTGGGGTTGTCTCAGAAAAAAGTTGTACTTATCCTTTATTTGTAACTTTATATAATTACCCTAGCTGTCTCTTTCTCTTGTTTCAATAAAGACATTTATTATTATTATTATAAAAGCACAATTTGGAAGACAAATTGTCCCATTATGACTAAAGATTTTTGTGTATATTTTACTAGCAGGATAGTCGTTTATGTGTAACCATGGCCTGCTATCGATTTCTTTTAAAAAACAAATAAAACTTCGTAATTAGGTGCAATTAGAAATGTGGTGATAGATTCTTTATAAAAAACGGAGTATAGTTTTACAGTTTTTCGATATCTCATACAAAAAGCGAGATTCAATAATATTTCGGATTAGTCCTGATACTTTTTTATTCTATATTAATTTATTCAACATTAAATATGGTACTTTGAAACTCAGTCATCATCTTTAACTAATTTTTTTATCAGAAAACTTATTAGTCATATTATGCGCGCATACTACTTACACATGCAACCAATAATGCAGCGGCGTTCCAATGAATGAATCAAAGTCAGTAAATCGATCAACATACGAGTATACCTAATTATTTGCAAGACCAAAACAAATATTTGGAAATAGTTCACATACCTTTTGCTTGTTTATTAACTGCTAGCATTGTATTCTTAGTAGTCGTGTTGGTATACTTTATAATAACAACCTGTTAAAATTAGTCGTATACTCTATATTTAGGTATCCCGTCAAGGAGTGGCAGGTCTGCAAAATTTCCTTGGAAAATAACATTACAATACCGAAAAGTGTAGATGTTTATGAGCCTAAACACTCTTAGATATAAAATCATGAAGATGTATTTTACTGAAATGTATTTGTGTTGTTTCGCTTCTTTATACAGGGTCGCGCAAAAAGAGCGGAACACCGAATTTATGGCTATCCGTACCATACTGTCAATGCTCATATGGTTGTTTTCCAGATGATATCTCTTAAGCATTGATATTGCTGAGTCTATATTGACCTCTGTTTTGATGTCATTTATCGGGTTGTTGCCGCTTGATATATCCACTGCCAAATAACCGACGCTCATTACCTGTTTGATTGGCTTATTGTCTATTACGACTTTACATCTTACTGGTTCTTTGGAGAAAATCATGCATTTTGTCTTATCGATGGAAATTGGCATGTTGTATTTTTCACTCCCCTGATAAAACTGATGTGTTTGTAAGTCGTTTTATTTTTCTGCAAGATTACTGCATCATCGACCTAGCATTCCATGCTGATTGTCTTGTTGTTCAGTCTATATCCCTTGTTCATTGTTATCACCTCGTGCATAATCTCGTCCATGACGAGGTTAGAAAGTAATAGGCTGAGGCTGTCCTCCTGGGTTATTCCCGTTAGTGTTGGTATCTCTTTTCTTGTTGTGTTACCTGTGTTCAGATTTCTGATTATCTTTATGATTGACCTTGAGATTTGTTACATCAACAAAACGCACATACGCAGGGTAATCTAATTCAACAGCCATCTCTTTTACTTGCATTTAATACGCATGGCATCAGTTGTCGATACTTTTTTCCAGAATCTTTGTTACTCATCTTTATTTTCTATAATGTTTTCGAGCATGCTTTTGACAATGCTGGTGATCAGTTTCAAGGTGGTGCAGAGCAAGGTTATATTCCTCTGTAGTTCTCCTCGTGAGAAATTGAAGATATTTCGAGATTATTTCCAAAAAATTGAGATTATCTCATCAAATTTAGAAGCTGCTTGTTTTTATCTCGCAAATGATGAAAAACAGCAAAATTGCAGGTTTCAAATTGAGAAATGTACATGTTAGTAGAGTTCACTTACATTCTCAACATACATACTTACTTATTGCAAATATTGTTAAGGTCCGCACTTTTGCATTCAGATATTCTTCACATCTTGGCTAGTATAGTTCCTCTAAAGTTAGAAGAAGATAGGGCATTGTTGACATAAGCGTTAAAATATGTATATATTTTTATTTTAACATGTTACTATTTTATAGAGTGAAAACACCAAAATCAAATTGAAGTGAAGTCCTTCTGACTCAGCTTTCAAATTGATTAGAATGTGCCGCGTTTAGCTAACACCTAGTAATAAAACTTAATTAATGTACCCGACATCAAGCCTACCAGAGAAATTGTGTGCTTGTTGAATTCTGTCATATCTGGTTATGTAAAGTGCTATTCCGATAGAGTGTGATTGATGTTCCACATTGCGATTGCATAGCTGAACTTGAATCGGTGAAACATATTGTTAAAGATTGTCAGTTAACTACATTTGAATTTGAAAATAAGTTATACCACTCAGCTCCAGAGGCCTTTAGGTCATTTTCAATACTTAAAAGCCGAAAAATAGAACTTTTTAGTAGATTTAATCAACGAATTTTTTGCACTGAATATTACAACATTTGTTTACTGTATTGTATATTATGTATTGTTCTTTATTAACTGTATGTAAATAATTGTTATGATGTGTTTTGACATGAAATTCCAATTAATTGACTGTAAATATACCGTATGTGTCAATTTTTATTAGGTATAGGGATTCAATGTTTACGTGCGATTTATACGTATACAAATAATGCGTGGCAACATGGTACCCCTACTGTCCGTCACCAATCCCGGCAACAATCGACATCACAACGATTTTCTCCGATCTTCCCACTTCTCTCCACCAGATTTTACATTCAATGTTTAGCTGCGAACACGTTGCGATCTAGTCTGCAATAAAAGCCGTCTTATTACTGGAACGGGAAACATCAAATGTCCGCCGCGATCTCCTGATCTAGTAGTTTATTATTATTTTCAGAATCCTTTTATATTTACCTTATTGTTAATTTTTAGAATTACGCTTTTGTTTGTGTCATGCCGCGTGAACGCAGCTTAATAATTCTCTGCACTTATTGAAAGGAAAAAGAAAAACAAATCCTTGCAACTCGTAAATATTATTTCTGAACGCATTACAAACACCCAAGCCGGTGGTCGAATAGTTACTGCCTACTGCTAACCACGCTAACTTGTATTTACGAGCATGCATCGGTCGTGCTGGCATTGGAAAGGAAAGAAGGGGTACTATGTTGCCACGTACTGTATGGATTAATCGCCTATGGCTAATGAAAATTGACACATGCTGTATGTATATTTTCTTCAAAGTATAAGTATAATCGAACAACTACAGTAGAGATCACTAAGTAAAAGTAAAAACCGCCTTTATGGTATATATCTTCTAGGTAACATCAGAGATCTGCGTACTTTTATCATGAAATAGCTGAACTAAGAGCATCAAAAACCCACAAATATTATTTTACCTTACTGTAAAATGTTCCAGAAGTTATTTACCCATCGTCTCAGTGTTATTTTAAGATCTTTCCGTAACGTGATGGGAAGTGAAATTCCAAATGCACTCAATTGTTGCTTCGGTAATTTAATTTGTAATACGTAAAATTGAAAGATATCAACTTGCTCTACAATGTAACTAAATATAAGAAAAGAAAATTACTAACAGCACCCGGCAACGTTTACCGATAAATTATTTATAGTTTGGCAGATAGTATTGAATACGTATAGTATTTACTACGAATTGTTGAAAAACTTCGACAAATTTAAAAAAGTGAATGCCGTCACGTATTTTTTATACTCTATATTTGAAGCAGTTATAACATTGTCATAAATAGCATGGAATTAGATATAAGATACACATACGATAATACGTTATTAATGGGAATAACCTGTTCATTATATGAATATGTTTGATAAGATAGCAATTTTGTAATACGTATATTCACATGTTATATTATCGTTCCACTTGGTTCTTGTATCTTCTGATAATTGCAAATAAGTGTACAAAGAGTAATTTTATTCAGATAGAACTAACAAACTTTCACGAAGTGGATAATTGATGCAGGAAATACACTTTATAAATAATAGTGGACCTAGTATAAAACATTGTGGCACTCCACAAAGTAAGAAATACGAAATACATTTGACGTAACATGCCCAATCAAAACTCTTTACCTATACAGAATAATCAAGGCCTGCATAGAATATCTAATTACAATATCTACATATATTGCAGACCTTGCATAAATATAAATGATACATGTAAAATATTATTAATTAAATTAATTTTCTATAAATTACGTGAACTTACCTAAATACTCAGAAAAAGGCCTGCAAATGTAGTTACTTTAATTGCTGCGGTGCTACTGGCATTCCATTTACTAATAAAATGTGTTTACTTATGTAAGTTGGCTATAAACAATAAGAATGTAATACGTGGCATGAATTTGAAATTGTTCGACCATGTTGGTGTTCTACTTGCTTTTTCTTCGTTAATACATTTATATTGTTCATGTATAAACACTTCCTACTCAATTTTTATTAAACTCAATGCTTTTCCAAGACTAAATCTGAAATCGTTTTCTGGGGAACATCTAATGCAGCTCATAGAGTTTTTATTCTCCACAAAAAAATACATAAAATTTATATGGAGGTAAGGACGTTAAAAAGAATTTATGTACTTTGTATGTAAACAGATAACAACATTTACAAATACTGCTGTAGAGCATGGTTATATCACCAGATCATTGAATTATTTACTGACTGTGTTACATAAGAAAGAGACTTTCTAAAAAATATATTGTTTTTAGGTTGCCAATTGTCTAATACACTACCACAAAATATAAAAAGCAGCCAACTTACAGTAAATTTAGAAAAGAGGTGAAGACATCATTGTTGAAAATATCTTGTTCATTATATTTCCTTTTGTACTCACCGACTTTAAAATGCATTTTCGCCCATGCATCTGTCGACCAGCAACGAGTGCTTCCCGGTCCGGTTAACTCGAGTATAAAAATTGCAAAATACACTGGCTCTTTGGAACATTAAAAAAAATGTGCCTTTGATAGCAATAAAATTTAGTTTATAAAATACTACTTCTCTGGATTTCCTTTATTAAAACTTAGAGAAACAGAAGTCATTGCTAAAAATTCTCTAAATGTGAAAGCGCCATCTATTTGACAACGGCTTAAGCGACATTGACATTGGCAACGACTTGTAATCAAACCAGAAACGCGATGATCCATTATAAATATAACAACCAACATCACTACATGGTAAACAATGCTAACCTATTTGTAAATGAAAAGAAAGTTGATAATGCATAAATGTTTAAAGTAAAAATGAAAATGGAAACTACTAAGTTTGAGTGGCTACATGTTCCAATCTTTCGTTTGTCTTCAATATAGCTCGGTCAAACTACATGTCTTACTCTTAAGAATCCAATGCTTCAAAAACCTACTCATATCCACAATGTTCAGCAGGTCTGATGAACTTGGGAACACCACAGGGAAGTGTCCTCGGCCCACTAATTTTTTTAACTTATACTCACGATTTGCCGAAACATATCTCCTGTGGTAGAGTGTTTATGTACGCATTGATTTGTCAAATAGGGATCCCATCATTTTAAAAATAAAAATGAAGCTTGCTGTTGATGAGTTTATTAGATATTGTCATTCTAACGCACTTATTGTGAATATAGAAAAAACGGTATTAATGGAGGTAATATCCGCAGTGAGCCAATGTATTTAAATATTAAAACCCATTAGCGCCCACGGATACCATATGGTATCACAGAACATCAACACGATCTACGACGTTTATATTAAGCTCGCAAGAACATAAGAGCCATGTGCATTCTTGTTAGAGTCGTCAAGTACCTGCCCTTGACTATTAGCCCTAATTAGTCTGTTTTCAAATGCGTTCGAATTCGGTGTGTTGCTTTCTGTGTTACGTAAATTTGACGAGTTAGACAACATGGACATTCGATGGGCGTAAGTACTTTTTTTAATTGTTATTGAAAATTTTAAATAATGTATGATACATAATTCTATTCTCTATAAGACATATATCTATTCCACATAAATAAAACATGATTATTCCGAATACAGCTTATACTATAAAGTCCTAAAGTCCGGCGATACCATATGGTATCCGTGGGCTATTAGGGTTAAAATTTTCAGGTAAGTAAACGATTTTCAATATGAGTTTCACGGTTTTAGACCCGGTTTTTCATTATCGCAAGCAATGGATATGTTAAATGATGATGACGATGAGACGGTGCAGCAAGTTGACGAAATATTTATAACACCACCCGAGGCGAATGAGGATACAGATGAAGATTCCGGTGATGATGACGAAGGAGGGACAGTTTATAATCTCACAGGTAAATTTGTAATTCTGTTCTGAGTCAATATTACATATTATTATTATTAATTTTAAGGTCGTCAATTACGAGCAGAAGCTGAAATAAAGCTGATCAATAATAATAGAATTGGGGAAGTGAATTATTCCGTTGTAAGTAGATTTTATTGAAATGTATAATATAAAATAACTACCTAGATATATTTTGAAGGAAACGCTAGAAGATTGTGCAGAAGGTGGTTCGGTTGCTCCTCGACAAGAAGTTATGGAGTCGACGCTGACAACAGCTGCTTCTACCATTCCACAAATGCCTGGGCCATCATCTTCGAATCCAATAAATATTATAGAATGGATCACTAACCGCTTGAAGGATCATAATGATCCCGAGTGGATTGATGGCGATTTAGAGCCTCCGCAACGGTTATTTCCACCAGCTGACTATACCCAGTACAAAGAAATGTCATGCGTTGAAATTTTTGAGATGTTTTTTGATGACCAGATTTTGCATTATCTTTGTGAAGAAACGCAGCGATATTCTCAATATAAGAATGAAACGGATCCTAAGATAAGCGTTTCAGAACTTCGATGTTTCATCGGCATTCTAATTTTAACCGGCTATAATCACTTACCATCAAAGAGAATGTACTGGGACATGAAGGATGATGTACATAATAGATTAGTAGCGAATGCTATGCGAAGAAATAGGTTTCTGGCGATTCAGAAATATATACATATGGCGGATAACACAAAAATTAATCGAAATGACAGGGCTTGGAAGGTGCGACCGCTAATGGAAAAAGTGAAACAGAAATGTTTACAACACTTTCAACCCGTGAGAAATTTGTCGTATGATGAGTCCATGGTAAAGTATTATGGCAGGCATGGATGCAAACAATTTATTCGAGGTAAACCGATACGATTCGGATACAAGATGTGGTCGCTGAACACAAATGAGGGTTACCTCATAAATTTTGATCTTTACCAGGGAAAAGATCCGCGAGGTGTTGAAAGTGTTAACAACTTGTTTGGCAAAGCTGCTGCACCATTGGTGCTTCTGTTGGAGGAGCTCCCCAAGCTCAGTTATCCATATGTTTTCCATATTGATAATTTATTTACCGGCTTCAATTTACTTAGTTATCTGCGGGACAAAGGGTATGGCGCAATCGGCACAATTCGGGAAAAGAGAATTCCACGGTCATGCCCTATAACTGACAAAAACAGGTTCAAGAAAAAAAAAGCGAGGAGATTACGAGCATATAATAGAGCGAAACAATGGGATTCTATTGATCCGATGGATGGACAATTCTGTTGTCACAGTTGCATCTACGTATGACGGGGTTCAGCCAGTGGGAACAGTGAGAAGATATTCCCAGAAACATAAACGACACATAATGGTTGATCGTCCAAAATGTATTTCTTCATACAACGATAACATGGGAGGTACAGATCTCATGGACCAGGGAATAGCTAATTACCGCATTGGTATACGCGGGAAGAAGTGATATTGGCCCATTTTTACGTGGATAATAGATGCCGCTTTACAGAATGCCTGGTTTTTATGTAAACAAAATAGAGATATTTCAAATCTCGATTTTAGAAGAGATTGTCCAAACATATTTAACTAAATATGGAGTAGCTCCAAATGGACCTGGTCGAATCAGTCTGACCAGAAATATCCTGCCAGACATAAAATTCGACCGAACGGATCATTTTGTTGCATCATGTAACAGGCGGCGCTGTGCGGGTGCAGGATGTAAGTCTTTTGGCAGAACTATGTGCCAAAAGTGCAATGTGGGCTTATGTATAAACTGCTTTGCGACATATCATACCAAATAGTTTATGTTTTTTATATGTATTATGAAATATGGAAAAATTAAATAAAAATGTCTTATCCGCCCACGGATACCATATGGTATCAGCGTTTTTTTCCTAGTCTGACCTATCAAATAAATTAAAAAAATCTTTTTTGGTAGTAAATATAACTAATTATTCATTTAATACAGAAAATGCACGTAAGTTCCAAAAAAAAATAATTCGGGCGCTAATGGGTTAATGTTGACGGGTATACTTTGGAGGTCACCTCATCACTAAAATTCTTGGATACAATTGTTGATAGTAACCTTACATGGAAAAGTCAAATACTCGTAGATCGTGTTTGCGAGAAATTGAATAGAAACTGTTACGTAATCTTCTTTCTGAAAAATGAGTTAACCGTTGAATCTCTACTAGGTATATATTATGGATTGGTGTACTCTGCAATCTCACTTAAAATTATGGTTTGGGGACAGGCATCTGAAATAAGTAGAGTCTTTATTGCTCAAAAGCGTATTCTTATAAATTTTTTTAATGTGTCACGCGAACCACCTGTAGGGGGTTATTCTTTATAAATGAAATCCTGACGGTCCCGTCAATATATATTTATAAAGTACTAGCTTATACTTACAAAAATCGGGATCATTATCGGAGAAGTGGTGAGGACCAGAATTACGAAACGCGCAATAGGGACGATATGAGTTTGTAAACCGGCGCATACCTATTACAAGAAATATCCCATCTTGCGAAGGGAATTGAGGGGCCTGTTGCTTGGAGGTGTATTTTACAGCGTCGAGGAGTTCAAATGTCACATTCGGGCGACTGCTGATAAATGATTTTAGATTGTTGTATCTTTGTAGTATTTCAGGCATTTTACATTTGTATTTGTGAGCGTTTTGTGTGTAACTAGTTGTAATGTTATTATTTGATATGACTTATGTTTATATTGTGACTTATCCAATTCTTGTTTACCAAGGCTAAATGGACTAATAAATATATTATTATTATGTACCGAAACCATCAAATTGTTGCCCGTTGTATTTTAATTTTTTAAAATAAAATGAAAACTAATTCATTTTACCTGGCCAGCTTACGTTTTTATCCCAGGACGATTCAGGTAGAGAGATATCAAAAAATAATCTTATTGCATTAAATAGTAGAAATAAAGAAAACAAAAGTATTCTAATTTAACTAACATCTGTATTAGAATTAACATTCAGTATATAACAATACGAATACAAAGAACATATGCAAAATAATATCAAATTCAGTTAAAATAAACACACTATTATAATAATTTCAGAACTCATTCAATATTGACGGATTAGTTGTAATTATTCAAATATTATCGTCTCTACAAAATAATACATTATACATCATTTTTTTCCGGTGCCCTTCAGTATCTCTATACACACAAACAACATAGGCATAGATAATATTGGTGTATCTAAGACAAACTATTAAATATATTTTTCAATCTTAGATTATCATATTATTTGATTAAGTTTCTAAATGTTGACGAATTTTGACATTCTAGTTTATTTACCACTCGCACAATAATAACTTTTACATACCTTTTTTTTATTTTCGTCTTCTTTTCTTCTTTGAACAAAAGATCTTGCCGTTATCGGTTTTCGTCGTAGGAGGCCTCCTCCGACGGGAGAGATATCAGGAGCTTCATTAACTGCTGTAGGCCCACTTATCAGTCACCTGTCCGTTTTCTACAGGTGGCTTTGCACTTTTTTAACTTCTTATATAAATATATTAAACTTAACACATTTAATACTTTTTAGTCGGTCAACCTCTTTATATAAATAAAGAACCTTCTATATTATTTATCAGGTTCACGACGACAGTCTAATACGCTGTTAACCGCTATGTGTGAGTTGACTTACTTATATATAAATAGGCAACCTTATATTACTTATGCGGTTCAGGACAATCTAATATGCTGCCAACCGCTCTTCTGGAAGGTCCCCTGTAGACTTCCTTGATCAATCGGGTTTCGTTCTCCTGGACGCATATACAATCCCTTTTTTCTCCTCACCTTTTTTAGTTCACATACATATTCTCACCTACCAACGGTGATAAACACAAAAATTCGGCGTCACAAGTCTTAAATATAATAAAAACATTTTTTTTCTAAATAATGCTTAACTTATACATAGATTGATATATATTTCAAATAAACAACTTAAAGAAATATATTCTTTAGTTTCTAACACATATGCATTCAAAAGTAATAAATATTCGTATTTAAAATTATGAAATATTTCAATTTGGCTGTACCGTTACAAGCAACAGTAGTCAGTAATGTATTTTGTACTGTTTAAATGCCAAATTCTCTCAGGCATACTAATAAAAACATTAAATTATTAAAGTAATATATTAAAGAAATGTGTAAAATTAATCAGAAAGCCGTCTTGACACACACTTAATTAAAAAATAGCAAACTAATGTAAAAATAACAACTAGGAAAAGCAAGAACAATTTTATAATTTCTGTCGGGAGTTCCACACTTTATTGCACAACAACTAATTTTACTACATGGTAAATAATGCACTATATAGGTAAACGTGTAAGTTAAAAATATATATTAATATTTAGCTTCTGTATATCTTTAATAGCACCTTATATTGGAAACGAATAATATATATACATAGGTACGAAATACCATAAAAAATTAGGAATATTGTAGCACACCATTTGATTTCAGGATCTAGGAAAGAACTGCAAAAATGAATTGAACAAATTCTCGCTGTAAAGTAATTCTAATACATATTTCAAACTTATCATTATAACGAATATAAAATAAACTACACTTCCTGCAGTCTGGATTGATATTCTCCTTATTACATGCTGTAATCCATTTATGCTAAAATAAAAGTTTTGGAAAGGAAAAGTAGTCAATGTCTTTGTATTTCAGATATCGTTTTTCCAATCTTTCACACTACACCTAGCATTTGTAGTGCTTGTATAGTCTGTTTCAAGATATAGTGCGAATGCAAGATCCCACAGGTTGCGTGAACGCGGCAGGTGGTGTGCAATAAATGTAATCCATGTGAGAAACGCGCTACAAGCCCGTGTTGTCAACATTTGATTAGAAATAATAAAAGTGTACGTGTATTATAATATGAATGTATATTTATACGAAATGTCAACGACACTCCGTGAAATACAAGAATATATTTTGCCCGCTAATTTATTCTGTTAATTTAAGAGATATTATGGCTGAATTGAATGTTAAAATTATAAATTAATATTGATTCATTTATTTTCTTAATACCCTTAAGCCGACACAGGTACTTAAAATACATCCTTATTGGTTTCATTTATGACGTCGCACTATATTTTGAAACAGACTATACTGCTGAAGATTTATACACACTATTTTACAATTGCCCTAGAACTAAAATTATCACTACATACACTTGCAACATGGGTCATTAGTATACATGGGCGAGATAGGGAAAGTGGATCCAATTTCACTCAGGCTAGACCGACTCGTGTTTTGTCGGCTCTCGGGCACCGTATGCCCTACCAGTTTCACCGAGAGCCGACAAAATAGGAGTCGGTCTAGTCTAAGTGAAATTGAATCCATTTTCCCTATCTCGCCCATGTTCATTAGTATATAAACACACAGTTTATTACCTACTAAAAAGAAAATTTATTTTAATACAAGCGTCTTTAAAGTCGAAAAACACTGGAGGGAATTACATTAGAAGAGAATTATACTACAGCTGCATTGATTATAATATAACAAGTAACACATAACGTATATCCGACATGTAACTGAACAATAAAGAGGTAACCTACCATGGAAGTAATTAAATTGAAATTTAAAAGTTTGAAATGGCGCTTCTCTGTTGACGTTACCTAGGCCAATCACGTGGCACACTCGGGGAGAATCAATTTGCGATTTCTAGTATGAAATCACAAATATCTATAATATCCTATTATGGATTAAACCTATCTACACTTGTCTCTGTTAAAATTCCTTCTTAAATATTCCCTTTATATTGTTATTGTAGCATAACGCAGGTCAAGATTTAATGTATTGAATCACACAGCATGTATAATTATAATTGTAATAACACTAGTAGAAACCAACAGAATCAACAGATTATTGCCACAGGCATCACCGAATTAAACAGATAGTATGTATGCACCACAGAGAAAGAACAGAGTGCCCATGAGATAAGCTTTCTTGTAGCCCTTCAGTTTTAGTTCATTTAAGGAAAATAGAGGACACTACGATTTAGAATTTACCATTATTTTATATTTGAACCACATGTTTGCTGGAAAAATGAAATTAAGATTTGTTATAAGTTACCTTTTAAGTTTAACTAACCGACACAAGATGACGATATTGGGGAACTTGAATTAAGATCTATTTTCTATTTTTAATATTTAACAAGAATACAATCTCCTTATTCATCTCATCCCAAACACATTTAGCCTTGAGTTGACAACAAAAAACCCATTCAGTTTCGTTAGTGAACGACAAAAAACATATACATATGTAAACACACCATACTTATCAAGTTATCAATATAAATTAGGAATTCTTGAATTTCAGATGATATAAATTCAAGCATTATTTTCGGTTTTCCAACTGAGATTTTATATTAGAAAATAAACCAAATAGAGTATATCTGTGTACCCATCAATCATCATGATCGTAGTTACAAACACTTCCCATTAAGAAAAGCTTAGAAAAGTAGTTGACATAAATCCGATAACAATTTTAATTGCATGGGTAACATTTCTTTTGGCACGCTATTAAATTTTATGTTCACCTCAGGCACGGATTAAATCATTTTTTGTGTTAAAATATGTTTAATTAATTTACACTCTATACGATTGGAGTAGTGACTTGTTAATTTAGCACTCTTTAAATCAATTTTGCCTTATGTACAAAGAAGCAGTATGCGTATGTTTTTTCTTAGTTATGAGGATCGTCATTTTACTTTTAACGCTGAGTCAGTTTACAATAAAACATTTACATGCCATAAGAAAATTGAATATAAAATAAATCCCAGTATTAGAATATTAAGAATTATTTTCATACGTTGCCCTATAAATTGCTTAATGGCATGACCATCTTCAATCTCGCTTTGAATGAAGCATAAAAAGAGCCCGGAATGATTTCACGGAAACCGTTGATCATAATTTCTTAGATTATTCTGAATCTGTAATTATTGTCCTTGTGCCTTTCACTGAAACATAATAATGTTATTCGGTTACCTATTTAGCAGATTATTTAACAAAAAATGTTTACATCAACTTAGTAGCTTTATTAGACATTCATATCGCAGAGTTTTTGTTATATGAAAATGAGGCAATATCCCTGTTACTAATGATCGAGTCGAGGTTTTACATCAAGTGTCCAAATGACTGCCCTCAAAGAGTGTGTCCAAGAGCCGGTGAAAGATTTGCACCTCATTTATTTAAGAGTTTTCGAAATAAATTACTAAATGGCGTTTATGTATAATAAAATTATTTCTTTCAGTGACATAAAGGAGACCTATAGTATTGATCAGAAAAACAAGAAGAGCGGAGCACTAACAAAAATAACAAATGCGCATATCGTCGGCTTAATAAGAAGAACGCGTAGCTCGATTTTGCTAAAATTTACAGCAGATGCAAAAAACTTTTTTTTAACCCTCATACCAGTGACAGAGTATTTTGATTTTGCATGAATAAAGAATAACCCATCACATTTAATATTTTGAATAAAAATGTAAAAATAATTTATTTCTTGTAATTTAAAATGGAGTTACGCTACTTTCTTATAAAAAATTACCTCAAAAATTGGAGATACCTGCTTTTCGGAAATGAAACATACCAGGAAACAAGGCAAAACTTATTTTATTTTAAACGAAAAAGTAAGCAATTACAAAGGTTAAAAAACTACGTTTTACAAAAAATGGAAGTTCGTCGTAAAATATGTGATAATCTTCTAAAAGACCTAATTTTAGAATTTGCAGGTGATATTTTTCTTTCTTTATTTTTCTGCATTCTGTAAACAATGAGGGTAAATCATCAAACTTGCAGAGAGTAATTTGTTTGTTCAATCTTTGGTGTAATAGATGCCATGGATCAGTATGTCTGATTTTAAATTTAATTTCTTTATTTGGTAAATATCTCAGGGCTTTTATATCCGTACGTATTGAAGTATAAAATTTCAGACCATCAAATTTTTTAAAGAATGTGTGAGTGATATACTTGTCATTATACGGAGATGGACTTGATCTTGCCTTCTGACAGTAATATACATAGTCGGCGGGAAGGTTTATTTTGCGATCTATGATCTGTCTTTCAGTAGTCGTATGCATAGAGTCGACCTCCATTTGGGTGTGTCCTTTGAATAAATATTTTTGGGTGAGTACGATGTTGTGCTAGGCAGCTAAATTTACAAACGCATTAGCTAATGTTGAGTTGCGGTTTTGGCCTGTGCAACCATCACTAAAGAAAATCATTTCATGTCAACTACCGTCACTCTTTTTTAACTCTTACTCAACAAAGTAGCAAATTATGCTGGAAAATTCATTTGCAGTTAAGACCCCTTCACTTTCATTCCACAGAAAACACAATCCCTCTTTGGTTTTTAGATTGTAAATAGTAATGTTAAGTACTATAAGTTTTGTTTTATAATACACTGCAGAAACTGTCGATTTGGGACTTAACAGCATGCACTGTAAATCCATTGCATAAACGTTTACTGTTGTGTCAGTACTAGATTTGTCTTTTTCCTTTTCTAGACGCGCCTCTTCTTTGAAAGTTTGATGTATGTTTAACTTTTCTTCAGATAAGTTTTTGGTATTATATGCCTCGCACACGTCGCAAATATCTTTTTTTGGCGTGTATAGTGACAAGTTAAGCTCCTCAAATATCTTCATAAACGTATATATGCATGCAGACTCCAAGTGATGTTCGACGCAATATTTTTTTTTGAAGAAATTATACACTTCGGCATTTGAACGCCAAAGTAGTTCAAGGTAATTTCTTTTGGAGGAAGACCTACAATAGTGGCTTTCCATTTTTAGTAACGATTGAAGAAACTGGTAAACAGCCATACTTTTTCTGCAAATTTTGTTCTTTTATTTCACTTTTTCTACTGACCTTGTGGACAGTCTGAGTTTCTATACCATCTTTGCCATTAGCAATGGCAAATTCTTTTATTCAACTTAATACCATTGTTTCTTTTAACCTTAGTGTACCTCCGAACATACGCTTGCAAACTCTAATTCTTTCCAAGTCTATTTTAAAAAAATACTTAATAGAATATTTACTTTTCGATACATCTTGTCCGCCCTCTTCTTTTCTTAACATTCTTGCATTGCGCCAAAGTTTGTATTTGTAGCTTCCTTTCACTCCAAGTCATTTTATTCCAAAATGTTTAAACGTTTTTCTTCCGGCAATTTTTGACACTGAATAACAGATTTTTTCTTACTTAGAGTACAGTTGCACGGATTTGGAAGAAATTTGCCTGGTTTGTTTATGTTGTAGTTCCAAGATTCTCCAATTTTCTTTTTACCTTGATACGCCAGCCCCTTTAAACGTTTATGTTTATTTATATTGTAGTTCCATTCTTCAGAACATTTTCTGTTCTTTCGAGTTTTTATATTATGTAGGCTGTTATTGTGTGACGGCTCATGTCCTCCTACGTTGTAATTATCTTCATTAATAGAATTATTATCAGAATCTCATTCCTCTGGAACGTAAGAAGCATCCAAGTCATTTTCAGAAATATTATCCACAATTTGTCTGTTCTGTTCCGGTTGTGGGATCTGAGGGAACTATCGGTAACTCCAAGTGGTCAAAGCTAGTTGGATTATTATTAATTCACAAGTGTATCCCGTGTTTGTCAGTGATGGAACCTCAATATTTAAAGGAGTTTCATTTTTACTACTACACAGTTGTGTGGAAAAAGGAGACAAAAATCCATCTTCTTCAACTGTATATTCGACAGCATCTACATAAGAAATGCGTGACTGCTGCTTGACCAGTTCCATTATGTGTTTTGTTCTGGATGACATCCTAAAATTGAAAATAAACGAACTTTTATTAGCTTTACAGTAAAGTAACTGAAATCAGATAATATAAGAATTAAAAGGAAAAATGTACTTACATCTTTCCTATAAGAAAAACGCGTAAGTACACAACATCAAAGTATTGAATTTGGAAAACCGCGTATGCCCATAGCAGATTAAAAAATCACAAAATAAGTAAATACATTTCTTATTAATTCATTAAACTTATCAAACTACTATAACTAACAATCTTACCTTTCGAACTAAACCGTTTTTTGGTCAAAAATATGTTTATTTCTTCACTCTATCGTTGAATTCTTGCAAGCACATGGACACAATATTGAAATATTATAAGAAACTGGGAGTTACGTGGATATCTCGACATAAATTTGATACATGGAGATGCGTAGTTTGCTTAGTAGCATTTTTAAGCGGGAATATTGTTCGGAGAGTTACATGGATTTCCGATAAGTTAGGTTTGAGGTTTTGTTACCAGATGGCATCAAAATGTCAATTTGTCAAAGAATTGGAGTTACGCGTTATTCTTACTAAGCCGACGATATACCACCCAGTTCCTTTTAAAAAGTGAGTGTAAAATTCTCTGTTCAAGTTTTTAGTCAGATGATGGTCGCAGCTATAAGAGTTTTCAGTTCTTTAGTAATTTAAGAATATCAATTTCAAACACTAATTCCTTGCAATTTATTTCTCAAAAGTAGGCGGAATTATTATTACTTCAGCCAGATAAATTATTTGACAGTTACAGTAGATATTAATTAAGACGTCATCGCTGTTCAACGTCGTTTCAATAATTTCAATTATTTAAAATGAGAACCGACTCTCATAGCGAAAAGGTGGATATGATTTTAGTACATAATTGGAGAGTTTGACGAAAATTACTTGCTAGCATCAAGAGTTTATGCTTAAAAATATCCTAACACGCGTCATTGCCCTGACAGGCGGTCATTAGAAAGTTTATTGCATTTGTTATCAGAAACCAGAAAGGCAAAGACCAATTATGGGAAATGAAGAAAATGATTTTGTTGTTATCGAATCTCTAGTAGAAAAGCCACATACAAGTCAGCGAAAAATGAGTGAAGCCAGTAGAATAATTAAGCAGGCAGAGCGTCGGAAAAATTATAAAAAGGCACAGCTGCTTTTTCCCGTATTGTATTCAATAATTACACCAAGCACTTTTTGAAGTAGATTACGATCGTCAGCTCGTATTTTGTTTATGGGTTCTAGAGAAGTTTAATTTTTTTGGATTTTGTACTTTTTACGGACGAGTCATCATTCCACAATAACGGATTAGACATAATTTTCACTACTACAGTGACGAAAATTCTCATTTTTTTAGAAGTCTCGAAGGCAAGACAGATGTTGTGTCAATGTGTAGGGTGGAATAATTGGAACGCTAGTGATACGTTCTTTTTCGATGGTAACTAACAGAGAATGTGGTTACAACTAGACGGTGCACCAGCGCATTTTCAAGTAAATGTTAGAAATGAATTGGATAGGCAATATCCCAATAGGTGGACAGGTCGCGGCGGTCCACTCAATTGGCCAGCAAATTCTCCAGACCTAACGACTTCCGTTTTTTTTTTATGGGAATATTTCAAAAATATTGTCTGTGATACACCACCAACTACACCAGACGATATGAGAGAAAGAATAAGAATAGCGTTTCCTTCTTTAACACCAAGTATTTTAACAAGAGTTAAACAGTCCTTTCAAGAGAAAATTCGTTTATGTATTTAAAAATAAGGACATCATTTTGAGCGCTTGTTAAAACATTAGTTTTCTTTTACTACTTAAGTTTGTTATTTGTTTAATAAAGTATGTATTTGTTGTTTACCTAGTTATGATGCTCTTTAATTATTGTGAAACAAAACCAATCAAACCGTTTAAAAAATGAATTGCAAGAAACTTAAGTTTGAAATTGAAAATCCTAAATTACTAATATAATTTTTAGTAACAATAGTAAATAATGTATCTGATTGAAGTAATAATAATAATATTGTTTTTAAACACTCTGTATAATTTTTAGATTTCAACTTTAACTTATCTTAAAGTCTGATGCTTGGAGTAAACAATAAATACAATTTAAAATAATTCGCTCAAATATGTAAGACAGAAATATGTAGTTAAATGTCTCTGTTAAGTTATGTATAGGGAGTATAACAGTAAGTAACCTTCATTTAGCCTATAGTATCAAAATATGCCATAATATACAAGTGTTCCATTTAAATTTTCATAACTTTGGTACGCAACATTTTATTGAATCACTCTGTATATTTCAAAACAATTTTAAAACGTGCCTGTAATGTGGCAAAGTGTTAAAACATTTTGCCACTTTTCGTATATATAAACCGACGAAAATGTGGTGCGCCAGCCTGTATATTATCTATGCTATACCTATAATAGTGTTTACATTAGGATATTTTCCAGTTTGTTCACTAAAATTAATGGTCTTCCTAGATTGTATTTTTATAATAATATTCCCCCAAACATTAATCTTACTCAAAGAAGGAGCTCTTGGAATTTATAGTCAATAAATCATATAAATAGAAAAAAAAAGTAGGCAAGGTAACTTTGTGTGCATAGTTGATGTAACAGTTTTTTGTGCAGAAATGATTGCAAGCAACTATAGACCTTAAGTCTTATGATCATATGGGTAGAAATTAAATGAGATTTTGAATCCTATATTTAGTAAAAATGGTTTTGTCAATTATTAGACAAAAATAATTATAATATTTTCAAACAACAGAAAAAAATATATGTAAACTAATTTATTCAGTACCGAAATAAATTACCTAAAATAATAATTTCTTTAGAAGCGTCATCTGTCGTTAACTAGAATACCAATTGTAGGTTTCAATCTCTTAAATTACAACGGCGACGGTGGCGTAGCCTGGTGTTCGTAACCATTTTAGGGCTACAAAAATTTGTTAATCATGGGCCATCTGGATATTTATCTGTGGTATGCACATACATACAAAGTCGTATTTAGATGGGGGAGGAGGAGGAGGTTAACCACAGAACCTAGGCGAATAGCATCATGAATTCGTCAACGTAGAGAGCCAAAGTCATTACTAAATTTTCTCTATAACGTGATGAAGATGCTTTCTATACAGAAAACAGGCATTAGATGTTTGAGGAGTATATGATATAACTTCTCGATATGTCATTTTTTCTCAACTTTTGAAGGTATTTTTTAAAAACTAAAAATTTTCAAAATTTACAGTTATACATATCTTCGTAACCATTAAAGATAGAACAGTACTAAAAATGCCATCGAATGTAATTTTTATGTAGAATTTAATAATTTTAATTACTTAATTGTCAAGATTTTAAATTTATGCTTTTTTTAAATAGCAATAACAAACATAATGCATTTGTTTTGAATGAATGTTGTGGGAGTTATTCATATATATTTATTTTTTAACACTCATGTTAATTATATCGCTGACATCTACACAAATTAGAATCAACAATCGTTAATAACTTCCTATTAAATTTAAATATTTGCTCTATTTAACAGTATCTATTGACGATGTATACAATACATACATACTTATTACGTACGTCATATGGTTTTATTGTTTGTTTCACGGGAAATTTATTGCGTTTTCGAATATCGTCGGCTTAATCTGCAAAACACGTAAGTCCATAATGTGGAATTTTACAGGAGAGACAAAAAACGTTTCAAAATTTTAGTATCTTTCTTATTTAAAATCTGGCGAAAGAAAGTCTTATTGTATTATATTTATGTATTATTTTTACGGTCGATTAAAAAAAAAAGGATGCCGAAATATATTTAAATGGACTTACGCTTTTTTCCAGTTGATTTTTGTAAGAGATGGGACTTACGCCACGTTATTATTTAACATAAAATGGATTAACAAGATTTAAAAAAAGGTTATTTATTCACAAAAATTATTAGAACAAAGAGGCGAAACACAAAACAGAAAAATAAACATTGTTAATTATTCAATTTAAGAAAATAATGAAATTTGCATGGTTGAGAATATAATTTTAAATCAAAAACTAAAATTATTTATTATTATTATAAAATTATTTGAACGGCAAATTGTCGTAAAAACTGTGATAATCGCTTTTAATACTTTTCTTCAAGCTTTGCAACTGTAAAAATTTTTCACGTTTAATGGGGATCGGTTCTTTATATAAATGTGGAAGCTCATTTATTTGACACATCAATTCCTTTCTTTTTTCCTTACTGACTCGGCTGTACATCAGTTCCACAAAGTTTTCCGGGTGTCTCAATTTATAGAAAAGGGAACCATCGGGTAGGTATCTTATGGCACGTATATCAGTGACACAAGGATCTCCTGCCCTTTTACCTGGACGCAATGATTTTAAGATATCTAATTTCTGGAAATCTTTGAAGAAGTCATAATTTAAATAAAACACCTTATAAGGCTTAGGTTTTTCCCGAGCTCTTTTACATAGATTTACGTAGTCCGCTGGTACATTTATGTCTGTGCGGCGCAGTTTTCGTTCAATTGTGGAATGGATTGAGTCCGCTTCCATCTGGGTGTGGCCCTTCTCCAGAAATTTTTGTTCTATTGTTATACCTAAAATCATCGATAAATTAATGAGCGCATTGGCCAGAGTTGAATTCCTATTTTGTGATGTACAGCCATCACTGTACAGTATTATCTTCTCTTCAGATTTCATGCTCGGAAAAATATTATCTGTAATAAATTTACAAATGATCGAAGCGTAATCATTGGCTGAGAGACCCCCAGCGGACTCATGCCACAGATAACAGTATCCATCTTTGGTGGCCATGTCAAAAAACGTAAAGTTATGAACCATTAATTTTTGTTTAAAATAAAGTGATGAAGTATTTGACTTTGGTGATAATAAAACTGATTGCAGGTCCATGCAGAACACCCTGTTGTTTGAGTCTTTGTCTCTATTTTTTTCTTCTCTAGCTTCTTTCTTTTTTTCTTGATGAAGATTCAATATTTCATCTGACATATTTTTGGTTTTGAAAGCAACGCATTGGTCACATTCATCTTTCTTTGGTCGAAATATTGACAAGTTCATTTGTTCAAACACATGACTGAATGAAGCAATTGATAGACACCGGTACTGTTTGTTGCTGCACCATTCCTTATAAAACTTATAAATTGATGACTTGGATTGCCAAATTGGTTCTAGATATAGTTTCTTCGATGACGAACGACAATAATGTGACTCAACTTTAGGCAACTCGTTGAAAAATCTTTCTAAGTTTAATTTTAGGTCTTGGTATCGACGAGTATTAGATTTATCTTGCCCTGTATTATCTTTGACAATTGGCACCTCAATTGGTACAGAGTTACCTTTTTCCTTATTTTTTAACCAGTCTAAAATCATATTTTCCTTTACGTCATGAGTTTTTAAAAACATCTGTTTGCAAACCCTTACACGTTCATCTCCTCGTCGCAAAAAATACACTAAGGATTCTGTTCTTCTAGATGCACCCGCCTCTTTTCTGTTTCTGTGTCTTTTAACCTTTTTAGATTCTACTAAAAACGACACGTAAATTTTTTTTTCGGACCAGGTCATGTCGGACCAAAATGTTTGGAATATACTTTTTCTTTCATCTTCAGAAAAGTCTCGACATTTCAAAACACAGTTATTCTTCAACGAGAGTTTGCAGTGACAAGGATTTCCTAATTTTCTTTCCTTTTTGTGTACGTCGTAAATCCACTTATTATTAATTTTTTTTCTGCCATAATATTCTTTTCCTTTCTCGCGATGTAACTTCCTTTTCTTTTCACTCCATTCTTTTTCATCTACAAATTGCCTTTTTTTTCTCTTTGGTCTTTCTGATAAATGATTCTCAAGAGAGTTGCTGTCCAGTACGTAATCAAATAATCGTGCTTCTGTTTCATCGGCTTTTGGTGCAGATCTATAATTCTGATTTGCATTCTTCTCTTCATCCCCCGAGCTCTCATTCTCGCTTTCTTCGTGCAAGTCGCTTTCAGAATTGGACTCAACTTGAGGTACAAAATCCGGATCATGGTTTTGTTCTGCTTTTGCTGCATTATATTCTAATATTTGTTCCTGAACATTTTTCCACACCAACGTATTATTATTAAATAAACTTTTATCTCTATCATCTAATAAGTCTTTTTCGGCAGTCTTTGTAGTGTGGTTAACCATTTCAGTCGATTCCAAAACATTCATAACATCACATTCATTTTGGTCATTGCTAATCGACTGAAAGTTTTGGTTTTCAGCTAAGTCAGAGTTCATACCATTGTCTGCATTATTGAATAGGGGTCCAGTTATTTCAGGAATATCTAAAAGTAACATTTCATCTTGATAACTACAACTGGACAGTGACGAAAATTGATTTTGGAAATTGTTGTTGCTGGAGTTTAAAACTCTCGTACACTTTATTTCTTCTGCTTTTGAATCTGTTTGCACCATTTCCATTATTTTAAGGGTTCTACTTCCAAAATTGGCCATGTTGTCCAAAAAAAAAAAAAATTGTAAAAATTTACGTACTCTAAAATTATGTAAGTCCACAACATGTTAACAAAATGTTATTAAGTTGATTTTAAGAATATCGCGTAAGTCCAACTTCTGATTAAAACTATCAATTAAAGCCAAAACTATCAAAATCTTTGACTCTACTAGTTACTAACATTATTACGTCAACTTACCTTCAGTTATAAAGCCTGCTACGCAATGAAATGTATTTATCACAGCCAATTTCGCATAAAATTCACTCTGCACGCATGCATCGCCATAGATTGTTACAGAAACTGCGGACTTACTGGTTTTGCGTTTTGTTTTCAAACAACTAGGACTTACGTGGAAAACGAATCACTGCATTTTAACGTTTTCAATTCTCTTGGAGATACTGGGAATTTCTTAACTCATAGATTTTTTTTTTCCCAACAGATGGCACCAAAATGTCGATTTTGACCAAAAGTGGACTTACGGGTTTTGCAGATTAAGCCAACGATATCAACGTTGGTCGTCGGAACAATATACATACATATATCCTGCACATACGGTTTCTCTTACCCATTTCTCGGATAAATTGCGCTTATTCAATGTTGTTGCACGCGGTCCTATGAATTTGCCATACGATAGAGATGAAATGTATATACATAGGTACACAAAGACCTAACTGTTAAAATACAAATACTTTTGATGATATATATATATATATATATATATATATATATATATATATAGTATAAAATAACTATAGTGACTGTTATAAATTGTAGTACATTCAGCATTAGTTGGGATAGCAGTCAGGGGCAATAATGTAAAATGTTTTATTGCCCCTGACTGCTATCCCAACTAATGCTGAATGTACTATATATATATATATATATATATATATATATATATATATATATATATATATATATATGTTCTCTTTCAGGTTTCCGCGGGTAGTAGTATGTGTTGTCACTGGATTCCGGGTTTTCTTCCGCGTTTCCACTGCTTGGTCTTTGGAAAGACCGATGGTGGTTTCTTGACGACGTTTCGGCAAAATCACACTTGCCATCTTCAGGTCTGCGATAACTGTCTGCTTCTGCTTCTTGTTATTCGTAAACAGTTTACGAATAACAAGAAGCAGAAGCAGACAGTTATCGCAGACCTGAAGATGGCAAGTGTGATTTTGCCGAAACGTCGTCAAGAAACCAGCATCGGTCTTTCCAAAGACCAAGCAGTGGAAACGCGGAAGAAAACCCGGAATCCAGTGACAACATATATATATATATATATATACAGGGTGTCACAGAATAACTATTCCTACATTTTAGAAGTGATAGAGGGCACTTAAATAAACATTTTTTATGTGTCTGTTAATTTCTCGGCGACAAGATAAACTAGAAATCTTTAAGAGGAGCGTTTACCTATCGAAAACTAAGACATCGCCCTTTTGCGTTTTTTAAATTTATTTTGTAATTTTAGAATCTCAAATTTGGGTTAGTGATGCAAAAGGCATAAATTTATAATGTCAAAGCCAGTTTTTGTATTAATTTATTTTCATAAAAAGTTATGTGCTTTCGAAATAACCACAAAAATGCATAAATTAATGTCTACTAACTAAGGCTGGTACACAAAAGAAAAAAACAACCGCTACGCGTCAGCTGCGCATTTGATGAACGAAATAAAAAAAAATCATCATCTAATTATTTTTGAAGATAAAAAACATTAAATAGTAAACATTGTCATACACATTTCACACGAGTGTTTTTGAAGCTATTCGTCTATCCTCACTTTACGGTATCTCTACCGGTCCTAGTCAAGACGCAAATCTATCGGAATCGATTGAAATGAATACATTTATTTAGAAATGTCATATATACCTATAATATTCGTGTGTATAATAATGTAACAGTTATGCGCAAGCGAAAATTGGCTTATTATAAAACACCGACAACATCAAGAGTTCCGTAAGTACTCATTCTTTATACATTACGTTTCCTTTATCTATGACAGAATGTGTGAATAAAACCAAAGCGCTGTGATCGAAACCGAATATCGTCTCGCCTCACCTACTCACACGCCCTTGCGTCTACCCGTCCCGCGAGTAATATAAGCTGCATAAGTTTCTATTTGTTAGCAAACGCCCCTCTTAATAATAAACTCAATTACAACAGGAAGGAGTTAAGTTAAGGAACATTTTATTAGAAGTAATACTACATTAAACTTCATAAAAATTGTTCGAAGTTACGACCACCATTTTCCATACACAAGTTGTAACGATTTGCAGTCAAATACCCAATTCTTGGAAATAGCTGAGGACGTTCACGAATACCATCAAACGCTAGAATAATTCGAGCCATTAACTCTTCTTCTGTATTAACAGTTGTCTCATAAACCAGTGATTTGTAATGACCCCAAATACAAAAATCGACAGAAGTCATATCTGGTGAACGTGAAAGACACGAACTCGGTCTCCCTCTTCCGATCCACCTGTTTGGAAACTGTGCATTTAGATAATTATGGTAATATAATCCAAAGTGTGCTGGTGCAGCATTATGCTGGAAAACAATATTTCTTCGAATATTAAGTGGGACATTTTCAAGCAATTCTGGTAGAGTATGTTCCAGAAAAATACTATACACATGACCATCTAACCGGGCAGGTAGTAAATATGATCCCACTAACCACTACATAATAGTCAACAATCCCAGCTCAAATATAAACAGAAAACTTCCATTGCTGTGAACGGCGCGGCGCGAGTATTTTCTTTGCTCCAAATGTGACTATTGTGTGTATTCAAATAGCCACCTCTTGTAAAACAGGCCTTGCCTCTCCATAATACAATCCTAGGAAATCTTGGTTCATCGTTAATTTAATTCAGCAAGTACCATTCGGCAAATTGAACTCTGTTGGGATAACCAGCTTGAATTCACGTTTGCACTTTTTGAATGTGAAACGGATGCTTCTGGTATTCCTTCAATACCCTCCATAAACTACCTCAATAATATAAGAAACTAATTTAAATATATGCAGGGTGTCATCTCCAAGGGGAAGTCAAATTAGGACTTTATGAGAAAAGATATTTCGAAGCGGTTTTTTTCTGACATTCATTAGGAGCACCTTTGAAAATTATGTTGTATTATAGAAAGTGTTCCACACTTTTCTAAATGAAACATCCTATGTATTATTACATTTTTGTATTCCCCGTATAATTCTTAGTCAAAAAATTATAACATAGCACAGCCCTAAAATTAAAGGTTTTTTACTTAATATCATTTTCCTGAAAAATTCAATGCTTTTAGAAAATTATATTTCACGAAAACAACGTATTAGATGGACACAATTTTTGGTAGCGTTGTTCACAATAAAAGGTCCTAATAAAAATTATTTTATTTTTCTGTAAGTACTAATTAAATTTGCAGAAAACTGGATTACACTTACACGATATATTTTTGTCTAAAAGTGATTTTTTTTCAAGTGGAACAGCCTGTATAATCGGTACATTTTTGATTTGCTTACTAAATTTCGCACCAATAACATGTAATACTTTATTATTTTAAAAGTGACTATTAATGAGCTATTGCCTTTTTTAATATAATTTTGCAAACTTTATGTTTTTTATTTTAATACTGTCTTTTTATACTGAAGGAATGTCAAAAAATTATTTATCTGCCCAAAGAGGTTACCAGCAGCGTTACCTTGAGAGAAGATGTCCCAAAGTAGATGCTTTTAGAAGAGTAACGGGTGCCTTCATTACTACTGGTAGTACTGCTAATACAAAACCAAGGAAACTTAATAATGTGGTTAATGATGAAAATCAATTAACAAATCTTATGGCAACAACAGAAAATCAACACGTCAGAACCCATGAAAGAACTCGTTTGCTGGATATTAGCCAAACCATCGTTGCAAGGGTCTTAAAACTAAATAAATATCAACCGTAATAAATACATCTAAATACTAAGTCCATTTTAAAGCTAGAAGTGTTCTGCCACTGGGCAATAATTAAAATGAATGCCCGGACAACTCTTGTTGATAGTGTGTTATATGCGGATGAAGCTGGTTTCCGTAGTAAAGGAATAGTTAACAAAAGAAAATTTCATTACTATTCATATGAAAACCCTCACTTCACTAATAAATGGATCATCAGCATAGGTGGAACATAATTTTATGGCGAGATATTCTTAGTGATTGGACAGTAGGCCTGCATCTGTTTGAAGGTAGTATTAACAGAGAAGCTGATGAACTTATGAATAATTTCTATCAAGCAATTTAGTGGAATTATTGGAAGATGTTCCCCTAAATTTATGAAGAGATGTAGATACAACAAGAGAGCGAATCCACATTCTATGCTACACACACAAAATATTTTAACGGAATTCTTCCTGCGAAGTGGCTAGCCCGTTAAAGCCCTATTGCCTGACCTGCTGGGTTTCACACATCACAAAATTAATTTCTTTTTACAGAGATCTGCGAAACAGCAAATATACAGTATACCTGTAACCACAAAAAGAAGTTATGAGGGAACATGTTCGACAAATATTCAGAAATATATATCTTATAACTTTTCGACTAAGAATTATACGGGGAATACAAAAATGTAATAATACATAGGATGTTCCATTTAGAAAAGTATGGAACACTCTGTATAATACAACATAATTTTCAAAGGTGCTCCTAATGAATGGCTGTCAGAAAAAAAAGCGCTTCGAAATATCTTTTCTCATAAAGTCCTAATTTGACTTCCCCTTGGAGATGACATGCATATGTACTTAACACTTCATTAATGTCAATTTATCATTTCGGAAGCATGTTCAAAAACTTTTAAAAGTGAATTTGAACACTTTTAATTTTTACCTATTTTAATCTTCATACTTATTGCTATTTTATTAGTTCTGTTCCAATAATTACTCATCCATTCCTGTTTTTCTACACCTATTAAAATCAAGTTATTAATTTGTTGGGTTTTAAAATGTGTTTATTGGGCCATATTCTACATATTCTTTGCATTATATTGCTGTATTGTAAATACAGCAATATAAAAATCTTGAACTCCACTATTTTCATCACAATACTTCGATATACTGCGTAAAAGAAAGTAGTAGTAAACTAATAACAAAATGACAATTAAGTATACAAACTACCATTTGCGTACTGTCATCGGGGATCTTTGATTTAACAAAGACGGGAAATTGTGTAATGAATAATAAATATGTAAGTTTAGGTGTAGAATAACCCTCAACTAAAACGGCTATTTGCTTATGGCTACGCCTATACTGACGTTTGTTGTGATTAATAAAGATACTTTTATAATAGATAATATGTGTTGACCAATTTTTATTGAAATATTTTGTAAACGCTACATCAAAAGATAGCTACCCACGCGTAGAAAGTCAAGTTAACCGTCCTATTCGTTGTTTTGTTTTTTCGTCGTATACATTATTATTTCCCAGCTTTTCGATTGCACTTTCTTACTTCATTTAATGCAGATATGCAACTTCATATGTCTAAATGTATTTATAGAATGTATGGAATATGCAGTGAATTTTGACCTTTTCGATCTGAATTCTCTAAAAATATTCCGGTACTAATTATTTAACTGACATATTTGCATTTAATAACAATTATAAAATTACCAAATAAGAATTAATGTATTTCATAAAAAAACGATGCATTCAGGCAGCCCATGTATAGCTGCATTAAAATACGAATTTATAAAAGATTTAAAAGTGAAATATGGATATTATTGTTAATTACTGGTAAAATTATGCCGTTATTAATTATGGTGTCATTTACCTACGACAAATCATTCCATGGCAGACCATTAATTTCGGTTAGTAGCAGACTATTTGTATGCATCGCCTTTATTGACAGATTCCTTCTATGGGCCACTTTTGGAATTTAGAATAAACATATTGGAATTTGTCTTGACAAATATTATAATACATTAATGAATATAATGAAATTATAGTATAACTAAATAAACAATAAATAGCACTTACTTCTGAATTGTCGAACTGTAGTGCTATACATTTTTGCTTTTAGTATTTAGATATTGATACTCCATACGTCTAAACATTTTCAAAATATTTAAATCCGTAAATCGTTAGTTGAAAATAAAATACAAAAGGTATTTCATAGTTTGTTAACTTAAATGCATGTTTACAACCTCAATCTTTTTTACCACATTACAACTGGACCACAAATATTTTAGAATGTCTCTGTTGTGTTTTAAAATTTTATTATTTATTTATAATAATTATAAATACAATACATATTCAAGAAGAAAATACCATGAATACTTACCATACTTTTATGTTATGTCTGGGTGATGCACACCAACCCTTCGCGACTCCAGGTTTTGAAAGAATGGTTTTTTCTCCTCATCCTCTATTCACTCTGGTAAAAATAATACAACACCATAATCACTAAACTAAACTTTATTATCAAGCTACAACAAATCATTAAAAATGTATAAAGAAAAGTAGAAAATGTGTACGTGTCAATAACACGCTTAAATTAATTTCGCTATAATTTAACGTGCTAAAATTGTTGCATTGTAACGTTGTAGTGGCACTCATTTCACGTCATGAATAACGTAAATCTATTACTATAAAAATTAAGCAATATTTCAAAATCACCTATTTGTTTACGATTGGCTGGACTTTTTGCAAATTGCTAGGTTTATTTTAAGGACATGCTGTATATACAATATGAATACTGGCGCCCACGCAAAAATGTTCAACTTCGATGTTTGATTAATGAAGTACAATCGAAGGTTTCACAGATGCGTAACACACGGAAATCGTCGCCATCGGTCGGATAAAAGTTTAACAAGACGAGATATTTCCTGAAACATTATATTTAACATAGCATTCGAAAGCAACAAACAGGGCGGCTACATCAAAGAAAATGTATTTACATGTAAATATGTATAACATGCGAATAATAGGAGAGTGTGCTCAAAGAGTAATATTTATTGACAGTTCAGATTTATTTTTATCGTTTAACACATGTTAGCTATTATCCGTATCATTGTTATGACTTGCCCCGTTTATAAATCAATAATAAATCTTAGTAGACTGTGGTACAAAACCTCACGCTTGTAGAGGCATATATTGTATTGGTTTATTGAAACTCTGAAAATGTTTACGATAAATCTCCCTCTTTCTCCTGTATAAAAGAATAGGATAGATGAAAATCACAAATTACAATGTTAAGGAGCGAATTGCTTACAAGGGGACGTCAAATTCAAATCTTAATGAAACTTAGTAGATATATAGGGCATATTGAAAATATTTTTTTGGTTGAAACTATGAAGGGATGAAACACCACTTCGACAATTGACATAAGTTAAAAAGAACAAGAATTTAAAAGGTGAACATGGATAATATCGAGCACGTCATACTCATTGGGCTAAGGGTTCATTATATTAGTAGGTATGGAAGGAAATATCTAGAGTTGTTCATATTTGACACAACTGCTTTTATTATTAATTAATGGATATAAACAAAATCCTGTCGTACAGATTCCTTTTCAAAGAATAACTATGAAGGGATGAAACACCCGTTCGACAATTGACATAAGTTGAAAAGAACAAAAATTTAAAACGAGAACATGGATAATATCGAGCACGTCATACACATTGGGCTAAGGGTTCATTATATTAGTAGGTATGGAAGGAAATATCTAGAGTTGTTCATATTTGACACAACTGCTTTATTATTTATAAATGGATATAAACAAAATCCATGTCGTACAGATTCCTTTTCAAATGTTATTACTTGTTATCATTAATGATAATAATTATTTGAAAACCCCAAATTATATAGGTATTATTTTTTCTGACTTGCTTTTTATCTCAAACTATAATGATAATCTTCATTTTCGAAATAATATCTTACAGTTTGTCGTCTTCAGAATATAATAATCTGTTTGAATGTACATAATAGGCGGCTATATAAAGAAACGGTCACGGTTTGAACATTCTAGGAATCTAGCTTTTCAAGTAAGATCGTTCGCATTGTTTTTGTATTCATGCTATCTTTATAATAACTTTCATTACCATACCATGCCATAATATAAATTTTTATTCTAAAAAATACCTTATTAGTAGTATTTAATACTAGAAATTTGTAACTTCATTTTATTATTAACATTAGAAGATAATAATGCAATTTTACTAATTATAGATTGTCTTTGTTTGTTATAGAAAATTGATAAATGTAATATATAGATGGTTTTTTTTTTAAACGGTTAAGGCGTGACTTGTTCTGCACATCTGGAACAATCTGTATGATTGAATTGTTTTTTGAATCAATAACAAATGACAAAAATTACACAATTTTGGATATTTTTCAATTTTAATATGCTATCGTGATGAGTTTGGAACAAAATTTATAAAAGCATTGTATATTGTTTTTAAGAAAATCGCTCGGTAATGTCAATTTTTGTTTTTAAAATGCCGTCTTTTAACGATTTTTTTTTAATGACGTCATTGGTTTTTACACAATAACGTCATCATCATTTTTTATAAATAACAACCCACACTATTTTTTTCAGCTTTTAATAGATCTTGTTACTGCTAAAACGGTGATGTAGAAAAATTGGTACCTCTTTAAATAAATGACACATTTACTTCACAACTTTAATAGTTCTAATTTAGTAAACATAATAATCAAAAAAAAAAACATACAAACATATTTAACAAATTAATCAACAGAACTTAACGGAAATGTTCAATGTGTCGCCCTCCAGCCATTTGGCATTGACCAGCAAGACAATAAACACATTCTATACTGCGCTCAATAATATCGGGCCTAATTTGTTGCATTCAATTACGAATTCTCTATTGTAAATCTTTCAAGTTGTTGGGTTTATTAAAATAAACTTTTAATTTTAAGTAATCCCATAGCTAAAAATCTAATGGCATTAGGTCGGGGGAACGCGCTGGTCGCGCCACTCAATTGGTCCCCGCCGCCCATTTCCATTTTTCCCTAAATATAGCGTCAAGGTATTGACGGACCTCAATGCCAAAATGAGGAGGCGCCCCATCTTGTTGAAACCAAATATTCTGATCAGGTACGCGCCATCTTCATTATTAAGAAAAGGGCTGCCCCTGCTGGCACCAAATCAAATTGCGAACAATTTAAATATCGGGCAATAGTCAGGTCAGGTTTCGTCATTCAACAAAAAATTTCGTCAAAAGACGGCATTTACTTAAAAACATTACAGAACGATTTTATGAATTTTGTTCCAAACTTTATCACCATACCGTATAAAAACGTTGGGCCGTATGTAAATAACTGCATTACGCCTAAACCATCGGACAAACCCATATTCATATCATATATTTGTTTGGTGCTCCAATAAATTTATCTTTTTTTGGACATTGTACATGGGTTCGAAATAGAGAGATATTTCAATAAATTATATTTATGGACCGATTTGGGTCATATTCAGTAGGAGTATATACAGCTTGTGTAATGTTACACTTGATATAGCAAGTCCAAAATACATCAGAATTGCAATGTCGCTACGTTTAGCGGTGAAGCATCGACTAGCAATATCACATTTACCTCTACCCTTACCTGTCGTTCGTTGCGCGCCCAGTACGGCCACACAATACGACGTTGCAATGTTTGCTTGGTAACATCGAGTGTTTCATTACACAAGCTGTATGTTAGTTATGTAGAAAGAAATACTTTTACAAAAAATGAACCCGGTAGGTGCCGCTAGAGTGAGATATCTACGAAAATGTGTATTTATCGTCTGCTTTGCCACATACAACAAATTATTTATTTATGCTAGAAATGGAGAGACAGCAAATGTTGTACACGAATTACGAGGGTCAGTTAATAACTAACTAACCTATTTTTGTTCTCCTTTTAATTGTCAAGAAATTAAAATTCAATTATATAGATTAAAAACTTTCCAATATAATCTCCGTCCATTTCCACAGTTTTGGTCTATCTTTTAACAAGGCCATTTATTTCAGTGTGGTAGAAAAGTACGGTGCTGTTTCCTAAAACATTAACGCACTGATGTTTTCACGTCCTCCTCATCTTCAAAATGAATCTCACGATGAGCTTCTTTTGGCAGCCCGAACAGATGAAAATCCAATGGTGCTACGGCAGAGCTCTATAGGGGATGAGGCAAGACTTCCCATCCACTTTAAACAATCTCTTCAGTAGTGTGGCGACTGGTGCATGGTCTTGCTTTGTCATGCAAAAGGAGAACATCCGCCATAGCTTTCGTTGGGCGTACGGCTGAAAACGTGCTTTAAGCCTTTTGAGAGTTGTGACGTATTTCATAAAACTAATAATCACACACTCTGCATCTCCGAACACTGTCGCCATAATTTTCCATGCCGATCACACAGTTTAGAATTTTTCGTCCTCGGTGAAATTGGGTGATGCCCTTCCATTCACCGCCTTTTTGATTCAGATTCAAAGAAATCAACCCATGTTTCGTCGCCGTTCACATTTTTTTCCAGAAACTCATCTCACTCCAAACTGAAGCGCTGCAAGTGTTGTGAGGCTCTTGTTTTTCTTGTTTCTTTATTCTAGTCGGTCAACAATCTTGACACCCATCTTGCACAAACCTTTGAATACCCCATTTATTGAATAATCGTCGTCCCTTTACTGAGCGAAAAAATGCGACACAATTCATCTGCAGGCATCCTGCGGTCACCACGAATGATGTAATCGACTCGCTGAATGTTGAGTGCAGTCACTGCAGTCAACGACCTACCGCTTCGCTTTTCGTCAGCCAACGGTGTTTGTCCATTAGTTTCATTACAGCGGCGAACCCATCGTCTAACAGTGCTGATAGCCACTGTTGCATCACCGTACACATTTTTCAGTCTTTCTTGAATGCGAATGAGCGTTTCACGTTCTGCATTGAAGAATTCAATTACAGAACAGAAAAAGTTTGAGGCAGAGCGCCAAATTCAAATTTCACACTTAACTAACATTATTTTGGCAAAAAAATAGACTACTCTCGTAGCATTACAATAGAATATTATCTTTTGCTATAAGCAAAAATTGTGTTTCATTAACTTCAAAATATTTACTTAAGAAAAATACCTATTAAACAAATTAATATTGGACAAAACAACGTTTCCCGGCTCAGCTAGTATTACTATATAAATCGCGCGTTAACGTTTTCTGAAAGCACTTTCAATACGGTACACACATTTTACGTTTAAATTATCTATTCCTCTAATTTCGGATCAAATCAAAAATGCCGAATTTTCAAAAGTTGTGTTTCGCCTCTTCATTTTCTTAAAACTCAGTTTCTCTACCTAAGATGAGAATATGATATCCGGTACCCGTTTCTCATAAAACCCGCAAATACTCGTACATACCAAGAAATAATCAAATATCACGGCCAAATCGGCAACATCAAACCCTCTAGGCCTTAGGTTGTTTCGTAGTAATAATCAAATCCAACAATGAAAAATTATTATATCCAACTCTGGTCAGTGAATCAATAACCTATGTTAAACCTGTGGTCTCCAAAATGGCATTAAATGTTTTGTTGTATAAGCTTTGCATATAAATTAATGTTGAAGTACCAAGTACATATAATTCTATGGTATGCTATAAAGTCAGACGCATTACTTTTAAAATGTATTAAAAAACCTGAACAATCAGTATAAGGTATGTTACTCTCAATTCAATACAGACATAGATAATCCTAATACGCACACAATTCGTCCGGTTCATAATATGCGACATATTTGCAAGAAACTGCCTTTCGATCACAGTAAAAGTATTATTTCGGGTTCGAATTATGAAATCTCGATAGACAATACATATTCCAAGTTAGTCTAACTACTTGTATACTAATAAATCTGTATAGAATGCATAATTTGCGAAACATTTGCAAAAAAATTCCGTTCAGTTATGGTAAAACTGTTACTTTTAATTGAATTTTGAAATTTTTCACACAAGAATTGTCCCGAATCTGTATCTAAGTCTGTATCAAATGTATAATTCTTGTTCCCAAATTTACTTTTGAGTATTTTTGTATTCTTTAGAAACTGATCTAAACTTAGTTACTACATTTGGACAATTCGATTTTTTTTACTGCAGTAAACTACCACTTCCAGTATATCGATTTGACTGAGAGATACTGAAACCAGTATACTCTTAAAAATAAGGTTTGGTATTGATAATGGTGTGGCCGCTATCGTGATTACAAACTGACACATGCACACATACGAACACACAGAGATGCAAAGAGACTTTTGCAAAAAGCAATTTTTCATTATCAGGGGACTTCAAAACGTCGATATCTGCAAAAATTTCAAGAACAAAAAATTTCATCATCACAATACTTCTTTAGTTGCGTATAAGAAAGTAACAACAAAATATAATAGTTAGTAGCCGTAAACGGCCTGTATATTATATGCATTGCAGGTTCTGTAATTACGTATGCTGATTTATTGATGTACGAATGTTCAGTAAAACATTCATACTTTATTGATCGATATCAGTACTTAGACCTCTTTAAAAATATACGAAATTGGTATGTTTGGCCTTTACGCCTACACTAGGAGAGCTGTATGTATATATATATATATATATATATATATATATAGCTTGGCGGCAATAGCGACGTAATTTAAAATTCCCAAGCTTTAATATGTAAGGCAGATACGTCTATATCCACTCTTGTTGAGTGAGGTTACACCTAAACACCTGACTGTTGTAGGTGGATAAATTCATTATCAGTCAGACATGCATGTCCTATATATTCACGCTAAAAATATCACCTGAAATTTCACGAACAGCAGCACCACATCATTCCATCTATCATATCTATGGAATCTTGTTCAACATTTCCATAATATAATTTAATGCATTTCATCAATTTTATTAGAAATGGCTTTTTGCCTCAAATCCTTAAAATACGTGAATGATACGCGACTCATATGCGACCGCCATATGTTCCTTTTCTAATTAATTATGGAATTTTCATAGAATTTTGTGTATGCAAAAATCGATATCAACCGTATGTTTAATAAGATCATAACTTATTCATGGGAATAGCTGCCCATTATTAAAATAATTAAAAGAAAAATCACAACTTAACGTACTCAAACTATTAATCGTCATTAGTAGTTTATTATTATATATTATACTATATGAAAAAAAAAACGAATCACCATGACTATTTTTTAATTAAATTTTATACAGACGTTTATGGTGATGAAAGTAATAAATAATATAAAGAACAGATAAAAAACAATAACATTTATGACGTTTTTTGCCGATCTTAAACGAAAAAATTCGATTTTGTTCTGTTTATTACTAATCGGTGTAACTGTGTTTTCTCATTTGTGACAGTCTATACCTGTCATTTAGTGTATTGAGATGCCAAGAGTTCGACGACAACCGAATTATCGCCAGCTAAGCGATTTTGAAACCCCTTTCAAAATCGCGACCCCTCGCATCATTGGACTGAATGAGGCAGGTATTGCATTTCGTGAAATCGCCAGGCGGATGTAAAGAAATGTTGCAACTTTTATTCGTTGTTGGAGAGATTGGTCTGAAGAAGGGAGGCAACATCGTAGAAGAGGTTCTGGACGACATAGAGGAACCACAGAACGAGAAGATAGGAGGCTAAGATTGCTTGCCGTTAGAGATCGGTGTAGTACCTCAAGATCTATAGGAAATGTTTTTTCGGTAGAGATAAACCACAGAATAACATTGCCTACAGTGTATTGACGTATTCGTTCATTTGAATTAATTTCCTATCGTCCAAGATTAATACTACCTCTCACTAATCAACTTCGTACCCATAGATTAGAATGTATATGAACAGTATCGTCTTTTCTGACGAATCTCGCGTTTGTTTGTGGGCCCATGATGGTCGTGGACGAGTTAGGTGTCGAAGAGGTGAAAGACAGTTTTTGAATTTTGCTGTAGAAGGTGAGACAACTCTTACTAGATGGTATGGGCTGGAATTAGCATAGGAAGTGGACTCCTTTAGTATTCCTTCGAGGCCACTTAAATGCTCAAATCTACATTAAGGAAGTTCTGGAACCAATTGCTTTACCATATATCCGAGGGCTAAATAATGCCACATTCCAGCAAGACAATGCCCGCCCTCATGCAGCAGCAGTTACGCTACGATTCTTACAAGACGCCATCACGATCTGCCGCCAATAGAACATGTCTGGGATATGATGGGTCGCAGGATTGGTATGTTACCTAACCCTCCTATTAACATACAACAGCTACATGATGCCCTACAATTTGCTTGGAATGAGCTTCCACAGGAATCCATAGATCAACTAATTCGAAGCATGCCTAGGCGAATAGCAGAATGTATTCGGTTACGTGGAGCATCAACTCATTATTGAATTTTCATTATAACAAGTGCGATTTCTGCAGTGAAGCTTTAATCGTTTGTTACTCTCAACACCCTACAGATCTGTACAAAATTTGGCTAAGAAATAAAAACGTTTACAGGGTGATTCGTTTTTTTTGTCATACAGTATATATACAAGGTGAGTCATTAGTAGCCGCTTCTTTGATTGCTTTTTTGTGTTTTAAATAAAAGAAAAAACAATTAGTAGAAAATTCATAGTTGCTTGGGGCGCATATTCTAAAAATACTTTAAGTTCTGACGCACTTCCGGTTTCAACGGAAGTACATAAAATTTAATTTTTTTAAATGACTCACTTTATATATTTTTGTATTTTCTAGCACTGTTTTAAATTGTCTATATAACGGTTTTTTCCTTTTTCAAAATTGAGCCACTAGTTTTTTAGTTATTAATTTTTTTTGGAAACTTTTGATGAAAACACGTGTTCAGAAATAAAACATTTTTTCATTGTTTTTGAAAGTAAAAACATTAACTTTGGTGGAGTTTGTAGCCAAGAAAATTCTGTATCTTTTGGTATAAGTTGCACTCGACAATATCTCAAAAAACTTTGTTTTTTCAAAGCCTACTTCCTGAAATTTTCATATACCAAAAACTTATTTTTTTAAACGGAACACCCAGTATTTTATTAAGGCATTTTGTTCCCCCTTTTATTATCTTTCGTTTTTTTTGACAATGTCCTATATCTATCTTTTGTAATTTCCGAGCTAATTACTATAAGAGCAATTAGCGGTCAAATAAAGAACTTCGAGTGCTGTTCTATGCACCCAAATATTCGTCCAATAAAGGCTGTCGGTGTCAATTGTTAAAGAAAGTCAGTAAACATTTATGTCAAACTTATAAAAGCATCGCTATTAGTTATCATCCAAATGATTTATTCTTATGAAGAGTTAATAGATATGATTGACGTTTTGGGTGAATCTGAAAGAAATTCTTTGTTAGCATCCAGGCTTTATACACAGAGATCCCTGGTAAAAGTCAACCGAAGCCAGAATCCTTCGAAAATATAAACGAACGGTTTGAGTGAACAGAAAGTACTGAATATGAAAAAAAGCTATAACTGGTGAGGATAAGACGTCCATGGTACTTGCGAGTGTAGTCGAACAACCCCATAATAGTACTACGAAAATTAGTCGTCAGTTAGGTATAAGTCAAATTTAAGAATCCAGAATAATTATGAAATATGTAATCCATCCGTAGCATATTCATACACAGGGTTGGATGAAAGAAATTTTCAGAATCGCTTACACTTTTGTCAATGGACAGCAGATAAATTATCCTGGCTTTCTCAATTTTTTGTTGTTTACCGACGAAGCCACCTTCTATTAAAGTGAATGCGTTCATCGTCACAATTTTCGTTATTATAACACATAAGAACCCTCACTTTATCACACCTGCAAACTTTCAAAATTGTTGGTTATTAAATGTGTGGGGAGGAATAGTGGGTAGTTACATAATAGGAGCTCGTTTCTTTGATACAAATGTTAATGGAGGAGAGTATCTTCGCTCTCTACGGATGGATTTTTAAAACTTTTTCAAGACATCTTCAAATATGTCAGTAAACATAACCTTTATTTTATTTCGTTGTTAACCAACTGTGTAAATAATGAAATACTGCAACTCGACATTGCCGGAATTAAAAAATTTAAATGCAAATGCCCTTCATTCTGTAAAATTATTACTTTTGGGATAGCTGGATTTAACATTTACTTTGTTTGACAGTTGACAAAGGAAGAGGGCCCCATTCCTGCCTTTCGTTAGTTGAACGAATATTTTGGTGCATAGAACAACAGCGCTCGTAGTTCTTTAATTGACCGCTAATTACTCCTATAGTGATTAACTCAGAAATTACAAAAGATAGGTATAGGACATTGTTAACAAAAATGAAAGAGAATAAAAAAAAAGGAACAAAATGCCTTAATAAAATATTGGGTGTTCTATTAAAAAAAAATAAGTTTTTGGTATGTGAAAATTTCAGGAAGTAGGCTTTGAAAAACCAAAGTTTTTTGAGGTATTGTCGAGTGCAAATGATGCAAAATTTTCTTGAATACAAGCACAACCAAAGCTCTTAACACGTGTTTTGGTCAAATATTTTCAGAAAAAATTAATAACTCAAAAACTATTGTCTCAATTTTGGAAAAGAAAAAACAATTGAACAGACAATTTAAAGCAGTACTAGAAAATTGAAAAATATATAGGGTAAGTCATTTAAAAAAATTAAGTTCCGTGCATTTCCGATGAAACCGGAAGTGCGTCAGAGCTCAAAGTATTTTTACAATATGCGACACAAGCAACCATGAATCTTCCACTAATTGTTTTTTCTTTTTTTTAAAACACAAAAGAGCAATCGAAGAAGCGGCTACTAATGACTCACCCTGTATACATGATGTGACCCTTGCAAATTAATAATGTAATGAAATTATTAAAACTCTTTATTCTTAAAATTATGAGGGTTCCAGCATATATCCAAGAAAATTAACCTTATGCAAAAATGTGGGTTAGGCAATTTTGCATTTCACTAGCTCAGTTAATGGTTTCTCTAATTATCTCTTGCCTCAGGGGCAAAAATATTCTTTCTCCAAAGGATGGTACTCTTTTTTAAACAGGTCAGGTATATTAAATAAAAATGCAGAAACATCGTACAATATAATTTATTAAACATACTGAGAAAATACTGATAATAAAAATAAAAATTTATTGTACTCAACAACAAAAAAACTATACTATATAACTTATTTGCAAGCCACCATACATGGCATTAGCATATAATAGTGCATATAAACTAAAGTATAAATCAAAATCACGTATAGCACAGGAGTACGTGCTTAGTTTAAAATGTTCGTGCAATCAACAAAAACAAAAAAAATCATTAATCTATACTGTGTAACGATTTATATTGGTTATGATTATGAAACAAAAATATGATTCTGATTATTGTTCACACACTAGAAAATAGGCTTTGCTTTGATTCTAATCCTGTCCAAATGCCTCTTCTCGCTTCTAAACAACATTCCCAAACCAAATTCACGTTAAATAGTCAGTCAAAGTTCCATTTTATGAGTTTATCCTTTAACTCGTTGAACGCACCCCTAATTCACGTAATAACATGTCCAATCTCTAATGTTTGCAAGGAAGAATGAAAACTATTAACAAAAAGAAACATAATTACAAGTGTTTAAATATGCATGAAAATGCTGACTTTGCGCTGATATTAATTTCACTCAAATGCATTTTCTCGCTTCTGAATAAGATTCTTATTCTTATCACAAATTCGTGTCAGAGGATCAATCAGGGCTCCATTCTACAAATTCATTAATTGCGTAACTTGTTGAACATATCCGCCATTCATCGTCCAAAACACTCAGATTTCAATGCACAAACACAGAAAACCAAAAAAAAATCATGAACTCTAAACAATAAAATATAAATTTACCAACCTTTCAATATAAATTATCACACAAAAACAATAAAACACTTTATATACACAAAGAAAAGTCTATACAAACTACCTTAGTTCTTCGTATAGAACATTAAACTCTTCCACATTCATGTTCAAATACTTTAAATTCTTCCAATTCTACAATAAATGTTATATAGAAAAGAGAAACATAAAGTGTATGTACTTTAATTCAAAAAAAATTTATTATAATGTCCAAAATACTTTATCGTAACGTGTGGCGTATAGCCATCATGTTTTAAAATAAAATATTCCGGTTCTTAACTAATATCTTATTCTCCTAACTATAATTTAAATATATTTATTTAATTCGGAAAATTATTCTAAGTTCGTATTAAAACTTTTAATTAGAAATTATTACAACTCCATGAAATTATTTCTTGAAAATTTCTACAAGTGTCCAAAAATATTATTAGAAATTTTCTATGTCCGAAATAAAAATTATTTCTTAAAAATTTTACAAGTTCAGATTTATAAATATTCGTCCAATAAAGGCTGGAATGCGGCTGACTGCCTGAGTCAACTGTTCAAGAAAGTCGGTATACATTTATTTCAAACTTGTAAAAGCATCGCTATTAGTTATCATCCAAATGAATTATTCTTATGAAGAGTTAATAGATACGATTGAAGTTTTGGGTGAATCTGAAAGAAACTCTTTGCTAACATCCAGACTTTATGCACAGCGATCCCTGGTAGAAGTCAACCAAAGCCAGAAACCTTCGAAAGTATAAAGTGGACGGTTTGAGTGAACAGAAAGTATTGAATATGAAAGAAAGAGCGGAAAAAGCAATAACTGGTGAGGATAAGACATTTATGGTACTTGCGACTACCATACTAGTACTACGAAAATTAGTCGTCAGTTAGATGTAAGTCAAATTTGAGAATCTAGAATAATTTGCAAACATGAAATTAACCCGTAGCATATTCATACACAGGTTAGATGAAAGAAATTTGCAGAATCGCTTACATTGTTTTTGTTGTTTACCAACCAAGCCACCTTCTATTAAAGTGAATACGTTCATCGTCACAACTTCCGTTATTATAACACATAAAGCCCCCCACTTTACCACACCTGTAAACTTTCAAAAGCGTTGGTCATTAAAACTGTGGGGAAGAAGAGTGGGTAGTTACATAATTGGACCTTATTTCTTTGATGAAAATGTTAATGGAGGAGAGTATCTTCGCTATCTACGGACGGATTTTCAAATCTTTTTGAAGACATCTTCAAATATGTCAGTAAACATAACCTTTATTTTATTGCGATGATAGCCAACAGAGTCAAAAATTAAATACTGCAACTGTACATTGCCGGAATTAAAAAATTGAAATGCGATGCTCTTCATCCTGTAAAATTATTACTTTTGTGATAGTTGGATTTAACATTTACTTTGTTTAACAGTTGACTAAGGAAGTCAAGCGCCATTCCTGCCTTCCATTTGTTGAACGAATATTTTGGTGCATAGAACAACAGCGCTCGTAGTTCTTTCATTGACCGCTAATTGCTCCTATAGTGATTATCTCAGAAACTACAAAAGATAGGTATAGGACACTGTTAACAAAAATGAAAGAGAATAAAAAAAGGCACAAAATGCCTCAATAAAATACTGGGTGTTACATTTAAAAAAAATAAGTTTTTGGTATGTGAAAATTTCAGGAAGTAGGCTTTGAAAAAACAAAGTTTTTTGAGGTATTGTCGAGTGCAACTTTACCAAATGATGCAAAATTTTCTTGGCTACGAGCACCACCAAAGTTAATGTTTTTACTTTTAAAAACAATGTGAAAATGATTTTTTTCTGAACACGTGTTTTGGTCAAATATATTCAAAAAAAATTAATAACTCAAAAACTATTAGCTCAATTTTGAAAAAGAAAAAACTGTTGAACTGACAATTTAAACCAGTACAATAGAATCCAAAAATATATAGGGTGAGTCATTTAAAAAACTTAAGTTCCGTGCATTTCCGGTGAAACCGGAAGTGCGTCAGAGCTTAAAGTATTTTTACAATATGCGCCACAAGCAACCATGGATCTTCCACTAATTGTTTTTTCATTTATTTAAAACACAAAAGAGCAATCGAAGACGCGGCTACTAATGACTCACCCTGTATATTACTCTATCGGTGTGTATATATTTTACTGCTTGAAAAATGTATACAAACAACTGCATTTAAATATCAATATGATTATGTCAATTTAGTAGACGAGATTCAAAGAAAAAACAATATATAAGTATGAGAAAACGCGAATTATTGCACTATCTTGATTCAACACGATTAATAAAACCAATCCACGTGTTATACAGGGATTTTTCCAATAGTAATTTTATAAATAATAATTATAATGAGATTGTTACATTGTTTTCCTTAAACTAATATAAATTTACTACATCCTAACGTACTATTTTACAATGAACATTTATATACAACGTGTATTGTTTAATTTTACACTAAGACTAATAAATCATAAATGAATAAAAATTAAATTAAATGAATTAAATCTAATCGTGATCTTGAGAATACTTATATACAACTTAATTTTAACTTAAGATTACTGAAATATGTAAATTTGTGTGCGTGGGTGTATGTGTTCAGTTACTGACTAATAAATGTAAAATATAGTGGTCCATTAACTATATAGTTAATGTACAAACAGAATTAAGGTTTAGGACCTTTAAATTTAACACGTTATTTGATGTGACGTCTCGTTTATTATTAAATCTTCCGCAGACCTGCAATTAAGAGAAACAAGAAAAGGGAAAACTAATTTTGTTATTATTGTGACAAATCCAGTCCTTTGGAAGTGGAATAATACTTAGGTACTTGCAATTTCTCAAATTTCTTTTAGAACATTATAAAAGCGTAAATGGGCGTAATTAATGACTTTAGTTCCGTTTTTGTATATATTTATTCATCAAGAGTATCGATCAACTGACTAACATATTAGATTTTCTCATAGTTAAGCTGTTCTTTATCTTATAACAAAGAATTACTTATTCTAAATAGAGGTGAATGCTCAAATGTCTTTTTGGGTCACGTATAAGAAATAGTATAGGAATATGCTGTTTTTCCAATACTCCCACAAAAAAAATTCTTTGATGACCTCTGTGTACTATAAATATAAATTTATATATGAAATAATAAAATCATTGTATACGCATATTTCATTCTTTTGGCAGTGGCATTGAATATTTACTTTTTAAAAACAATAATTTATACCTTGACATCTAACAATGAGTTTACACTAATTATTTGAAACTTTGTTAGCCAAGAGTTATGGTTATACGCGTTTGGTGCGACTTAGGTTTCTGTCTCTCTGCATTTGCCTATGAGTATGGGAAACTACAGTAGAACTATCACTCACAGAGGAAAAAACGGTCTATGAGGCAATTGTGCTACACCTTATATATCTCGTTTGACGGTTCCTGGGACTGTTATCGGCAGTCTTTTTGTAAATGTATCAGTAAATTGCTCTCCTATGGGAATATATTTAATTTGTTTTCTAGTAAAAATATATTTTATATCCATATGCCCAGTTTCCTTGTGATGAACTGGATTATTTGCTAAGCTAAAGCAGTAATTATTATTTTTAATATGAATTGGATTATTAACTTTTGTATAAAGAACAATAAGTATAATTAACTTTAGTGGACGATAATTTAACAATATTTTGTTTGCGTACATACCACATAATAGTTACTGTTCAAATACTTTAAATAAGGACATAGCTACTTCAGTTAGATCTGTTAAAGTTTTAAAAGTTTTCCATACTGCCCGTCTGTTATGACTTGCTATTAATCATAAATCATCTACACACAATATAAGATGTATGTTTTTATTTATATATAGTAAATACAATAGCATTCTTATGTTTTTTTTCACATTAAATATTTTTCAAGTGTTTATATCAGCATCTTAAGGATTACTTCAAACCACATAGTGACATGTAATTCACATAGTAGGTAAGTCATTTTTGACTTCTCCCACTTTGAGTACTATCATATCGATTTACTTCTTATTATATGATTTAAAGAGGGCATATTTCACATCTACTTGATGTATTAATAACTTAAATTGATTTGGAAGCGCTAAAAAGAAGAGGTGTGAAACTTGCCATTCCCGCTACTGATAAAAGCTTTATTTTTAAATTGATAGATTTTTTGATAAAACTGCTAGTTCCAGTCGAGATTTATATCTTACTATTTTGCCACTTTCAGATTTAATTAGAAAAGTGTTTATTATCTGCAGCACTTTGCTTTGTTTCGATGTAAATATTTTGATTGCTATGGTTTCTAGAAATAATCTTTTAAATAAATCGCTCTTACGGAAGAAAATTTGAAAGTTATCAAAAATTATGTCATTATTGGTATAGCTAAAATGAGAAGACTTTAATATTACTTAAGTATAAAGTGTTACGTTCTTTCAGGCGTTGTTTTATTTGTCCAACATAATATTTCCCACAAACCCACTATAAATGTATACAACATTGCTATTTATATAGTACTTTATCTTTCAAAAGCGTAAATCATTTGTGCATTGTGTTGTAGTGTACATTAGCAACTAATTGACAGGCGCTAAGTTAAGTAAAGAAGTATGTATAGTGTGCTTATATTATTTATGAAAATTAATTGATAGGTAGTTCACATAATTTTTTAATTTCGTTATAATGTTCAGGAGAAAGAATACTACAACTTTTCTAATTAAACTAAATTTGCAATCTATTGATAACAAAGCTGGTAATGGTGGAATAATTACTTTGGAATCGGTGTCTATATTTTGGACATCATAGGACTACAATACTAATATACTAAATACTAATATACTAATACATATAATAATCCAAAAAAATTAGAATAAATTCGATGGCAACGTGATCCATATGCAAAAGAATATTTTGTGTATTGTTTTAACTGAAAAAACGCACATTTTTAAAAATATATAAAAAAATAGTTTTTATTAAACTCCAAATAATAAATACGAAGAAATAAAAAATATATATGTTACCGTGAAAGACCGAAAGTAGTGAATGTCAACATCCGCCGGTGGATGTCGACAAATACCAAATGCCTTGGTGAAAGTCCGAACATTTCTTAATTGTATTATAGATTCGGACTTTTACCGGTATATGTCGACAAACACAAATGAGGTCCGGTGAATGTCGGAAACGGCAGGTCGCAACAAGTTTTTAGACGGTTCCAGCATCTTGTTTCAGTTAGCTTTGCCTTCGTCAGTCTAACGCAACGTTTGACAGCCTGCGGGCACGCTCCCTAACCTAATTTAATTTTCTTATTAGAAATTATAATTTGTATTCAATGGCTACTACAGTGAATCGTGATAAGTTTTTTGAAAAGTTACATGCCTTAATTGGAAGTAAACGAGAAGACAATTGTTTTTATTTTTCACAAGAAAAGTACTCTAAAATCGTTTCTGAAGTAATTTCTGCTAAAAGTAAGTGTAGTACACCTTTGGACTACAGACGTTTAAAACGTTTTGACATTTTAAAAGTTAGTGATGAAGAAAAGTTAATTGTGCCATTAAAACCAGGAGAAACGAATATCCAGTATTATGTTACTAATGATGAGTTGTTTACAATAATTTCTGAAACTCACATAAGAACAGGCCATGGAGGAAGAACACGAATGCTTAAAGAATTGCAAGTTAGATACAAAAATATTACTTATGAAGTTGTAATGTAGTATTTAAATTTGTGTAAACAATGTCAAATGAAACACAGTGCGCCTAAAAAAGGTATTGTTGTGAAACCAATGGTCAGTTCCGAATTGAACTCTAGATGTCAAGTCGACTTGATAGACTTGCAATCACACAGGGATGGCGATTACAAGTTTATATTGGTATATCAAGATCATTTAACCAAATTTGTCCAGTTACGACCTTTAAAAAGCAAGAGAGCGGAAGAAGTAGCTTATCACCTTCTCCAAATTTTTTTAACATTTGGTGCTCCCGCTATATTGCATTCGGATAATGGTAGAGAGTTCAGTAATCGAGTCATATCTGAACTATGCGCTATGTGGAAAGATGTTAAAATAGTGCACGGAAAGCCTCGTCACAGTCAAACACAAGGCTCAGTTGAAAGAGCCAATCAGGACATACAAAATATGTTAACTGCATGGATGCAAGACAATGATTCAAACAAGTGGTCAGAAGGTTTGCCGTTTGTCCAATTCGCCAAAAACACAACTTATCACGAAGGAATACGCCAGAGTCCTTATGAAGCCCTGTTTGGCGTTAAACCAAAAAGGGGTATAACATCGTCATCACTCCCCCGCGGGCAAATTGCAAACATTGAGACCGAAGAACAGCTAGAAGCTTATGTTGAAGAAAATTTGGGTAGTGACCATATTGAAAGAGGCATGGATAATGAAAATACCATTGGAGCTGATCCGCAACCTGGCACGTCTTCATCTCAAGCACTGACTGACTCGCAACCTAACACGTCTTCATCTCAAGCACTGACTGACTCGCAACCTAACACGTCTTCATCTCAAGCACTGACTGACCCGCAACCTAACACGTCTTCATCTCAAGCACTGACTGATCCGCCACCTAGCACATCTTCATCTCAAGTACTGACTGAACAACACGAGCTAATTTCTTCAAAAAGAGTAGCTGCAAAAGAGAGTCTTCTACTTCAAGCAACAAAAATGTTGCGAACCTCAAAAAAAAAGTTTCCTCCTGCCCAAATTGGTGATACCGTAAGAATTCAAGTCCCTGATGTCGACCGTGGTCGTACAGACCCTCGAAATGTGTTAGCGGTTGTTGTTGGAATAGAGGATTCAGCCTTTTATAGACTAGCTAACAAAAATGGTACCTTGAAGCAGCTTTTCACCCGTAATCAGTTCGTAATTTGTAAAGAAAAGTTAGTTTCCATGGACGAAGTTTCAACAAAAGAAATGTCGCTAAGAGAAGCAGCTTCTGCTAATTCAAAAAGTGGAGGGCAAGGCTACACACGTTGTAACTGCAAAAGAAAGTGTTCCACGACTAAATGCAGCTGTAAAAGCAAGGAACTTTTGTGCAATTCGAAGTGTCATGGTAGTTTATGTTGTTGCAATAAATAAGATATTGTTATTATTTTTTATATTTCATTTTATATTTTTATGTTCTACTGTTTGTTTTGAGTTCAACAAAGTCTTTTTCCCATATTATTTTAATAAATAAAGACCTATGGGTTTTTTTTTTTATTTAAAAAAAAAATGTTTTTAACATACACCATGAGTGCATGCTGAATGTCGACAATCGCCGGTGTAAGTTAGAAATAATGAAATTTCACCAATATTTCGGACATACGTCAAGCAACGTTGAGAATGTTGACATTCACCGGTGAATCTCGACATTCACCAGATTTCGGTCTTTCACAGTAACATATACATATGATCCGCTTTGCTTTTCGTGACTAGTTACTACATATGTATATTACATACCGTTTGACTGAAATAAAAGTAGATATAGGGAAACACAAACACGCACACAAGTGCATGCAAACATGAATTGGAGGGGTACGATAGTAGGGGAGTACAGATCAGTTCATATCGGGACACCGGGGTACCGCGGCTTTAGTGCAAAACGTTGAAAGTTAGTGTGTAGACGTTTGCTTTAAGGAATTGCTACGCTCTTTACGGCTTTTGCATAATATTTTGGTAACTGATGTATTAACATTGAACTGAAACAAAACTCTATAAAATTTGTAACTAAAATAAAATTCTTATAAAAAAATTAAATAAAATTCTCACATTTAAAACGAAACAAAATATTAAATGAACTATACAAAATTTAATGTTGAAGATGTTCAAATGTCTGTCCCTCTTGCATCAAGCAGTACCCTAAACGATTATAAAACCCATTTCGTACATTCGATAGCATTTCAGGAGTAATCATTTGTATGCCGTTAAGAATTTGTTCTCTTAAGCCATCCAAATCAATCGCTCTATTTCCTTCAGCGGTATTAATATTTGCGAGATTGCTCAGATACTGTATGTACGTTCACGCTCTAAAGTTATGGAACGAATGTGTTGTCCCCGCTCTCGATCTCCCCACTATCTCCCCACACCACCGGTCTTATACATAGGTACATGTTTATGTGTGTGTATTTGAAGATGCATATTAACTTTTAACTACGACAATCTGTATACCTATACCAAGTGCAACATATAGGTATGTACGCAACGTAAAAGAAACCTGGCGCCCCACTTGCATCCGGCATGTAACGAAGGAAGTAGTAGTAGGCAGTTGGTCTTCCCCATCTGCTAACTGGTACTCACTTTAGTGTTAGTAAAATATAGGGAGACCGCTGTTTGTCTATTAAAAGACTAAGGAGTTCATTATCAAGCGTAAATATAGATATACGTAAGTATAAAGAAAGCCACTGTGAGTAGTGAAAACATTGTAGTAAATTACAATTATATGACATTTCTATGAATTTTGATTACATTTATATATGTAATTATATACGTGTAGGTAAATTCTTGGTATTAGGCCTTTTTAACGAAATGCAATAAATACTAGGTTTTAACGTTTCGACATTTTTTAATATTAATGTCTTCTTCAGAAAACTGAAATTATAAGTATAAGTTACAATAATGGTTCAAAAAATTAATACAAAACAAGATTACTTACTTAAGAATAGGTATAACAGTTAAAATTGTATAAATAAAATGTTTCTCTTAAAATTTTGTCAAAAGACTTGACATACATCAAAATATAATTGTAAATGTCAGCATATGATTTCTAGATTAACAAATTAACATTGCTGACATATTCTAATAATAATGTCATTACAAAAATTTTTACAATGCAAGTATCAAATAAGCACTAAAAGAACTGATTTTTGAAAATATAGAGGGGAAATATTTGTTTATGTAAGTAATGAAAAATAAATTTTTGAAAGTGCATTAATTTCACTTCGGTCATTCACACAAACTGATTCATTTTTCTTAATTTGGATGAGTTCTAATATTGATCGAGATTTATTGTTAATTTCAATATTTAGAATTTTAGTGTTATCAAAATTGAAATTATGTTTAAATTGTTGACAATGTTTTTTTAAAGCCGTTGAATTTTTACAATATTTATGACCTTTAATTCTTTCTTCTAAATATTGCATAGATTGTCCAATGTAAATTTTGTTACAATTATTACAAGGAATACTATAAACAGTGTGGGTTTTCTTTAAAAAAGGAGTTTTAGATTTAATATTAGTATTGATAAACTTTAAATTATTATAATTTGTATGTGCTACTTTAATATTAAATTTACTAAACATTTTAGTTAATTGTTCTGATAATTTTGGTACATATGGGATAGATAAATATTTAATTTGACTATTATTTACATTTTGATTGTTGTTTTGTTGTTGGTTGTAAAATTTATAAGTTCTTTTTTTAATGATACTTTTAATTAAATTTATTGGATAATTATTATTTGCTAAAGTTATGGTAATGTTTTCTAGAACTTCTTTTCTAAAATTTGGGCTTGTTAACTTAATTGCCCTATCAGTAAGATTTATGATAACACTTTTTTTAAAAGATAAGCTGAACGTACTAAGGATTACCTCTCACATTATATGAAGAGGTGGCAATAAGACGCGAAGCGTCGCAGTTAACTTTATCTCAAGACAGGAATCAAACTTTTCACCGAAGTTTGTATACTATTTTATTTACAACCATAATTATATATAGAGCTTTTCATAAAATAAATTGAGGACAATAGGGAAATTGATCTTGCTATATAGTGTTATCACCCTAAGGTAAGCTGAACGTACTAAGGATTACCTCTCACATTATATGAAGAGGTGGCAATAAGAACTACGGACCAATATTACAACAACTACGGATTAATTTCAAAAGAGATTCTAGAGACGCGAAGCGTCGCAGTTAACTTTATCTCGAGACAGGAATCAAACTTTTCACCGAAGTTTGTATACTATTTTATTTACAACCATAATTATTATATTTATTTGTGATAAAAATTCCGGTAAAAGTTTTGACATATTGAGTTGTCAGATTTGTGATGTTCTAGCGTAAACGTCAAATAAATATACGTCAGTTTTTTCGGTGAATAGATTATAAAAGAAATGTTGAGTAGTAAAGCCTTCAAGGACTGCACACCACTTGAACTGAGGGAAACTGTCCTACCTTAGCAATCCAGATATCTTGGCTCGAATGAGGAAGGACAAGAAATCTACTTGGATTCAAGCTTCCATTAATTCTAATGTAACAATTAATTTTATTTACAACCATACAATTAATAATTATTTGTGATAAAATTCCGATAAGATTTTGACATATCGAGTTGATAGTTTTGTGATTGACATTGAGGTTGGGAAGTGAGGGCAGTAATAGAGGGCGGGAAGTAAATGAGGGCAGTAATAGAGAGCGAGAAGTAAACGTGAACAAAGTCACACTTCCAAACTTTTAAAAAGTCAGAAATGCCAACATTACGCTTATGGTTGTAAATAAAATACATGCGGATACTTTGTTTTGTTAAAGACGCCTGTAATATTTCATTGCATATTCGTTAATGCTTACCTAATTTGTAATGAGATTAAAGAAAAGTACATAATATACTGTGAGATATGCAAATACATAGTAAATAACAAGTACTAATTTTACAACAAAATGTCTTTAAAATTTAGTAAAAGTACATAACATGTTATGCGTCTTTTAAGTTAGAGCATGCGCTTTAAAATTAGTCGCCATTAATCCTGTTCATTCCAACAGAACTGTGGTGACAAAGAAATAGTGTCTGTGTTTTTTTATTGTTGTAGCAGTAGAAATATGCAGGCTTAGATACTATAACAACGATTACTTCCAGAATATGTATGATGATTATGTGATTTACGAGTACATCAGTATTTACATAGAAATTGGAAAAATGCTTCTTTCTATTGCACACTTGAGAATTGTAATGTGATATTTAACATATATAAAATTTAGGGAACATTCGCCTAGTAAAACAGTTTTTAAAGCATCTGAAACAATTAAAAAGTTCTTGAATAATAAATCAATCATTGGATGAAAATGTAAGCGCTTTTACTAAAGAAATTTTAGAAGCATTTACAAAATATTTTCAAGAGGACTTTGGTGCTATTTTCAGATTTACAGAAGTAAAATAGTTATTAGGTTTACATGATTTTATAAAAATAATATAAAATTTATTCTAGGGTCCGTCAGATCATGTCAGTGAGGTTAACCTGCCAGCTGCACCATATACACGGTGGCCAGAAAAATGCGGACAAACGCCAGGTAGAACGATTCTTTGTTCAATTCTGAGGCGATAATCTTAATCCAAAAAAGTTATACGGTCCTTCCTTACGGCATACGAGACCAGACCATCAAACATTAAGAGGCCACCGGACGGCTTGAATTACGGATTTCCTTTTTTCCAGCTTATTTCTGCATCAAATCGAAAACGGTTTTTGACAAACATGTTTAAAAAGTACTACTGAATATGTGTATCTATTTTTTTTTTCTAAAATGAACAAAAAACATTTTTTATTTCTTTATTAGTGACTAAAAAAAAATTAAATAGATAGACAAATTGAATTAATCATTGTAGAATATTTATACCGCATATCAGCTATATTAAATGTTTTATAAATTGCTCAAACGTAATTTACGATTAGCAAATTTTGGACCGGGGAGGTGCTGCTCTCTGGCGAAGGCAAGGTGTATATCAATTTTCGTAACTACATTGGCAACGTTGCTAACATAAATCTCGTGAGACGAGACGCGGCAATATACGATTTTAAAAGATGTGCATGAGTTAGAATCATATGGTTAGACACTGACGTATGACGGCTGGCTTTTAATAGACATGTCAGACATAGAGTACACGGAGACACGAGATGAACGTTGTTGAGTAGTATGTGTTTGAAATACATATAATAAATAATAATAATATATAATACATACCGGGCAATATATCTATATTTTTGCAATGATATAGCATAAAAATCATTTATAAATATGCATAAGTATATGTAATTTCAGTAATCTTATACTTTTTATAAAAAAAATCATTTCATTTCATTTTCCAGAAATTTAAATAACAGGACCTTTTTAACTTAAACTTGATTTTGATATTTTACTATTTGAAAAACAGTACTAGTGTTACATTTGCTAACCATTTATTTAAAAAATCTTTGAAAGACCAGGTGTTGGCACCAATTAAAAGGAAACAATTTCTTCATCGATAAATTAATATATTTGATTTTGGAATGTGCTATTTCTGCTCACAAGGAGAATCAAGAACAGACTTATGAGAGATTACTTTTTCGATTTTTCACAAATACAGATAAAATTATTTAATAAACATTACAACAAATAACGAAGGTGGAATAAACTAGCAAAGAAATACAAAAGAAGATATCAAAGCACCCCTATTAATAACACTACAGTTTAAACGAGCATTATTAAAAATAAATGCAGCTTACAGTTGTGCATTATTTAAATGTTACTAATCCATTTCTAAATATCAGATCCTTTGAAAACTTGAACTTGCAGTAAAAAAAAATTTTGCAATTCATTTTAAGTGAATGAACTTCAGTGTACGTATTTTAACACTACAAAATCTATGCGTACCAACAAAAACATCAGCGCCCATTATTTAAAAAAAATTACCCCTCAGATAACAAAATGAATCTTTACTAAAATAGTTCTTTTTTATAAAAATAATTCTGGACACTATATAATTGTTTTGTTTACAGTAATAAATCAATAAGCTAGTAAATAAATACATTCAACTTAACAGGAGTAATTACGCATTAAAATGAGTAAAAGAACATTATTCCGAATAAATGAGCAACAACTTGCGAAGAAAAGATCCATAACATGGAATTACGAAAGAACCTTCATTAACCGTAACGATGCAGAAGATTTTGTCAAATCGGAAACTTGTTGGAGCTTAAAAAACACAAACAACACTGAGTCTGGTGTAGTTAAGTATTTTCGATGTAATAAAGTTAAATGTCGAGGACAACAATGTGCAACTGGTATTAAATTAATTCTGGATTCATCCTGTGAAAATGTTCTCCTATTTCGATCGCAAGTAAGTCATTCTTGTGATTCTATTGCAACAAAGGCCGGTACCGAAATGAACGACAAACTAAAGAACGAAATCAAGGATTTCTTTACCAAAAAAAATAAATCCGAAAGCAATTTTGGATGTTCTTGCCCAGAAATATAATCCACCACCAAATATAAACCAAATACAAATATTTCTGTCTAAATTAAGAAAAACCATTTACGGTTCACAACAATATCTCTTGGTGAACTGTAAAGTTGGCTTCTTAAGAATAGTGCTGTCCCCAATGAACGAAGCAAAGCTTTTATCGTAATTTCACAACCGATGAGGACGACGGTGTTTTTAGATTCATGGCAACCGGTAAAATTCTATTAGAAAATGGAGTAAAAAAGAATATCATTATCCACGCAGATGCAACGTATAAATTGATTTGGCAGGGGTTCCCTGTTTTCTTAATAGGAACAACTGACCGCGATAAAAAATGTCATTTACTGGGAATAGCAGTATGCACCATAGAACGAACTGCCGATTTTCAATTTATTTTTCAGAAGCATGTTTACAGCGTTTGAATGTCAATACTCGCAGTTTAATATTGAATATGGACAACAATTTAACACAACATTACAACAGCATTGTCTGCAAATTTACGGGAGGAAAGCGAATAAACTTTGCGTTAAAAGGCTTACACAAATGCGTTGTGAAGCTGCTTCCATTTTTTTCAATTCGGGTGGTGAATTTCATAGAGTATTACATAAAGCTTTGACTCAAACAAGTCCCCATTCTTATACTAAACGGTATATAAAAAAAAATTAAACAACGGCGACTAAAGTCAGTGAAACGACAAATATTTAACACCAGAAAGAGGAAAAGGCACTGTGTAGTGGCTTGTGATAAAGATTATGGCCCAGAGGCTAATGAATCAGTAAGAGATGGTTTTTCAATGGAGGAATACAACCGAAAACGGGAACAGTTCCTTCAGGATTTGAAAAAATCAAATGAAGACATTTTGTACATCGAAAGTGCGACTAGAAGCCAAAAAATTTATAAGGATAAATGAAAGATCTGTTAGAGTTACCGCGTCAAACTTTGGCAGTATATGCAAATTGCACCCTAAAACATCTTGTGTCAACACAATAAAAACATTGTTATATAATTCCTTCGATGGCAATAAACATACACGGTATGGCAATAGGAGCGAACCATTAGCGAAAGCTGCTTTTCGAGAGCGATAGGATATCGAAAAAATTATTGACTGTGGTTTATTTATCGACAAGGAGAATTTCTACCTGGGCGCGAACCCTGATGGGATAATCGGAGAAAATCTTCTTGAAATAAAATGTCCATCCGTCTCACAAAACATGGATCCCCTAGTGGCCATTCAAGAAAATCAAATTAAATTTGCAACAATAGAAAAAGGTCAATTAAAATGAAGTCATGATTATTACTATCAAGTGCAAAGTCAATTAGCAATAACTAAAAGAAAAATGTGCTATTTTGTTGTGTGGAATAAGCATGGCATGCTGGTGGAAGAAGAAAGTATAAGTTTGTGTCGGTACAAAAGCAACATGTAAAACTTTATTTTGTAGATATGGAGAGATTCGGATTTTTCCAAAAATGTAATGCTTCCCAAACTTGAAGAATTTTTTTACATGTGCTTACTACTAGAATTGGTGGATCCCCGCTATACAAGAGGCCTTCCAATTAGAAATCCCCCTAGAAAACAATCGTAGATTTTTATAAAAAACCGTGTTTTTTGGATTATTTTAAATTTTGAATACTGATACTTTATAAAAGCGTCTTAATCTATTTACATAAAAAATGGTGGAGATCTCAGAAGAATGTTCCAGAAATTAATCAAGCATTGGATATCATTGTTCCGATTTTGTATGCAAACGCTTCTTCTGCAGATGTCGAAAAAACTGTTTCATCATATGGGCTTGTCCATTCAGAATTAAGAAATGCAACATTGCTAAAAATAGTATTTTTTTATTAATATGAAACACACAGTTTTCTTATGTTTATTTATGTTTTCTTTGTATTTGAAAATTTTTATGTAATGTTACTAAATAAATGTAAGACGAATTTCTTTATTTTTCTGCTTAAAATAATTATATAAATATAATAAAAACTATAAGAGACTATTACAAGAAGAAAAATCATGTTTTTTTAAATAAAAATCACATTGATTTAAATAAATCATAATTTAAACTCTGATTTTATTCAAATGATTTAAATCATCTCAACTCTGAATATGAATATAGGATTATGTATCTATTGATAGGTAGCAAGTGAACGTATTATTCAACAGTCATGAATAATTCTTTTTTTCTTATAATTTTTTATTTTATTTTGATATCGTAATAACTAAAACATTCTATCGGCCCATAATCTAATTAATTATACCCTTCTTATATAAATAACTATTATTACACTGATTCTCGGATCACACATATTTACGCGGTATTTCGAAAAATGAAAAAGTCAAAACTATCAAAACAATAATGTGCAATGTGTTGAATGTAATATATTTTTGTTGAATAACCTTTCATTTGTTTCTTAGTTGGTTCGGATCGAAATTTTCTGCACCAAATTTTAATTTTATGTGTGTATTATCTATATTTTTCTGATTCAAACGACTCAATAAGTGCGCGCCCTACGTTTATCCTTTATGCCTTTTTGTATATCAACTCGTATCTATATCACTAAACGCACGGAAGAGACGAATCGTCTCATTCTCCTAATATTTGGTTGTCGTTAGTATAAATCAACGATGAATTATGTACCGATTCCCACTCTTTACAAACCAATCCTCGCTGTTGCCAAATTGCCACATCTGTGGCTACTTACAGCAGTCTGAAGGGGAGAGGGGTTAACGAGCATCGAAATATTTTTACCGTCCGGAGCGCTCTTAAGTTGTACGGCTAAAATTTAGCAAAATTCGTCAAATTTATCTATGTAAAATCATTGTGGTGAAATTTAGAAATGGAATTATCTCAAATGCATTGATGTAACTAATCGATTAATACCAATGGTTTACAAAAAAAAAAAAAAAGCACTGTACTACTTTTTTCAATTAAGATTGTCAACTCAGAATTAAACAAAGATTTGGCCTGCGTGGCGTTTGTCCGCATTTTTCTGGCCACCGTGTATAATACCAAAAAGTAAATTTGTAAATATATTTTTGTACGTAAAATGTCTTTAATTCAATATTGTCAAAGCAATTACTGTAGAAGAATAGTTTTACTGTAACCTTTTTCTCGGTGCACATTTTCTAAATATAGTTTTATATTTTATACAGGACAAGAAGATATCTCTTTTATATGCTTTATTTATATGGATTATCAAATAATAAACTTTGTTGCTTACGAAAATTTTGAAGTTCATGGTCTGTTTTTCGTTATATTTATATATAGTATACAATTCCCCAAATCATGTTGTGCAACTCTAGAACTAATTAAAAGACTGGTACTCAAAATACATCCAGATGCCGGATCAAAATCAAAAAAAGTTAATCGTATTAGAAAGAAGGTTTTTAATGTTATGAATAAATATAGAGATTTTTAATTTTACTTGTATACATATTTTTAACTTTAAAATTATTTTACGTTTCACTATATCTATTATACTCATTGGAACTTAATTAGATTTTGTTTAGAATAAATTATTTATTCTTGTCGTTCAATGTTATCAAAATTAAAATTTAAATATATTTATATTTTATAAAGATTATTTTTAGTTTATTATCCAACCGATCCTTAAATCTAATTACAGAAAAACATATTATACATAATTTCTATAATTTACCAGTTAAAATGTAACACATTAGAATAACTATTTAGCATCCAGATTGTACTTGGACCTAATGCTTTATTGTCGGTGATTCGATTTTTATTACAAAAGACGTAATTACTAGAGTAATCAAAATAACAAGCACTTATATATAATTGATACAACTATTGTTTTTGGATTATTCTGATACATCAAATATAATATACCTATATTAAGTCGAAATAATTACGAAATTTATGTGTTTTTGAATAGCCAATCATTTTACCATGTAAATGTACAATGTACAGTTCTGTGCAATAAAATAGCGTACACGTCTTATTGCTAATTTTGACATTATTTTGCCATTGTGAAAATGGCTTACGTTAAGTATGACAAAGTGAATTATAGCGTCAATTCAATTTGTCATACATGACAGATATTCAAACAAAAGTCATATTTACATAATCGTATAATAATTGTACGCCAGTTTATTGCACAGAACTGTACATATTTGACGCAAAAATTTCACCATGTAAATAATCATATTCCGTTATGAATTTTTACTGTGTGAATATGCATACCTAATTATGTAATTTCACAAAGAAGTTTACCCTCACTAATTATACAAATTTACAATGTAATTTTCAATAAGCGGGCATTGAAAGCGATTTCAATTTACAATGTAAATTTCAGTAAACATCATTGAAAGCAATTCCATAATATATCAAGTAAATTTAAGAATTCCATAACTTAACGTTTGTCACAAAATTGCCAACTTTATATTATGTAATATTTTCTTACAGTGTGTAATCGGGAATTATTTTCTGTCGTCTAACAGAAACAAGAATAAATTGTATAGTAAATATGGCAGCGACAAGAAATATATATCCATAGTGTTGCAGTGATTGATCTATAATAGAACATCCAATGTAGTGGGAGGATACATAATTACGATAGTTTTCGCTCTTCTATAATAAAAAAGTATGTGTAGGCACCACACGACTTTCTTATACAAATGTGCGTTCCGAACTCCTTATATAAAAGTTGTTCGAAAATAAGTTGTTACTTTCAGCCAGAATTTTGGTTGGCGACTACTATCTATGTAGTTTCATTAGAAGATCTAGATTCATCTTAGACAACATGTAATTCAACAACACAAACAACATATACGCAAATTATGTCATTAAAAAGTAATTGCAAAAATTGTCGTATACTACTCATGTAGGTGGACAAGAATGTCCAGATTTATCTTAGACGACCATCTAATCTCGTCGCATAAATATTATAATGTAAAATTGTGTAAATCAAACATGAAAGTATTAATTACGTGTTAGCAGCCACAGACATATATTTCTATCTTATTTGGTTTCTTTAGAGTGGCACAACTAAGAACGTGTGTGCTAATTAAAAGTAATAATTGTGTAATGATACTGTTAGGCAACAGCTTGCTTTGCTATTGTCATTTTTTGTTATTGATTACTATCAAATAATGAATGTCACTACGTCAAGATGATTGATTAATTTAAATAAATTTCTTGTATATTTTTTATGTATATATATTCAGTGTGGATCTGTTAACATGTGACAAGTTGTTTTTCAAGGTCTAGGTCTAGACAGTCAGTTATGTTATTAACTCTTGTATATAGATTGAGATCATCTGCACCGCTATTAATAAACATCAAAGATAATAGTAGAAGAAAATTACTACATTTAGGAAAGTCAGATCTCAGGGGAAGATGCAAACACTTCAGATTCATCACTCATATACGATACAATTCCTTTCTAATCACTAAGTATGTTTTAAACAACGGTAACATAGCAGTAATGGGTTATAATTGAAGTAATATTTGAAGTTAATCTAACATTGTAAAATTTGGTCTATCAATTTGTGACAAATGATCAAGTTATCGTAAAATTCGATGCATAAATCGAAAGCCAGGTAACCAATGGTAACCCACTCAATTCGTAAATTTATAAATAAAACCTTCTAAGTTCTAGTACACAGAGAGCATATCTCAATGAAGAAAATACTGTATAGAATTACTAACTCTTGTACACCTACAATACTGAGTGTTTATAATTTAATTTTACTTTGCGTTTTTCAGAATTTACTATGCAAAATACGTAATGGGTTTTGATCTTACGTAGGTGAAATTAAAAAGATATATTTATTTATGGAATTGTTTTACAGAATGAAAAATGGTATACATATAAACATAAACCGTAACTTTCATTTTAATTATTTCTATTTCTTATTAATCCTTCTACGATTACTGAACATACGCAAGCAAGCAGTGACAGCAGTTAAAGATTGACGTAATAATATTTATCTAAATAACTCCATACCTTAACCAGCGATATATACCAACCCCAATTTTCACGGATTGCTATACCAACAAATATATTCTTAATAAATCTGTACAGAATGTATAATTTGCGGGATATATACAAAAACAAAAAACTGCTATTTGATGAGTACAAGTATTACTTCCGGTCCGAGTTTTAAATGTCTTAATAAACATGTGTAACTTTCAGTCCAAATTTTTAAATGTTCTATATACAAAAATTGTCCCAACTCCAGCTCTAAATACTTTTGTACTAGTAATTCTGTACAGAATGCATAATTTGCGAAATATTTGCAAAAAAAAATGCTAGGAGATAATAGTAAAAGTGCTATGTCGGGACTGAATTTTAAAATTTCGTAAAAAACTGCTATTCGATAAAGGTACAGGTGTTACTTCCGGTCCAAATTTTGCAATTTTTTTTATATACAAAGGTTTTCCAAATCGAGCTCTAAATACTTTTGTATTACTTTGAAAATAAAATGCATAATTTGCGAGGTATTCGCAAAAGACTGCACTTGATATGAATAAAAATGTGACCTTTTCAAATTTTGAAATTTTTATTTACAAAAGTTGCTCCAACTCGAGCTCTAAATACCGCGCGATCATTTAAATTCTAAATTAGAGCAGTTTGTGAAATTTAAATTAAGTTGGTATATAAGTACTAATTTACAATTTGAATTGTCAAAGTGACGTTTCAAAATGTTTGATTTAGAACATAAGATTTTTCTTACTGAAAGTTATTTTAAAAACGCCGAACGACAAGAGAATGGTGAATGGACATATTCAGTACCGCACTGCATCAATGATTTTCAAAATGCCTTCCCTAATTTTCCTGCGGATTATCAAAAATTAGTCCAAGAAATTTACACATGTGTGGCGAAATTTCGTAATGTTGGAACTGTAGGTAGGAAAGCTGGTAGTGGCGCGCCCAAAAAAAGGACTCCTGAGATTGTGGCAGATGTTGCAGAAGGAATGGAACAGTCTCCCAAAAAATCTCTTCGCAGATTAGCCCAAGAAATAAACCTTTCATATGGAACTTGTCAAAAAATTTTAAAAGAAAATTTAAATCTTTATCCCTATAAGATTAACGTCGTTCAAGAGCTATTCCCTCGAGATTTTCCTGTACGAATAGAATACTGTCAGTGGTTTTTGAATAATTTAAATAACAACAACACTTTTGATTTAATATTTTTTTCTGACGAAGCATGGTTTCACCTATCCGGCTATATAAACAAACAAAATATGCGTATTTGGTCTTCGGAGAATCCTCATGAGTTTATTCAATCGCCTCTCCATCCGCAGAAAATTGGTGTTTGGCTAGCGGTTTCTAGAAGGCGTATATTTGGACCTGTCTTTTTTGAAGGAACGATAAATGCTGAGAGATATTGAAATAATTTACTTGAACCGTTTTTACAAAATCTTCATGATGACGAACTTTTACATGGGTATTTCCAACATGACAATGCAACAGCTCACAAAACATGGGAAAGTATGGCTCGAATTCGCGAGTTTTATGATAATCGAGTCATTGAATTTCCGCCTCGCAGTCCGGACTTAACGATTCTTGATTATTTCATTTATCCGTATCTGAAAAACACAGTGTACAAAAATAACCCACAAAATCTTGAAGAACTACGATTTCTAATGCATGTAACGCTATAACCGTTCAGATGTTGGCAAATACTTTTGAAAATATGAAACGGAGGGTTAACAGTTGCATTGCAACAGGGGGAGAACACTTTGAACACCTTTTGTAATTCACAATAAAACTAATTTATCTTGTAATGCTTTCATTTCCATTAAATTTAAATCGATTACACATAAGATTCACAAATGTCATAAAGTATAACATAACCGCAAATTTCAATTAATCAATAATTGACATTCTGGACAACCTAATAAAAAAAGTCCCGCCTGCTATAATTTAGAATTTAAATGATCGCGTGGTACTTTTATACTCTAGATAAATTTGTATAAAATGTATAACTTGCGAGACGTTTATAAAAAAGTGTTTTCCGATAAGACGAAATAACCTACTGCCGGAAAGAATTTCAAAAAACTTTTCTATAAAATCCTCCTAAAATTCACTTTTTAATACTTTTGTATTCTTCAGAAATTTGTGTAAACGTAGTTGTTGACGAGACATTGGTAAATTTTGATGTTTTCACTGAAATAAACTACTTCTTTCACACTGCCAATTTGACTGAAAATCTGATCAGATCTTAAGTAGAAGATTATACTCCCAAATACAAAATTTGGTATTGATAGCATCAGCCGTTTGGTCGCTATCGTGATCTGTGAGAGAGAGAGAGAGAGAGAGAGAGAGGGAGGGAGGGGGGGAGGGAGGGAGGGAGAGAGAGAGAGAAGGGCATGTTACTAATATCTCGTCATACTAAGTTTAGACAATTTTATAATCAATATAAAAGTACTCAAAAGTTACTTTGAGAATAACTTATTTTTATAGTCGTTGAATATCGGCGGAACTAGATTTCAAAGTTTCTCAACTACTTGCTTGGCCATATTTGGATGATGCATTTTGAATAAACGGTGATATAGTGATCACATAAGTTTAGTTTTATTCTTGATAATAAAAGTAGGCCCCACGAGAATTTTTCGCCCGGGGTCCGGTTCAGCAATCCCACCGGACGGTCCTGTGACCGGTTTGTCAGTCTATTGCATGGTGAAACAATTCGTTTATTCAGCACGCGACTTTGCCTCTATATTCCGGCAAATTTGACATCTAGTTCCTGTTTGTTGTGCCGAAGCTAGCTGCTCTCTCATAGCACGCTTTGCAGACGATTGTGCGCTCGATTAGTCCACCGGTGGGTATGAAATTATCATCATCTACATCAGCGATGAATGTGTGATTATGTCCATACACATGTACGGTCGTTAATGACTATCACACTAACGAACGCCCGCGCACTTGCGGTCGACGCTTTCGATATTTACACATTGTTATCGCTGAAGCGGACAAACAGCCAACAACCATTCGACGCCCGTTATATTATGACGACTGATGGTAAATATTTAACTATTCTAAAACAGCGGCGATTCTGAGTAAAAGCCAGTGCCGTGATTCGAGTCTTTGGATGCGCACGTGTGTTTAAATTATTCACTTGATCGCATGTGATATCTAGCTGAACTATTTACCTGCCGCATATACATCGTATAATAAGTGCAAAAGTTCATGGGAATATTTTGTAAGTGTGTTGAAGAAATAAAGTGAAAGTGTTGGGTGTTGTTTTCTGTCTTGATGAACTGATGGTGCTTCCGATGAGTACTGTTGCCAGGAAAAAGCAACTGGTGCGCAGAAGAGCCATATACAAATATAACAATTATGTAAAATACAGGTAATACAGTTTTATTCATAATTTATAATTTACATTTCGAAGATAATAATAGTAATAATGTTTAATTGTCTATACATAAATAACAAAACTGTAATTAATAGTACACATATATATACAAAATATGCCTAAAAAGGCAGTAATGCAAAAATTATTTGTGAAACACATGAAGAAGTCATTATGAGAATCAGTGGCGGCTCGTGAGATTTCTGATAGGGTGGGCAAGTCGGATGGGGCATTTTGAATAAGGTATTGTACATCTATTAAAATTTATTGGAGCTCTATGTTGGTCGGAAGAATTTCCTAAAGCAAATATACCGTTCAGCAAGAACCTCGTGAAGGTCTAGAGCTGTATCTTGCCAGGAGAGGAAGGGGGAGGTTATTGTTAGTACGTGAAAAACAGTTAGCAAAATAAGTATTAACAAAAATAAAACAATATTTTCTTAACAAAACGAAATAATAATAACAATATAAAATGCAAAATTGGTTAATAAAACGGAAAAAGAAATTCTCAAACAATATATACAAGTAAATAAAATATTCAACAAGAAATAAATTAACCATAATATTCTATTAAAAGAAGACATACACGGGCCTTAACTAATTTATGTACTGGCGATGTGTGTGTAGTTTAACTCAATTCGTCTATTTTTTTGTAGCGCAAAGTCATCTATAATTTTTTCGTCAAACTGAGTTGATTCATGATTTTCCTGAAGATATTTGACTAAACGCCTTTCGATAGCAATCTTTGATAAGTGACATAATCTTGACTGGCTCATAGAACTCCTAGCAAAAGTTTTTACTCTTTCCAATGTCGAAAAGCTTCTTTCTACGGACGCCGATGTAGAAGGCAGACACAAAGCAATACACAACAATTTATGTATTTCCGAAACATCATTTTGTAGATCATTTGAAAAAATAAAATTTTAAATATCAACACAATTTGACGAATCTCCTAATATATCAGCATCAGAATACCAAACGCGTAGCTGGCTTTGCAATTTTGGTTTTGGAACTTTTGAAAGTTATAAATTTGTTTTTATCTAATAAATCTAAAAAATCTAAAGAAGCCATATACTTCAACCTGACCTCTATTTGATTAATTATTGTGTCAATAATTTCATTGAAAACTCTTTTGAAATACATTTTTGGATCGTCCATTCCATCATGATCGGATTTACGTTTTGTTAACATGGTATGTGGTACGGAAATACTGCAAACGGTGTTATATATTTTGTCAAAATAATTCTGATTTCTAAAGTTCTGTAAACTTAGTTGCAAATTTTCGATTCTCTTCTTACAGTATGCTATGTTTGAAGATTTAGATTGAACAATATCGAAAATTAACTCTGTTTGCTCAAAAATAAGACTGAAGGTGTAAAGTAACATTAAAAAATAAAATTCTTCAACATTTTTTTAAATCCAATCGATTCTCTAATTGCCTCACAATCTCTAGTAAAATCCTCAGAATCAAAAATTGTTTCAAAAACATTCAACAATTTTACTCTTTGTTGGATAACAATATCAATAAGACGCGATTTAAAATTCCATCTAGTGTCGGATCCGCTAGGTATTCTTCTGGCACCTAATTGATCTAAAAGATTTGTTCTTTTCGTTGATTTGGAAAAAAATGCAGGTAACCCACTAAGACTTGCAAAAAAAAATGCTACATTCTTTAATTTTGGTTGAGGATCTTGCAATATGAGATTTACCTGTGAGCATAACAGTGGGTAAACAGTGCTTGAGGAGCTATCTGTTTAATTTTTGATTGTAACCCATTTAATTCACCGGCCATTACAGAAGCCCCATCATAAGTTTGACCAACTAGTTTATTTGGGATATCGTATTTATTAAAATTTTCTATCAAAAAATTAAATAAGTAGGTAGCAGTTCGACCTTCACTTATATCAAAAAAATCCCATGAAACGTTCAATAGGCTTACCTTCTCTGTTATAATGGAAAGTAACAGATACTTGAGATCGACACTTAATGTCAGTCGTCTCATCTACTTGCCAGAAAAAAACGGGACTTAATTTAAATTCGTTTTCAATAATTTTGGAAATAACTTTGTTTATGCTTCCAATTAAGTCCTTTTGAATACTTTTACAGAGACCTCTAAAAATAGAAGACTCATCTAAAAAGGTTTTAAATTTATTGTCATATTTCGAAATCAACGAGGCTAATTCCTTGAAATTTCCTTGATTCAGAGAATCTTGTGATTCATCATGCCCACGAAAGGCTTGTTCTTACGTTACTAAATAAATAACCATATCAATTATACGTGTTATTATTTCTCTGTTTTGTTTAACAATCTCGTTGTTTCAAAATACTTTGTCGATGTGCTGAATCAACTGAAACTTGAATATTTTGTTTACCAAAAAGTTTAAACTTTAAAGACGCATGTGTATATCGCTCTGACTGTCCATGTTTTTGTAAAGATACCGATAAATGTTTCAAATCATCGCAGCCAGTAGAATTCCAGGGACCTAGTTAACTTTCAGAGAATAGTAAACAGTTCCAACAGTAAAGCTTATTTATTTTTTCACTTCCCGTTAACCAGTTACATTTTTCATACCAACTGATATTAAATCCTCTACTGCCTCTGTTTGTTTTATTTTTAATAATCAAATTAACCATTTTTGGACAAGGTTTTAATTTTACCACAAAAAGTTTATCATCGAAATTTACTTTGCTAAATTTTGTTTGTAATAAAAAATTTACAATATCACCGTCGTTACTGCTTACTACTACTCTTACATTTGCGCTTGTGTACCCAAAGCTGATGTTAATGGCGACACTAAAACACTGCTACAATTTGCCATAATTAACTCTCTTAGTAGCTACGACGCACGACACGATTTAAATGTGGGCAAGCCCTTTGAGGTTTGAGTCGACTAACAGACGATGTTGAACGACGACTATATAGCAACATCACACGATTATCAAGGTGGTCTTGCCCGACCTGCCGATTTACTATAATACTCACATGCAAGTTAGCGTGGGCGTTCTCGTTGCAAATACATAAAACTATTTTAACATTTTTAAAGCAACCAACAAGGTTCAAGATAACCCATTCATTTGATTCATTATTATAAATAAAATTCACAAACACTGCAGTTGTTTGTTATTAATTCCATGGTATAGCAAGCATTACATACTATTATTTTACTTAATGATTAATTTTAATCCAAAAAACATTTCCAATATATTTTTAAAAACTATTTTTTTCTAAATTCAGTCTAATAAATTTTCAAAAAAAATTAAATAAAGTTTTTTTACTACTATGTTATAATGTACAATATTTTAAATATAAGTAGTATAATGTTTGCTTTTAAAATACATTAAAATTTGACAAACCAATTTATCTTCAGTAATTTTTATATGGTCACATTTATTATGAATTTATGCTACAAAAATTATTCTGCGTATAGAGTTACAATAATATAATGAATGTATGTATTTACTTTTATTTCATTAACCGAATAACGCTGCAAGCGTATATGCCAGCAGCCAGCTTCAAGGTGGGCTGATCCGGCTTTGCTCATCGACTCTCCACTTATTCCACACGCGCTCGTCAAGACATCACATAAGTACGTGACATACGCTTGTGTGTCTGTTTCTCTTTCTCTGCCAAATTCTACTACTGAATACTGGGAACGTCGTTCTCTCTTAATTCAGCTTTAGTGGGGCGCGCCCAAACTCGCATGAAAATTTTATTTTACCTTCGTCTAATACGATTAATTTCGTAGGAATTTAAGTTTATATATATATTCACCGTAAACAATTTCTGTTCGTTGTAACTCCATGTTAACGGCCCTACTTTACAATTCCTAGATTAGTAAATACGAACATTTATAAAATCGATGTTCCATAGGGGAAAGGGGATTTCTAAACATGATTCAAAGTTTGGAGTGGGAGAAAATATGATCACAACGAAAGAACCGAATTATAATTGAACATGTTCACTATGTTCACGAAACATTGTGGCGAACGAAAGCAGCTATTATCTGTTGGAATAATTCAAAGAGATACAATTCCGGCCATAAATAGGTGCCCCAATGATATTTAATTTTTTTTGTGTTGGGTGATTTGTATAAATTAATTTTATTGCCTGTAAAACTTTTCAAGCTTCAAAGAATCAGGGTGGGCAGTGCCCACCTTGCCCACCCCGAGGAGCCGCCACTGATGAGAATAATAATTAATGTCGAATAACAATTCATTATTTTTCTTTTAAGCATTGTAGGTAGTGAAAGAGATATTTTTTGAGTTTCCTTGAGAGAGAATAAAAAGGATTGCAAAATGTTTTGAAAGATCTGCTATTTATGTGTAGGTAAATAACTACGCATTATCTCATATTATACGAATGATTTGTCGAGTTTGCAAATCTGTTTGCCCCTCCCCTTCTCCTCCCCCCTCTCTCCTCCTCTCTCGCTCTATATCTCGCTCTATGTGTGTGCGTACCGACGATAGTGGCAAAACCGTTAAAGCTATGATACCAAGCCTTATATTTAAAAATGTGATCTTCCCATAATAAGACAAAGTAAAATGAAATATCTGGTACGCTCAAGGAACCAGACAACACAACAGAGTTGAAGATTGAAGTAAACAGCATGCAAAACGTGGAATATCTGAGGTACTTTGGAGTAATAATGTATGGAAAAAATTACAGGAGCAGAGAAACAAATCAAAGAATTAGAGTTGGAAGCGGGACATATTGGTAGTATCTAAGTACTAAGGGACGGAACACTGAATCGTTAGACGTGTGGCTTGTCTTGCCGTCTTATAGGCGTTATAAGCTTCAAATTCTTGAAGTTTCAGTGAGAGAAATGCTCGTAATATTGTTCTGTAGCTGTCAAAATTTACTGTTACCAAATTGCCTCGCTCGTTCTCAAAAAAGTAGATACCGATAATTCCTTGAACCGAAATGGCCTCGCAAACTGTAACTTTCGGCAGCAGTAGTTTTGGTATTGTTTTTTGGATTTTGTGTGACCCAATAACGAGAATTCTGTTAGTTGACGTGTGAAGAATATTGTTCAAATTCGGAAAGCACTCCAGCATTTTCTACAAAAACACAACCTAAATTTTTAGAACTAAGCTACTAATGCCCTCTATCCCCACTCCTACATTCCTTTCGGACGCAATAATGTTTTTAAAATTTTATTTGTTGATATCTTCTTTTTCGCAACACTTACCATTTGGTTTTATTACACAGGAAAAAACTATAAAAAAAGCTCATCAAAAAGCCGAAATATTAAAGATCTCTTAATTTCTCAATTCACTCAACTTCATCATAACTAGATATGCAACTTTAAAATTTAAAGTCAAAGCACCGCTTATGGGTTACTAAAGACCACTCAAATATGGATATTTTGATATCAATATCTTGAAGTGAGGATTATTTGATATCATTGCGCGAAACTCAAACTTAACAAATAAAGCGGTAATTTTTAATTCAAAATTTAAATGTTCTATTTACTTTATACTAGTGAGAAAGAGCGCGGTAAATGGCATTTGTTGAGCAAATCGGATATCTAGCGCGCTCTGTTGTCTGTCTATTGTGTGTTTTATTTTATTATCCCATTTAATTCAATAGAAAAATACTGTAATAATATATTTTAAGTAATTCATATTTATTTAGTTTGTATGTATAATTTGCTACCGGATCTACGTCGCAATAAGATAACGGCTGATTAAGATATGAAACGGGGAGTCGCAATAGGGGGTTGTTAAACAGGATAACGCAGGGCCGAGCTAACTCTGTCGCAGACGGCGTGACGGTTCAGGTAAAAGAGAACACCTATAGTAGAGCGTCGGTCGGCAACGACGCTTGCGACGATTGTCCGGGCACCAGGACACTATGCTATCTACAGATAACCTACCTGCGCCTCCTACGATCTACCACTGGCTGTGTCCCTCCAGCGGGTTACCTATTGAACACCCTGTATATATGAAGCACCCACACTCATGTGCGTACTTGTCACAATAATAAATAAATATGCAGAGGTAAAAGAAATAATAGATAAGGTATTCGTAATATAACAAAATTTAATTGAATTTGACGTGTGATTCGGTTATTAGTATAATATAAAAACTAAATTGTGACATCTGAAATTAAGCAATGCGTTGAATGAAGGTTACATCGTAGTTAAGTTAGACAGATGGTAAATAATAAAAAAAAAAACAAGCGTAGGTGACATTTGCAAAAATTAGTAAGAATATAAATGATAAAAAAAACCTTAAAGATTAGACATAAACTCTGCGCATCAGCGGGAGTTGGTCGGTTGCCGAAACGTTTCTTTCACCTCACAATTAGGTGTACAAAAGTTATCAATTACATGCCATTTGGCAATGTCAATACAAAGGTGAAATAATATTTATAAATTTAATAAGCGCAAGAAAGTTTAATGTATTAAAATATAGTCTTAGCCTAAAGTGTGTAAAATTCGCTAACTTATAAAACAAATAAAACGTCAGGTTTGCCTACATGAGCTACGTTAAATGAATTTGAAAGTTGATAATTGATAAGACAAGAGTTAAAGGCAAAATCTTACAAGATTTCAGCGAAATTTAAACGTACTAAATTATAAGCAAATTATAAATTCCAAAATTGCAATACTTCAAGTAACCTACAGACATTGTAACGGAAGAGTAATCACTAGGTATATTACTGATCGTCTAACATCTACCCAAAAGAAAATAATGAGATAAAATTTATGAATTTACTAGATTAAGTTTAAATTAAATAATTTCCTCAAAATAAGGCTACAATAATTACGGTAGTGACAAATTCAAAATTTCAGATCAATCTGATTATTACAAAAATTAATAAAATTATAACGGTAAATTAGTCAAGATTATTTTGTGACCTCGCAGTTGACTAAGAGGTGCGTAAGGTAATAAGCCACTCAAAATTCTTGGTTCAAAACTAGGCGAAATAAGTCTTGCACACAAACGTTAAGTCGTCGAAAATCGGTCGAAAATATTTAAGGTGAAAATTACAACCTTATTTGGCAAGATGGCTGACGGGAAGGACGCTGCAGTTGTTCAAGATGGCGACGTCTCCCTTGTTGGAATAATTCCACTCAACAGGTGGGCTGGATGTTGGATGAAACCCCTGTTGTGGGCGATAACCCCAAAAATAAGACTTCGGAGGGCTTAAATGGTCGTCAGAGGCATCCTAACAGCCTTTGAGGGCTTTAGTGCCCGACAAAAGAATCCTATTAAAATTAAAAAAAAACCCAAAGATAAAATCCCGAAAATTTAACACAGAGCTCTGAAAACTTACCCCAATTATGAAGAAATAATATGGAGATCCCACGGTAAGGTCTCAGAAGTCACACATAGCACGAAAACGATTCAAAATCCACCTCGTGGCATTCGTAAATTAGATAACGGTATTGCGATAAAAATTAATTCACGATAAATCACCTAATAAAGGTATCGATAACTCACACTTATTTCATTAAAGCCGCCTAAGCGTTAGTCTACCTTTTAGACAAAGTGATAAAATTCACCAAAAGACAATAAGCATATCGTGCCCATGCACTTGTAACAAGTTCGACTTCTAAAGTGACCTAACCGTGACCTATACGGTAGATACGTTACAATCCAAGATCGCGCACGCTCAAAGCGCCGTACTGGGAAAAGGACTCAAACTAAAGGCGGGAATCTCCCAATAAACATCACAAGCTCGCAACTAAATTGATAATAATGGGAAACAACATCGAGACTTAAACACAATTAATCGCGACCCCACACATAATTTTGACGGAAGAACATGAGCGAAATACTCAACAATTGTAAAATAGGAGATTTAAAGTCGACCGCACGAGAGGGAACTTTATACCGGACGTTGGCAATACTGCGTGTGCAGACAACCTAAGCAGTATGGACGATAGATTTGACAGACATCAACAAACATTCTTCCACCTGTAATTTCTATTTTTATTAGGCGAAAGGACAGAATTTCTGCAGGTAAATAACGAAATACTAAAGCTTATATATATCAAAACGCTGCAAAAGACGGTGGAAAAACCGATCAAAACTTATGTTACAGCGAAATTACGATCCTAACCCCCACAATGGTCCTGAGGAGGAACGAATTAACAGAAGTCCCTAATACCAGAATATCGAAGATAGAGCAGCAAGGGGGATCGGCAACAGTTAATAGTATGCCCTACAATCCAGCATTTCTTTAATTAATTCTCCTTACCTTTTTTTTTTTAGAGAGACGACTGCGAAGGAAAAGGAAAATAACAATAATACTCGGGACATGCTCGAGATTCTGTGTTTGGCAAAACGCAAAATATATGACACAGTTAGCACAATATCTTGATTATCGTTTCAAAACGTTTACAAGCTACAATAAATGCATTAGGTAGGGATCGGTCGTAATATATATAAGAAGATATTTTATATACTTAAGCAAGGCGTAGAAATAATTGCAAATGCGTAAAATATGAAACTACAGGTAGGTTAGATTAAGCTAGAGCTAAGATAATTAAAGTTAGTTATTCAGATAAAGAGGCTTTCACAAAAATAGAGTGTAAATGCCCGATCTTACACAAATTGTATCTGTCATGTTCGCGGTATGTGATTTAGAGCGGTGAGGGCTCAATAGTAGGTTTAGTACCCACGGAGGCATACTGCAGGCAGTCTTAGCGACCGGTGAAATAGATAATATACAGGGTTCGCTCAAAAGGTCATGAACTTTATACAAAATTCCACGTATTTAGACAATAGGTACACAATCTTTTGCGAACTATAGACAAAGTAAATTTACAACGTAACAAATTCCCCCCTTTCCAGCGAAAAGAAATTGAACGCAGAGCAATTTCTTGCACCGAGAACTTAGGCTGACGGGATAAAGATAGTGAAAAGGGTAAGCGAGAGCTCTAAAACGGACGTTGTCTACTAACAAACGCACACATCCACACTCAGTCACAGCAACACCAGACAGCTTGGCCATAACCACCACGTGGCCCTTCGGCATTCGGCCGGTACGGGGAAAGTAACGAAAAAATAAAAAGCAAGGGTGTCGAGATTCTGCACAGACGCGCCCCGAGACCTGTCCAACCGACAGCCCAGCACTATTGGTAGCATCACGGGGGGAAGAGGGTGTAGACGGGTTAGATATCGGTGTGCCCGGCCGGCGGTGATCCTTACGACGGTCGAAGGCACAGGAATGAGGAGTGGGCACTACCAATAGGCCAAGATGCGGGCAAGGCAACCCCCGAGACGACACTCTGCAGACACGCGACGGTAAAAGAGACCCTTGGGAGAGGCCCTCGGTATCTCAAAACAAACAAAAATAACAGGTCAACTAAAACCGGGTTTATTACTACAGATACGGGATACAAAGCGGAATAGGGAAGAGGTAAATAAAGGTAGGGTAGAGCTCAGAATGGTGCAACTGCTCAGAGGTACGGATATGCTGTTTCGACATCCATAACATCCGGTAACAACAAAACGAGAAAAGATCGCCAAACAAAAATAGAAATTAGAGAGCAAAAGTTTAAAGTCTGGACCGGCGTTGTCCCGACTAAAATGCTGAAGGCAACGATAAACCATAAAGGCTGAAGTCATTTCCGATTCCTGGTAGTAACATTTTGAACGTAAGAAAAGCAAGAAGGTCGCCAGGACACGACCTTTAGAAGGCTGAGGATTATCACACAGAAGGGACCATCACTCTTTATACCTTCTCAGATACGAAAGTCAAATCCGGTAGTTAAGCAACATTAGTTAGCTTAAAAGGTAGTCATGTCAGAGAGGGTACACGAAATATAGTGTGGACTCCCCTAGCAAGGCTGCCACTCCAAACATGCAAAGACACGGGAGATCCGAAACATACGGAAGCGATAAAGGCACGGGAAGATAAATGCATAGTCGGAGTCACAGATACGAGCTGTGCAATGGGGCCGGTAATCACACTAACAGAAGTCGATATAAGGAAAATGTTTGCCCTGAAGCGATAGCTCCTTGATGTATCAAAGCTATTTAATTAGTAATTGCGGGTTATGAAATAAATCTTCCAAGATGGAACAGCAACCGCGCGGAAAAGGTCGTGCACTCAGCCGCGGGAGGAGACAAGATCCCACACGGAAAACCCGACAACACGAGAGGGAGGAAATTCATTGCTCCGGGGTGTTAGGGAACAATCGACACACGAGAGGGAAGGAAATTGATTGCTCCGGGGTGTTAGGGAACAAAGAGGTCCGAGTCCCTTTAGAAGCCTTTTACTTCACGCAGGATCACGGTAGGAGAATTCTTTCAGCCCTCACTACAGGCCGTAAAGGAAGGAGTTAGCGATAAGATAAGGCACGAAGCAGCACATAGCGAAAACGTAAGCGAGATAAAAGACAAACTAATTTATTCAGCAGACGATTGTCGATGTTTTCCGTCTGAAGTCTGTTTCGCAATTCGTCAGGTAACATTGACCAAATGGCGGAAGAAGGTAGATTAACAAGGTACCACTGCAAAACGTAACCCACAAACAAGACCATAGCCGGGCTAAGATAAACAGACGGAGTCCGAGAAATTTTCATTTTAGAGATACGCTCTCGATAGATGTTCAGAGAAACAACTTTAACAACTTTAAGAGATCCCATGCCCAACGAAATGAATGGATCCGCTTCACTCGCCGGAACAGAGAAATCCAAAGCCGAAGAAGCAACAGCGTTTTTATCATAAGACAAATCAGATATATTCAGATTTAAAGATACGCATGGAGTTGTGACATCTGTAGGTTCGAAAAGCTCCAAGTTCAGAGAGACTTCGAAATCGGCGTTATTTGCGCATACAAGAAGCTTAAAATCGAAAGAAGCTTCAGAAGCGGTATCATTGGCGCATACAAGAACCTCTAAATCGGTAAGAGTGACAGAATCGGAGTTATTAGGACGTACAAAAAGCTCCAAGTCAGATGAGGAGACAGAATCTGTATTATAGCTAAGTACGAAGTCGGAAGAGACATCAGAAATTGAATTATGAATAAGCCCTAAGTCGGGAGGTACGTCAGAAATCGTATTATAGGTAAACTTTACGTCAGAAGGTACATCAAAATCTGAGTCATAGGAACGCTCTACGACAGGAGATATATCAGAGATCGAATCAGGTGTAAGCTTTACAACAGGAGGTATATCAGAAATTGTATTAACAGTGAGCTCGGGAGCTTCTAATACGGGAGAGACAACTGACACCGAACTGATTTGGTCTTCGGAAGAATTCAACTCATCGAAGGCAACTGAGTCTATCGGAGGTGGGGAGGTAGCAGTTGGAGAAAGAGTCGGATCCGGCATGACACTAGCTGACGGAGAAGGTTGGCCAATATCTTCATCGTCACCCATGTCAACCTCGTCGTCACTCCTATAATCCTCGTAGTCACTCACATACTCTCCGGCCTTCCATGCCTTATATTTCTCCATTATGGCACGAGAAGTGGTATCGGTAAGGTCACGAGGCGAGACGTTTCCGATAGTTCGCATTTTTGAGAGAAACTTAGCTGCCAATTCACAACTACGTACCGAAAACCAGATACGTTCGTCCTTCTCTTCGGCAGTTTGCGGCTGCGCATTCTGAATGCGGTCCGCGACAAAAGCCAGATCGGAAGTTATTCCCCGGTATTCAGAAACTGTAGTCCTACTATCAAGTTCAGCGATAAGATATTCCAAGAGAGAGAACTTTGACCAAATTGCCTCAGCGTCCTCCGCATAAGGAAAAGGGTAGTCAGAAGGAGGGCAGACAGCTTCCTTAAAGCCTGGGTGCTCTTCCTCGAATCTTAGAAGGTCATAGTAATACACCTGCGCATCGTCCCGCTCCATACCTGGTGACCGTTTGGCACCAAAAGTAGCGAGTAAATAATCCAAATCCTCATAAGAAAGATGTTCCATAAGAATGTCAAAACGCATAGTCTCCATCGTATAGAAAAAATTATTCGAGAAGATTACAGAGATAAGCCAGGTCTTGAAATGGTCACAAGACACAAATGTGTACCTGTCGATTACTTAAATGGTTCGTACCAGGTAACAAAAGAAGAAATCTTGCTTGATTGCAAAACTATGTAAAGTCAAAACGCACGCTAAGACTTGCCTAGAAGGTAATCGAGAAAAAAAAATATATAGATATAGGCAAGACCAAAGAAAACAGTGCGATAAGAGTGCTCCACTCAGTAGCCACTCACACAAGTCGAGAAAAAAAGCCTAAATCGAGAAAACTCAAAATTTATTCCGGAAGATGGTCAGGACCGAAACGTTGATGCGAAACAAGTAGCTTCTCCGAAGTATAACACCACTGTGCGGTACGACGAAATGTTAGTGGCTGAAATACTTAAAGGCAAAGAAAATATTCCGGAAGATGGAGAAAACTTGTCCAAACCGTTAGGCAACGACACGTTGTCACGTCAAAGCAACCAAAACCAAGGAAAAATTAGAAAAGACGAGAAATTTCCCTGAAGATGGTAAAAACCAGGTTGAAACGTTCGGTGTCAACTTATGAGTTGATAGATGACACACAAAAGGAAAAGAAAATTTGAGGGCGGCGAAAACTTAGTCGAAACGTAGGTGCGAACTGTTGTACGTTAGGCCCACAACGAACGCATGAAATTGTTGTGAAGGTAGCGGAAACTTCGTTGGAGCGTTGGGTAGCGAAAGGAAAAAAGAATTTTGTTCCGGAAGGTGGAGAAAAGATGGCGGAAACGCTGGGGTGTCAATTCGTACGGGAGGGGGAAGAAAAGTTGTCTGAAATTCTGAAAATGGCGGAAAATAGGCCGAAACTTGGTTGACACACACAAAAATAATAATAAAGAAAAATTGAAGATGGCGGAAAGTTGGTCGAAACGTTGGTGCCAAATTTTTCCCCTATCACCAAAAAAAAACCCGACGCTAGGGCACCAAATTTTTCCTTATTACTGAAAGAAAGGCCCAGAAAAAGATTATCGAAACGTTGGCTGTTAAAGACAGGGAGATAATTTGCAAAATTCAAGAAAATGTTCCGGAAGATGGTCAAAATTTTTCCGAAACGTGGTCCACCAAGGACAAGGCGATAAATTTGAAAATTTAAAAAAAAAATTCCGGAAGATGGTCAAAAATCGGCCGAAACGTTGGGCGCCAAATTTTTGCTACCGGATCTACGTCGCAATAAGATAACGGCTGATTAAGATATGAAACGGGGAGTCGCAATAGGGGGTTGTTAAACAGGATAACGCAGGGCCGAGCTAACTCTGTCGCAGACGGCGTGACGGTTCAGGTAAAAGAGAACACCTATAGTAGAGCGTCGGTCGGCAACGACGCTTGCGACGATTGTCCGGGCACCAGGACACTATGCTATCTACAGATAACCTACCTGCGCCTCCTACGATCTACCACTGGCTGTGTCCCTCCAGCGGGTTACCTATTGAACACCCTGTATATATGAAGCACCCACACTCATGTGCGTACTTGTCACAATAATAAATAAATATGCAGAGGTAAAAGAAATAATAGATAAGGTATTCGTAATATAACAAAATTTAATTGAATTTGACGTGTGATTCGGTTATTAGTATAATATAAAAACTAAATTGTGACATCTGAAATTAAGCAATGCGTTGAATGAAGGTTACATCGTAGTTAAGTTAGACAGATGGTAAATAATAAAAAAAAAAACAAGCGTAGGTGACATTTGCAAAAATTAGTAAGAATATAAATGATAAAAAAAACCTTAAAGATTAGACATAAACTCTGCGCATCAGCGGGAGTTGGTCGGTTGCCGAAACGTTTCTTTCACCTCACAATTAGGTGTACAAAAGTTATCAATTACATGCCATTTGGCAATGTCAATACAAAGGTGAAATAATATTTATAAATTTAATAAGCGCAAGAAAGTTTAATGTATTAAAATATAGTCTTAGCCTAAAGTGTGTAAAATTCGCTAACTTATAAAACAAATAAAACGTCAGGTTTGCCTACATGAGCTACGTTAAATGAATTTGAAAGTTGATAATTGATAAGACAAGAGTTAAAGGCAAAATCTTACAAGATTTCAGCGAAATTTAAACGTACTAAATTATAAGCAAATTATAAATTCCAAAATTGCAATACTTCAAGTAACCTACAGACATTGTAACGGAAGAGTAATCACTAGGTATATTACTGATCGTCTAACATCTACCCAAAAGAAAATAATGAGATAAAATTTATGAATTTACTAGATTAAGTTTAAATTAAATAATTTCCTCAAAATAAGGCTACAATAATTACGGTAGTGACAAATTCAAAATTTCAGATCAATCTGATTATTACAAAAATTAATAAAATTATAACGGTAAATTAGTCAAGATTATTTTGTGACCTCGCAGTTGACTAAGAGGTGCGTAAGGTAATAAGCCACTCAAAATTCTTGGTTCAAAACTAGGCGAAATAAGTCTTGCACACAAACGTTAAGTCGTCGAAAATCGGTCGAAAATATTTAAGGTGAAAATTACAACCTTATTTGGCAAGATGGCTGACGGGAAGGACGCTGCAGTTGTTCAAGATGGCGACGTCTCCCTTGTTGGAATAATTCCACTCAACAGGTGGGCTGGATGTTGGATGAAACCCCTGTTGTGGGCGATAACCCCAAAAATAAGACTTCGGAGGGCTTAAATGGTCGTCAGAGGCATCCTAACAGCCTTTGAGGGCTTTAGTGCCCGACAAAAGAATCCTATTAAAATTAAAAAAAAACCCAAAGATAAAATCCCGAAAATTTAACACAGAGCTCTGAAAACTTACCCCAATTATGAAGAAATAATATGGAGATCCCACGGTAAGGTCTCAGAAGTCACACATAGCACGAAAACGATTCAAAATCCACCTCGTGGCATTCGTAAATTAGATAACGGTATTGCGATAAAAATTAATTCACGATAAATCACCTAATAAAGGTATCGATAACTCACACTTATTTCATTAAAGCCGCCTAAGCGTTAGTCTACCTTTTAGACAAAGTGATAAAATTCACCAAAAGACAATAAGCATATCGTGCCCATGCACTTGTAACAAGTTCGACTTCTAAAGTGACCTAACCGTGACCTATACGGTAGATACGTTACAATCCAAGGTCGCGCACGCTCAAAGCGCCGTACTGGGAAAAGGACTCAAACTAAAGGCGGGAATCTCCCAATAAACATCACAAGCTCGCAACTAAATTGATAATAATGGGAAACAACATCGAGACTTAAACACAATTAATCGCGACCCCACACATAATTTTGACGGAAGAACATGAGCGAAATACTCAACAATTGTAAAATAGGAGATTTAAAGTCGACCGCACGAGAGGGAACTTTATACCGGACGTTGGCAATACTGCGTGTGCAGACAACCTAAGCAGTATGGACGATAGATTTGACAGACATCAACAAACATTCTTCCACCTGTAATTTCTATTTTTATTAGGCGAAAGGACAGAATTTCTGCAGGTAAATAACGAAATACTAAAGCTTATATATATCAAAACGCTGCAAAAGACGGTGGAAAAACCGATCAAAACTTATGTTACAGCGAAATTACGATCCTAACCCCCACAATGGTCCTGAGGAGGAACGAATTAACAGAAGTCCCTAATACCAGAATATCGAAGATAGAGCAGCAAGGGGGATCGGCAACAGTTAATAGTATGCCCTACAATCCAGCATTTCTTTAATTAATTCTCCTTACCTTTTTTTTTTTAGAGAGACGACTGCGAAGGAAAAGGAAAATAACAATAATACTCGGGACCTGCTCGAGATTCTGTGTTTGGCAAAACGCAAAATATATGACACAGTTAGCACAATATCTTGATTATCGTTTCAAAACGTTTACAAGCTACAATAAATGCATTAGGTAGGGATCGGTCGCAATATATATAAGAAGATATTTTATATACTTAAGCAAGGCGTAGAAATAATTGCAAATGCGTAAAATATGAAACTACAGGTAGGTTAGATTAAGCTAGAGCTAAGATAATTAAAGTTAGTTATTCAGATAAAGAGGCTTTCACAAAAATAGAGTGTAAATGCCCGATCTTACACAAATTGTATCTGTCATGTTCGCGGTATGTGATTTAGAGCGGTGAGGGCTCAATAGTAGGTTTAGTACCCACGGAGGCATACTGCAGGCAGTCTTAGCGACCGGTGAAATAGATAATATACAGGGTTCGCTCAAAAGGTCATGAACTTTATACAAAATTCCACGTATTTAGACAATAGGTACACAATCTTTTGCGAACTATAGACAAAGTAAATTTACAACGTAACAAATTATAAAAAATAATTAAATAATTCGCTATGTCGTCTGAGGAATGCAAGATAATGTTAATAAAGCAATGTGCATATTTTCTGTCTGAATGACAGAATTGTTTACCTTGAGCCAAGCTGTCTAATACAGAATATGTATGTATGATATAAATCGAAATGTAAAATACCTTGTAACTTCTTGAAAAACAACGCATTAACATATATTAAAATTAGATTTTATCTGAAAATAACATCCAATAATGGATGGACACTGTGGCTAAAAATCTGAAATAAAATGCAAAAGCAAAAATTCGTTACCACCAAAAATATATACAAAAAATCTAAATACGTATTTCGGCAACCAAGTTGCTATCTTCAGTAGATATAGCATATCTTCTAAGGTTACACCTTAGCCAAAAATACCACGTTTAACACTCTTTTTTGTTTTATACAGATATCTACTGAAGATGGCAACTTAGTTGCCGAAATACGTATTTCGATTTTTTATATACCTATATTTTTTGTGGTAAGGGATTTTTCCTTGTGCATTTTATTTCTGAAAATAACATAAAAAATTGAGCAAGATTACAATATCTTCATATCAAAAATTTATAATATTATTTATATGCAAATTGAGAATATTTTAATTTTTTGTATAATGTTATCATGCAAATTGTTTAATAAAGCAGAAATTGAATTTTAAATGAACTGATTTAATCGAATATCGATATTTTGAAATGCGTAATTATTCTGTTTCTGTTATTAATTTTTCATAATTGACAAACGCGTCACCAAACCGCACATTTATAATATATTTCAGTTAATCGCATTCTTTATTTTCTACTACTACTATTACAAGTTTAGATGGGAAAATCTCGAAATATAGTTATTCACTCCCTATAATGCTCATATTTGAACTACTGTAGATGTGAACACCACAAATATGTTAAGCAGTTGTAGCCAGTGTTTATTAAGGTATGCAAAGAAAATCCTTTAATTAGTTTTTCTTGACAGTTGTAATTTGCGGATAATAAAAGTTGAAAAGGCGATTTTTAAAATCTAAACAAAAATGTATTTACAAATATAAATGCGAAGCTGGATGAATTAAGAAAATTGAATAGATATCAATATACATTTATTCATAGAAGAAAAGGTACCCTCTTGCTAAAATCTTATATAATAATTACATTTCAATCTCCAAGGAATGAATTATTTTTTCCATGTGACTAACATATTTAATACTAACTCTACAAACAATCTATTAAATGATAGACGCTTATAATATATCATGTTATTTATGGCTGTTTAAATGTAACTTGTTAAGGTGCACGCATACTGAGGCGAGGCGAGGCAAAGCGAAGAGAAGATTATTTATTACGCCTGATAAAAATGCACGTAATCAAATGGGTGCCTGCACACTGCAGCGTCGCGTGTGGAAGCGAAGCTTACGTACATTTATATAGGCGTAATAAATGCGCTTCTCTTCGCTTCGTTTCGCCTCGCCTCAGTGTGCGTGCACCTTTACTGCTTCTTCGTACTGGGTAATTTAAAGGTGCACGCACACTGAGGCGAGGCGAAGCGGAAAGAATGCACGTAATCAAATGGGTGCCCGCACACTGGAGCGTCGCGTGTGGAAGCGAAGCTTACGTACATTTATATAGGCGTAATAAATGCGCTTCTCTTCGCTTCGTTTCGCCTCGCCTCAGTGAACGTGCACCTTTACTGCTTCTTCGTACTGGGTAATTTAAAGGTGCACGCACACTGAGGCGAGGCGAAGCGAAGAGAAGATCATTTATTACGCCTGATAAAAATGCACGTAATCAAATGGGTGCCCGCACACTGGAGCGTCGCGTGTGGAAGCGAAGCATACGTACATTTCTATAGGCGTAATAAATGCGCTTCTCTTCGCTTCGCTTAGTCTCGCCTCAGTGTGCGTGCACCTTAAAGTGTTAAGGCATCTTATATTTTTGTATTGTAGCAAATAGATGTATAAAAAGAAACGACTAAAGCTTCCAAAATACTGTGACTACAGTAACATTGGTCATAGTTAATTTGTCGGCTACATATATACGTTAAGATAAAGATTCGCAAGGTTTAGTATTATAATGTACTTATTATTAGAAACCAGTATAATGTTATTTGTCCAACTGGATATCCTTATGTATAAATATATAGGAAAATTGAAGGACAGGACATATCTTCTTAGTTCGAGCATTGACAACTGCAATTTTAAAACTAATTGCCTATATAAGATCACAAATTAGTTGGATTGTTTTCGATGAAACCACTTTTACAGAATTTATATTATGTTTTTATAATTATCTATTATTAAGATTTAGTGTATCACACTTAAGTCATGAGAAACCATATGTACAAGGATGATTTGTTGAAAGGTGAGACTTAAAGTGAAATACTTATAGTACGGCTTTTTTTATTTAATTACATTAATACACTAGGACCAATATAAAACTGGTATAATGGACTCCAGTGGTGAAGTGCCATTATACCAGTCTTATACACATCAGCATCAAAGTCGTGCAAATACTGCTCTACCTCTAAAGGGGTCTTTAATAAGCACGTTCGATGTAACTAAAACAAGTTGTGCGTGAGAATTTACTTTTTTTTTTATTTGAAAGAAAATTTTATGACATTAAGTATGGAAATGAAACGTCATTCGAATGTCCGCCGCGGTTTTGCTTGCTGCCACGTATTGGGGGGGGGGGCAATTTTATGTTGATTCTAAAAGCAAAAATTGTTTGTGTTTTGAGATAGCCCCAAAGGAAAAAGTCTAAAAGCATTAAATCGCGCGATCTAGGTGGTCAGTGCAAGCCGCCACCGCACTAAATAATCTTGCCCTCAAATCGCTCATGCAGAGAGTTCATCGTAGATTGCGCTGTGTGGCTCGGGCGATACGAGCCACACAGCGCAATCTACTCAATCCTCTTGAAATACGGGCCGATGATTCCGCCAGACCAAAATCTGCGCCAATCAGTGACTTTTTCGGGATGAATTTGGTGCTGTTGTAAAATTTTGCTTTTTCGTACATCCATTCATCGAAAAATATACCCCGTCGCTAAAGATGTTTTGTTTACCAAATTTAGATCAACTTCCAACTACTCCAGAGCTCAATCAGCGAACACACGCCGTTGTCTATGGTAGTTTACCTTAAATTCCTGGGTGAGTTGAATTTTATGCGGGTGCAGAAAGCCAAGTTCTTGTGAACGACAAGCAATTGACTGCCTCGGGTTTTCCCGTTCAATCTCACGTGCAGCGGCGATTTTTACTTTCTTATACTACGTATAAGAAAGTAAGTAGGAAGTATTGTGATGATGAAAATTTTCGACCTCGAGATTTTTGCAGATGTCCACGTTTTGAAGTCCCCTGATACCAAAAAAGTGGTTTTTAAAAAATTTCTGTGTGTCTGTCTGTCTCTGTGTGTGTGACCACGATAGCGATCAAACCGCTACAGATATCAATTCCAAATTTTGTATTTACGAATATAATCTCCCTCTTGAGAACTGATTAGATTTTGAGCAAAATCAGCAGACGGGAAGTAGTGAAAAAATCGAATTTTTCAAATATTTCGTGAATTACTAAGTTTAAACAAATTTATAAAGAATTCATATGTACTTAAAATTGAAATTGTGAACAATTTTATTAAAAAGGTTTTTCGAAATTCCTACCGGAAGTAGGTCTTTTACTCTTAATGAAAATCAGTTTCTTGCAAATATTTTGCAAGTCATGCTTTTTAGACAGGTACGCTACGAATATAAAAGTATTTAGAACTTAATTTCCAATATCTTTTGTATAAACAAAACTTCAAAATTCGGACCGGAAGTATTACTTTTACTCTTACCGAATAACGATTTTTTGCAAATATGTCGTAAATTATGCATTCTATGTATATTTATGAAGAGTACAAAAGTATTTAGAGTTGGATTTGGAATATTTTTTGTATAAATGAAATTTCAAAATTTGGACTGGAAGTAACACTTTCATACGTATAAGAAAGTCGTGTGGTGGCCACACCTCATTTTTTCAGTAGACCTTGCATTATGGCGATATAATAGTCCTGACTGAATCTTTATCGAACAGGTTGACTCGAATTTGGCCACCAAACGTCGAATAGTCAAGTTTTGGCGAGGGTAAAAATCACGTAATGCGCGGAACGTTTCTCGAACGGAGCACTGATTTTGAAAATAAAATTTGATGATTTGCACACGCTGTTCAACTTTCTAACCTTCCGTGATGATTTGCCATAGACATCTGAAAAATTCATAACAAACTTGGCAGATGTTGCTTTAACAACATGGCCCCTATAACCGAACAAATTTCGAGCGTACCTGTTGTAAGACCTTTTTCAATAACTTCCCCTCTTGAATTTACTTTCGACAAGAAATAGCCTAAGATTTGAGAAACATCGACAAATCGACTTGGGCACAACTTAGAATCGTTATTCATCTAGTTTTTCTGAAAAAAACTTGTGTGTGACAGCCCATTGTCAATTATTTATTAATTTATTTATTTCCAACAGGTTCCACCCAAGTACAGGAAGTAGTAATTAAAAATACAATAAACATTGAATGCCTAAGAAGCTAATCTACAATATAGCAACTTATGTCATACATAAATTTTCTTAAATTCATCATAAAGTATGTCACAATCATTACATGCCCTATTATAATTTGCACAACATTTAGAGATAGGAGATTTACAGTATTATTTGCCTCACAATAAAACATACGCTATTGACGAAGATTCGTATATCTTAGAACATTAAGATAATTTTATTCTGTAACCACACACAGTTAATATGATGGAATAACACTTTATTTCATTCCATTGCGGGTCTTTTTCGGTAATGATAACTTTGACTTCCAGACGGGCAGTAAATATGTGCCGCCAATAGCCGAGACATTTTCCAGATAGTCGATAAGAAGGTTCCCCTTCGAATCTCAAAATATCGTTGCCATTAACGTTTCAGCCTAAGGAGATGTCTTGTCTATCGTTGGGCTGCCGCTATGCTCCCGCTGCCGATATTTCCGTTTCGATTCTGGCAAATAGTAATGTTTCATCGCCCATAACAAAATGACGCTAAAATTCTACTTGGTCTTTCGATCTATTGTGGGTTTGTTTTTGGTAATGGCAACTTTCACTTTGTTCAGAAGGGCAATATAATATGTCCCGGTGATAGTTTGGCCTTGTGCTAATTTTTGATCAAAATTTAGTAAACGTGGAACACATCTGGCAAGGAGCTTTGACATATCTAAGTCCATATTCAAAATGTGGTGTACACGTTCAGTAGACTATAGTCTTGGCAAACTTTTCCACTTTCCCTGTTCGGTCACGTAACACAACATAATAAAATTATTCAACTATTTCTGGAATGCTTACACGTTTTGATGGTCCAGGACGCTTTTCAGTGACGAGAATCTTGTCGCCATATTAAAAGCGTTGGCCTTCGAAGAAACATCGTTGTCCAATGTTTGCTACAGTTTTGTCAAATCTCAATTGTGTTCAACTTCTTAAAAACAGATATTAAATTGCACCACAAATAGCGATTTCATTGATTTTGCAACTTTTACTAAACACGTCTTCTTAAGCAACTGTATCTGTGAAAAACTAATAATGAAAATTTAAATAAATAAATAAACGATTGGTTTAATAGAAAATAATACCAATTTTTATCGCAAACAGCAAATGATAGAACTAGTGTTCTATAGAATAACATCAGACAGATCTGATTAAATGCTGCAACATATTATGGTGTTGCAGCAATTGAAATTTGCTTAATTCTGAGACTCTCTTAAAATTCATCATCTAATACTTGCTATTATTTTTATACAATGTTTATATTGGTATTATTGTTCGACCTATATTAATAATTTTAGATGGTACGGATGATATCACAAAAGAAAATAATTCTTTTTTAACTGAGTAACTGAAAAACGTTTAAATTTCCAGCTTTCACTTAATAATAATACGTCCGGCTTCAGTAATTTTCTCTATATGGGACTAATAAAATTGCATTACAATAATTATTTTTCTAAAAATATTCATTTCGATGACTTTAAGAATATATTGGTTATGTTTGTGTCTAATGTCTATGTTCCGAGATAAAAGACGCTGCCAATATTCTAGCAGGCAAATATCATGATGACAGAAATAAAAATATGCAGTATTTTAATTTGAAAATAATTTTAGTAGGAGATTTTTGGAGATATCCACGTTTAAAAGTTCCCAGATAATAAAAAAAAAAATTTTAAAGGATGATTGTATTTGTCTCTGTCTGTGTGGCCAAATAGTTATAGGTATCTACACCAAACTTTATATTTTGGAATATAATTTTTCTTTCACAAGATCTGATTCCTTTTTTAGTAAAATCGGTAGTCTGAAAGGTACGAGATTAAGCAAGTATCTAAATAATAAACAGTATTTTGCGAATATGTCACAAATTATACAATTAGCTTAGATTTACAATTTCATTTAGAACAATTTTTGGTAGAAACCGAAAGTCACATTTTCCTTTTTCTTTCAGCTTATTGCAAATATATTGTAAATTATATATTCTATACAAATTTATTAAGACCATAAAACTTTTAGAGTATGACTAAATCAAATACCGTATACGGAAAATGTCAAAATTCGGACCGCAAGTAGGTAACACTCATCGAAATGCATTTTTCTTGCAATTGTTTTGCAAATGATGCATTCTTTATAGGTGTTTATTAAGAGTATAATAGTATTCAGAAATTAATTTGCAACAGGTTTTGTATAAGTACCAATATTTTCCAAATATGCGCCGCAAGTAACGCTTTCATTCTTGCCAAAAAGCAGCTTTCTATAAATATCTTCAAAATAATAAAAATATTTAAAACCTGATTTAGAACAGCTTTTGTATAAAAATTCTTGTATAATAAACTAGGAGCGCAGATTGGTATAAAAAGAGAAACCATACATCAACCTTTACTGATTAAAATAATACATTAAAGTAAAATATGTGTCATTGTGTATGTAAGAATACAAGATATAAGTGAATATTAGGTGTAGTATAAGCAGTGATAAATAAATATGAATAAAATCCCTGCGGTTTTGAAAACATTGACCTAGTAACCTAATTAATTACCTTCATAACTGCATAACACTTATGATGAGTAATACATATCTGCGAACATACGAGGTAGGCGGCATAAATTCTCGGCCTGACAGGCTTATGCAGGTTGAAACGTGTTCAAACTCCGTCACCTCATGCATGCACGTACGCGAGATGTACACTATAAATATCACGGTTCGTAGCCTAGTAGTTTTTAGTAACCAGTCAAGCAACGTGACTAGCCCACGAAAATGTCTGAAGTAACGAAAATTGAGTACCGCGCGGTCATTAAACTTTTAACAAAAGAAGGCCATACACCTTATCACATTAAACAACGTTTAGACGGCGTTTACGATCATTCATCTCATTTGTATTCAACTGTAAAAAAGCGGGCAAAATGTTTCTGTTTGGGACAAGAATCTCTGGAAGCTGCTGATTGAAGTGATAACGCCTCAACAAATTTCAATTATTGAATATTTAGTGCTAGAAGATCGTCGTTTGAAAGTGAAGAAGTTAGCAGTGATAACAAACATTTCCGAAACAAGTGTTCGCCGAATTCTCCATGACCATTTGAGTATGACTAAATTAGTAATAGATGGGTACCGCGACTTCTTTCTGCTCTCCAACGTGAATGACGAGTCGAATGTGCACAGTCGTTTTTAAACATGTGTGGAGACGACCCAAAACCGATTTTGAAGTCCATTGTCACAGGGAATGAAAGGCGTAAGTCATTCAATCAACAAAAAAGGTGATGGCCACAATATTCTGGGATTGTGAGGGCATTTTGCTAATTGACTTTAAAGAGCGCAATACAAGTATCAGCGGCACATATTATGCGTCTTTATTGCATAAATTATGGGATAGTATTCGTGCAAAATGTCGTGGAAAATTAAGAAAAGGCTTGCGATTATTGCACGACAATGCTCCCGTCCATACTGCCGCCATTTTACAAGCTGCCATCCGCGAATGCGGCTTTCAAGAATTGGAAGATAAAAAATGTTCGCCTATAGATACTAAAGAAATCCATCATAGTTTTTATATGATATTTCTTTGGTGGAAATATTTTATATTCAAAAAGATGTAATAAATATTTCAATAACATACTTTCTACAAATATATTTATATTTTATCTAAATATATTAAGTGTCGGTGAATTTAATTAAATATGATTTAATTGAATAGTTTATTATTTAGAAGAATACTTAACAAAAAACATTCAGAAAATGACCATGTATGATATATATTCTTAATTGATCAATATCTTCAATATTTGTTTAAGTTGAAATTATGTAAACCAAAGAATGCTTTTTCAATAAATAATTTTTGATCAACGATCTTTAGAAATTAAATTCATTAGAATTTACTGTGTGTAATAATCAGCTAATAGATTATCATTCAGTGACAGTACTTGGTTTAACGTAACCTGGAGAAGTGTCTCACAGATTTGGTTACAGAAACTACAATTACATAATACACCACGTGATTCATGGTTCATTTCTGACTGTAGAGATTAAATTGAATAAGTAAAATATATTGTTGATAACATGTATCTTAACTAAATTTGAATATGAATTTAAATAGTTGCATTACTTAACTTGTTGAGTGCATTTAAAAAGGGAAGACGTTTAATGTTTTGATACTGTGATAAAAAGAATTTGCAGTTTTTCCAAACATCGTGATACCAATTGCTGGATTAGTATCAGTGACAAGTTTCACACATAGAAAACACATAAAAATTGTCGTCTTATGAAAATACGCGTTCCGTTTTGAACACAATTCGTCGACTTTCAAGGTCATCAAAAGCATGAAATTGGAAAATTGAGGTGAAACTGTTTCTACGCATAGTTTTAAATAATTATATATTAGAAAAATATATTATTTATTAAAATATTTGCAATTAATATTAGCAACAAATGACGGCACAACAGACAAGACTGGCGTTACGTGTAACTTACGTATTAAATTAGATAAAGCCATACATTTTAAAAAGAATGTATTCTGGGAAAATCTACTGCCTGGAGTTAAGTAAAATTTCTTCAAAATTTTTGATACTTCAAAGTTATTCAAGTGCAAAGAACTCGTCGGGTCTTCAGAGATCCCACGATATTATGAAAGTTAATATTTCAACAACCTCTTATATTATTAAAACTTCCTAAATTGAATATAACCGACAACGGCATTTATGTACTGATGTTACAGATTATATGTTTGTGAGAACATATTACGTAAATTTGCACATACAATAAATTACAAATATTATTCCTAATATTTAATGTTCTTGCGTAAAAAAAAAGAATGGGAAATAATAAATTTAGTAAAACGTGTATTTGCCATATACGCCTACGTATGTATGTAATATACATCACATGCGTAACTACGTTCTATAATATGTATATACCTAGATGACATTGTGGAACATATAAGTAAAATATGGCGGGGTCGGATTATGAAAAGCGCAACATAATAATGTCTGGAGTTATTATGATGAAACCTCCACACCTCTACTCATTTTTATGCTCTCCTTTCTTTCCTAATAATTTTATGGAGGTGCGGTTTTCATGATATTACGTATGTACTAAATTTCTGGCGAGCTTACCCACTTTTTCATATAAATAGAACATTATTATACGTAACGTTTTCAAGGTTTTTTTATTTTATATATGTTGTATGCATATATACGAGGTCTGTTCAGACAATAACCAAACTTACTTTTTTCAACTTTTTTTTTTATTAGAAGATTTAATCCTTATTTAGGAAAATACTTAAAAGTACTCCCCTACCCTATCGATGTTTTCACTTCCACAAGAAATACTGGTAAGCTTCTTTTGAAATTTGCTTCAATGTCTCTGACAAATTTGTTTTAATGTTATCAATTACCTCAAAATAGTGTCATTTTACTGATTTCAATGTGGGCAGTGAATTGACAAAACAGAGTCATAAGTTGTCGTTGAAATTTTATTCCACGTAACCTTTTTAAAATGCCCGTGTAGTACTCTCTGACTGTTTGATCTTAGGGGGGGGGGGTTTACTTGATCGGCGTATGCCACAAAATGGTCAATTTCAACGTAAAAAATCGCAAAAATTAAGGCACTTGAAAAAGTTGCCGCTACATGCACGAAATAACCAATATTTTTTCTAGTGACTCACGATTAAAATTTGCAATTATGTATAATAAAAAATAGTTAAAATACAGCACTTTGAATTTTTTTCGCTTTATAGCGATATAAAGCTTACTGTGCTTAAAAAGTACTTTTTCGAATCGTGAGGTACCTAGATATTTTTATTCTAAACGCGACAATGTATTTACTTTACTTTCAAAATAACCCTGGTCTCCAAATAATTACTTTGAAACCAATGAGAATGATCACAAAGTCCGCACTGATAAATGGCAAATAGGCCACACACAATTCAACCTCTTACTCACAGTTTTGTAATGTCTAAGACCAGCTATATGGAAGGTATACCTGGTCGATTGTATTAAGCCGAAGATCATATAAACAGAGAGATCTTCAACTTTTTTTATTACCCTAGGTAAACGAATGTTTCATTCATATATCGGCTTTATTTTGTAATTATTTTAAGGATATTTGCCAGAATATATTAGATATTAATTTTTCGTCTGGAATAAATATTTGTTATTATTATTATAATAAGTATACATTAAACATATTTGTAAAAGAAACTACATGCGGTTGGTATATAAAAGCAAATTGTAATATATTTCAGATATTTTTCGGTGTTCATTTATGATTGATTACGTGATAACATTGATGCGTCTACTTTGTTAGACATTTTTTTCTGTTCGTTAATATTCTTCTCACTTTCAAAATGCATTTTATTTTTCAAGGACAAGGTTCCGGCTTTATGGCATTTCAGAAATGCAGTTTTCTTCGGCAATAAATATACATTATTATTATTAATTATAAAGTTGCAGGAAGCTTTTTAATAATATGAACAATTTAATGTTTGTAGAAAACTAAAATCTGGAATCTAAGATACGAACTTAGAAGTTTGCCGGACTCTTTAAACTAAGTGGCAGGAAGTTACACAATTTTCAGTTTCTAGATGGTAAAAGCATTTATTTAAATATCTGAATTTGTTGTGCCTTCATGTTTTTATTTTATTTATACTTTGTATTTTGACTCCAGGACAGTTTTTTTAGATTTTTTTTTGTATATGTGAGTAAGTAAAAGAGCATGGGCCAAACGAGCTTATAAGTTTTATTGCAGCGGTTTATCAGGGGCAGCAATTATTGGATGGCGAACAAAAAAAAATTGTATGTAGGCGTAAAAAACAAATTTTGTTTAATTTGTGCAAAATTTGGTAAATCTAAAGATCACATATGCTACAAAAATTAGTCTTCGTCGTCAACAGTCATGGAGTCGACAATTATTGCGGAAGGTTTCTCGTGAAATGCACGGTGTATTTATGGTAGATTAATAGGGGGCGATGATAGCATCGTTCTTAGAAAACTAAGTGAAACGGCCCCTTACGGTCCCCAAAAAATTATTGATAAAATCGAGTGCCGAAATCATATATTACGTAATTATATAAATAAAATTACGGACTGTTTGAAAAAAACTTAAATTCAATTCGGCCATGACAAAAGCAATTGAACATTACAAAAGTTCGAACTTAACAATAACAAAGTATAGATAGTGAAATTGCAGTGTGACATTATAAATGGACCAAGATATATTTTTTGTGAACACTCGGATTGTGCTTCTTACTTTTGTCAAGGATCTAAAGAAGGATACTTGGTATGAAACAATACACATAGATGTAGAACTCTGACCAGAAATGGTAATTAAGTTAGAGTAATTTTATTTTCTCGCTTTATTATCTCAAATTATGGATCCTCGTATTTTGAGAAATCGAGAAATTAGAAACGTCAAATTGGAGAATTAGTATGTACCTACTGATTCTGATACGTTTAGACAAAACACTACTTGGCCATACTTGTTTATTTTCTACACTGTCTATACTTTTGTAAAAAAAAATTGTTGTAGAAAACATGAATTAGGCCTACTGGAAATACCATGAAAAAAAAACATCCTTTGCATTCTACCTCTAAGGTGGCGCGGAAAGGATTGCGTTTGACGTTTTGTCTGCCACATAACGGTTATTTAAAAATTTTACCGAAGCTTTACTGAAAAAAAATTAAACAGCCAAGATATAAATAAAAAAAATGATAATATCAATAACATTCGATTTCAAGTTGTGATATTAACATTGTCTTCTAATCAATGATTAGTTCGGAGTCCGCACAGTTCGTATCGTACCCACGTACCCGTGAAATTTTTATAATTTAATTTCGCTAACTAACAATATCAGTGTCGATTGTGAAGAATATAAATATTTTTTACATTTTATATGAAACACAGGCACTGTTGTTACAATAGATTTTTTTTATCAGATTTTAGTTTTCTCTAAAACATTACTCGCATATTTCAAAGCCTCAACATGTAAATAAATACAAATCATAGTGAGAAATAATATGAAATACAACTTAAATAATTAATAATCATAAATAATAGTAATAAAACTATATACTTATTGCAGAATAAGATTTAATGTCTAATTAATTCAGGCAAATATCATTAAAATAATTACAAATTACATAAAACGGGAGTCTTAATAAAACTAAATAAATACAAGCCAAAAGAATATTCAGAAATAGCAAAAACAAATTTCGAACAAAGGAGATGCACCAATATTTTCATGCAATAAATGCAAGAGACAAATATCCCAAATTTATTTGGTCTCCAGTTGACCAGGCATTGCTTCATGTTGCTGGTCATATACCTGCATCGTGTAAAAGGTACAGGCATATTAAACTCCGTAAAATTATTCAATATATTTCAGGCAACCCGACATACGCCGTTCGAGAATTTTTCTTAGGGAAAGCCCACCCTTAATGTTAAAATTCAAAATGCACAATTTTATTAAAAACGGAAGAACCATTAAGCAGCACTTTGAGATTGGATCCAGGCTAGCGTCCACTCAGTTTTGTTTCTGTTGTTCGGTCATAGTACGAGGGACAAACTTCACTCCATATTCAGTTTTTTTGGTTAAAATATCATGTCACTGATGGTAATGCTTTACTCTGATAGTCAAATGAGTATAAAAAGGCACCAGATTCTTGATTTTCTGAATGTGGGCATCATCAGTTGCAACTGATCAATTGACTGACTACCACTTTTGAATAGTGTAAACCATTAATAAAATTTCATACGAATCTGGGCATCATCTACATAAGCTTATTTCAAAATTGCAACCTTCCCGTAAAAGTGTTTCCTAGTTTCGCACAAAATTTTGCGTTGCATCGTTGCTCACAAAAGTCGAATATTTGCAATGATCGCTATGAACATGTGGTTATGCGAATACATAATGTTGACAACCTCATGTCACTAAGTCTCTTCGTTTGCGCCTAATTTTACATGTTCTGTTTTTTACTGGAAGACCTTGTATGCGTTCATTGTTTGTATAGTCTATTGCATCCTAAAATCAAAGTATTGCTCTTATGGAGATTGCACGCGACGTTGCATAATTTCTATAAAAATAAATGTTGGGTTAGTATTACGTAGATTTTATAACGATATTAATAGCGATAATAGCTGATGGTTACATTGACATTGGTGGTTATGTTCAAATATTCTTTCCGTGAAAATTACGTCAAGCGACTTGACAACATCCTATGTACCAAATAAGGATAGTTACATACGAATCATTATAAAATAGCAAAGGAGGGCCACACTTCATAAGAGTCCGTACTTCGATTCCTAGGTGGAATAGACTATAGATAAAATAATTTACTACTTACTACTTTTTTGTTTCAGAAATAGATTTTACAACGAAAGTTTTCCTAAGTTCATTTATCCATACTTATTTTAACCTATCCGAGCCTTGCGTAAATATTATTTATTACTCTACATACGTATCCCGTATTCACAATTATTCGACTTTTAATTTTCTTTACATTATTTTTCACAACTAACGAATATTCCATATAATTGATAATAAAAGTAGTTACAGTTAATATAACACCTACAAAAAATGTCTATAAGATATTTCAAGTATTTTAAAAAAGAACGTAGGCCATCTTTGTAACAAAATTTTGTTCTATTAATATATGAATGCTAGTGGTTTTCATTGAATGTTGACACCCAGCTGTCCTTTCATCTTTTGGACGACCTTCCTTAAGGTCGATTGCTGCCTGTCATTATAATATTAGAGAGTGTTTCACTGTCCATGTGTTCCACGTGGTCTCTCAAGATCGTCATCTCTATCGTGCCAATTTTTCTACCTCCATAACCTCCTATTCTTTCCACAGCCTTTGTGACACAGACAGAAAGGCAGAAACACCATGCCTTTTGCTGTGTGTATCCATAACTATATAGAATGTTAGGCACCGGCAATCGACTTGCCATATTATTACAGCTACTATAATTTTTTGTGTCAGCTTGTTGTTTAGTTTTATTGCTAATGAGTTTAGCTCTTCCTGCGGACTGCTGTCTCATTCACATTTTTATCTCGACATCTCTGCTACTTGTTCTTATTTTGCTCGGTCAAACATGTGTGGGAAATCGAGGAACCACATAAAGAGCGCTTTATCGATTTAATTAGTTTCATTAACTGTTTTACTATGAACCTATGGTGTTTTGAAATCTTTGTTGTTTTTTACTAATCCCTTTTGTATTAATAATTTGTTGAGACAGTATTCTTGCTAGCAATTTCGCAACACTCCACAAAAAGTTAATTGATCGGTAATTTGTCGATTCTTTTTGTGTTCATTTTTGTGTATGGCAACCATTTTGCTTCTGCGTCATTTATTATGTATTATGCTACTCTGTAAAATCCTTTGGTATAGTGTAGCAATATACAAACCTATGCTATGGCCGCCGTTCTTTAGCATTTTGTTAGATATGTTGTCCACTCGCACCGATTTCCTGATTTTTAATTTTTTTTTCTTTTATTTGATGTGGTACCAATTGGTTTGTTAAATCATTCTGAAATATCTGCGCCTATAAATAACATCTATTGGTATGTCTGTCAGTAGAAAAGGTTATCAGAATTTATATCTTCACACTAGCGACTTTGACTCGAAGTAAACATTACCATGGTTTTATCGCCAATTTGACTACTAATACCGCAAATAGTTTCTACAACCTTATTCAGAGAGTGTGTCTCTTACATATTATTAAATACAGTACATATTTTGGTAAATGTCCTTAATGATTTGTTTCCAAAAGTGAATCTATACATATGCTACATGTTCGTGTTTAGATATAAATACGTATGTATACTTGCAATTCTATGAAGCAAAATGTAAGTATTTGTTTATTTAATTTGGATCATTTCCAAGTGAGAAGTTACTTAGGTTCCATCTTGCAAAATTAATTAGTTTTTTTTTCCTTGTATTTTTCATTTATGTTGTTTGAATTTCTCTTGAATCATTGTTTTTCCCCAGTTTTATTATTTGTATGCAATGATTCACATTTGTATTATTACCAATGTATATCTAATTATATGTTAATATGTACCTATGTAATTCTTTTACTTTTCGAACATTGCAACATATGAACGATTTTCAAGATCTGCCGATGAATCACACAGAAACAATAATTCGATTATAAATAGCGGCCAATTCTAAATTTAGGTGAGTAGAAATAGCTAATAAATGTCAAGTCATTTGATTGCCAGTTAGATAAAAATCTACTTATGCATATCATTTTCACTGCATTTTAGAAAGTCTCTGCTGTGGTGCAATTAATATATGGAATTAAATCATAAAGTTTGTAATATAAATATTCATTCAAAAGAAATATTAAAAATTAATTCACTTACAGAGATATTTGATAGAATGAACATTACTACTTTTCTGCTTCCTTCTTTCTAATAATAATCTCTAATTTTGTTAATATGTAGTAAATATAATAATTATTCAGTAAATGTAAAATGTAAAAATAATAATATCTTTATTACATTGAACATGATGTCGTTTATTTTCAAAAGTAGGTTCTTATAGGGGGCGTAAACGAAAGGTTGATAACTCATCGCCCATGGGCGCACTATTGAAATGTTGTATTTTTAAAGAGGTTTTAATTTTATTTATATAATTGGATAACAAGTGGCTGGTGATCTACAAAATACAAAATACATTATTATTTGTTCATTTTGTTGTTCAAGTCGAGTAAAGGAGTATTAATATTTACTAGCAATACTTTATCAAGGTTCTCTTCTGTAAGACTTGTTCTCTTTGAATTAAGTACATCCTTGTAGATAGAAAACGTCCTTTCTACTACTAATATTTTTGAAATTATGAGTAGCTACATCTAATGTGGTTAATCCATCTTTTAGTTTGAGATTTCAATTTTCAAAATATGTGATTAGTTTAGGCAAATTTCCAAAGTGTTCCTGAAGGAATAACAACTGATTTTTTAAATTTGGGATTTGTGTTAGTTCCTTGCACTCAGAAATACTTCAAGCATCGTCATTCCAACATGTAACGAAATTTTGTAAACTATCGAAATTCTCTGCATAAAAAGTAGTAGCTTCCGCCATGTTCCCCATCTAGTTATTACTGGCGAGGGTGGCAGTGACAAAGATGGAAATTTTTTCCTGTAAAGGGCCACTCTCGATGGTGCTTTTCTGAACTTCCGGATAGTTGTCTCTGATATATTCCCAGATTCTATGGAGAGCATGTACTACACATGTAATATGCAGTATATAAGGATATGTTTCCTTTAATAGTCTGCCTGTTTTTAACATATATGCGGCACTGTCACTAACAAATAAAAGTATTTTTTCCCTGTACCTATCGTCCAAATGAAGCATTTTGTGCAAATTCTAGTCAATGGTTTTAGCAATTGTTTCCCCATCAACTGTATCTATAACTTTAGATGCTATTACATATGCGTTATATGGAATAGTTGGATGTAGTACACCACCTGCAACATTTAGCATACAGCGTCCTAATATATCGACAGTTTCGTCGGCACTTATCCATAGGTACTGATTTGGAAGATGTCTCCTAATGTATTCTACTGTTTTCGTGAAGCACTTAGAAACATAATATTTGCGTAAGGTGGATTCTTCAGGAACATTTCGACCAGTATATTTTTGAAGAAATGTTTTGAAAGTGGAATTGTCAAGTTTCTTTAATGGAATATTAGCCGACATAAAAGCTTCATAGAGTTCTTCGTTAAAATTGTCAGGTTTCAACGGGTCCAATGCCTGTCTATGTTTTAGCGATGCTAAGTTTCGTTGTACGTGCCCTTTTTGGGCATTCTGTAACGATATTTTACAGACTTTGCAATAAATATTGGATTCACTGACAATGGACATATAATCAGTATGACCTTCAATCCAACTTGCCATTGTTTCACGATGTATTTCTGGACGTTCTTCCATATCATATTTGAAAAAGTAACATAAACAATGTTCTAGAGTTAAATAAATTATAACTAAAAATGTACGCGTATGTTATTGAAACTAAACGAAATCCAGTGCACACACTTAAATGAAAAGGGATTACACAGGAACTATTACATAAATTACGAAGTACGTAATTAACAGTCGAAACTATGAAAAACGAAACTAACTTAAGTATGAATAGGTATATACATGTATGTAACTTTATTTGTCTTGGGATAAATAAGGTAAATATAATAAATGTTAGAAACCCCTCGCGCTTCTACCTACGCCGATGAAGAAAGGATTTTACTCATAAATTCCTTTTTTGATGGGCATTTTTTGTTGTCGTTTTCAAGAACTTTTCAAGTAAACAACAGATGTTGCAGTTCACCATATGAATAATGCTATTCAGTAAATGTGTGGTATTTACATTATTTCTTTCCTCCATTGTAACTCCATCGTAGTTTAAACCTGGGACGTCCGCCCCACAGCCCAGGCGAACGCAGTGGGGTTAAGTTGCAGTGATATGGAGGCAACCGCAATATTTTCCGATCACTTTCTACTACCATATCATCTGTTCGATCGGGATTACTGATTATATATTGCATTGCAGTTTCAAGAAGTGTAATTTTTAATAACTTATCGTATGCTACTATCCCTTTTGAAGTAAACAATTTGATTATTTCTTACGTACAGGACGTGTTATCAATTTTAAGCGAGATGTGTGAAGAATTAACACACTCACTAGAAACTTCAGTATACATATCTTCATGATACTCGCTAGTGAAAGGCCATTCCCGAAAAAACTAGATTCGCTGCCAACATGGAGCTCTATCAGTTGTTTGTTGTTTTCCCTTTCCACAGGGTTCACGTAAACCCATCAATAATAATTTATAGGATTTATGAGAATTTAAAATGTTCAGAGTTTCAATTAATACCTATTAAATATATTATATATAATTATCTATGAAGTAGGTATGTTTGTATGTCCTTGCTCCTTAATTTAGCAGATCCGTTCAACTCTAGCGTTCGACGTAAAAATAATATCATATTGATGTTTCTCCTATTGTTTCATATAAATTTACTTTTAAATATTTTGAAATAATTGTTACAAGCTGTAATAAGTTGATATTTTGTCATAGAAAACAATTATTGTAATTATTTCTTTCCATCCTTTTTTCTGTGTGATTTGACTAGTTTCAATATTGCTTACAATTAGAAAGTCCAATTAGTCACATCATGACTTAAGAGGTGAAGGTTTAATTATATTCAAATGGTATGTAATTAAAATAGGACGAAGCCAAAAAATAGAAATGAACATCTATAAATTGAATTCTTTCATTTGTTAGTTTATTTAGTTTTATTTATATCAAACTATATTGGCAGTAATTAACCGTACAGCGTAACTCTACAAATTCTCGTTGATAAAATTATCCACAGACGTTGAATTAAAATCGGAAACTCTTTACGGTCCATTTGGAGACAAAGTATTTCCATTCTGTTCAGAGGCGGGAAAAAAGTTAACGAACAGTCAAAGAAGATAGATGAACAGATGTTCAAAAATTAATGCGTTTCCGAAGAAGTAACACAGAAAGGCTTTTAGGCGGGGCTCGTTCACATGTGAGCATTGTTCCGGGACGTCGGATAAAAGGTTGATAAAAAATCAAATGTCGTACAGGAATTAGCGCTGAATCTGGTTTAAAATTTTTCTCTTTTATAATTTCTGACAAATACTTTCCTTTCTTAGCCGTTTGATAGAACAGTTCCTTTTCATGGTTGACCGACTGTAAAACGAACTCAAACAAAATCAAAAATTAAAACGTTTCGATAATATAAACTAATTAGATCTATATTATTATATTTTGTTTTGTTTTTAGTTCATCTTACAGCCGCTAAATCGCGAAAGGGAATTGGTATATATTATTATATATACACGTTGGACAACCCAGGGTTCTCGGCATGATCTAAATATGGTATAGGAAATAGTCGTGCGGTGTTGCCATCGCAGTTTTTATATTCACCCGTCCCGTGTTTAATATTTCTAATATTTCAGTACGGATCGAGACGCTGTGGAGTATGTTGTTGCCGATTAAGTAAATATTACGTAAATGCTAATCAATAATAATGCATGAAGCGATATTTCTCATATTAATAAAATATTGGTGTAGATATTTAGAATGTGTAATACTGACAAAGTGTTTTCATATTTTAAAAAATTAAAGAGGGTTTTGTCATATAATAAAATGTATTCTAAAGAAAATAAATACAAGCTAAATTCTAAACAGTAAACAAAAGAAATGGATTCTAAATAATGTGAAAAATTAATAAAAAATTCTAATATTATTTAATGAAGCGCTCAAAAATCCCTTCATTTTCCGCTTCACACTAACCTAGACTATCATAAAATTCTCGACGTACATTATTTAGAGTTTGGGGTGGAATGCTGTTGCATATTTGTGTTATTCGCATTCGTAACTCTGGTAATGTTTTAAGCCTTTCGTGTTGATGTCCGTAGATCATTTGTTTTAAAAATCCCCACAGAAAAAAATCGTTGGGTGTTAAGTCAGGAGATCTAGGTGGTCAGCGTATATTGCCCCTGGTACAAATGAGGCGTTGAGGAAAATTGAAATAAATAAATTGCAATACTATTCTGGCGTTATGACACCCATCTTGTTGGAACCAAATTTCCTCAAGATTACCAGTCACATTGCGTACAGCAGTTATAATATCATTATGCAGTAATTGCAATTGTCCTATAAAATGGTTACCCAGACAATTAGCTTCTGTGGGTACTGCGTTTTTGCTGTTAAATTGATATGTTTATTTTCCCGAGACCAATATCGAACGATGGGCGGATTGTGGCGACCATAAAGCGAAAAAGAGGATTCATTCGTGAGCAAGATATTTCGGACAAAATTATCATCCTCGTCGCATTTTTCCCTCATAGCCTCACAAAAGTCAAGGCGATTAACTTGATCATGTTGGAAAATTTCCTGACTCTTTTGTGTCTTAAAGCACTTATATTTATGTCGCTTCAAAATATTCCTAACTGCAGTTCTTGGAATGTTCACATTTTAGGATATTTGACGGCTCAAACACGGTTCATTTGCTTCAACAAATGCACATACTTGCACCTCCCGCTCCATTCTTTCGTCAGAAAAAGGACGTTCGTGCCGATCACTATTGTTGCATTTAGAACAGCCAGTAATACAACCGGACTTTTCGAAGCGATGGACGATATTTAAAATTGTTTGACGGTTTGGAACTGGTCGATTGGGATACGAAAACACAATACGCCCAACTACTGCTTCTGCACTTGGAGAAGTATAATACCATTTAATGATACTTATTCGCTCCTCTATTGTATAAGTAGGCATCACAAAGAAATGTGAAACTCAATATTTTAAACTGTTACGTGTAATAGCCCGTCTGGCACGATCATTTTTAATGTACATTTATCTGTCAATTATTGAAGTAATGACAAATTGACAGAAAAATGTACATAAACACTTTGTCACTATTACACATTCTAAATATCTACACCAATATTTTATTAATATAAGAAATATCGCTTCATGCATTATTATTGATTAGCATTTACGTAATATTTACTTAATCGGCAACGACATACTCCACAGCGTCTCGATCCGTACTGAAATATTAGAAATATTAAACACGGGACGGGTGAATTAAGAACTGCGACGGCAACACCGCACGACAATTTCCTATACAATTTCATATACGATATTTAGATCATGCCAAGAACCTGGATTCTCCAACGTGTATATTGTATTATTCGTGTATATATACAGTGTCCAAACTTGTCGGTGCACTATTGCTATCTCCGTTATTTTTGGAGCTACGGTTTTAGTCAAATTAGCAAATTATTAGTGTTTTTAACGCTGATTGGTATGCAGTTCATGAAAAAACAATTGAATTACGTATTTATGAGAAATTTGAAAATTTATATATTTTTTTTAATAAAACACTATATTTGTACGTACTTTGAAAGAGCATAATATTTTGAACAAAGAATATCAAATATATAACTATCTGTAACTAAAAAAATAAACAAATGAGAAGCGTTTAAAATTTAATTCTATGTCGCTCATGGAAAATAATAACAAAATATAATACAAAAATGATACAATAATTCAATACAAGAAACAAAACAAAACAAAAAAATACAAACATTTTGCCTAACTAAATAAATGTTCAAAAACATTGCCTTGCTGTTGAATGCATTTTCAACTCTCACGATAACGCTCTCTGTAGCTTTTCTAATAGTTCGGCTAGAAATATTATTTACCATTTGTCTAATACTAGTTTCGAGTTCCATAAAATTTCAATATCGTTGCTTGTATACCTCATCCTTTACAAAACCCCAAAGATGAAGATCTAGAGGTGTCACGTCGAAGAGCATGCAGGTCAACGAATGGGCGCGTTGGTTCCTATCCATTTTTGATAAAACGTTTCGTTTAACAAATTGAAAGTGTTAACGTAATCTTAGAAAATCAAACTGATTTGGTGATTGACGATTCACATATGTGTTTTGATAGTAACAAAGAGTACTTCTTGCGTTTTTTCTACAAGTCAGATATGTCTCTAGCCTATCACGCTTTTCTAAATACGTAAACGGCATCATTTTTAATAAATATGGAAAAATAAATGATTATAACAAATTATTGGTTTTTGTAACTTTTTAGCAATAAGTTGTTTAATAAAAAAGAACTAAAGAGCACAACACAAACTCGAATAACCAACTATTTTAAATAACTTATCATTCGAAAGAGAATCAGACCCAGTATGATATTGACAATTTCAATGAGCATACTATTTCGTTTGGGTTGAAGTGACCGAACCCTGCTATTAGTAATGTTTCTTGACATCAAATAAATCCATCACAACTACTTTATTACTCGTTTAAGGACAATAGTGTATTGAAACTTTTATATCACAAATAAAATTAACTTTTTAAACATGTACAAATATACAGGGTGTTCCATTTAAAAAATATATAAATTTTCAAATTGCCCAGAAATATGTAATTAAATTGTTTTTTCTTGAACTGCATATGAATCAGCGTTAAAAAACACTAATAATTTGCTAATTTAACCGAAATCGTAGCCCAAGAAATAATGAAGATAGCAATAGTGCACCGATAACTTTGAACACGGTGTATATATATGAAATTAAATTGCCAATCTTGACGTAGTGAAAACAAACAAACAAAACATTAATAAGCAATGTTAGTTTACTAAATTTTTGAATGAAGTCACTAACGTCAAGATTAACAGTTCAGTTTAGCTTCATAGGGTCCGATCCAAACCTGACAATACTTTGTATGCGCGAGGCGTGGTTTAAACTCTGTACTAGCTGTGCTAAAAATATCGACGCCAAAGCGATCGTAACTATTTATTCCCGCTTCTTTTGAATACAAGGTACAACAATAATTGTTAGTTTTATTATTAATAACTACATGGCAAACTTAAATGAAAAAGTAAACCTCAACACTAGATAAATAAATTAAAAATAGAAAGAGATTAAATTAAATTAAAAAACTAGACTTTTATAAAATGTTATCAACCGCTTTTCTGACGAATAGCCGAATACAATCAGCATCACTGTCACAATGTATATTAATAATAAATTCTTCGTGGAAATCATCCATAATATGTCCGTTAACAATATAATCTTAAATTTTCTTAACATGGGCACAATGTTTAAAAATGTATCGGAACATCACACCGCACGAAGCAAGGGCTAAACGACAAATGATCAAACAGTAGACCAATGTTTTCACGCGTGACCGTATACAGCGCTCCCCATTGATGTTTCGCTCATTTTGGACTGCCTGTTCTTTCTAATACCAAAAATCATTTTCTACGTAAGTATCATCAGGTTTGAATCGAACTCTAGGTTTCTTTAATATATTGTCTATGAATAATTTAATGGTTTACTAATATGCCTATAACATTCTAGTTGGTTCTTTATTACTTCTTTCGTACTCTTATATTTAACAGGGTATTATCAACATAATTAAAAGGAATACATATACTCTCACTTAAGGCATCATGCTTTAAAAAAATGAGGTGTGGCCACCACACGACTTTCTTATACATATGAAAGTGTTACTTCCGGTCCGAATTTTGAAATTTCATTTATACAAAAAATATTCCAAATCCAACTCTAAATACTTTTGTACTCTTCATAAATATATATAGAATGCATAATTTACGACATATTTGCAAAAAATCATTATTCGGTAAGAGTAAAAGTGATACTTCCGGTCCGAATTTTGTAATTTTTTTTATACAAAAGATATTGGAAATTAAGTTCTAAATACTTTTATATTCGTAGCGTACCTGTCTAAAGAGCATGACTTGCAAAATATTTGCAAGAAACTGATTTTCGATAAGAGTAAAAGACCTACTTCCGGTAGGAATTTCGAAAAACTTTTTTGATAAAATTGTTGTTCACAGTTTCAATTTTAAGTACATATGAATTCTTTATAAATTAGTCTAAACTTAGTAGTTGACGAAATATTGGCAAAATTCGATTTTTTCACTGAAGTAAACTACTACTTCGGTCTACCGATTTTACTGAAAAACTAATCAAATCTCAAGAGGGATATTATCACAAAAATACAAAATTTGGAATTGATATTTACAGCGGTTTTACCGCTATCGTGGTCACACAGAGAGAGACAGACACACACACACACGGGCAGACACACAGACATTTTTTAAAAAACACTTTTTTGGTATTAGGGGACTTCAAAACGTGGACATCTGCAAAATCGAAAAAAAAAGTCAAAAATTTTCGTCATCACAATACTTCTTATACTACGTATAAGAAAATAAAAATAAGAATGCTTATTTTTTCTGATTTCATAGATGTAAGGTTAGATATAGTTATCTGTTTCAATTTTACTTTCTTATACGTAGTATAAGGAAGTATTGTGATGATGAAACTTTTCGACCTCGAGATTTTTGCAGATGTCCACGTTTTGAAGTCCCCTGATACCGAAAAAGTGGTTTTTAAAAAATGTCTGTGTGTCTGTGTGTCTGAAGTGTGTCTGTCTGTGTGTGTGTGTGTGTGACCACGATAGCGGTCAAACCGCTGTAGATATCAATTCCAAATTTTGTAATTACGTGTATAATCTCCCTCTTGAGATCTGATTAGTTTTTCAGTAAAATCGGTAGACCGGAAGTAGCAGTTTACTTCAGCGAAAAAATCGAATTTTGCCAATATTTCGTCAATTACTAAGTTTAAACAAATTTATAAAGAATTCATATATACTTAAAATTAAAATTGAGAATAATTTTATTTAGAAAGTTTTTCGAAATTCCTACCGGAAGTAGGTCTTTTACTCTCATCTAAAATCAGTTTTTTGCGAATATTTCGCAAGTCATGCTTTTTAGACAAGTACGTTACGGGTATATAAGTATTTAAAACATAATTTTCAATATCTTTTGTATAAAAAAAATTTCAAAATTCAGACCGGAAGTACCACTTTTACTCTTATCGAATAGCGATTTTTTGCAAATATGTCGTAAGTTATGCATTCTATATATATTTATCAAGAGTACAAACGTATTTAGAACTGGATTTGTAATATTTTTTGTATATATGAAATTTCAAAATTCGGACCAGAAGTAGCACTTTTACTCTTAGCGAGGAGCACTTTTTTGATAATATCTTGCAAAGTATGCATTCTGTAGAGATTTATTAAGAGAATAGAAGTACTTAGACTAGGATTTTGAATAATTTTTTTATAAAAAATTCTTAAAATTCTATAATTTGAAACGCTCATACGTATAAGAAAGTCGTGTGGTGGCCACACCTCATTTTTTTACTTTCTTAGACGTAGTATAAGGAAGTATTGTGATGATGAAAATTTTCGACCTCGAGATTTTTGCAGATGTCCACGTTTTGAAGTCCCCTGATACCAAAAAAGTGGTTTTTAAAAAATGTCTGTGTGTCTCTCTCTCTCTCTCTCTCTCTCTCTCTCTCTCTGTGTGTGTGTGTGTGTGTGTGTGTGTCTCTGTGTGTGTGACCACGATAGCGGTGAAACCGCTCAGATATCAATTCCAAATTTTGTATTTACGAATATAATCTCCCTCTTGAGAACTGATTAGATTTTGAGCAAAATCAGCAGACCGGAAGTAGTAGTTTACTTCAGTGAAAGAATCGAATTTTTCAAATATATCGTGAATTACTAAGTTTAAACAAATTTATAAAGAATTCATATGTTCTTAAAATTGAAATTGTGAACAATTTTATTAAAAAGGTTTTTCGAAATTCCTACCGGAAGTAGGTCTTTTACTCTTATCGAAAATCAGTTTCTTGCAAATATTTTGCGAGTCATGCTTTTTAGACAGGTACGCTACGAATATAAAAGTATTTAGAACTTAATTTCCAATATCTTTTGTATAAAAAAAATTTCAAAATTCGGACCGGAAGTATCACTTTTACTCTTACCGAATAACGATTTTTTACAAATATGTCGTAAATTATGCATTATATGTATATTTATAAAGAGTACAAAAGTATTTAGAGTTAGATTTGGAATATTTTTTGTATAAATGAAATTTCAAAATTCGGACCGGTAGTAACTCTTTCATACGTATAAGAAAGTCGTGTGGTGGCCACACCTCATTTTTATGATAGCGGTCGTAATTCAATTACTATTACATTTTAGTAGGCTTTGCAACACTATTTTAATGAATAAAAATATTATATAGACTATTCAATTCACCTGTCATTGTTCAAATATGAACCAATAAAATAGCAAATATTTACTTTCGTATCATAGCAACAGGAAATTTCAGCGATTATATCTTCCTAGAAGGTATTCAAGTGGATATTTTAAACAAGTGAAAGTTTTTATTAATGTAACTCATTTACTAACAATATTGAAGGTACAATTAGAAAAACTAACATTACTGCAGTGCTGCAGCAGACATTCTGGAACAGAGCTATCACTGGGAGTACCCGAGGGAGTACCTTTCTCTTGTAGCTTAATACCGTCACTATTACTGACAGATGTCGAAGTTGTACATGACACATTTGTTGTTGTAAAATTTCTTCGCATTTTGGTGATAATCGACTCGTGGTGCTCATCATCAAGCTGCAAGTACGATTTTATGGAATTCAGATTTTGGTGTCCCGTTATTTTCATCAGTTGTTGCTCTCCGACTCCAGCTTTCGGCAGAGATGATACAGTTGAAGAGCGTACCGAATGATTTGATATCTTCCTTCTTTTAACATCTAATCCAGTTTTTTCAGCTAATAACTTCACCCATTTACTGATCTCACATATACCAACTGGACTGTTCTTATACCACACCGCATTCTCAACTTTATCCCAAAACGGATTCGGTGTCAAAAACATCCTTTCTGTTTTCACATTTTTTCCTCTCTTCGATTTCAGTAGATAATACAATCTAAATAACAGAAGAATATTAATTATACCGTCTTGAAATTAAATATAAATAGGTTACCTAACTGGACACATATCGGTATTGCTTTTATTCTCTATCAACCACTTGCTGCCTGTCAATGATTTAGTTCCCCCCTGCGCAGTTTTCGAAAATACTGGATTATACTCAATTCTACCAGTTCTTCTTCCCTTGTTATCGAGTTCCTCCTTGAAGTAATAGGTGAAACAGTTGCTCCCTTCTCCTCCCCGCCAAGCTAGTTCGTAAGATGCTATTAAGAAAAACTTTTTCTGTAAACCGTCTGGGGTACTCTCATCTAATATGCGTATCATATTTAAGTATTCTGGTTCTGTAAGTGCCGCCGCGTTTCTGGTTCTTTTTTCAGGACACGCTTGCAGTTTTCTTCTTGTAGCATCCCTGGCGTCACGTGCTGACTTAAATATTGCATCAGAAAACGGGTTTACGTTTATTTTCCACTTATTGAAGAACATTTTTTTTTTTCTTCATATTACATGCCCACGACTTTAAGATGACATTTAAGTCCACAGGAGAAGTAGATTGATCCAGTTTATAGCCTTTTGCTGTTAAAAATGTACTAAATTGTCTCCATACTGAATCTTTGGATTTCTTCATGTTCCAAGGGATATTTTCGCAAATTTCAGCATCGATTTCGTCTTCAGATTTCGTGCCAAATCTTTTCTCAGTTCCCATTATTTAGAAACACCAGTTTTTATTCAACGAAACGAACTAAATAGGAACACGATTCCAAAAATTTTAATGACAAACATAAATGTTTTTTTGTTGACATGGAAACGTAATCATGTGTAACTAAATTTTGAGTCATTTTAATATGAAAAATTGATTTGGTTCATTGAATAGTCTCTCGAATACGATTCGTAGTCAAAGTTGAGTCTACTATTTTTGTGGTGCTTTACACTCATGTCTTTCATAATTGCGAATACTACTCGTGCTCCGCACTCGTAGTATTTAAATGCAATCATGAAAGACATTCGTGTAACCACCACAAAAATAATCGACATAACTTTGACTACTCATGGTATTATAAGTGATTATTTCCTTCACCTGTCAAATTTAAATTTTGTCCAATCACAATCAAAACTGAAGTTGAAATTAACCAATGAAAGGTACCGGTTCTTGATATCAGCGACTATTACAAATCGACTATTCAAATGTAGGTAACAAATCAGGTATGTATTTTTTCATTAAGTGGCAAACGTGTCAAATAGATGAAAATGTCCGACAAAAAGAGATTTAGCGATGTTTCGGATGAAATTATTGATAATCACATCGATTTGACAACTCATTTTTTATTATGAAACTTGGTTTAGGAAATAATCTTAACAAATATAGCTCGAGCTTGATAAGTAGTCGACTATTACATTGTTTCAATTTTTCTCGTGTGCCTCCTAATTTGACTTAACCAAAATTGGCATTAATAATTAAAGACTAAAGCCCTCGAGCTAAAGCTCTCGTGCTCTAGTCAAATTATTAATGCCAATTTTGGTCTCGTCAAATTGACCGTAGCGCACACTCGAAAAATTGATCACAATGAAATAGTCGACTATTTGTCAAGCTCTCGTTATATTACCTTTGAAAACATTAACTAATAATAATTAAACTGTATGACATTTATTAAGGGAAGAAAAAGAAGATAAATTACTAGAAATAATAACCAAAGCAAAATTTAAAAAATAAACTAATTATAATAATAATAATATAATAAATTTATTCAAACCATTCGATCACACAGTGATATCGGCTCCGTCATAATGTACAGACATCTATCACATACAATTAATACATACTATAAAAGAAACACTAACTAGATAAACAAAATAAGACAAACATTACAGAAGTTGACTATAGTCATAAAAACAACGTTCAATCAATAGATCCTTCACCTTTTTCTTAAATATTTGAACATTACTAATAATTAAAAAAAAAAATAATTAAAGTTTAAAATTGAAATCTAAAAACTCCTGTAAGAAGTAAAAAGCATTCTCAGACAAAAACTGATGCAACTGACCTTTGAAGTGTTTGGGCATTAGATGCTTGCTAGATATTTGTAGATAATTTATTATAAATTTTTAATACGATTACGTGAGGAGAGTACTGGTGTAATTTCAATCTGGATTTAGGTATTGCAAAGTCATCTCCAGATCTCGTACTGATACCATGCAAATCACGGTTTACTGTATAATTATGTTTATTGTTATGTACATGATTTGCCAGGACTTCTATTAAGATACATGACAGAGTCAAGATATCCAGGCCAATAAAAGAAGGTTTGGCAGAGTATGAGGGCCCTATACCAGCTATAGCTCGTACAATCTTCTTTTGACATATGAAAATATCACCGGCTAATACCGATGTACCCCAAAACCCTATACCGTACCTTAATCTGCTTGCAATGCCCATGCTTACAAGCTTATCAGCTGCTGTTGAGTCAAAACTGCTTTTAAAGTTCTGAACAAGTAACAAAAAGAGTTCAGTTTCGCCAATACCGTCTCACAATAGTGCCTCGAACATAACATTTCATCCATACAAATTAACGAGTAAGCAGCAGCTAATGTTATTTCAGTAAATGACCACCATTATTCCGGTTGAACATTTTACACTCTCTCACCATTTCGGAATAAAGCATTCCCAGAGTCTGTGGGTAGATGCTTCCTATGACTGTCGTAATATTAGTTTTTAGTTCTTGAATATTTTTGGGCAGCCCTTAAGAAGAATTTAGTGGGATAATATCCAGTGATCTTGCCTGCCAGAAAGCGGTTCCTCAATTTCAAATCCAGTTAAGAGAATTTGCTGAAAAATACTCAGAAACGTTTCGAAAATGCGAGGATAAAAATGTACACGTTGAGAGTATCTGAGATTTTGAATTAAATTTAGTGGTAGTTCATCAATCACATCTTCCATCTCGTTGCGCAAAATGCGGAAATATCGTTCTCCATTCAAGTTCTCCGTTCACAGATTTACAAAAAAGACCCTTGAAGTAATCCACTTCCACAGTTAGGTGACTACCATCTTGAGACCAACAAACATTACTTTATCTAAATACTAAATATTATATTGTTGGTCTATTTTGTTTTGGCTTTATTAAAAAGAATTATGTATGGAAAAAGTGGATTTTTGTTTCTTTTCCAAAATGCACTCAATAGTCTACTTTCTCAATCTTGGACATAAAATATATTAGTAACATTGTATTTAAATGTTATGTTAAGTTATGTTATAAAATTAAACAGGTCTTTTCTATGAGAACAGGTCATTCACTCGCAATTTTAGCGGGAGATGTTATGGGCTTATAATTTACATATACTAATACTTTTTATTCAATTGATATGAATTTGTAAATGACCCATACTTTTTCAAATTATTTTCTAACTTGGAAAATTGTTGTTGAGCCAGTTCCTATACGTAGTATAAGGAAGTAATTTTCGACCTCGAGATTTTGCAGATGTCCACGTTTTGAAGTCCCCTGATATCGAAAAAGTGTTATTTAATTTTTTTTCTCTCTGTGTGTGAGTGACCACGATAACGTTCAAACCCCTATAGCTATTAATTCCAAATTTTGTATTTACGAGTATAATCTCTCTCTTGAGATCTGACCGGAAGTAGTAGTTTACTTCAGCGGAAAAATGGAATTTTGCCAGTATTTTGTCAACTACTAAGTTTAAACAACCCCGAGGACTAACACATTATCTCTCATGCTTGCATAGATCGTTTTCGAAACTATATATACAAATTTCGGAGGATAGGAAAATGAACACATTACAGACCGGGCTGACGAGTGTTCACGTTGTAGTGGTTAACGAAACTGATGCATATGTGTTAGTCCTCGGGGTGGTGTGTTTCTTTTCCTTAAAATCATTAATTATTAAAATAATGCAAGTAATTGTCATCAATTAATTTAAAATGCCGCTAATTCAAGAAAATTCTCTTCATATATATATATATATATATTTTCCCTATAAGGTTTCCTATTAATTAAAAGAAAAACCTTTTTTGTTTATTGGCCGTGTAATTATGTAAATTTAAATATTTGTTTTCTTGGGGTAGCGGCCTATTTTTTTAGTGGGTTCTTTCTTTTTTAAGAACAAATAATTAAACAATACTTAACGTTTCGACATATCACATGTCTTTATCAAAATTTTTATTACATAAAATCATACAAACAGGTCTGTAAGAGAAAAACACATATTTTAAAACTTAGATTTAAAATACTTGAAAAACATTCTTGAAACTCACCAAACACATTTAACATATGTATACTTTTTGTCTTTGTACATTATGTATATTCAGTCTTCTTATAAAAACTTATCACGTATACTAAATTTATTATACATCTCTATAGTATAATTATATTAAAATACGTTTCTTAAAATTGTATTGTGTAGTATAAATATATACTCGTATGTGAGCACATTTTGTCTATATTGAATGTGTGTCTTTATTTTTATACATTCCTTTTTTTTAGTTTTTTTCCCCCTTTTTTATTATTTTATTTTTAATGTAATTTTAACTTGCTGTTGTTGTTTCATTTTCGTCTTTTTCTTTAATTATATTTAGTAAATGCAAATTATTGAATTATTGGATGATAAATTTTTGATAATCCGTCAATTTCATTTCTGTCATTTATTGTGTTCTTAGTTTTTACTATGTTTATTATTTCTAATATTTCTGGCGCTTTGGTATTATTTTGTTTAGCTAGAACTTTTGTATTTTTAAAGTCAAATTTGTGATTATATTTTGTTTGGTGTTTTTTAAGAGCTGTTGAATTTTTACAATACTTATGTCCTTTTAGTCTTTCCTCGAGAAGTTGTTTGGTTTGGCCAATATATACTCCATTACAACCTTCACACGGCACACTGTATACAATATGTGATTGTTTCATTAATGGTAGGTATTGGGTCTTTTAATCTGTTGTGTAGGTACTTGAGATTGTTGGTGTTTTGATATGCCAACTTAAAATTATATGGTCTCACAATATTATTGATTTTTTCTGATAAATTTGCAATATATGGCATATAATACAAACATCTTCTTATCTAAATAATGCTTAACTTATACATAGGTTGATATACATTTAAAATAAACAACTTAAAGAAATTTATACTCGGTTTCGAACACATATCCTTTCAAAAGTAATTTTTATTCATATTTAAAATTATAAAATATTTGTATTTAGCGGCGCCGTTACACCTTTTAGCATTAACTCACTCTTATAGCAGCGGTATTTTAGTTTTTCGCATTAATAGTAATTTGTACAGCATAGATATAATGTCCGAAGCGATATTAAAAATCAAGTCAGGTTTTACATTATGCTTTTAGCTGGGCTTTCTGCAATCAATTATTTACGGTGCGTTGTGTATGTTCTTTATTACTATTTACATACTTCTCACGTATCTGCGCCCTCTGCCGGGTCATTGTCATGCACGAAAACAAAATTATTGCTTGTTAATCACAGCCTTGCCAGTATTACATTTTCTTGCAAGTATGTGTACAATTACACCAATTTGTTGCAAATTTTCAGTGTCAGCATAAGAAAAACAACTCCAAGCAAACACCCTTTGTCTGTTTCACTGTGGACGCGATATAGTCAGGTGACATTCTTTCGCCATTCGATCTTAAAATGAAAGCACATCTTCCTTCTCGAAACAACTCGAACTTAAAACTGATGCGTCCATAATACTTCTTTAATGTGATCCACAGTCCAATTTCTATGCGTTTATACCCACGGAAGCCATTTCTGCAATTCGTGCGTTGATCTTTTCTCATATTATACACATTTAGGAAAGTAGGTTTATCCTCTATGTAACGTATTGAATATCCTTCCTGGTGGATATCGATCGCTCTTCTTGACTTGTTGGTTCTCTAAGAACTTCATTAACTTTCAGCTAAGTAATTCTACCAGTTATAAAGCTGTCGGGGATCGTTGCACAACAAAGTTTATACATAAACTAAAAATTTTATATTATTCTCAATACATCTGCTGTGAGAACAGGTAAGAATTTTAATTTTTACTAGTATTTCTACTTCAAGAACAATCTTATTTAAGATTTTATGGATTAATTCCATAGAGTTGTAAAGTATAAGAATTATGCTTCGACCCATAAACCGATAATTATTATGAAAATATTAATTTAGACTGAGCTATATATATTACAAAGCTACGATGTATACTATTTACATATTTTAACAACAAAAAAACGATTCTAAGAATAAATTAATTTCAGCAGATTTCGGAACTAATAAAAAGTGTAATGTACATATGCTTTCAGGCAGAGCTCATACTGAATTCCATGTATTATAGTATTTCTAATTTATAAACACTTAGTCAATCAAATATATATACAACACATAAAAGGGATACAGCGGATACAAAAAACAACCCTTGCTACCTTCTCGTATTAAATTATCAGATGGCCAAGGCCCTACACAGATTCGGTACCCAAATTCCAAGAAGGTAGTAAGTCAGACACCACCACGGTAATTAACCTTCTATTTAAATTTAGGAAGACGCTTGTCTATTAAATAATCACCAACTTATAACACTCAAGTCTTACCTCTTACTTCCCAGGCGTCGATGTTAAATATGGGAGTCAGCACCGCCTCCAGCTACAGTCAGAATTAGGGCGAGTTCGAACACAGTACTAAGTCGAAGGTTACGTTGTCAGGGCGCCTATCCGTAAAAATATGCTGAGCCCAACAGGTATTCAGAAATTTGGTAAATTTCGGTGTAGAGCAACCGTAGACACGTGTTTCAAAATCATTGGCGATTGTCAGTATGATGTAGCCAAGGAATATGGTGGCATATCCTTGACCTAGAAGCAATAATGGAAGACCAGCATTCGCAATTTATTCAAGGAGATCCCCAGATTTGAGGACAACAACCGACATCGCTGCTGCAAATGGCAGATACATAAAATAAAACAATAAATACAGAATATTGGGCAAATTCCGCTGTAGAGCAACCGCAGACACGTGTGTCTGAAATTGGTCGCTATCAGGTTATCTCACCTTATTCCTCGGCTACATCGTACTGATGACGACCAGTGAGTCAGAAACACGTGTCTACGGTTGTTCGAAAGTGGAATTTACCCGATATTTTTCTTTTTCTTAAATATATATCGCTAAATTACCTCAAGACACTCTCAATCATGAAAAATAATATATACATTAATCTATAGTAAATCACCTTAAATCATGAAACAAATTTGAAATGAATTACAAAATTATGTAAAATTTTGTACGTTGTTAATTGTTAATTGTAGTTAATTAATTTTTAATAATTTAAATTCTTGAAAAGAAAAATATTTTCTGAAGAAAACTGTTCCATCAATGCCATTTAATATTTATAATAACGGTGTTTTAACACGATTCCAAAAACAAGTCCTTAACGTTTATTAAAATTTAAATGTAATATTTTAAAACAAATAAATGAAATTTACATATCTCGTAAATACATTTCAGTTATTTATACAATGACGTACAATATTATTTCAGCCAATAAAATATAATTCAAATATACAAATTAAAATTCAACCTGACTGAATGCATTGAAAGCTTATATTTATAAGCTATGCCTTATATGTTGATAATCTCCTACCGGTCTTTCACTTACTGCTGCGGTGCGCTCCGATATGAGCGCGTTTAAGAGCAAAAAATTGTTTGTTATTTATCTCTTCCCATGCACCAGGAACAGCTACATTGATATTACTACTTTAATATACTATGCTGTATATTCTCCAATATTACAAAACGTAATAAATAATTTATGACTTTGAAATATGTTAACATATTCTATATCTTTCGTTGTTAATTCATTTATGAGCGGATGTTAGTAAATACATATTAATTTAGCATTAAGGTTTCCATTTTTTAAAGTTATACTTATGATATGTGGGCGTTTACACCGCTGCTTAACATTGTCAGTTAAAATAACAGCAATTTATACCAAGGACTAGATCCTATTTAATTTATAATTTATAAAAATTATATAACCATTTGCAATATTAAAAATAAAGCAAAATATAAATCGTAGATGCTGATTATACTACTCTCTTATTCTTAAGAAATATTGTTGAAAACTAGTTATGAACATAAATATAGTTACAGATCTTGTTATCGTGTTCCTTATTGCTAATATTACACGAAATGACAGAAAATAGCGACCTACATACTAATTTAAAATAAAGAAAATTGTTAATAATCAGTTATCGCGAAACGGATTCTTCATAATTTCTCATAACTTGATTAATTAAAGCACTACACAAGCTTTATTAAAACAAAATAATTAAGCAAGACAGAAAGGGAGCGAACTTTCTTTACATCAGTAAAGTTCTCCGATTTTGAAAAGTTTTATCTTGAACGTCAGTATATATTTAGCAGAGAAATAAGTAATAAGTACTGAAGCTATTATTAATTTTCTGTCAAGTAAAGAATGTTGCGGTATCAATTTTGAATATTATACAAATCAAAAGAAGCAGATAAATCAAATAAATACATTTATAAATACTTTATTCCTTTGCTTGAGACATATTTAACAATAATTATTGTAATTAATGTCACAATAACTTCCAACAATTATTTGGAGCATTATCGACCGTGCAGCTTCAGCATACTTTATGTATTATTAAGTTATTAAACATTTTTATTACACTATATTTATCTGTTGTGTTTTAGATAATCTATTAAATGGATTTTATATAATGCACATGTGCATCGTGGTTAAATTTTCTTGTAGAAAATAGCAGACAATTATAACTAAATACAAGACACTAAAAATAGTGTCTTGTACTTGACAAAACTATATTTCTAATTTCCCTTGGGATGAATCCATGTTCGTGCAAATAATCAAATTTACTTATAAATACCTAAAAAAAATTTGATGAAATTCAAATTATAATACACACAATTTTGTAAATACGAAAATTCTATTTTCGAAAAAGTAGGTGTATTATGTCGTTATTTCATAAAAATTTCTTTAATTCTTGACCGTTTTGTTGAAATAATTCGCTCGCAGCTTCTAAGCCTGCTTCTTCAAATTATTGTATTTCGTACAATGTGTCCGCTAGGAAGAACAACCTTGTGTCATGATGAACAAGCATTATCATTTACATAAATGAGAAATAATATTTTGAAACTTGTAGTAGACCATATTCTATTTTTTGCTCGTCCGATTAACCATAACTTAATACCACCACTTTGATCTAAATGATAAGACACAAATAAGTTTAGTTACGGAGTTAACCAAATCTCAGACAGCTTGTACAAGGAAGAGTTTTTAAGTTCGTGGAATAGAGGGGTTGGCCGGTAGTGAGAGAGCTCTTTCTTTATCGTAACGTGTTTAGTGACTCATTACTAGTATAAATATAAAGTTTTAACGCAATCGAGTCAGTAGTCTTTAAACTACCGTCGACCAAGAAACTTAATCGGAAAAAAATGTGAGATATGGAAAAAATCACGTCTTTATCAAGTTCGTTATAAAGCAAAGAAGTTCATTTTACACCATACTGGAAGAGATGTCATCGATTTACAGGAATTCTTGCCCAGGAAAAACTATGGTTCTTGTGTGGCACACTCGTTTTGAGCAAGGTAAGAAATAACTTGAAGACGACCAACTTGGGACGGCCTATTGACGTGGCTATACCGGGTTTCAACGAGATGATGTATCAGCACGCCATTTATTTATTAGTTAAAATAAAACTTTGAAATTCGGACCGTATATATGTGTGATTGTTGGGCTTCTTCAGGTACACTCAGTTTTTCTATAGCACTTCCGGTCAAACCGGAAGTGACGTTAATTTTGAATTTTTAAATACAACATTTATTATTTATGTTCATATTCTGTTTCTTCTAAAAATTTGCCATCTAGTGCAGGTTTACTTTTGACATTTCTGTCAAAGATGGCGGTATCTGTTAAATTTATCTATTAAAGTGAAACAGCTTCGCAACAATTGTCGAAATGCACTACCACTAAACCACAGCATATTTTATATCACTTGAAAGCTAAAAATTGTGCCAATATGGGACTGCAATAAAAAATTGGTGTTACTATTTTAAAAAAACGAGTACCTGTCATTTGAAAATGAAAAAAAAAATTATTTTCTTTAGTAATTTCAACGTGAAATACATGTTTTCTTCGCCAATGCGTGTAAATGTGAAAAATACGTTTCCTAATTGTTTTCAAAGCTAACTTTGATGGTTTTTGCATTTCGACAATTGTTGCGAGGCAGTTTCACTTTAATGGATAAATTTAACAGATATCGCTATCTTTGACAGAAATGTCAAAAGTTAACATGCACTAGATGGCAAATTTTCAGAAGAAACATAATATGAACAGAAATAATAAATGTTGTATTTAAAAATTCAAAATTAACGTCACTTCCGGTTTGACCGGAAGTGCTATAGAAAAACTGAGTGTACCTGAAGAAGCCCACCACCAATCACTCATATATACGGCCCGAATTTCAAAGTTTTATTTTAACTAATAAATAAATGGCGGGCTGATACATGATCTCGTTGACACCCGGTATATATGGCAAACCAGTACCCAAAAAGTGACACATTCGGCTGAAAATCTCATGGCAGCTGTTTTTTGGTACTCTTGTCAATTTATTACAAAGATAGGGATGTTCCATAACTGGAGGCGTTGACTTTACTAGAAATACTGGTTATACAAAAATATTAATGGTAGTTTTATACTAATTGTGTTATTAATAAACAATTTCATTTTTTGTGTGTTCATGTAAAGTGAAACACACTGTATATTTAAACAAACCATATTAACATAAGTTCAGGGAGACACGATATCTAATCTTTAGTTTTCAGTTATTGCCTGGACGGGTTCTAGAAAATATAAAGTTGCTATAAATATATAATATGTTTACAAAAAAAGGAAAGTCTCTTCATACCATATTGGAAGAGATGTCATCGGTTTACGAGGATTGCCTGAGAAAAATGACGGTTTTTATTAACATACTCACTTTAAGCAAGATATGGAATCACTAGAAGGCGACCTACGGCTAGGGCGGCCTATCGAAGTGACCATTCCAGAATTTGTTAAAGAAGTCGAAGAATTAATAATGGAAGATGCTTGGTTAAAAGATCCAACTTGCAAGAATGACTGGAGTATCTGTTACAACCATTTTGAAAATTTATCATGATCATCTTGACACGATTAAGGTCAGCACAAAATGGGGCTCACGCCGCCGCAAAGACAACAGCAAGGTGTTGCATTGAGTCGAATTGAACTGGGTATAAAACTTGAGTTCATCATTATAAACTTAAGTCCAAACAAGACTCCGTGCAGTAGCATAAAAAAGCACACCACCACCCAAAATTTTTAAGGTAAAACAGTTGTCCGGAAAACTCATAGCTACTGCTTTTTGGGAAAGAATCCTATTAATTGATTACAAAGATGAAGGCGCGTCTTTAACTGAAGAATATTACGCTTCAATTCTGGAGCAGTTAAAAGAAGTCAATAAAGAATAAAGAAAGGGAAAATTGAAGGAATGGGTCTTGCTCTTGCACGACAGTACTTCAGCCCACAAGAGTTTTGTTGCGCTAGCTGTCCTGCATAATGTGGGCTTCGATATTTTGAATCACCTACCCTATAGTACGGACCTGGCTCCTAGTGAGTTTTACCTGTCCCTAAAATGGAAAACGAGCTGCGTAAGAAGAAATTTAGGAGCTATGAAGTGAAGATAAAACATTTATTTATGAAGACATATACAAGCTAATCGCAAGATCTGAAAAATATATTAGGGTTGGAGGTGATATGGGTATTACGATATTCAAAACAGGAATATTTTATCAAAACAGCCTACTTAAAAACTTAAGAAATGACTAGTAAACTTGAAGTTGGTCTGTAACTTACAGAATCAATATTATTTCTTAATTTAAATAGCCTAACTACTTTGAATTCAGTAGACAAAATATTATCGTTTGCATATCTAGTTAGGATAGGGGTTTTCATATAAGTACAGCTACTTACATGAAAATGAGCAATGAGCAAAATGACCGATATTTATATGCGTACTTTTATTGACATACTGCATGTTTCCGTTTTAATTATAATATGATAAAAATCTATTTATTTTTGGAACAAACATTTCTTCAAAGAGTTGTCAAAGTTATTGCTAATTGTTAATCTGTGTAATAGAGTTGAATACTGCATCAAATTGTATTTATTATTTGAATACTTATTACAAGTTTATTTGCAATATCTAAAATAATAAAAATGTTACAACTGGCTTACGTTTGTTTTGCATATTTTTAGTTGTATTATTACTTTTGTGTCATCAGCATACAACAGAGCATTTTGCGGAATATTTATAGGCATAATGATCAAGTTTCCTAAATTCCCTATTCTTTTTTTAATGTTGTATTTAATGGTCAGTTTACCAGCTTAGTGAAGAATCGTATATTATACATTATAAACTTGACCTACGTATGGCTTGTAATAAAACTGGACGGGATGAATGTTTCATGGCAAACCTGTGATTGAAAATTAAATTTAGAACACACTTTCACAAAACAAAAATGTTACTTGCTTCGTCTTGATCCCTATTATACCTACAAAATAAGGAGCTGAAAATGCACGCCGTCTGAATATAAATAGGTACTTGATTATATTGACAAAACGTGGGAGGAATAAATGAACTTATAAATATTTAGTTTATCCGACCAGTAAATATAAGAGTGGAATAGATTTTATGATGCTAAAAGAACGTCATCCGATATCCCTTTAGGTAAACAGTGTTAAAAATGGGACATCGAATAATTAGTTAATTTTAGGCAGTAATATATGTCTTTGTTTGAATTCAACCATAATTTTAAAATTTAATGATTTGAAGTCCCTCTAAAAAATTGTACTTGCAGTACTTAAAATTTGCTAAAATATCATTGTTGTTACTGTACACCCATTGTATAATACCAAAACCTCAAACAACGCTTTTGGTATGTTACCAATTCACTTCTAGTTCATTATGACTGGAATGAAGTGCCTTACTCTCATTTTTTGTTCATCTATGTACCACTACTATCGTTGTTGTAAAGTCTAATAAACTGCATTTATACAATATGACAATATTATTCTAGCATTAGATTTAAAAAAGCAGATATGCATATTAAATGAATTACATGTTGTTGCACTTTACGTTGTGTTTTAAATTGTTACACTTGGTATTATGTTGGTGGTTAAAATTGTTTAGAAAGGGTGTATAGTGAACAATAAGTTATTAATTGTGATGGTTACTCACCAAAGTCCGGGATACTGTGCTGTAAAAAAAAGTTTTTCAAAAAAACAAGAGAGTTGTCTTAAAAGCTTTTATTTAATAAAATAAATAACGAATTAAAAGATAATTAGGAATAAAAAAAACTATTTGAATTTAAGGTAGGTAAAATTATGGGAAAGTAAATAAACAGGGATTATTTACAAGTAGGTTTAAAAGTAAGGATTCAAGTTAAATAACAATAGTATCGAACGATACCTGTTTATACTTGCGTGTGTATGGATCCGCACAGATTCACACAGATGCTAAGGGAGAGACGTGAAAGTACTGAGAGACTGCTAAGTAGTGAGAAAGTAAATCGATGAGCTGGAGCCTTTTAAAGAATTTTGTGGCACGGGGAAATTGGCGGTAAACTTCTTAATCAATAGGAAAAAATGCGGCAAAAATATAGGAAACATTAAACGTTGGAAAACAAACGATATATCTAACCTAATCATGTCGTAGTTAGCTGGGGACAGAAAGGTTTTATGGCTGTGCCCGCTTTAACAAAGGAAAGGAATTTCTTCTTCAGGACGTCCACGCAGTCGTTTGTCTTGTGATGCGAGTGTTTTTAAAGCAAATGTAAAATATTTAAAAATAGTTTTAATACTTAAAAAATGATAAATGAAAATGGTAAAAAGGTATACTAAAAAAGTCTCTTTTGATAATTAAAGAAATGTTAGACAAAATAAACAAGATCAAACAAGATTTATCAGTAAACAACATAAGTATTTACATTTTAAAAAATACATGTACATAACACACGTACAGAAGATTCCACTGCTTATATTTCGGGTATCTGCTTATGGGATGTACCGGTGATGGGTTGTAGTTGTGCTTAGCCTGTGTCAGAATGGTGCTGAAATAACGCTTTAGAGTTAAACAAATCGAAAACTTCTTTTACTTTCTTATACGTAGTATAAGGAAGTATTGTGATGATGAAAATTTTCGACTTCGAGATTTTTGCAGATGTCCACGTTTTGAAGTCCCCTGATACCAAAAAAGTGGTTTTTAAAAAATGTCTGTGCGTCTGTCTGTCTGTGTGTCTGTCTCTGACCACGATAGCGGTCAAACCTCTATAGCCATCTATTCCAAATTTTGCATTTAGTAGTATAATCTCCCTCTTGAGAACTGATTAGATTTTCAGCAAAATCGGCAGGCCGGAAGTAGTAGTTTACTTCAGTGAAAAAATCGAATTTTGCAAATATTTATCAACTACTAAGTTTAGACAAATTTATAAAGAATTTATATATACATACTTAAAATTAAATTTGAGAAGAGTTTTATTAAAAAAATTTTTCGAAATTCCTACCGGAAGTAGGTTTTTTACTCTTATCGAAAATCGGTTTTTTGCAAATATTTTGCTAGTCAGGCTTTTTAGACAGGTACGTTACGAGTATAAAAGTATTTAGAACTTCATTTTCAATACCTTTTGATTAAAAAAAAATCAAAATTCGGACGGAAACAAACACTTTTACTCTTACCGAATAACGATTTTTTGCAAATATGTCGTAAATTTTGCATTCTATATATATTTATGAAGAGTACAAAAGTATTTAAAGTAGTTGGATTTGGAATATTTTTTGTATAAATGAAATTTCAAAATTCGGACCGGAAGTAACACTTTCATACGTATAAGAAAGTCGTGTGGTGGCCACACCTCATTTTTTAATGTTTATAAGATCCCATAGAGCTGATGATGATGCTTCAGTTCTTAAGCTAAAGACGATTCCTCTTGCAGCTAGCTCTAGATTTCTCTGTTGCACTATAGACAAATTTCTTTCATGGGATGACCATATTGTCTATTTGTGTTCAAAGCTAAGGCCATTAGTGTATGAAATTAACTAATTTAAAATTAGTGTGAAAATCGGATAACAGGTATGAGAGATTTATGTAGATGCTTTTTACTTCAAAGCGAATAATATGTAATAGTTTTCCATCACGTAGAACGGATTTGTGTGTCCCTATCTTTTAATCCAACAATATATTTCGTTGTCATCTCTGTATCTTTATGAGTGTTTTGTTTCGAATCAATACTCGATAAAATACCAGATACATTGATGTGCCTGCACACAAAACTTCGTGATTAGACAGGAGATCTGTCTACTCCTACATTCAACTGTAAAGTAGAATCCCTGAGAATATATGAGAAATATTTATGATTGATTGTATGTGAGAATGCATTAAGGAAGTATTTTATACACAGCTGCTTTTATAATATATCAGATTTTTTTAATTCTGGCGGTTCCTATCATTTGAATTCATATTTTCATTAGTTTTGTTTATATAATTTGTGGTTATATATTTATATGTTATGAAACATCTTGTATTGTGTTTTTGACAAAACCCATACTTTATTGAGTCGAATGGTAAATAAAGATTATTATTATTATTATTTTATATCCCACATAACACAATTATATTTGCAAATGAAATTACTCAAAACTCAATTTGATATCGTCTTGTGCTTTTGCAATAAAATCATCACATTAGTCAAGTTTACTCTCAATAACTCTATCGAATTTTATGTAAATATCATATGATGAATTAATTTAAAAATCATTCAAAGAATTTTAGTTGTATAGTACAAGAACACTTAATAAATCAATCTGGTTTAGGACATTTGTGCACGGCCCTTTGGACGCGGAGACACTTGGTCGTGGAGGAGCGCCAAGAGACTTAGGCACGAGCCATTTGGGCCCGAGACACTTGAACGCGAGGAGATTAATTAATTTCATAATTGTAGTAAATACATCTTAAAATTCAATAATATTTTTATTATTTGTCGCGCTAACGTTATTGTAATCTTCAACCAGGTTTTGTATCCTTCCATCAGCCTGGATAAGTTTTTGTACAATAAAACCTCTATTTTCGATCTAATTATTCCGTTAGGATTAGGTCACAAAGAGATTTGCTACTGGTTTCTTCTACGCAATGATATTTTTGTAGTTTCTGATATTTTGTGTGTAAAAGTTGTCGTTTACAAAAAGGGGCTCCATCTGTGGTCATTAAAACTTTTCTTTAGCATTTGTTGGATTACCTACCTAGAAGTACAGTAAAATCTGTATTTTCGATCTAACTATTTTCTAATGTCTTTTCCTACAAAAAAGTTTTCAACGAACAAATTAGACAGAGATATTTTTTTTTAATTTCTGATCTTTAAAAAATTAATTGGCAAATTAAAACTGAAATTAAACTAACAAAAAAAAATGAATATGAGCTTCTCGCACCTAAACGTTTTAGCGCTCATAAATCACCGTGTCCACATTCCCTCGCGATCAAATGCCCCGCGCCCAAACCGAATTGCTCCCAGGTTTCTCTCAATCACAAAATGATTATCTACTCAAGGATCAATATCAAATTATCCTAATGTGTACAAACAAACCAGCAATGAAATTCCCAAGAAGTCCCGTAACTGTTATGGTGTCTTACAATTTTACACGTACTTCAAGCTTTTCCTAGATTTCGCCATAATGACCAAAATAGATACAATGAGCTTACTATAACTTAACAAATTCTGAAAGATAATACAAATTTATATTAACAAATAAAAATTAAAAATAATTTCCATTGAAATAAAATCTATAAGTAATTAATAACATGCATACTGTGAAAATTAAAATATTTCATTTGACTTACATTTTTCAAAAATCTATAAATTAATTAAACTAAACCAATTGCTCTCGAAGCTGAGAAGTGAGTGAAATTGTATTCGCATCATATATTCTTCCTACAGCTAAAACAAAAAAGAAGGATAGACGATACAAGAAAGTAGCTTGAAGCTATTGATTTGGAAATAATTGATAATGAAACACAACAACTTACGTTCTTATCAAGGAAGAAAACATCAGAACCGTCTTGCAACATCTGTATACCTACCCTATCAAAAGAATAACGAATGTAGTAACTCATGTAACTGCTAATACAGTTTATTGCGCCATTTTTAAAGTAGTCCACGAATGGTATATTGTATCTAAAGCAAAATAGATTTTAAATGTCAAAAAGGACCTTAGATTAACTAGAAGATTTTAATGAATTTATAGATGAAAGTCTTAAAGTTTTATTACCAGGTGTTTGCCTTTCGTGGACTTTAGTAAGTCTCCCGACAGTATTGGTCCTGGAAATCTTTTCTATATCGATAGTTGCTTTTAAGACTGGTCACAGGATCAAAAAAGCAGTAGTGGAAAGCGGCACAGCGAAACAAGAAATATCTTATTGGCAAAATCTCAAAAACTAGAAAAGTAATCGAAACGAAATAAATGGCTCTATAATATTGGCGCTTTTCCCATACTGCAGATTTTTATCTTATGTATATCTGCAAAATAATAGGTAATATTTAATTGTTGAAACAATGTTGAAATGTTCCACAGTAGCCCCATGGTTGGGGTACAGTGAAAGATAGTAAGGGGCGTGGTAAAACATTTACTAAACTACACAAAAACACAAATAAGAGTTGTATCTATATTGTTGGCATTTCACTTGCCAAAGTTTTGGATGCCTCAGCGGTAGTCCACATAGCATTTTTGCTCAGTTTAAGAGATAATTGCTCAAACTTTCTTTTTTTTTCGGACGTATCTAAAAAAATGTACAATATTTTACACCTGTTCCAAATGCAGCTTCTCTTCGGTTTGCACCTTCTTCAATTAATGTCACGGCCCTGTTCACATTGTCTTCACTAGACGATCCAATTTGCGTTTTGCTTTTATAATTCCCAGCCATTGTTATACTTTATATTAAATATAATGTAAGAAATTATAATTCTTTTCTTAACATCCAGCATGAGGTACGGTGAAACAACTTCACTCTGCCCCATATTTTTGTTTCATTGTGCCCCAACCCACATATTAAAATATTTGAGGTTATTTTATTAATTTTTTGCAATAACCTGTTAGAGTTAAGTTGGTCATTATAATAATAGTTTATATGAATAAAAGAACATGTGGAATATGAATTGTATATACGATTTTATTCTGCATTACCTTTGTCTTACTCACCGAAAATTTACTTTTGCACTTTGAAATGACAACCCTAATTTACTCGAGACGCTGAGACAACGATAGGTCCCAAATACAGGAAGCAGTGAGTAAACCAATACCCACATTACCCACTGCTGCACTAATGCCAATTAGTGTTATCTCAGAGATGGCAGCACCGTTGATTAGTATTCTTTCAAAACTTATTGAGATTGTTTTAGTATGCCCCATGTTCCACTATGTTGTGTACGATTATTAGATAGTTTTCGTATTTTTTATTGTAAATTTTCATTTAGAGTATATCGTTTTCGTAACAATAGCGTCTACGTAAAGTATGTAAATGTTATTGTGTTATATTCCATATAACTTTAGATAAGATTATGCATGTTTAAAACTTAAAATGTTTATAACGTACTTTGAAATTTACTTTTGGCGTAACACCAATAATAATTCAAATCATGGGCCATAAAGTAAATATTTCGATGAATACCGTAAATATTTACAAAATAAATTGTTTAACTTTCTTTTAACGTTATCTGTTACTCTCCTATTGATTGTTTAATCTAATCTATTAATTATCTATTTAAAAAAAAGCACTGCTTTAAAACAGTCTTCGGAACCTCGCTCGATAAATTTTAAAATACGACATCATAAATCAAGACTTTCAAAAGTCGTTTCAATAGATTTTCTTCTACCGAAACGGCTTGCTTGGTAAAACTGCATTCAAAACGTTCCGGTTTTATTATTGCAGTTTAATTGAGACGAAGCTAGTAATAAAAGGAGTATTTAACTTTATTTTATTATACCCGAATTTATAATCATCATAAAATTATTTACAGATCACATCTGGAATAATAGTGACTTTGGCCAAATTTTTGAAAATGAAACTAACATTTAGATAATTAACATAAAATAGCTAAGGATTGCTTGGCGGTGCGCGTTGATTCTATTCAAGCGACTGTCGAGTGATTGTCCAATGCTGGGGGTTTGAATTTTGTTAATAGCATTGAAAGACTAAATTTTTACCGTCGATATTCATCAAATCTAGGTTTCTGAAAAGTAACTATTAGTTCTTCGATAGTATAGTGGCGAAGTATAAAAGTTCCTGTGAATTATTATTACATAGAATTTGTAAATTTATTTTTATCCCAAGATTATAGTATCATCTTAAAGACCATAGACAGAATGTTTTTACTACCATAAAAATATTTTTTCTAAGCGTTATAGCGGAGCAACCAAAACATCTAATATATGCTGTAAACGTACATGTAACCCAAACCTATCCGCATCTGTATAAGTCGTCACTTGATTACAACGTCATGCTTTGAAGACTACATGCTGGGTTTATTACTTTGATGTGGTTTATGTTTATTAACTTAACTTATTGCATATTCGATCTAGTAGATAGATATTAATGTAATACTCCTTATCGACAACAAACAACATTAGTTTTTCATATTCATTGCTTTCCCTTTACGTACTGTACGATTTGGTTTCACGATAGAGAGATATCTTTACTGCAAAGTGCTGAAACATTATACCGTATGTGTCAATTTTCATTAGGTATATGGATTCAATGTTTACATGCGATTTATACGTATACAAATAATATGTGGCAACGTGTGTCACCCCTACTATCCGTCACCAATCCCGACAACAATCGACATCACAACGACTTTCTCCGATCTTCCCACTTCTACATTAAATGTTTAGCTGCGAACACGTTGCGATCTAGTCTGCAATAAAAGCCGTCATCATGAAATGGCCGCCGCGATCTAGTAGCATATTATTATTTTCAGAATCCTTTTTTATTTACCTTATTTTTAATTTTATTAGAATTACGCTTTTGTTTGTGACATGCAGCGTGAGCGCAGCTTAATAATTCTCTGCATTTACTGAAAGGAGAAAGAAAAATCCTTGCAATGCGTAAATATTATTTCTGAGCGCAGTACAAACACCCTAGTCAATAGTCCAACAGCCACTGCTAACTTGAGCTTGTATCGGTCTCGCGCTCGCATTGAAGAGGAAAGGTGGGGTGCCATGTTGTCACGTATTGCATGAATTAATCACCTATGGCTAATGAAAATTGACACGTGCTGTATGTCATTAATGTCACAAAACAATCTGCGGACTATGCATACAAACTCGATTCAACTTTAACTCAGCAGCGTAAAGCTGGACAATCAGTCACAAAGAGTCTTAGATATTGCTATGAATGTTGCTAAAAGGAACGCAACCAAGATATTGTACTGCAAATGTGGATAGGGAACAACTTTTTACACATTTAACATATTGTAAATTTCGAATTCAACTCTTTTACTTCAAAGACAGTAATATTTTCACTTTTAAAGTCTGTGTATCTTTGTAGCTATGTAGAATAGTTAAATTAATCGAAAACATGTCAATAATCAAAAATACGTATTTATTGTGCACAAAAAACTATTCCACCACGATATGTTTTATATTAATGCTTAATGCTTCGTTAATAAAAATTATCTGCTAATAATCAGAACTAATGAATCGTTAATATTTCAAAAGAAATTATTTATATACACCACAAATGCTTAAACTAAAATAAATGTTACTATATACATACCTGAAAGTATATATATTAAGCTGTTACAAACTTGTTAAAAATAATCTATTTGTCTTTGATTGTACTTGACACATTTTCAACTCAACTTATATAGAATATTATATATTAATCTGAAATTGGTGAATGAAACGTGTAAAATAGAATGTTTTACTTTTAAAATACTTCTTGACATGTATTAAAAAGGTAAACAAACATCTTAAAAATAATTTTAAGAAGAAATTAAACTCAAAATCATCAAAATAATTTAATGAACTAGGCAACTTAATTTGCTACATCATATTAATATTAAAAATCAGCTTAGATACGTAAATTACCAGGTTACAAAATAAATAAAGGAAGGTTGTTATTAATTTTAAAAATAACAAGAGGTATAATTTTGAATTCCAAAATAATTTGATTTTAAAAGATATTTAAAGAGTTAAAAATAACTAAAAGTATTTAAATGTTACCTTTAAATTGTGTAAATCATGCATAACTAATAAGTTAGTTACAAGAAATACAATTTCCAAAAAGGAGAAGTCACAATCGATGTAGAAGACCAGAAATTGTTCCTGAAAGAGAAATACAGATGTTATAAAACAGATAAAGCAAGTTTTAAAATATAATAATACCTTATTATAATAGTGGAATTTAAGAAGTTAACTATTCTGTTGAAGAATTGGAGATAGTGAGGGGTATGATTAAAAAAAGGATTTGCTTCTACTTCAAGCAATTACTTGCACGAAAAGCAAAAACTAAAGTATTACCTTCACTTGAAAGTAGGTACTTTATGTATTAAGCTTATGCTATGCACCGGGTGGCCAACTAAGAATGGCCGCCGGCTATATCTCAGAAACCAGTAGTCATATTGCTCCCGGGTAAAAAAATTTCAAGTAAAAGTGCCCAAGAGAAAATGCTGGAAATTATTTTCGAGTTTGTAAAATATCCGCAAGGGGGCGTAACAGTCAGGATCAATGTTAAAATTTAGAATTTCTTCATATTTTTACTAGTTAAGGGGTATTGAAAATTTTTAATTTTATTCCCTGCACATTCTTTAACACTTTTTGTCTTGCACGTTTTTTACTATCTAGTGAAATAAAGTAGTGGGGACAGTTCAAATGTTTTTTTAAATAAACTAGGATTACTCCCGGTTGGCCTTACCGATTTGAATAAGTTTGGTCTCATTTAAAAGAGCCTTATTTGCTCTACAAACTGAACTTGTGTTTTAGTATCTTGGACTTTTGCTGTCACCGGTAGATGGCCTTAACTGAAATGTAAGCAAATATTAGGCTTTTTTTCAAAAAAGTTAAATACAATGATATGTTTCCTTTTACATAAGCGAATAAAGAATTAAATCCTCTACATTTCGGTAAAAAAAACAAATTTGTATGTTTTTTAGAACAGGAGATATTGACAAAAATAGATCAAAATTCATAAATTATCCTCTTTTACTGGCCTTTTTTTTTATGAAGCTAACCATTTTGAGCTACATATATTATTATTATCTAATATATTATTATTAACAAGAAAAAAAATTTTTGAAATACCCTGTTTAATAAAGCAAGATTATTTTTAATACTTATTTTAATCCAAAAGATATACCATTGACAATAAAAAAGTAAGCTATGAAAAAATAAAACAATAACTCTGTGTTAAAACGACAAGCTGTGAAAATAATAAATATTATTGTCAGTTTTTGATTGATTCCGTTTACTTTTTTGTGTTTGGGAGAACTTCTTTTTTACTGAGATGCGGTTAGCGAATGAAGAGGCATTCGATATGATTGGTGTCTATTTCGAATTCATTCGAAATTCTACAATTGCTTCCAGAGTGTATGCTATGCAGTTCCCTGGAAGACATTATGCGAGCAGTGTTTTTCGTAGTTAGCGGAAAGGCTTAGGACCACCGGAAATATTAATCTTCCGGTGTAAAGAAGGCAACCTACTGGCGGAACCGAAGAAAATGCTATAAAAGTATTAGAATATATTGTATTTAATCCACATGTAGGGAACGAAACCACAAGTAGAGAGTTGGGCATTTGTAGAACTACGGTCCAAAATATATTGAAAGATTTAAGTTAAAAATAAAATAACCTTTATTTCGAGATTATTTTTGTAAGGCCTTTGTTAGATTTGCTATATCTCCTACAGTTTGTTTTAATATTTTTAAGCATTAAGCATAACAGTTGTTTTTAACGTTCCGTACTCGGTTCCCTTAAGTTTAACTCATACATCCATCTGCCTATTTATTGTCTGTTTCCCGGTCACAGCCATTTTTATCCGATACCGTTTATATAGACCACAGTAATACTTTATAATAGTAAGTTACCTAAACAGTGTCCAACAAGTTTGGGTAAATTTGATCTCGCAGTTTCGTTCACGTTTGCCATATTATTTTCAGGATGATCCTTATTACATCGTTCTTCATCAAGCTTTAACGGCTGAAGATTTCGATCGCCGGATTGACTACTGTCAATGGCTATTAAATATGGTAGCGGAAACCCCCGAAATTCTTTCTCGCGTACTAGGGACGGATGAGGCAACATTTAGTAGCAATGGTATTGGTCCAGGAAAAATCCGCGTTGGATGCAGGAAGTTTAGCATCAAGGCCGCTGGTCGGTAAACGTGTGGTGCGGTATTCTAGGAGGTAAAATTATTGGACCCGTTTTCTTTAACCGACATTTTACTGGAGACTTTTAATTAAATTTTTTTATGAATGAGCTGCTCCTTCTAACAGAAGATGTCCCTCTGGACATTCATCGTGATAAGTTTTTTCAGCACGATGGGTGCTCGGTGCATTTTGTGGCAAGCGTCCGGGATTTCTCAGATCAGACATTTCCTGGCAAGTGGATTGGACGGGGTAGTATATTTCCCTGGCCCGCCAGGTCACCAGACCTCAACATCCTAGATTTTTATATTTGGGGGAGAATTAAGGACATTGTTTTTGAAAACCGGCATACAACAAGACAAAATATGCTGGAGAAAATTATAGCAGCAGTACGAAACATATCGGAGGCGGAAATTGAAACTTCTGTTTTTTCCACGCGGCAAAAGTTGCAGGCTTGCATTAACAATGATGGACGGCATTTTGAACAATTAGGCCGTCATTAAAAATTTTGCAAACCAATCTTTACAGTAATGTAATTGTAGTTATTTTAGTGTTTAATATTAGCTTTATTCTGATAGTGTTAGTATTAATTGTTAGTATAGTAAATCATAGTATAAGAAAATTGTAATACATGTTTTTCGAACGTTTCCATAAAATTAAATTTATGTAATTTTGGTTTCTTAAACAGGAACTAACGAAATGTTATAAATTTTTTTTATTTAATATATTTTTATATATTTTGCATCGGTGTTATAGGAATGCCTTTCAAATTTCTTCCGCTTTTGTGACATTTTATTATTTGGTCTGCGTATTAGAATTTTACTGAATTTATTATATATACGAGGGCGTATTTTTATGTTACGTATATAATAAAATGAAGACAATTAAAAGAAGAAGACAATTAAAACAAAAGAATTCATGCATTATCATCTATTTTTGCCAATATCTCCTGTTCTAAAAAACATACAAATTTGGTTTTTTTACCAAAATGTAGAGGTTTTAATTCTTTATTAACTTATGTAAAAAGAAACATATCATTGTATTTAATTTTTTTGAAAAAAGGCCTAATATTTGCTTACATTTCAGTTAACGCCATCTACCGGTGACGGCAAAAGTTCGAGATACAAAAGCACAAGTTCAGTTTATAGAGCAAATAAGGCTCTTTTAAATGAGACCAAACTTACTCAAATCGGTTAGGCCAAACGGGAGTAATCCTAGTTTATACAAAAAAACATTTGAACTGCCCCCACCACTTTATTTCACTAGATAGTGAAAAATGTGCAAGACTAAAAGTATTAAAGAACGTGTAAGGAATAAAATTTAAAAATTTTCGATACCCCTTAATTAGTAAAAATATGAAGAAATTCTAAATTTTAACATTGATCCTGACTGTTACTCCCCCTTGCGGACATTTTACAAATTCCAAAATAATTTCCAGCATTTTCTCTTGGGCACTTTTACTTGAAATTTTTTTACCCGGAAGCAATATGACTACTGGTTTCTGAGATATAGCCGGCGGCCATTCTTAGTTGGCCACCCGGTACATAAGAGTAAGTACTTAAAAAAGAGTCATTTTCTATAGTACCTACTTCAACTGGGAGTTTATGCTACAATTCACAGCATAATATGTAGTTTTAGTGAAGCCAGACCTGCGGCAACTTCGCTCTATCGATATTATAAAATTATGACTGCATTTATCAATCTTCACCGCAAAAGAAAGCAGTATTTCGAAAGGCGAACATACGAAGTCCCACGATATAGAAAATTATATCGGTAAATATTAATTTTCTGTGTATAACATTTATTTAACGTATCCGTACTTCAGATTTTACCCATAGAACGTAGAATGGATGGCTGAACATTTTCTGGGAAGAAAGTATGAAACCCGTGGTGGAGCCCTTACAAATATGACCAAAATGGAATTATATTTAAGAACATTAGGAGATCCTGGTTTTCAGGAAGGTGTTGCAGTAGACTTGGGCATTAATCAAAGTACAGTTTCCAAAACGATCAACGAAGTAGCTAGTAAAATAGTTAGGAGGAAAGGAATGTGGATTCGATTTCCTCTTACTCCCAATGAATTGGAAGAAGCAAAACGTGGTTGTCATATGCCTGATGCAATTGGTGCAGTGTATTGTACTCACATTAGAATTAGAAAGCCCGTTTTGAATGGGGAGGAATACTTTAATAGAAAAGGATTTTGTTCAATAAATGTCCAAGCTACTTGCAATTATAATGAGTGCTTTACATCAGTTGATGTGTCATGGCCCGGAAGTGTGCATGATAGTAGGGTGTGGCGAAATTCAGACGTATTTCAAATTATTAAATCAAATATTAATCACGCATATCTATTAGGAGACGAGGGATATGGTATTGCACCCTGGCTGATGACCCCATACAAGAATCCTAATATTCTTACTGAAAACTTATATAACAGGATACACACTACCGATCGGATAATTATTGAACGTTGTTTCGGACAATTGAAAAGTCGATTTCCAATGCTAGCCAATACAATGCGGTTAAAACTGAATTGTATACCGTCTATATCACTTCCGCCTTTATACTGCACAATGTTGCAAAAAATGTTCACGACCCTAATGATTTTCTACCTCTCCAAAACAGAGAAGAACCTTATTGCCAACCTATTGTTGATGACGCAAATATTAGAGTATTAGGTAACCAACGAAGAAATGAGATATCTAGACAACTAATGGAACAACAAAGGTAAATACGGCTTATGAATTTATTCACTCATTTATAATTGTACAAAAACATTAAAAAATCTATAACATCGTATTAAACATCGTTGTTTTCTGGGATTTGTCCGGTCAGATCTGTAAAAACAATGAATTGTGAATTTTGTTTTCTATAATATTTCTCCATTTCTTCGCAGCCGCTTCCTGAGCGTGTGCGGCATTTATCTGTTGAATCAAACACTCGCGTTGTAACTGCTGCAAACTTTTACTGCGGAATTCTGCTGGTTCATGTAGATCACTGTTCAATTTCTTTTGTTTTATAGGAACGTGTGATGCTATAGATTTGGATGCCTCCGCTGATGCACAAGGAACTCCAGCAGAAATAGCACCTGACATAAAAAAATATAGAGCACATATATATTCATAATTTACTCTGATTATATCAATAAACGATTAAAATTTACCAGGCACTTTTTGTAATACAGGATTGTCTCCTTTTTCGTCTTCCCATAGATTTACAAATTTTTCTTGCCATTCGCTCAACATAATTTTTTTGTTTCCAGTTCTTTTTCGATCGACAACTGCTTTCACTTTGGTTTTCATATTATTAAATTTTTTCAGAACCTACAATGCAAAATATAGAATTATATTTTAACCAGATAATAAAATAACTGCGTTCACCGCTTACTTGTTTTGCATTTATTTCTTTGTTCAAATTTTTAGAATAACAGGCAGCCAGTTGTTTTGCTGCTAAGTCTTTTTCTTTTACAACGGCTAGTGTTTTTCTTTTGTCAAATAAAATTTTGTAATCTGAAAGTAGCACGACAAACGCCATTTGTGCATCTTGGTCGGTTTCACTGATGTCATTCTCAACTTCATTTTCACTCTCACTGATCATTTTTAATTACTATCCTCGTAAACAAATTACCACAAACAACAACAAGAACTTTACAATTTATAGGTTAAAAGTAACTATCTAGATGAAGCATTTATTTCGGACTGAAGTTTTTACTCTATGTAGTAAGCATCAATCGTAGTAAATACTTCATGGCATTTGCTATTACTTGAAGTAGAAGCAAATCCTTTTTTTAATCATACGCCTCAGTATTCCGAAGTTTATTGTAGACAAAAGTTCAGCGAATTATACGACCAAATAGAAGGAATAGAGGATCCTGTTACTGAAGAATTGTAGAAACTGTATTCGAAGCTAGAAAAAGAAGAAGCACAGGTTTATAATTTACATTATTATGTTAAATATGTTAATAGTTGTTAAACAAGATCAGAATAAGTATCATATGTGAAAGATTAGATTACAAACGTTACTGGTAAAACTGAATTTTAACATTGTCTATTGTTAGTACAATAGAGAGTAAAAAAGATAACGGTGTAATATATATACATATATATATATATATATAAGTATATTCTTACTGTCCCGGTCTTGGTCTAATGGTAACGTATCGGCTTCATAACCGTGCGGTCTCGGGATCGAACCTGTTCTGGGACATGAAGTTATTTATTCATTTAAATTTCAATTTAATTGAAATTAAATAATAGTCGACTCGAGCTGACATTACCCGAACGAGCGTTACATATCGGAGCATTTCATATTCGAGCGTGACGGGGTCAGTCTTGTTCACTGCCTACAATCAGCGCAACGCGCCTAAAGAAGTTTACACTTTAAAAAAAATTTCAAAATTCGGAACGGAAGTAGCACTTTTACTCTTAGCGAGTAGCACTTTCTTTCGAATATCTCGCAAAATATGCATTCTGTAGAGATTTAAAAATTAAGTACCGCGCGGTCATTCATCTCCTTCGTATTCAACTGTAAAAAAGTGGGCAAAATGTTTCCGTTTGGGACAAGAATCCCTGGAAGATGCTGATTGGTCGGGTCGACCAATTGAAGTGATAACGCCTCAAGAAATTTCAATTATTGAACATTTAGTGCTAGAAGATCGCCGTTTGAAAGTGAAGGAATTAACAGTGCTAACAAACATTTCCCAAATAAGTGTTCACCGAATTCTCCATAACCATTTGGGTATGAATAAAATTAGTGCTAGATGGGTACCGCGACTTCTTTCTGCTTTCCAACGTGAACGTCGGGTCGAATGTGCGCAGTCGTTTTTAAACATGTGTGTAGACGACCCAAAACCAATTTTGGAGTCCATTGTCACAGGGGATAAAACAATAGTTCTGTTTTACGACCCTCTATCGAAAAGGGAGTCCATGGAATGGAGGCGACCTGATGAACCTCGTCCCAGAAAGGCGAAGTCGTTCATTCAACCGAAAAGGTCATGGCCACAATATTCTGGGATTGTGAGGGCATTTTGCTAATTGACTTTAAAGAGCGCAATACAACTGTGAACGCCACAATTTATGCGTCTTTATTGCATAAATTAAGTGACAGTATTCGTGCAAAACGTCGTGGAAAATTGAAAAAAGGTGTGCCATTACTGTACCACAATGCTCCCGTCCATACTGCCGCCATTTCACAAGAATTGGAACATCCACCATATAGCCTGGATATACATAGCTCCATGTGATTTTTTTTGATTTCTAATTTAAAAAAAAACCTTAGGGGACGTAGTTTTAAGGACGACAGTGAGTTGTTGCAAGCAGCTGTTATAGAACATTTTGACGGAAAAACTTCAGATTATTTTTACAAGGGTATCGAATTAATAATTAATCGTTATAATAAATGTATAGAAGTTAAGAGAGATTACATTGAAAAATAAAAATTCTTATATTGTTCCAAGTTTCTTTTTTGTATATCAGGCCGAGAATTTATGGCGCCTACCTCGTATCTATAGTAAAATGAATACATTTTTGCCACAATAAAACACTAATAATATTTTATCAGACGAGATTAGCAGTGACGCTATATTTTCTACTTTTCCTATTCAGGACCTAATATCGAATGGACTGGAAAAATTTAATTAATGACAAACGATTCCCCTCAACATACATACGTGGCTTAGTAAATTAATTACGTTCCTACTCGGTATTATATTTGATTATAAAATTACTGTATTACCTGGAAAGGTATGTATATGTATATTCGTCTCATACATATGACTTACATGGAAACAGACCACATTGTAGAGTATAGATACATACGTATACCGTTTGACTGAAATAAAAGTAGATATAGGGAAACACAAACACGCACACAAGTGCATGCAAACATGAATTGGAGGGGTACGATAGTAGGGGAGTACAGATCAGTTCATATCGGGACACCGGGGTACCGCGGCTTTAGTGCAAAACGTTCAAAGTTAGTGTGTAGACGTTTGCTTTAAGGAATTGCTACGCTCTTTACGGCTTTTGTATAATATTTTGGTAACTGATGTATTAACATTGAACTGAAACAAAACTCTATAAAATTTGTAACTAAAATAAAATTCTTATAAAAAAATTAAATAAAATTCTCACATTTAAAACGAAACAAAATATTAAATGAACTATACAAAATTTAATGTTGAAGATGTTCAAATGTCTGTCCCTTTTGCATCAAGCAGTACCCTAAACGATTATAAAACCCATTTCGTACATTCGATAGCATTTCAGGAGTAATCATTTGTATGGCGTTAAGAATTTGTTCTCAAATCAATCGCTCTATTTCCTTCAGCGGTATTAATATTTGCGAGATTGCTCAGATACTGCACGCTCTACTCTAAAGTTACGGAACGAATGTGTTCTCCCCGCTCTCGATCTCCCCACTATCTCCCCACACCACCGGTCTTATACATAGGTACATGTTTATGTGTGTGTATTTGAAGATGCATATTAACTTTTAACTACGACAATCTGTATATGTTATTGTATGTAGTCAACAAAGTTTAAATTAAAACTATGACTGTCTATGTAAACATTGAGACAATATTTTTGATTGAAGTACTGCGTTCAGTAATAAGTGTAGGTTGTTTAGAAAACCAAATAAGTTTGTATACCTACACGGAGCGGGCTTTTTTTTCCGATAATCAATATAGGGATATCGAATAGTAGCGAAGGTAACGCAAAGGTCAAATATGAAAAGAATTTCATTCTTATTTATTTATTGTTCGAGATTGTGTCCAATTTTTCTAAACGTTCTCATTATTTTTGTAATATTATTTTGAAGAATTCATAATTTCCTGCGTCCTGTATTGGACTAAAATGAACTAACAGATATAATGAACTATAGACCCATTTCAATCTTGTACAACTTTACCGATATATCTAAAATAGACAGATTCTGTCGCTATGTAGGTCGGGAAAAGACGCTCCGTTCTGGCTACCTTCAAGTAGGCTAACAGACAATTAGTATTTTTAAACGTTTTCAAAACAATTAATTATTAAAAATTACACGAAAGAGCTACCGTGGGTTGAAAATTTTAATATATGGATACATAAAATGAATTGTCAAATATTTAAATTCTGAAATCTACTCGCATATTATTGGCCTTATGTAATTAGTTAAACTAATTCGAATTAATAGATATCAAAATAAAATAAAATTGTAGACTTTAGTTATTACTTATGTCGTATTTTTATTTTTCATTCCACTTGCATATTTCCTTTTTTTGTTTTGTTGATGTTTTATAATAATTCGATTTCCGCTTGCCCATCTGTTATATACACTCCAGTATTATAGCTACTGTATTTCCTTTTTATTGCAAAAACTGTCTATTGTTCGAATTCACGTCTGCAATATATTATGTATATATTTTGGTATTATGTACTTAGTTAAACTAAATTAAATTAACAAATATCAAAATAATGTAAATAAAATTGTACACTAAAAGTTACTTATGTGATATTTTGATTTTTCATTCGACTTGCATATTTACTTTTCTTTCTAATTGCAAAAACTGTCTATCGTTCGATTCAAGTCTGCAATAGCCGACCGCTTCCGATAGATTTGCGTCTTCCAGAAACACTTGTGTGAAATGTGTGTGACAATGTGTACTATTTTCAATTTTTTATCTTCAAATATAAGTACATAAATTTGATTTTTTTTTATATCGTTCGTCAAATGTGCAGCTGGCGCGTAGAGGTTGTTTTTTTCTTTTGTGTCCAGCTTTAGTTAGTAGACATTAATCAAATGTATGCATTTTTGTGGTTATTTCTAAAACACATAACTTTTTTAAGAAAATAAATTACTACAAAAACTGGCCTTGACATTATAAATTTATGCCTTTTGCATCGCTAACCCAATATTGAGATTCTAAAATTACAAAATAAATTTAAAAAACGCAAGACGGCGATCCCTTACGGGGCCATAGCTTCGATAGGTAAACGCTCCTCTTAAGTAACGTTCTATTGTGTCGGAGATTTTGGATGAATGGGTTCAAGGAGACGTAATCTATACAGATTTTTTAAAAAACTTTTCATAAAACTCATCATTATGTATTTTTTGCATGAACTGAATTGTATGGTTATGTCACCAGTATTGTTTAAACATTTTGAGTCGTATTTATTAGACAGCAATCAGTACATTGAATATCGCAATGTTATGTAAACAGAGATCCACCACTTCTTCTGCAGTTTCGCACGGCTCTAACTTGCGACCAATAATGTTTTGAAGGATTGCTTTAAACTGCAGCGTAACTTACATTCTATTAGCATTTGTTGTTAGCACACCCAAAAAAAACAGTACATTTTACTTTTGTAGTTACTGACCGTTAAATTAATAGAGTATGTTAGCCATACACTTTTTAAGCACTGTATATAATTTAACAGATGGAATGTTGCATTTCACATTCAATAATTGATTGTTGTGATAATTATTTTAAGTAATAAAAACGCTTATTAGCATATCAAAGAGAGGTAATATGTTTGTAGATCAAAATCGAAATATTCTATTATAATTTTGAAACTAATAGACACGAAATACAAAATTATTCATAGATTATATTTTAAAAGGATGTACGGTGTTTATTTATATTAAAAATACAAACCTGACAAGATATCTAAGATCTAACACAAGCCTACTCGAAATCAAAACAAAAATCTAGCACCTGATGAATTTCCAGGAAGAAGACTTACACATTTAAGATAAAAATACTGTTTGTTTAATAAATAATGTAATATTTGAAATAAATTGTATGCCGGTAGGAATGAATTTAAAAATTGAATATTGCTTTATTTGGATGCCCAGCGAAAAAGGAGTGGCTTTTGGATCAATAAATAAAAAGCTGAGAACTACTGGGGCAAACATAGTTATGCAATTTTATTTTGCGTTTGTGGAAGTTTGCAAAACGTAACCACTGACAAAATACATTGTTTTATTCTAAAAACGAAAAAAAGTATAGATCACTACTACTAAACAGATTATCATCTTTATAGTAAATCACTGGTTGCTCTTGCGGAGAACCTACACTATCAGGGTAAAAAGAAGTAAGCTGTTTCTTATGCACCCAAAGTTATACTCAGTTGTCTGTGCCTCTGAAATAATTGAACGGCAGCTTATTTTCTTTAAATTCTGTTATTCACTTTATTTTTTTCTATAATTGCTTTTTATTATTTTTTTATTTATTGTTATTCCAAGTAAACACAACTAAAACAAAATTACTTGCAACACATTTTTTTACTGCAAATTGTAAGTACCTACTTTATGTATTTTTTATCCATTAATAGCAACAGTTAGTGAATCAGTGATTAAAAGCCCGTGAATGACAATAAACGCTGAAACAGATTTTGAGCTCAGAGGTTACTGTTAAATCATGAACGGAAACATAAGAAACTTTATCTAATTTTGAAGAAAATTTCAAGAAGATTACGATATTTAATTTTTAAATCACGTTTCTAGGTTTCAAACACTTTTTGAAAAAAATATCTGCTTTTACGTATCAAGACCTTTATCCTGCAATTTTGACAGTTGACAGAACGGTCAAAGCAGTATAACAGAATATTAGCAATCCGCTCTAAGCTTAAAGTAAATAAGATACACGGCGTGTCCCAAAATTCGCGGAACACCTGGATGGGACGTTATTATGTGAGAAAGGATCATGAGAAAAATATGGAAAAAATCCAGGGCTGTTAATTTCAAAGAAATTAATATTCAAAGTTAAGACTTTAGGTGACGTTTGTCTAAATTACTGTAAAACATTTTAAAGATTGGTTTTGATATGATCAAAGGGATGGCAATTTTGAACAACAATAACCAGGTTTGTAATTAATCACTCTTCTAATTATACCATGTCCAGAAAATTATTTTACCTGAAAAAACGTATGGCAACGATGTTCTGAATTTACTCATTATTCTCTCTTATTTCCATGGATACGGGCAACTCTAGTACCTTATCCATCATTAGGATAAATCGAACGGTTGCCAAATTTACCTTTACAAAAAGGCCAATATCTTTTAGAATGAACAATGTGGACTTTTTTAAATATCTTTTCCGTGTTCCGTTATCGTTATTTCAAACCGTAGTGTGGAGCTGTTCCGCGAATTTTGTAACACGTTGTATATAGAGAGCCTATTGTCAATTTAGACAAGTTAAGCTTGGATGGGTATCGGGAGAAAAAATTTATGTATATATATTGAGGTAGTGCTAGATACCTACCATCAATATTTATATATCTTTATAATATGATTTCATAAATCAGTATTCAATTAGTGTTAGAAAGTTAAGAGTATTAAAGAAATGGAATAGTATTACCTAGTATATTATTTATTGTACTAATTTTTATAGTTGTACAAAGTCCATAGATGATAGAATAATGTTTATTGGATAAGGTCCATTGTTCTTAAAATGATACCAGTTTCTGAAAAATAGAGATTTTAAAATTAATTGAGAATTTTGATATGTATTATATTATTGTTAAAACTTGTTCAATTGACTTTTATAATAAGAAAAGGTATAAAGAGGTTAATTTTAATAAAATGAATCGTTAAAATCGATTAAAAATCTCCCACTTAAATTCGTATACAGGAACTGTCAGTTGCTAATCATTTTGACATTTTGAAGATTTTTAAATTGTGATTGAGTTAAAAATATTGAGAATACACAAAACTATTGCAAAATTTATGGGAAAAATTATGGGTAAAGTATTTAAGAAAAGTAAATAGATCTAGAATTTATATTGATTATAATAATTGGTTGTTCAATGGTAATTGGTTAATTTAAAAATTTTGCTATATCACTAAGGATATGAAAATAAATAAGGGGATTCTCTAAAATTATTTTTAGAAGAATGTTGTTGTGAAATAGGTATTAGTGTTTTTCAGCTGATATTATATAAAATAAGGCTTCTAAATAGTAAGTGTGCATTAGAATAAAGTATGTATTCTAATATCTAGAAGTATTATACAACTAGAGAGAAAGAAGATTGAAGTAAATAGTACAATTAAAAATAATAAAAGACACTTACCAAGACGGAGATTTATTAGAAGCAATTATAATTTCCAAGTTGCATTTTTGAAGGAGAAATTCACTTGGACATTCGACGAGGAACTCCATAAACGAAGGGGCATTTTTCCAGAAGCATTACATTTAGACAATTGACGAGGAACTCCATAAACGAAGGGACAATTTTACCAGAAGCATTACACTTGGGCATTTATCGAGGAACGCCTTGGACAAGATCTCATTTCCTAGATGCACAAAGTGATAGCCAAGCAGCAGAATAAGGTGAACCCGAGGAATATCCAATCCAGTTAGTGCTACAACAGAATAGGCATTATTAATACGAATATATAAGTTTGAAGAGGATATCTTGTGTAATAAAAGGTCGTATCAAAACTATTCAATTTTTCAAATTAGTTCAATATAATGTGTTTATAAAACAAATCAAATTTTACTTTATAAATATTGAAATATCAAATTTGTATTACATAATCATTTATTATTTGAAATATTAGTTCATATTATTTCTATTCTAAATGAAATAGAATATTTTAAAATCTCTATAAATTTGAAAAGTGTTGATAAATTTGAATTATCAAAGAAAGCTCTATCCACAAATATTATTTTCGTAAGAGAATTTAATTTTTAATATAATACTATTCCATAAATCACGTAATAGTGTTGTGTTTACAAGTATTCTTATGACTAAATGCATATAACTAACCTTGACAGAAGAGAAGTTTCAATCATATGTAACCTTGAACATTTATAAGCAATATTGAACAAGTTGCTTGAGTATTTTGTATTTACTGGCATTTTCATCATTAATAGATATAATTGTGTATATTTCCTTATAAAATAATACATCATTTGTTGGATGTACATATTTGTTTTACTGGTAGTAATCGTTTGTATTTTGGTGAAGATATAATAGGAAAAAGAGTTGATATTAACCTGAAATTTAAATCATAACATAAAAATAAGATATGGTGAATAAGTTTATATCCTTAATAAAAGCACTTACCCTGAGAATGAGTCAAAGACATGAATTATAGATTTCTTACTAAGCTTATCGATTTATAGATTGATTGTGAATATAACCATTGCACTATTTTATAGGAAATTCGACTGAGTTAGTTAGGGCAAATTGATAAAATATTTAGTACATTGATTTTAGTTAATACAGAGTATCTTTTCTTATTAATTGGCTAACCCAACGTGAGATATTTTAAACATAAAGATAAAAGATTAATTTGTTGGTTGTTTTTAACTCATTGAAGTTAGTTACATTTTGTACAGGAGCTTTAGTACAATATGTATATATTTATTACTATTATATCCACATATTTCAACATTTAAATGGTGCTTAAATTTATATACAGGAGAATTTAGTTTATACTTCTGTATTGATTTTATTTACAATATAATAATATCCAAAAACTTTTTCTTGAGTACTTAGGGACCTCTTGATTTGCTCTCACTCTGTGGTACAAATATTAACAACTCCACTGCAACCAAGAAAAAATGATGGACTTACTCCATAATTTATGTGTTTTGTATAGCATATGCACTAAGGTGTATACTAATTATTCTTGTCGTCGTATAGAATAATTATAATGGCAGTCCTCCCGGTAATGCTTAGACCAAAGTCTACTACTTTCGGTTGGAACTCAATTTGGCGTACGTATTTTCTTTATCTACAGATTTCTTCTCTCTTTTGGTATCTTACAATCAACATTTTCAATGTTAAAATAAAAGATTTATTTTGACCAAATTTTTCTTGAAATTAATAAGTATGTATCTAATACTTGTGGAAAGTTTTAATTTTCATTTTCACTGTATCTAATTGCCTTGCAATATTCTTGCTGCTCAAATATGTGCAATGGAAATCCAACTATATTAACTACTAAGCAATAAGTGAAAAACAAAACATATGCGACATCACTATTTTGTATATTTCCTATATGTATTTCTGTATTTTAATTTTGTATTGTCAAATTTTATTTTATTGTTGGAATCAGCTATCTATATTAAGAAATAATTGATAATTTTGTTACAGAAAAAGTCTCACAGAAAGCGGTGAAAGACCGATACGATCCACGCCCGACTGGGGAGAAACAGCAATTAACGGAGATCACCTATGGATTCCGACTTCTGTTTCCGGAGATTTTTGCTACGCAGGTGACGCCGATTGTACGGTAGGTTTCAAACATAGACATGCAAACACACGAGAATCCTTTATGACTGACTCTTTATGTACTGTGGCATTCGAGATTTTCTGATCAATATAGTCGTTCTACTGGAACTAATTGCAACTGACATCCGAATCCAACCGATTTTATAATCCTGTTAGCTATGGTGCTACTAATTAATTTGAATTTCAGTTGCACAAAAGCTAAATATAGGAATAAGGGAATTATTTTGAAATGCGAAAAAAATCTACCGAACAGGCAATTTTTCAGTGGCGAAAAAACAATACGATTCGACACAATGCAAGATAAACGAGTGTAATTAATTATCTTATCATTTCTAACTAAAGTATTCAAAGTAGATTGAAATAACAAAACAAATGAGAATGGCATAAAATAAAGAATAATTTAATATTGCCATTATTTTATGAAATAATTATGAAAATGAAACGCTTTTACAAATATACAAATAGAAACTTAGAAACTAAAACTTTTTCTATAACATACTTACCGACTAATTGTTCAAATATTCTAATGTTCTTAACACTTAAAAATCTACAATTTAATCATTACTAAGCGAATCAATCCTATATACTTACTTAATTGCTACATATATTTAATTTTCGATTTTTGTTTATCTACTATTTGTTTATAATGTATACAGTTTCTATCAAACGCTGTGTGATTAGTGTATATCCATTTTAAATTTATCATTTGTTCTTACACAATTTATGCACTATATAATAATTACGCTATCACATTTGTTCGTCAAATGACTACCAGCACAATTACCATATGTGTCCGCATTTTTACATTCTTTAGCAAAATGATTATACTCTGCACATGTATAACATCTAACTACATATTTGAATTCATACACCTTCAATTTTTTCCATCCAACATTTATTTGTGCCCTGTCTATGATGCTGGAATACATCTCCGATTGAACAGACAATATAATATTTCCATAGTTCTTTTTCTTGTTTAAGTTTTTTTTTAATTTTAGCTGTCACGTCCTGGTCTACATATTGCTGTGGTTGCAGTAATGCAACTACATTTGTAACGTTGTAGCCTTAACGATACAAAATTGCATACTATTAATATGAATGCTGAGATTGCATTAATATATATATAAACTACTCCTATAAATTATAAATCTAATCCCTGTTAGCATTTAATTTGTTTTCGTGAGTTCGAGCAGTGATCCTTCCTTCAATCATTTGGTGTGCCTTTATCATTTAAGTTTAATTTGAATAAGGTTAATAATAAAATTAATAAAATAAGTTTTTAAAATCTCATAAAACATTTATATTCATATTCTAGTTCCGTAAACAACACAAAAAAGAAAAAATTATTTACAACATGTGGCTGTTAAAGAGTGTCTCTTCATAATCATGAAAAACATAGAAAAACATAATTCTTTTTTCTATGTGGATTCAAGAAAAATATTATTTTGCTATTTTTAATCTTTTAATATTGTATTTATAGATTCAAAAAACGATTTTTTTCCCTACGAAGCTAAATTTTATTTCAACAAAGACGTACATTCGCACGTAGTGCCTTCGAAGATCTAAAATCTCGCAAAGTAGAAAATACCTTGAAAATGACCTGTACCAATCGCCGAATGCAAATATTTGCACATAGTACACCCCACAGATTGGCTTTGGTCCATCAAGAATATTCGTATCTATACGTATTTAACTGCTTGAGATTTATTAAATTTTCTACCACAAATCATTAATAATGCCTAATGATACAAAGGAAGCAAATATTCACACATAGTACTTCCAGTGCCCTCAACACCATTAACAATTTTCCACAATTTACAAAAATCAATATAATTCAGCAAAACAATATTTTATTTAAGTATTGATGATGTTTAAGGCCTTGCCAGAAGTAAAGATTTTCACATAGTACTTCCTAGAGTACGTCTAATATCATCAATTATTCAAACTATATATTTATTTCAGGAAAAAACTTACTTATATTCCTCATATAGATCATCAAATTCCTTTTTATTGATGTCTACCATTTTTGATACTTATATATTTATACATGTAACAAATAATTAACAATATGAAAACTAAAAACTTTATTGAAATTCAAAAATCTTAATACATTTAAACTAATATGATTCAACGTAGTGTATTGAAACCCATACTATCATTTGCGAACGCCGTCAAAAATTTCCGTCTGATAAATTCGAAAGTTCGGCAGCTTCTCCTCTTATCTCGTTCTTCGCGCCTTTTTATAACTTCGGTCTTCAAACAAAAGACGACTATCCGTCTACAGCGCCACGACTCTCATACTGATATTTATGTTGGCATTATCCACTTCATATTCGTTTTCTGTAAGTTTTCCCCAGTCGCACCTCCCTATCGTACTTTTGACAGTTCAAAAATGCACTAAATGTTTACACACACAAATTATTTATTTAAAAGTCAATGCACACTTGCGATTCTTTGTCTACGGTAGGTTTATCCTTCTTTCCTTAACGCCATCCCTCATTATGCTTGTACATATATGAACCCATTACCTCTTTCATTATTGGTTATGAACTTTCTTTTTTTCCGTTACTTAAAACTATTCGTATTTCCTTCTTGTAGGTGACTTTGTTGGATATGATCGGAAATATATTGAACACAACTGGAATCCTCTTCTTTAGGACTGCATTACAAGGAACACAGACTCCGACAGTATCATCCCTGTGCTCTAACCATTTCCTCTCGTTCTCTTGTATGTTGATTTCCATACAACTCTGAACAATGTTAATGTTATTTCTTCTTTGTAATCAGATTTGTCCTGCTATCTTTGATGCCCTTACATTTATTATAACATTTCAAATATGTGTCTCTACCTATACATCTAGTATATAGATAAATATAGTAATGTATTGTCTCGGATAAAGAACACCTTTTTTCTGTATATCCTTTAAAATGCTTTTAAATATAAGTATCAGGTATTTATAATATTCTTAAATGTGATCTTAAATTCTTTTATACCCTAAAATTATAGTGCAAATTTTACAATCTATTTTTATTCATTAGAATAGACGTTTTCACAACAATCATGTCGAATATCGCCTCGTTCATATAACTTTATGGCTTTTAAATGATTCACCCTCTCTCTGTTGTTTACTTTTAATACATTTTTTATTTTTAATCATTGATCTATTTCTTAGAATATTTAATGCTATTCTAACATACTGTGAGAAGTCTGGTTCTGTTTTTGTATAGACAAACCACACCATGTGTTTGTCTTTTATATAAAAAATATAGAATACATGAATTTATTTTGTGTTTATTTCTATTCCTTTCTTAATGATTTTAAACTTAAATTAATATACACATTTCTCATAAGGATATTGCCCCTTAAAGGTTATGCAACTCATTATACACCGTTTGAATCTTTTGATTCTGTACTTACTAAATTAAAACTATATATACAACTTAAAATTTATGTTCTTATTCTAAAGCTTAATCATTTAATAATTTTCATAATACTTAAACTATAAAGATCACAGCAATATGTTAAGTCATCAACACTTTTTCATTGTTTTCATCAATAACATCTGCTTCAACACTAGTAATTATTATTTTCGGATTTCTTCGGTTCAGAAATTACATACTTATGTCTAATTTTATTTATGACTTTTTCTCTTAATTTTACTTTAGTATTGCTATCACTACAGTTTTTATTGTTTCAATTCCAAGTGCTAGTTTACTTGGATCCACTTTATTCTTAATATCCTTTCTAGTTATATCATCACAATTTCATGTATTTCTCAATAATAAATAACTATAATTTTCTTTTTGCAATTAGTACCGTAATCATACCATTTATTTCACTAGTGCTGTAATAGGGTCTATTACAGCACTAGTTGCGTAATAGAAATGGAACATTTAAACAGATTTATTTTAAGTTGGTCACATTGCAACAGAAATGGAGATGTCAATATGACATTTTGTAAGCAAGTTTGAGGTTTTTATATTAAAATTCATTGTAAGATTTGATATTTTTAATTAATCTTTGAAATAGTACAACTATTATAAACATTTATATTAACTTTTGAATTATCTTTCGAAGTGATAGTGATACCGTGTGCAGTAGAAACATTCTGTTGAAAATTATCAAAAATGTGTCAATTTTAAATTAACTTGTCAATTTAAATCTTGTGCCAAACCAAGATGACAACCGCCACAAAATTTCTCTTGATTATCAAATTTTTCTCGTTTTGCTTTTACAAAAAGAGAAATTTTAAAACTAATTGCAAAAAATAGCATAAAAGACACGTTTCATTTGACATTAAAGCACTCATTCAGTTAAGAAACTCGTGGCTACGCCACTCGTTTCTTAAACTCTGAATTCGTACTTTGAAACGTCAAAATGAAACTTGTCCTTTAATATACTATTTCGACACTGCACTATATGCAGACCCGATAAAAATACTCTTTGAATATTAAACTACCTATTAAAATAGGCAACATTCAACTTCAATCAAGATAAATGTGCAGATCATAATCTGCTATCAGTGGCGTAAAATCCTATAAGAGAGAAGGCCAATTGCCCTCTAGTCAACTTGCGGACTACATTAGTTTGAATTAATTTTTAATCGTTACTATACTAAATACATCATTTAAATTAAATTATCTCTATACAGGGTGAGTCATTAATATCCGCTTCTTCGATTGCTCTTTTGTATTTTAAATAAAAGGAAAAAAATAGTGTAAGACACATAATTTCGCTGGAACTGCATGCAATTCTTCTAATTTATCTGTTGTCCATTGACAAAAATGTAAGAGATTCTGAAAATCTCTTTCGTCTGACTGTGTATGAATATGATATGAATGAATTACATATTTCCTAATTATTCTGGATTCTCAAATTTCACTTACATCTAACTGACGATTAATTTTCGTAGTAGTAGTATGGGGGTGTTCGACTATACTCGCAAGTACCATAAATTTATTATTCTCGCATTGATTTTGTCCGCTCTTCTTTATTTTCATATTCAATACTTTCTGTCCGTTCAAACCGTCCCTTTATACTTTCGAAGGTATCTGGTGGCGGTTGACTTCTATCAGAATATCGCTGTTCATAAAATCTGGATGCTAGCAAAGAATTTCTTTCAATTTCACCCAACATGTAAATCATATCTATTAACTCTTCATGAGAATAATTCAGTTTGCGACTAATAGCAATGCTTTTCTAAATTTGACATAAATGTTTACCGACTTTCTTTAACAGTTGACTTAGGTAATCGGGCTCCTTTCAGCCTTTATTGAATGAACGAATATTTGGGTGCATAGAACAGCGCTCGTAATTCTTTGACCGCTTATGCGCCACAAGCAACCATGAACCCTTCACTAATTGTTTTTTCTCTTATTTAAAACACAAAAGAGCAATCGAAGAAGCGGCTACTAATGACTGTACATTTCCAATAAGTTTCAATTATTTATAAATTTAGTTATCGCTTAACCCATTCATGAATGCTCAAAGTAACTGGTACTCATTCCTTCGCCTTTATTATTAAATACAAACTATACAAAAAATAGAAAACAACAGTGTTTGCCTGTGCGAAGTAAAACATTTTCTGTTACTTGATACGTTTAGAATCATCTTGCAAGGTACTAGCTTCTACGCGATATTTTTTTTTAATGCGCAAACAGGTCACAGTTAACAATTGTACAAAATAAGATTGAAAAATGTTTTACTGTTTACATGTCCTTTTGTCCTATGGTATATATTAAATCCAATAATGCGTGGATATAATAACAATTTTGTGGTAAGGGATTTTCCTTTTGCATTTTATTTTATATATTAAATGCTTATTCAATAAATTGTTTATGTTCTAAATTAATCATCCGAATATTTTTGTGCTTAATTTTTTTTCCCTTTATATTATCTAATGTTTCGTTTACATGTTCCTTTTAAATTAAGCATATGATTATAATATATATTATTGCTTATGTATATTTAACATAAATTCCCAAGTAACTGACAAAATTAAATAGCATACACAAAATACAAATTAATCGAAAAGCGGTAATATTAGCGTAGCTCTGGTTAGGGAGAGAAAGCAAGTTGAGGCTTGTTCAGACGTGATATGACACTTCCGCTCAAGGAGCGATAATTCTGAGTTGCTCTAATCTTGTAGTTTACTACGTTTTTGGGAGGGGATAAGCAGAAACATGTTAAAGTTTTGCAATTATTTTGGGTATGAAATCAAGTTAAGTCAAATAAAGCTGTCAAGTCACCCCCCCCTCCCCCCGAGTTACAATTTATATAGTACAAAATGGGTGTAAATTGTGCTCCATTTGTGCTCAATTGGGCATTTCTTTCATTTGTACTCTTCTGTTTTTAGAGATTTTCAAAAAATCGAAGGGGGTGCTAATTTGACGATTGCCCCCCCCCCTTCAAAATTTTAAATTCTCTTTAAAACTTGGTGCTTTCGCAAAGCAATCCATTTGTGGTCAATTGTGCCGTATAGCGTTTAGCGTTTTTCCGTCAACTTGAAAAAGCTGTCAAATACCTTTTAAGTCTTTGGGAGAAGCGTGAAAGAAGGTAGCCACTACGACAGCCTGCAGTGAAAAAGAAGATCAAAATACCACCTGTACTTGTGAAAGTAGGGTTTGTGACAAACGGTTGTTAATACTTTCGAGTATGTTCTTTAATTTAGTTTTTATTAGTTTTTAATTAAAACTAATAAAAGCTAAATTAAAGAACATACCTTTGTCGGTTGTCAGATACGAGACACAGCAAGTAACAGAAAATTGAAACCAAATTAACAGCACTGGAAAAGCTACGTGACTGTCTGATACTAGTTTTTTTTTTTAACAAACCGCAGAAGTTACAACGCTTTAGTAGTGGACATGATACAAACAGTTCACGGTGCTATATGTAATGCATTGTTCAATGGCAAATGGAATTCTGTAATGTGATCATATTACAATCGGACGTTAAGAAAGATGGTTGTGGCTGTTGTTTATGGCACTGCAATATTTTCTCACATTCATGAATGTAAGAATTTGAATAACACAGTAAGTATTTAAGCAGAATTTCATTAAAATAAAAAAAAAATCTCTATGAAGAATAATATACGTTATTTTATTGCAAAACCAAATGTTGAAATTTGTTGGTCATTCTTTTCACGAACATTCTTATTAAAATTGTTAATTTTGTTTTTTTTTTTGAACAACCACTTTCTATAGTTTTGCATATTTATCGAAGTTGAATTCTACACGGTCTCACTATAAATAAGAAATTGCTACAAACTAAAATGTATATGAAATGTAAATTTTACCCGCAATTTATATAATTAATACCAATAAAAGAAATAAAAACATAGCTGTCCCATTAATAGTAATAGTGTTTTTTAAAACATTCTGCACTTAATATCATATACCATAGTCGTCAAAGTTTAATTTCGGTTTGCACTTCTATCATATGCAGAAGATGACCTTATGATATGCAGCGATGCCTGCTTGCTAACAGTGGTGGGAGAGCAACGCGGTGTCGATGTCGGGGGATCCTCACACAACGTTTGCCGAGTGTACTTTCTTGGCAGCCTCGCTTATGTTTATCTTTAATTTATTTCGTCGCGCTCTTTTCCTCTTTCTACTGTCGTATCAGAAATTAAAATATGTCGACCCCGGTATAAATAAACCCACTTCACTTTTACAAAGTCATCAAAAGTTCATAAAGTAAAGGGATAAAATATACAAAGAAAGGCTCTAATTTTATCGAAAATCATAGCCTTAAGGGCCCTCGCTAGTGAATCGGAAATATTGGTAGCATAGCACATAATTTAATAAGCCATGGATGTCCGAATACCTATTACACATATGGAATATATAATAAATATTTCAAATAATAACTCAATATCTAAGCGAATAAAATTTCATTTTTGATCAAATATTATATATACTGTAACCGTAGGAATGATTTTTACCAGAATAGCATTCACTGTAATGTGGGTTGCCTGATTTCAATTTATTTTATATACATTTAAAACAAGGTAAAGAATAGTTGTACGAAAAATAAGTGCAGAGCGGGGTAGCTTTTTATTCATTTTTTAACGTGAACTTAAGCAAACAAATCTACATTAAAGGATTTTTGAGAAAACTAGTTTTAAATATTTTGACATATTAATTAATTTTCTTTAATCAGCTAAATTTTTTCTAAGTTTGATTATTCAGCGGGGTAGATTACTAAATTCTTTATAAGTTAACGATGAAAGGTTTTCTCCAAATTTAAAATCAACAAAAATATCTTGCATCAAAGATCTCCTATTTTTCAACTATTCACAGATCCACTATCGAGGACCCTTAATAAAAGCCGCTACTACAATAGAAGGTATGGAAAAACGCGAAAATCAAACAAAAACCATCAAATAATAAAGAAACTAACTTTACCATTAAAGGTGAAAAATGTTGGCACACGGGTAAGCATGCCGGATTGATGAATTAGTTCACATGTTTTCCGGGACTCAAATGTATTTAGTGTCACACGTTCAGGTAAAGGCGCACCACGCCGTGAAACTACCTTTTATACTGAGAAAGCATGCTGCGCCATGTCCTTTCCATATGTCCTCCTTCATTTCGACATTGACAGAGATGTCTTTTGAGTCCACTGAACACTCATCTTATCGTATACTGCTTCGATCTGAATTTTTCTGAAACTTTCAATTTACTGTCCATCAATGTTTAAACTCCTCACTTCATTCTTATTTATGAAATAAAAACGTTTTTTTTTTTAGATATTCTATATCACTGCTTTGTTTTATCTCGCACAGGAAGCGCTCCAAACTGAAACGGATATTAATACCCAGAATAACAGAACGACTGACGTTGATCTACTCTGATCATTATATCCATACAAATGTTTCTACAAGCCAATCTATTTACGTATTTCGTAAATACGATATTCGTTAGCGTGCACTTGTATAATTGACGTGCACAAATTGAATTCTGTTTGATTTACTTCAAAGGAAATATTCTACTTTACTATTAACTTGACATAAATAAGAAAATAAATTTACGGAAAAAAACACCAAGAAGAACTAAATTCATCCTCAATATTTATAAAAGTGTCTAGTACTAATTACACAGATCTGTAAAAAAATATTTTTGAAAAACTGAACTAGTTTTGAAAATTGATTTTTAAATTACTTTTAGTGCTGAATGTATTTTTTTCTATCACGTAAGAGTATTATAGTTTTCGAGGAAATACCTCATCAATTTTATTTTGTTTATAATAGTTTAACCATTTATAAATACATACTTTACATTACAATGGAAAATAATGATTGTATAAAAAAATTATTACAAATTCTTATAGTGGCTTTTTTCTTTTCTCCAAAACTTCTTTTTCCAATTTTCTCTTGTGGAGTTGCCGGATAACCAGCTGGCAGTCGGGCATCATGTTGATTTTTCAACTTCCTTGATATTGCCTTTTAATTGTCTTTATGCCTTGTTCTTCATTGAATTAGCTAAATTTTCAAGAATATTGTTCAGGTGAAAGCTGGTTATTTTTATCTTTGCAATGGTTCCAGACTTTTCTTCCGTTTTCTTCCATTTTGCTCTCAAAATTTCCATCATTTATCAGTTTTCGGATGTCAAGTTCTACCGTTACACCTTCATTTAGCTTTGCTTCGGATAAAAAAAAAAGTAAATAATTTGGCCATCCAATTCTATTTAAATAAGCCAACTTCTGTCATAAATCGCATTATTTGCCTAGAAAATTAACAAAAATCCCCTCAAATATATAAATGTATGTTTCTTCTTATGAATTTCGAATCCTAATTCAACTAATTTTGCCGTTGCAATTGCCGATGAATGAGCGGGTGCATTATCGTGATGGAACAAAACTTTTTTCTGGCCAAATGCGGTCGTTTTTCCTTTAATTTTTCATTCAGCTGGTCCAAAAGCGAGACGTAGTTCACTCCTGTGGCTGTTTTGCCCATTTGGAGATGGTTTACAAAGATAATACAACGAATACCCCAAAATACAGTCATAACCTTCTTAGCTAATAAGACCCCTTTCGCTTTCTTCGGTTCCCTGCAACGGGCATCTACCTATTGTTTCGATCGAATTTTTGTTTCGAATGTGTAGTGGTGTATCCAAGTTTCGTCAACCGTAATAAATCGACACCATTACGCTTGAAAGCAGTACTCTGGAGTGGTTACACGAATTCGTTTCTGGTCTTCAGTCAGTAAACACGGCACCGATCTCGGTAACAGTTTTCTCATATGGAACTTGTTCATGTAAGATATGACCGACACGTTCTTTTGATATGCTAAGAGTGTCGGCTATCACAGAGACCTTCAATCGACGATCATTTAAAACGAGACCATGAACTTTGGTGATCATTTCGTCAGTGGTAGCCACATTCGCACGTCCTGCTCTTAATTCATCTTCGGTGCTCTTACGACTACATTTAAATTAATTGACCCAAAAACAGACTGTCTTAAGTGATGGTGCAGATTCGCCATGAATACGATCTAACTCTTTTTTAATAACGTTTGGTATTTTCCCGTCAATATGAAAGTGTTTAATCACAACATGAAATTCTTTTTTATCCATATTCACTAAACTACCGAACTCCTTTATTGTTTATAACTGTACAAATTAAATGACGCAACGCATTTGGCTCAAACTTCCACAACTGTCAAATTAAGGTTATAAATTTCATAAATAACACCCACGTGTTTATTGTGGTGCCATGTCTGTATTACATACCACACTTTTTAGACCACCCTAGTACTACAGTTTTATTTCAATTAGATGCACTAACGTTTTTAGCATACTTGTGGTTATTAATCTATCCGATAAAAATTGGATGGGGTGGCTAATGTACAAGCCAATACAATTAACCGCATTGAATTTTATTTACTAAATGTCTTATTAAAAGGAACTTTAAATTAATTTTGGTGAACAAAAATCTGGAATTATTATGATTATTATGGGCAACTTTTTTATTCTAAGGACTTAATATTCGATTTTTTTTATTGATAAATATTAAACATAAGAAATAGCGATATATATTAAAGTTTCGAATATCGGTTGAACTGGCTTTTTATTATTTCTATTACATACTTTATTTATTCTGTTTTTAATAATAGAATGTACAGATTAATATGTCTTTAGATTGTACTTGCCCGCGATCTAATATGTGCACCAAGCGAAAAAATCTCAAGAAAAACATCACAATATGGTAGGAGGAGTTATCTAGAAGGAATATGAAAATACTCACAAAGAAAAGAAAAATATTAGTAAAACGAACAAATGAAAATATAAATTCAACAGAAAGAAATATAACAAGTGAGTATATTCAAAAAAAAAAGTTTAACCTAGTTGTCTAGAATCGCAAAAGTAAATCTTTTTCGTTAAATAATGACTTAAAAAATAAAAAATAGCTATAGCCCTTGAACGATTTTTCTGTAAATCCTCTATGTAAGGTATAAATGAATTTATGCCTTACTTTGACGCGCGTTGTGTATGCGTTCATTATTATAATTTCAAACAACATAACTGAATAGGAACTAGAAAAATTCAGAAAGACAAATTATATCTGCAATTATATGTATAAACAATAATGTAAAAAAGCAATTTCGAACAAATATGAATTAGAGATATTAAGATTGAGGAGCGATGTACAAAATATGAGAATGCACAAAGAAAATTAGAAAAATTAAATACCATAAATGAGTTTTATTATTCAATATTTAAATAAAGGATGTAGAATTACAGATACTATAGATTCTATCATAGCGTGTAAATTCAGTATTCAAATTAAAAGGACGAGTTGAGCGAGACTAAAGCAAAAGGAGATGAAGTCTCATTTCTGAAGAAAACAACAATATAGTCAGTAAATGGATCATGTTCTGTCACGTTCACGTTCACGAGTACTGCTTCTTCTTATTGAGTGTCACCTCACCCTTCCGCCAATTTAAATATTGTTCAAAAAACGACGCATATCCAATACATATCCTAAAACGATTGTGGGATACACGAATCTGCACGCTGTTTAATTACTGAATTAATTATATGCGGACGATATTCAAAAATTCTAATATTCGATAATGCAGATACCAAAAAAAAAAAATCCATGGAATAAAACAAAATAGAAGAAATGGAAATTGTGCTAATAAATATGGGGAAAATTATTATGGAATATACTTTACAAATAATTAAAAAAATTATTTTCAGAGCGTTCTCTAATTTTTTTTTCTTTTCATTACGAAAAAGAGTTAGAAATATCATTTGTATGCCGAAACAAATCCGATCCGTATTGCCTCTACGAATATCCGCTTTCTTAATACCCTGTATATATACAAAGTTAGACAATAAATGTGTTGAAATTTAAAATTGAAACACACTTACTCAACTCATTAATTTTCATTTAAACCCTCGTTTTCCTCTTCCATTTTCATCTTACACGAACGTTTATGTGGCAGCAATCTATTATAATAAAGCATAATCGAAAGGATTACGGAAAACCGTTCGTTATTACCCTTCCACATCAATATATTTTATGTGATATCGTTAAACGGACGCTTCATTCTTCGTTTTCGATTACAGTAAAATAGATAAACATTTCAGAGAAGGAACGGGGGTGTTAATGTCTGTCCGAAATTTATTCCGTTTGAACGTTTTAATGGCAAATAGTTATAGGAAGAACAACGTACATTCTTTATAAATGTAGGCCTTGAATAGATAAACTTCGTAAGATTTTGCATTTTTCGAGTCTGAATTTGTATGTTCATTATTAACGAAGAACACTTTAACCCATCTTTGCCCAACTGAGAAAAAAAATATATTTATTTATTTAAAGGTAACGATTAACATAGCACAACTTTTTTTTTTCAAAAACATACGAAAAAATTGGTGTACTCGGGTGGGTACACCAGCACATTCCGGATTTATTGAGTGTGGTATACTTCAAAGCAATTTTTTCTACGCACAATATATGTCTGTATTTCTTACAAATCCATCTAATTCTAAAGTGACATACGTGACAATGTAAGGACTTCTCAATTCTTTGTGGAAAATGTCCTGTGTTATCAAATTGTACCCTCTCAAGAAGTGAAAATTGCCTGCGTCGTATCTTATTTACTCTAAATAAATAATGCCGTACAATGTACCTTGTAAACTCCAATTGAGTTATTTTTTTGCCAGATGATAGTTAGGTACAGTTTCGATGCGTTCGTCATGCTTAGGTCCAACATATAGGTAAAAGTGCCCACCACCATTTCTTGCCACGAATAGTAATACGATAAGGTTCATATACTGATCACTTAGATCAACTCCGCTCATTCTCTGATAATAAATTTTGAAAGGATGTGGCTAAAAAACTTTAGTTACTCTTTTGTCTTTTCTTGACCACCTTTTTACTTTATGTAAAGGCTGGACGGTATCATAATTTGTAATCATGTTGACTTCATTGTTATCGACCCAACGCACAACAAGTAAATCATTGATTGTATCAAATTGAAAATCAAAAGTACCTCTTGGTTTTTTTGATAATACCTTTGACGATTCTAAAGGACACTTCGACATTCGATTATCTTTCATTGTTGCTGTTGTCCTAAAACCTCTTTCGGTCAGAGTTGACATCAAGTGCAGAGCAGAAAAATAGTTGTCAAAGAAAACAACATGTTTATATTCATCTTCTACATTATCTAAGAGATTCAAGACTACGTTGCTTCCTAATGTAACCGAGGCATTTTCCATATTGCCTTTTCCACAAGACTGCCCTGCTAAGCAAAAGTGCAGTATGTGTAATGAGATATTGGCATAATTGTTATACTACAAGCATTCTGCGCCTTTTTTGTCATGCAAAAACACCTAGTATGTCATATAAATACAAAATATATTATATTAATTCAGTTGGCGTATACTTGCTGGACATCCATATTATTTAATAATACTACACGGAGTGAAACACAATTTACAATAAATTCAGTAATAAGTTGTGTTAATATACTGGATTTATTGTTAATTGTGTTTTATTCCGTCTACTATTATTAAACCGAATATATGACATATTCGATGTTTTGCCTGGTAAAAAGGGCACAGAATGCTCGGAGTATGACAATTATCTCAATATCTCATTTTAGCCATTTTTGCACATACGGAACTTTCGTTTAGCAGGGCAGAATATGTGTCAAAGTGTTAACAGGATCCATTGAAGCCGGCTAACACCCAATTTATATAACCAAATCTTGTTGGTTTTCCTCTAATGAATTGCTTTGCTGAATGACGGCCAAAATAACGTACCATGGCATCGTCAATTGATAGGTAAGTATGGAAAATGCCCCACTGTTTGAATTTTTCATTTAGAATATTCATTAGCGGCCGAAGTTTGAACATCTTGTCGATGGTATCAATCACTGAATTGTCCGCAAAATGAATATTTTGCTTTATTTGGTCGTACTTATTTCTAGACACAATATCATTACACCAATACATTCTTTCTTGCGGAAGTTGGTGGTAACCCGACCGAAAAGGAATGGCAATAAACGTTCATATCTCTTCTTCGTCAACCGAAAAATCATGTTGATTGTTTTGAACTGCACATAGAAGACTTTGTTGAACGATCTATTTTATAGTTGAATTGTTCATAATGTTTTCGAAAATTTCAACTGGATTTAAGGCACCCAACGCTTCAATATTTAGCTTCTGTGGAGTCAATTCTTCCAAATTACCACCAACATTCCATTTTTCTTTAAAACTGGATTCACTTTAGCCCAATTGCAGTCAATTTTTTTTCTTTCCATTTTTCAAGCACTTTTGGGTAGTAGAAAGCACTACGTCGTCGCTAGTGTCCCATTCGCTGTCTGAACATTTTTCATTATTTCAATATCCCCAGCTACATCATTCGGCATATTTGCAGATAGAATTTCATTTTCATTCAATTCCTCTCTATCAGTAAGAGTGTTAACTTTTGGAGGTATAATGACCAGGTCATCATCGTGTTCTATTGCAGCTACAGCACAAGAAAGAACATTGTGATAGCCATAAGAAACAGCATCGTCAAAAAAGTTCCAATTCATTTCTATAATAACAAAAAAAAAATTGTACATATACGAGTACAGCATAATTCAAATTATGATCTTTTAAAAATAAAAAAAACAGTGAACGATATGTTTAAACGCAACCTATTGACAGATATCTTACTTTTATTGTTATAATATAGAATTCTACATATTAAAAAACCAATAACAACGGCAAGCTTAAGCTACTCATCATTAGTAGACAGAAAAGTCAATAAATACTGATGTACCTGCTCGTGTACATTGGTCAAAAATGGGTTAATATTAAACAATGCTGTAAATTTACAAATCTGAAGTAGCAATTTTGTCATATTTATATTATTAGATCTATAAATACATTTTGTTAGTACAAATGCCAGTTCTTCTTTATTAGCTACTCTAGAATATCACTTTTCTATTTCTGGTAAAGAAGCTTTTACTTGAGAATACGACGTGTCTCCTATTAGAGACAGGGCAGAGTTCTTCATTTGTGTGGTTAACTGCTCGAGGGAGGTTGGATTATAATTCAAAATAAAGAGGGGTACATGAGATTTGCCAGTTTCGAGTCTTAATTTAGTTTTTTGACTTATTCTCACCACTCCTTTATAGAGGTAAGTAAACGAGCAGATAACTGTTATCCCCAATCCGTTCTTTCACGTCACATAAGGAAATGGTAACAAAAGTGTGATGAAGGTGACATCTCTTATATTGAAAACATTTGCAAATATTTTGATATATTTGACATCCGCAAACACCACTGATTATTTTCCCGTCATTGATAACCTCAACCCATCCGTATAGTTAATTGTGTCGCATATAGATTTACCAAGTAGTCCGCAGTACAGCTACCTTTTTTTTATAACTAACAGGCTGAATTTTCGTGAGTAGCTTCGTTTTGACGAGACGCCCAAGTTTTCCCTCTGCGAAAATTCTCAGTAGTGGCTAATAAACTTCGCATGGGTGCATACATATATGTCGATTGGGTGCTTGTTCAAATTTTATTACTAACCGTTAGTGTTTTACTTAAATCTGGAGATAATTTGATGAGAAACACAAAAAGCATTTGTCCTACAAAATCCTTAGACGGAAGCGTCTCCCACTTACAACATGTACAAATAACAAGCTGATCTTTTTACTATTGCTTAATAAATGTTTCTAAAATGAAATAGACACCTTGTCCTACAAACTGAATGGTATGTTTTTCTAGTCTTACGCTCCGAAATTGTAACGGTAACACTGTTTTTATTACGAACAACCTAATTATGTATCTTTTCTCTTGGGAATAGAGTGTAAAACACAATTTTACTAATGTCCTACAAAATGTGGTAAATATTGATAAATAAAAAATAAAAACTGTCGCTTAAATTTTAAACTTGCGGGCACTGGCCCCAGCTAGTCTAGGCCATAAGCGTACATAGACGTAATGCTATGATTGTATCATCTATTCATATGAAATAAAAGTGATTATGGAGTGGTTTTGTGCAATTATCTTCTGACTGCCAAGGTACCCTTACAATCCTTGCTTTTACTTTCTTATACGTAGTATAAGGAAGTATTGTGATGATGAAAATTTTCGACCTCGAGATTTTTGCAGATGTCCACGTTTTGAAGTCCCCTGATACCAAAAAAGTGGTTTTTAAAAAATGTCTGTGTGTCTCTCTCTGTGTGTGTGTGTGTGTGTGACCACGATAGCGGTCAAACCGCTGTAGATATCAATTCCAAATTTTGTATTTACGTGTATAATCTCCCTCTTGAGATCTGATTAGTTTTTCAGTAAAATCGGTAGACCGGAAGTAGCAGTTTACTTCAGTGAAAAAATGGAATTTTGCCAATATTTCGTCAAATACTAAGTTTAAACAAATTTATAAAGAATCCATATGTACTTAGAATTAAAATTGAGAACAATTTTATTTAAAAAGTTTTTCGAAATTCCTACCGGAAGTAGGTCTTTTACTCTTATCAAAAATCGGTTTTTTGCGAATATTTCGCAAGTCAAGCTTTTTAGACAGGTACGTTACGGGTGTAAAAGTATTTAAAACATACTTTTCAATATCTTTTGTATAAAAAAAATTTCAAAATTCGGACCGGAAGTAACAGTTTTACTCTTACCGAATAGCGATTTTTTGCAAATATGTCGTAAATTGTTTATTCTATATATATTTATTAAGAGTACAAAAGTATTTAGAGTTAGATTTGCAATATTTTTTGTATACATGAAATTTCAAAATTCGGACTGGAAGTAGCACTTTTACTCTTAGCGAGTAGCACTTTTTTTCGAATATCTTGCAAAGTATGCATTCTATAGAGATTTATTAAGAGAATGAAAGTACTTAGAATATGATTTTGAATAAGTTTTGTATAAAAAAATTCTTAAAATTGTATAGTTTGAAACGCTCATACGTATAAGAAAGTCGTGTGGTGGCCACACCTCATTTTTTACTTATTGATTATTCTGCTTATTATAGAGTTAGATAACATAAAGAATGGAACTGATAGTTGCCAGGAAGATAAAGATAAGGAGAATGATGTTTGCAGGGACGAAGATAAAGAGTCGACGGATGAATCTAATGAAGATTTTTTTATATACATAAATAAAAATGTTATACAATAAAAAAAAGATTTAGTCAAATATGAAAAGTATACCTATTTTTTTTTGCCTATTAAAAGAAGATACATATTTATTTTATGATACAATTTTTTTTATAGTTTTTCCACTTTTTCAGAAACTTTTCATATAAATTATGTTATTTTTTAATTAAACAGACAATTAAACGTTAAAATTAATACTACATTAGAACAATAAAGAAAATTTTTTTGTCTTGTGGTCGAAGATTTAATAAAACATATAAAAGTGCATGAAAAATTAAAAAATTCGGAACGAATAGAAATTTGCATATTGGAGTTTAAAATCACGGGAAAAGCTTTTTGATAATCTGAATCTATGTGCAAAATTTGGTAAATACCAGAATTCCGGTTAAGTAATAAAAGTATATTAATTTAGCAAAACCGCAATTGTAAAATAATTTGTTATTTAAAATAATTTTTATCGGAGCATTATATACGATTTTTTTTTTGTGCGACACAATTTTATTTGCCCAGAGAATATAACAACCTATCATGTGCTATCTTTGTCCTACTGCTAGTAATGAGAAAAGGCATGGAACTGACAATTTCGAAGCGTAGTCCTGGAAAAACATGTCATTCAATTTGTAGGACAATGTGACCATTTAATTTTAAAAACAATTATTAAGCAATAGTAAAAATCAGCTGGTTAGTAATCATTTTTGTGACCTTGTTGTTTGTATATGTTGGAGGTGGGGACGCTTCGCTCAAACCATCGATTTTGTAGGACAAATGTTTTATGGGGTTTCTTATCAAATTATCTCCATATTTAACTAAGCCACTAACGGTTAGTAATAAAATTTGTACAATCACCCAATCGACATAAATATATCCACCCCTGCGCAGTTTATTAGCTACCACTACCGAGAATTTTCGCAGAGGGAAAAGTTGGGCGTCTCGTCAAAACGAAGCTACTCAAGAAAATTCAGCCTGTTAGTAATCAAAAAAAAAAGGTCACTGTACTGCGGACTAAAAGCTATGTAAAAGATCATTGATAAAACTTAAGAATAATATTGGCCAAAAAATTGACCCTTGTCGTACGTCTATGTACAAGCCTTTTAGGGTGTTTGTCATACTATTGATTCTTGCAACGAACTTTTTCGATCGGGATTTTTAATAGGTTTGAACCTTTTTATCGAGTTTCTTCTAATTCAATTTACACAGTAAATATTCGGTGATTGATATAACTAATTCGTCTTAGAGATAAGCTATACGTTTCCTAAAAATAGTAAGTTATTGTTCCAGTATCACAATGCGCGAATAAATTAAACAAAGCTTTTGCATTCAATTCATTCAGCGATATGCTTACTGAACTCTTATCTCTATTCTAAATCACCGGCTCCGATTGCACTGAAAGCCGAGAAACTGAAAGCAGTGAAACTGAATGATGGTACGCGTAAAATGGTACGATAACTGCCATAACTTACCCAAGAGCTAATTCATTCTGTTTTCGTCTTGTTCCGTAACATAGCTTCAAAGTTATAAGTGATAATATTGAGCGTTTTAAGACAACAGACGACATTCGCATAATACGTCACGGTGTTCTCGTATATCCTCTTTCTTTCATATCCGCTTTCCGAACAATACGGATTTCCGGCGACTAACGCGGGAATAATTATTTATCTAATCTAAACTGTTGAACTAATTCAAAGTGAATGTATGTATATTTCAGTGTTCGGCTTAAGATAAAACTTCTACAGTTTGCGAAACATACAAAGGTTAATAGAATTTCTAGAGAAAAATAACGCACTTAAAGACAATCAGTATAGTTTTTGTAATAGGCGCAACACTTTCACTGCTATTATTATATTTTTAAAATAATTATACAGCGATATGGATGAAGGGAAAACTTGTAAACCAACGAGTGCTGCTTTAAAAGCTGTATAAATATGGAATTAGAGGACATATTTGGGAATGGCAGGTTGATTTGGGGCGCAATGTGCCACAGGAAGCATCCTCGGCCCATTACTCTACATAATATATGTCAGTATATCAAACCGGAAGTGACGTTAATGTTGAATTTTTAAATACAACATTTATTATTTCTATTCATATTCTGTTTCTTCTAAAAATTTGCCATCTAGTGCAGGTTAATTTTTGACATTTTTGTCCAAGATGGTGGTATCTGTTAAATTTATCCATTAAAGTGAAACTGCTTCGCAACAATTGTCGAAATGTAACAACCATCAAAGTTAGCTTTGAAAACAATTAAGAAACGTATTTTTCACATTTACACGCATTGGCGAAGGAAACATGTATTTCACATTGAAATTACTAAAGCAAATAAGATTTTTTTTTTATTTTCAAATGACAGGTACTCGTTTTTTTTAAATAGTAACACCTATTTTTTATTACAGTGCCATATTGGCATAATTTTTAGCTTTCAAGTGATATAAAATATGCTGTGATTTAGTGGTAGACAGCTAGTACAAAATATAAAATGTTTTAAAAGTAGTATAATTCCAAAGCAACAGAGCAATTACACGTCAAATGAAAAAAACACAGTTATCATAGGAAATAAAAGTCACCTGTAAACAACTAACAGGCTGTGAACTGTCAATAGAAGTTGATTGATAGTTCACGTTATTTTTGTGTATTGTTTAAAAGTTATTTTATAGTTGTATAATAAACAATACATATTTGGTAATGTATACTCGAAATGAAAAAGTTGATATTCTTTTAATTTATGGAGAATGCCGTAAAAATTCAAGAGCCGCTGCAGCGCTCTGTGCACAGCGCTTTCCAGACTGACAGCACCCACTCCCAAATTATTTTATAAGAGTAGAATCTCAATGCAGGAGCGAAGAAGACGATCCACAAAATAGTAATGTAAAGCTTATTGTTGACGAAGCAACAGAAATTAATGTACTCGCCTTAGTTGAAGTTGATAAAACGGTTTCCCTCCGACAAATCGGTCGCGAGTTAACTATTAGTTATGAATCTGCGCGAAAAATTCTAAGAAAACATAACTACAAATCTTTCAAGTATCAGATCAACCAACACCTGTTCGAAACCGATTTTATGAGAAGATTAGAGTTTTGCAACTGGGCTGTGGATAATATCCGAAGAGACGGTAATTTTGCTGGTAACATTATTTTTTCCGATGAATCAAGATTCACAAATCTTGGATTATTTAACCGACAAAACACGAGATACTGGGCGCAGGAAAATCAGCGATTGTACAGACAAGGTAACCATCAAGTGAATTTTGGTTTTAATGTTTGGCTGGGAATGATTGGGGACGTTCTTTTGCCTCCTATAATTTTTGACGGACATCTAACTTCCGAAAGATATTTGGATTTTTTAAATAATGAAATTAATGACTCTTTAAGTTATTTACCAAGGGCACAACAACATATTTATTTAATTTGTGATATGACTGAATTTTCTGAATAAATACTTGTAGATTTAATAACAACACAGACGTAATATTTTTTTACAAAGTCAAGTTCTTTTTTTTATGGTGGTTGTTATATCGATCACAGTTCATTTAGGATACTAGAAGTTTCAAATGAGTTGTGATTAAAAAAAGACCATATGGAGTTTTTTTTACAAAATGTTTATTCTTAGTTTATATAAGTAATTTCAATAATATTTTAGTCAATTCTTGTATGGAAAGGCATAAAGTACTCAAAACAGGGGGTCACATCACAGATGCAGCATTTGATAGAGTTTCTTTTTGGCTTAGCTTTTGTCGAGCACAATGCACATCTTCTAGAGGATCCTTTTACTGGCATATGTTTGCCAACATTATTTAGACGACTAAGAACGGTAACTGCCCTGCAAGGTACTTTCTTTAATTTATTATTCCCAATAATGCATCGTTTTTTCTGACCAGTAAAGTCTTTTATAAGTTTTTGGCTAAAATAGATCGGTATTGCAGGTGGGTCAGAGGTTTCTCTTTAGTAGATTTTTTACTTATGCTGGCTTTATATAATATATATTCACGATTTAGGTTAATTAAAAAATACACTAGTTTCATGTACCACAGTCTTCAGCTATCGCCATCAAAGTCGGAATTACAGGCTTGTTCGTGGGCAATTCCATCAATAAAATCATGCAGTTCATTTTCAGACATCTCTTGTAGCATTGGAAAAATATTTTTATTTGCCATGCTGTGAATAAAATCAAAGACTTGTAAAATATACGAACTTGTTGCAATTATAGGTTAGAATGACATTCACACAGAAATCTTGCAATAACATCTTACCGCAAACTCGCAAACATATTTCAGCAAAACGGTAAATAGAAAAGAGTAACTATAAATAAATGTAAATATTAGTAGTCACAATAATCAATTTTTCATAAATTGAACATGATTAATTCGACACAAAAAAAGTAACTTAACTTACCTGATCATAAACTTGCACAGTTCACTAACATAACTGTGGTCGTAATTTCAACTACATGTGTCTAATAAAGGAATGGGGATAGAATGTGGGCGAATCAAGGACCAGAGTGCGTTCGGTCGACAGGCGCCATATGACTCATTTTCACATTCAAACGCATGCTATGATCGCCATAATGCACAGGTGGTTCATATTTCGACCACAGTCCTATAAAGGGTTAAGTTCATGTTTGTTGGTTTTAGAAGAATTTTACTTTCTGAGTGGTTTTCTTTTCTTCTTCTTTTAAAGAATCTTATTCTGGCTTGTCTCTCTTCATTTCTGTTTATGTGTTTCCCATCATATTTTTTTGTTGCGGCCAGCAACTCAAGCAATCGCTAAAACTTGCAGTATGCTATTTTAGTTTTGTGCGTTATATCGCTTGATTCTTTACGCTGGGGAAATGACAATCCATGTCTACCCGTCGAAAGTCGGCTTGGTATAAGAGATTTGAATTAAATTTGTATATTTACCAATAAGTTGTAATTCGACCGTCCAGCACTTATTGAATACCATTCTATGAATACTAGGCAATCATAATTACGAGTGAAATTTTTGACCAGGTAATACTCCGCATTATATACAAGGTATTAGAAAAAACAGAATTTATTCAAAAAAAAAAATTAAGAGTATGTGTTATAGTTATACAGACTATACCGTATTTCAGAAAAAGGTGGACATACAAAAGCAACAGAATAGCAAAAGAAATGCATTAGAAATGAGACGTCTGAGAAAATTAGATGGATAAACAAAGAAAGAAATAACATAATAAGTGAAGTAAAAAGTAAAAAATTTAAATGTAGTAGTTTTCTTTATATCTCTAATGCGCGGGCAAAAGGGCATAAGTCGAAAAATAAACATTCTCGGGAGAAATTTATGAAGTTTCGATCGGCTTTGAAAAATATTGTTTTTGTAAAAGTATTTTATTATCAGTATTTATGGTATAACTGGACGATGTTATACAAGCATGTATTTAATGATTGCTCCATGAAAAATAATTTAGAAGTTGATATTGACTTGAGTCTAAAAGAACCGCAAAAAAGCAACATAATTCCTTTGTATCAAAAAAGTTTTATTAGAAACAATGTACAATTACGTAACATTATGTTCTAATATTACATACAGGACATTATTCGTCGTCAAATTCATAGTCTTCTAGGTCAGGATCATTATCAGCCATATCTTTAGTTTTAAGCTCCCTATAAAAACTCTTATAAACGTCTGGAATTAATGAAAGCATTTCTAATAGATGGACTTTCTTTTCAGGAGCTATGGGGAGAGGACCGTTGTAGCGTTTTATCAGCTTTAAGTCTGTAGTGAGACGTCCACGTCTATTGAAATTGATTTCTTCAAACATTTCAGTTTCATCTAGACTTTTTTTATAATAAACCATTCCATATTCTTTTGTGTATTTTAGCCATTTACATTCTTGCAATTTAAAAGTTCCTCCCTTTGAATTTTTTTGCTTTTTTACAAATACAGTTGTTAGCAAGTTTGAAAAGTCATAAAAATCATCCTGCGTCATCTCCACAACTCTGAATGGTTGCTTTTTATTAGTACAACGTATCAAAGTGGCCCAATCTTGAGGATGAGATATTTTCATACCAGACCTCTTCTTTTGTTTTTCAATTAATGAGTGATCGATGTCACATTCCATATGAGAATGTCCTGACACCATAAACTTGTGATTAATTTCTTCTATATGGGAAAGTTGCAAAACTGCCATGAACATTGCAGCTACATGAAAATTCTTGTTCTGCCCGCCACAAGTATCGGAATATAAAGTAATTTTTTTTACCTCTGGTGGCAGACTCATAATCTCTTTAAACAGGCAAGATGCGATTTCATTGGCACCGCGCATCGCTACAGCCTCATGCCATAGGTAGCATGAAGCTGATCCAGTCCCACAATTATGTACTGTCAAGTTGTAAGTCCAGTACTTTCTTTTATAGAAACTCACAGAGGTCTCTAAAAACGGCGTTGGCAGGCATTGTTGTAAATCGAATGTGAAACACATTAAAGTTGGGTCGCTTCTTGAGAGAGTCTTGTCATTTTTCTTGGATAGGTAAGCCAAGTCGGCCTCCCTATGGTGTATCTCTTGGGCTGCTTTTACATTTCTAAGTTCTTCCTCATCTGTAATGACATCAAGCTGCATCTTCATTACCTCACATTTGTGACAGGTATCTGTTTTTGGAACTTTGAACGCTAATTTCTGCTTATGAAACTCTAATTCATAAATCTTCCTCCGAAGGGGTTTAGGCGTAACTTCACGATACAGTTGGTACATCTTTGAAAGGTTTAAATCTGATGATAGGTACTTCTTATCATTTACTCGTCGCGTATAATGGCTTTCATATTTTGGGAAAGATTCAATGTGATCAGCAATTTCTTTTAATTTGTCGGGCTTTGATTTATTAGCGGGTTCATGTCGGCCGCGTTGATCTTCTTTGATTGTTCCAGTTTTAGTTTCAGATTTTTTCATTAAAGCGTTCCGAATAAATTTGTCGGTTTCATCTATAGTTGATTGAAAACAACGTTTGCATACTTTGCGCCTTTCACCGTCGATTTCAAATGCGTAATTGTAGGTGATATTTCGTTCTTTTGGAGTATTTGCATTCCTTATGCGGCGAGTACAAACTTCGGATGATGTTACCAGTTTTCCGATATAATTAATTCTTCTTTCGTAACTTCCCTGCTGCCAGTACTCGGTAAAAATAGTCTCCCTTAAGTTCTCGTTTAACCACATTTTACACTTCATTCTACAATTGCCCAATTCTCTCAATGCACGCTTTCTTTGCAATCTACCTTTAGCAGTTACATATTCTTGACCTGTGTGACGTTTAACTGTCCTTTCTCTTCTCAATTTTCTAGCGTAAGGTTTGAAAAGCGGTTCGTTTGGAACTTCACCATTAACTTCTTCAGCTGGATTTACATTACCATTATTTACTTCTTCAGTGTAAGTAATATTCCCGTTTACCTCTTCAGTGGGAATAACATTCATTACTTCGCTAATATCTTGATTATCACTTGCGAGTCTTGTAGTGTCATGTTGTATATCACTTCTTATTTTATTGCTATCTTCAACATCATCATCGTCATCATCAGAGCTCGTATTAGATGGTAGATAGTTGGGATCTCTGTCACTATCGTATCCATCCCAGTAGTAATTATTTTCCTTGGACGTGCTAGCCTCTAAAAGAAAAATAACAGTCTTTTAGTATTATCAATAATAATTGGTCGATTACGAAAGCCATTCCCAAACATAACCACACTTTCTATTATGATATTAAAATAATAATTTATTCTGACTTACCGTCATCGGTCGGTCTTGCACACATCTCTAATATACGTTTTATTCGATTAGACATTATTGTTAACATGCAGAAACAGCGTTACACCATCAAATAACACCGTTTACGCATCAGCTGATGTTGGTCAAAAAGGTTTATGTTACAAAGGTTTACAGTACAATAGGATTAATTCGACATAAGTCTGTAAGATCACTTCTATCAACTTGATCCAAGGGACTTATGTTACAAACGCCCATTTGCCCGATCATATTTGTCGAGATACAACTTATGTCCCTGAAACCAAACAATATAGAAACCATATTTATCGACATTGACTTAAATCTATTTTACCAGACAAATTTACATGGATTTCTGCATCGCAGGTGTACTTAACTCTATTTTGCCATTTTTTGACTTATGCCCTTTTGCCCGCGCATTAGAGATATAAAAGTTTGATTTGAAAATGTATTTTCGGTGAAAATAAAATGTTATTAGATCAATGGTTTTCGGGATTAGTAGTTTGCTTTATATAAATTTGTTTAGAAATGTATATTTGGTAACAATGAAATGTTATTAGTTAGGTACAGTAATTTTTGTATTGTTTATCTACTTTTTATACCTTTTTAGGGATTTTATGATAAAAAATCAACCTTTTTAATGTTTTTTTTTGTCAAAACTTTATGCCTTTTTCTGTTTTTTTTTTTTTTTTGGTGGCTTTAATTATAAAGAGAAAGTTGTGATATGAACACATGACAATTGAAATAAGTAGAATAAGAAGCCATGAAGCAAAAAATGCCACTAAACACAGTGTTTCATAATAGTGATAAAATTGAGATTATTTTATATTCACTTTAATGATGTAGTATAAGAGAATATCCTGACGGAGATTTGATAATGTGAGTTTTATGCAATGTATGTGCTATAAAAGTTTTGCCGGCGTTACGGTCAGGCTGTGTGGTATTAATGCTTAAGTTATCCTATAAACTGTTAATGTATCCCAAGTAAGTTGACACAAGTGTACCGCACTGCATACCAAGCGGTTATCTTGGATACTGTAAGACCATAAATTTTACACTTTGAGTAAAAAACAAAAATAAAATAGAATTATTCTCTGAGAAAGTTCCATACTGTAATATACCACTAATATAATAACATTATCTAATGAATGTATTTTGTGCTATGATAATGAAGCTACTAGTTTGAGAGTAAAATACAATCTTATATGTACTTAAAATCAATAACAAATTTAGAATAATTATTGAGCTTAATACATTCTCTACAAGTAAAATTTCCGTAATCTAGACGAACCAACATTTTTCGCTTTGTATTGTAGGTGTGGCAATGTATAATATATTCATGTCAAGAATGAGGCAGATATATACCGGGTGTCTGTTTAAGCTCGGTCACCGGTTATATCTCGGCAACCGTTTTTTATACAACCTGGCGGAAAAAATCTTGATAGTAAAACGGACCACAGGAATTTCAACGAAAATATGTTTAATTTCCCAAATTGATCGCAAGGGGGCGCAATTCTCAAGGTGAATTATAAATTCGATAATTTTTCATTAAATTTAAGTTTAAGATAGGTTAAAAATTGTACTGGCATCAATTTCAGACGTTTTTATACAATTTTCATTTGAAACTTTTTGATCTAACTCCCGGGGGACGATTGGGGGAGGTATGACTGCGTACAAAAGTAGGTGTAACTTCGGTTTGTCTTAACTGATTTCAATGTTTCTAGGATCATTAGATAGAGAATTTTACAAAGAATGGAAATGTGTGTAGTAGGAAATTACGTGGTTGTCTGAAAAAAATAATTGTTCATAATTTATGTATATTACTTGCTTTTTCTTTAAAATTTTAAATGGAACGATAAATTTTTAATATCATAATATTAAAGTACATAAAAAACTGAAGACAATGATGAAAACCAGAAGTTGCTACCTTTTTTCTTGACGAAGATATAGTTATACGAAGACAATCCAGGAAAATATTTTTTTAAATATAAATTTATTTATTTAATTCGAGTAATAATTTTATTTTAATTTTAAGAGGGTATCTAGACAGTGTACAGATTGCTTTCACTTAATTTTCTATCATACCCTTCCATAAATGTATTCATTTCAATCTTTTCACCGATTTTTTAATTCATTGCATGTATTACATTGAATTCCCCTTTCAAACGTTTTCAAATTCTCTAGCTATTACTTCGTAAATATCATTTTTTGTCTTTTCCAACATTGAAATAAAATAATAATAATATTATTGAATAGTGTATAGTTTGCTTTTTTAAATTTCCATCATACAATATCACATGCACCGTGATAGTAAATTACATTATTATGAGATTTCCAGTGGGTCATGAAAATCGAAATGTTAAAATATTAGTGTCACTTGTAGTTAAACGTGTTGTACGTATTTAGCAAATTAATGCTTTTTGGACATCTGCACATTATTATTAAGTTTGTAAAATGTAATATTCCAACGTTGAATCTTATGATACGATCAAAATGTGTTTTCAGTGCTTTGAAAATGCAATTCTTGCTTTCCGGCAATATTCGCTAAATTATAATATTAAAGAACACATTGAATTTTTATTTGCCTTGCGAGATCTTCTCGATATTTATTTATGTGGCAGAATAATAGACGTAGTTTATTAGAAAAAATCGATTCCAAAAATTGCTGCCTCCAAAATTGAAGTAGTTGTGCTCTCTACTAGTGGACCAGTAAACATGTGTATTGTAAATAATGGTGGAAGCTTTAAGAGCGCTCCGGACGGTAAAAATATTTCGATGCTCGTTAACCCCTCTCCCCTTCAGACTGCTGTAAGTAGCCACAGATGTGGCAATTTGGCAACAGCGAGGATTGGTTTGTAAAGAGTGGGAATGGGTACATAATTCATCGTTGATTTATACTAACGACAACCAAATATTTGGAGAATGAGACGATTCGTCTCTTCCGTGCGTTTAGTGATATAGATACGAGTTGATATACAAAAAGGCATAAAGGATAAACGTAGGGCGCGCACTTATTGAGTCGTTTGAATCAGGAAAATATAGATAATACACACATAAAATTAAAATTTGGTGCAGAAAATTTCGATCCGAACCAACTAAGAAACAAATGAAAGGTTATTCAACAAAAATATATTACATTCAACACATTGCACATTATTGTTTTGATAGTTTTGACTTTTTCATTTTTCGAAATACCGCGTAAATATGTGTGATCCGAGAATCAGTGTAATAATAGTTATTTATATAAGAAGGGTATAATTTATTAGATTATGGGCCGATAGAATGTTTTAGTTATTACGATATCAAAATAAAATAAAAAATTATAAGAAAAAAAGAATTATTCATGACTGTTAAATAATACGTTCACTTGCTACCTATCAATAGATACATAATCCTATATTCATATTCAGAGTTGAGATGATTTAAATCATTTGAATAAAATCAGAGTTTAAATTATGATTTATTTAAATCAATGTGATTTTTATTTAAAAGAACATGATTTTTCTTCTTGTAATAGTCTCTTATAGTTTTTATTATATTTATATAATTATTTTAAGCAGAGAAATAAAGAAATTCGTCTTACATTTATTTAGCAACATTACATAAAAATTTTCAAATACAAAGAAAACATAAATAAACATAAGAAAACTGTGTGTTTCATATTAATAAAAAAAAATACTATTTTTAGCAATGTTGCATTTCTTAATTCTGAATGGACAAGCCCATATGATGAAACAGTTCTTTCGACATCTGCAGAAGAAGCGTTTGCATACAAAATCGGAACAATGATATCCAATGCTTGATTAATTTCTGGAACATTCTTCTGAGATCTCCACCATTTTTTATGTAAATAGATTAAGACGCTTTTATAAAGTATCAGTATTCAAAATTTAAAATAATCCAAAAAACACGGTTTTTTATAAAAATCTACGATTGTTTTCTAGGGGGATTTCTAATTGGAAGGACTCTTGTATAGCGGGGATCCACCAATTCTAGTAGTAAGCACATGTAAAAAAATTCTTCAAGTTTGGGAAGCATTACATTTTTGAAAAAATCCGAATCTCTCCATATCTACAAAATAAAGTCTTACATGTTGCTTTTGTACCGACACAAACTTATACTTTCTTCTTCCACCAGCATGCCATGCTTATTCCACACAACAAAATAGCACATTTTTCTTTTAGTTATTGCTAATTGACTTTGCACTTGATAGTAATAATCATGGCTTCTTTTTAATTTTAATTGACCTTTTTCTATTGTTGCAAATTTAATTTGATTTTCTTGAATGGCCACTAGGGGATCCATGTTTTGTGAGACGGATGGACATTTTATTTCAAGAAGATTTTCTCCGATTATCCCATCAGGGTTCGCGCCCAGGTTGAAATTCACCTTGTCGATAAATAAACCACAGTCAATAATTTTTTCGATATCCTATCGCTCTCGAAAAGCAGCTTTCGCTAATGGTTCGCTCCTATTGCCGTACCGTGTATGTTTATTGCCATCAAAGGAATTATATAACAATGTTTTTATTGTGTTGACACAAGATGTTTTAGGGTGCAATTTGCATATACTGCCAAAGTTTGACGCGGTAACTCTAACAGATCTTTCATTTATCCTTAGAAGTTTTTTGGTTTCTAGTCGCACTTTCGATGTACAAAATGTCTTCATTTGATTTTTTCAAATCCTGAAGGAACTGTTCCCGTTTTCGGTTGTATTCCTCCATTGAAAAATCATCTCTTACTGATTCATTAGCCTCTGGGCCATAATCTTTATCACAAGTCACTACAGAGTGTCTTTTCCTCTTTCTGGTGTTAAATATTTGTCGTTTCACTGACTTTAGTCGCCGTTGTTTAATTTTTTTTTTATATTCCGTTTAGTATAAGAATGGGGACTTGTTTGAGTCAAAGCTTTATGTAATACTCTATGAAATTCACCACCCGAATTGAAAGAAATGGAAGCAGCTTCACAACGCATTTGATGTGAGCCTTTTAACGCAGTTTATTCGCTTTCCTCCCGTAAATTTGCAGACAATGCTGTTGTAATGTTGTGTTAAATTGTTGTCCATATTCAATATTAAACTGCGAGTATTGACATTCAGACGCTGTAAACATGCTTCTGAAAAATAAATTGAAAATCGGCAGTTCGTTCTATGGTGCATACTGCTATTCCCAGTAAATGACATTTTTTATCGCGGTCAGTTGTTCCTATTAAGAAAACAGGGAACCCCTGCCAAATCAATTTATACGTTGCATCTGCGTGGATAATGATATTCTTTTTTACTCGATTTTCTAATAGAATTTTACTGGTTGCCATGAATCTAAAAACACCGTCGTCCTCATCGGTTGTGAAATTACGATAAAAGCTTTGCTTCGTTCATTGGGGACAGCACTATTCTTAAGAAGCCAACTTTACAGTTCACCAAGAGACATTGTTGGTGGACCGTAAATGGTTTTTCTTAATTTAGCCAGAAATATTTTTATTTGGTTTATATTTGGTGGTGGATTATATTTCTGGGCAAGAACATCCAAAATTGCTTTCGGTTTTATTTTTTTTTGGTAAAGAAATCCTTGGTTTCGTTCTTTAGTTTGTCGTTCATTTCGGTACCGGCCTTTGTTGCAATAGAATCACAAGAATGACTTACTTGCGATCGAAATAGGAGAACATTTTCTCAGGATGAATCCAGAATTAATTTAATACCAGTTGCACATTGTTGTCCTCGACATTTAACTTTATTACATCGAAAATAATTAACTACACCAGACTCAGTGTTGTTTGTGTTTTTTTAGCTCCAACAAGTTTCCGATTTGACAAAATCTTCTTCATCGTTACGGTTAATGAAGGTTCTTTCGTAATTCCATGTTATGGATCTTTTCTTAGCAAATTGTTGCTCATTTATTCGGAATAATGTTCTTTTACTCATTTTAATGCGCAATTACTCGTGTTAATTTGAATGTATTTATTTACTAGCTTATTGATTTATTACTGTAAACAAAACAATTATATAGTGTCCAGAGTTATTTTTATAAAAAAGAACTATTTTAGTAAAGATTCATTTTGTTATCTGAGGGGTAATTTTTTTTAAATAATGGGCGCTGATGTTTTTGTTGGTACGCATAGATTTTGTAGTGTTAAAATACGTACACTGAAGTTCATTCACTTAAAATGAATTGCAATTTTTTTTTTTAATGCAAGTTCAAGTTTTCAAAGGATCTGATATTTAGAAATGGATTAGTAACATTTAAATAATGCACAACTGTAAGCTGCATTTATTTTTAATAATGCTCGTTTAAACTGTAGTGTTATTAATAGGGGTGCTTTGATATCTTTTTTTGTATTTCTTTGCTAGTTTATTCCACCTTCGTTATTTGTTGTAATGTTTATTAAATAATTTTATCTGTATTTGTGAAAAATCGAAAAAGTAATCCCTCATAAGTCTGTTCTTGATTCTCCTTGTGAGCAGAAATAGCATATTCCAAAATCAAATATATTAATTTATCGATGAAGAAATTGTTTCCTTTTAATTGGTCCCAACACCTGGTCTTTCAAAGATTTTTTAAATAAATGGTTAGCAAATGTAACACTAGTACTGTTTTTCAAATAGTAAAATATCAAAATCAAGTTTAAGTTAAAAAGGTCCTGTTATTTAAATTTCTGGAAAATGAAATGAAATGATTTTTTTTATAAAAAGTATAAGATTACTGAAATTACATATACTTATGCATATTTATAAATGATTTTTATGCTATACCATTGCAAAAATATAGATATATTGCCCGGTATGTATACAAAATATGTATTATATATTATTATTATTTATTATATGTATTTATACTACTCAACAACGTTCACCTCGTGTCTCCGTGTACTCTATGTCTGACATGTCTATTATAAGCCAGCCGTCATACGTCAGTGTATTCTAATCATATGATTCTAACTCGTACACATCTTTTAAAATCGTATATTGCCGCGTTTGTGCACAATTTCGCGGGCATGCGGATTAGTTCAGACCAGTGCATTTTAGAATCGTCTCACGAGATTTATGTTAGCAACGTTGCCAATGAAGTTACGAAAATTGATATACACCTTGCCTTCGCCAGAGAGCAGCACCTCCCCGGTCCAAAATTTGCTAATCGTAAATTACGTTTGAGCAATTTATAAAACATTTAATATAGCTGACATGCGGTATAAATATTCTACAATAATTCATTCAATTTGTCTATCCATTTAATTTTTTTTTTAGTCACTAATAAAGAAATAAAAAATGTTTTTTGTTCATTTTAGAAAAAAAATAGATACACATATTCAGTATTACTTTTTAAACATGTTTGTGAAAACCATTTTCGATTTGATGCAGAAATAAGCTTGAAAAAAGGAAATCCGTAATTCAAGCCGTCCGGTGGCCTCTTAAGCATTTGTTAAGTTGAAGTTTTCTATGTTTTATTTTTTGTACTTTCTTATTTAAATACATGTTGTTTGTTTCGCTTATATTACTTGGTCAATATGTTTTCTTATTTATGTTTAGGCATAATAATCTGTTCTTTGATTTAATTTCATGTTATAGGCGGGGATGAATTAGATATCAATTTTTATATATTTTTGTTACCAATGAGTAAATGATTTGGTTATAACTAATACATTATATTATATTCTATTTATAGATATAGCTGTCGGTTTTTGGTAAAACATAATTTATATATACTTTAAGGTAGATAAAATTAAAAGACACTTGATTTCTAACAATTGTTTCGGCATGTTCTACCATTCTCAAAGAATTTAGTCAACTAAATTTGTGTGTCTATTTTTTAAAATAAGCAAATTTGTAAATTATACAAAACTGCTGAAAGGCCGATTTCGTCCAAATATGTTTCAAAATATTTGGACCTGTTTGACAATATTTGAGCCGGACGTATAAGAAAGTCATGTGGCGATCACAACAATTTAGTTTTAATTGTATACAGCACTTCAATATATATTTGTCACTGAATTATTGTTATTATAAGGAATTGTTTGTCAGTTTCCACACGTTATACTTAACGAATCTCATTACAATACATATTTCTTCCACACAATTTCTAAAAAAAAGGCTCTTGTCAAAGAAAAAAAAATAATAGTGGTAATTTTCGCCAGAAACTTAACAGAATAACAAATAAAAAGCTGGGGCTTGCAAGAAAAAATAGGATAAAATGTTTTGCGACAATATAATGTTAGTTCCTTCAGTTAGATTGATGAACATACGACAAAAGGAAAGCGAAAAGAGTGCTACACAAAGAACAAAGGATAACACCGGCTGAATTCCGTACGTACAAAAAGCATCATTACTACGTCCAAAGGGAAAAACCTAAAGTAAGTATAATGTTTGCTTTGAGTGTGAAAGAAAGTCAATGAGCTGTAAAATCGTGAGCAAATTGCTACATAAAAACGTGTTGATGTAATTATGTTCTGTGGTAAGTACGTTTAAGTAATTACACGGACGGATTCACTATTGTACAAGATTAAGATTCTTTATGTTTGCAATCGATTACACACTTTTGTGTAACGAATTTTGTAGGTGCTGCGTTAGATTTTAGTTAATTACGGGAATGTATGTACATTCTGCAATACGTGTAATATTCATTGTGAAAGAATACGAAAGCACCTGGAAGAGAGATCTAATCTAACAATATACAAAACTAGTGGCCGCCCGTGATTTTTTGGGACGGGTGGCACCGGCGGGGGGGAGGTCTTAGTGTTTAATATCAAAAATTAAGTACAGACAAAAAAATAAACTCAAGATGTTATTTAATTAACTTCTTTGAAAATAAAATCCATTCGCTGTTCCTTACGGTCAGCAAAATGATTGATCACTAACTAATTCATTGAAGTTTGGTGTTGATGTCAGTAATTGTTTTTCAATGGACCACATTGCTAAAGCACATAGTCTGCTTTCTTGCATGGTATTTCTAGAAAATGTTTTTATTCTCCTCAAAGTAGAAAAAGACCGTTCACTTTCAGCTGTTGTCATCAGTATGGTGTAAATTATTTTCAATAGCTTCACAGATTCGGCAAATGTAGTTGTTAAATTATTTTCATAGAAACATTGCAGTAATGTTAGAGCAGATGAAGCAGTTCCAAAATCTGGTCTATTATACAAAACTACCAATTCAAGCTTAAAAGCAATTGATTCCCAATTAAAAGTCTTTACGGCCATCTGGAATTCAGTTTCGGGGAAAGAATTTTGATATGTTGAAAATAAGTGTGGTTGAAAAAGAAGAGCTATAGATGAGTGATCACTAAACAAGAAACGGTCATCAATATTGTTAATAATAATGTCGCACACTTCTTTAGCAACCATTCTGTGTTTGTCTTCATAGCGGGGTCTTCTGTTCCGTTATCGGAAATGTTCGCCTTCTTTTTCATCGTTATCGCTATTTTCATTGTAATAATCGTAATCAGTTGAGTCTCTCACATGCTGAATTGACAATTTAAATGATGACACACAAGACTGTATTTTAATACTGTCAATTTGACGAAGTTGTAATTGGTTGTAGAGAATTTCGAAATGCGGCATGATTTTATTAAAAAAAATATAACCGTGAAATCATAATCATTTAAAATGTTTTTCAAACCTACAGCTTTCCTTATTGTCGACTGGTCACTAGATTCATCATCTATGATCAATGATCTGCGTCAGACATGTGATCAGATCTTTTTTATAAAGGTCCGTCTGGTTGGTGCAGCCCACGGAAGTCGATTTCTCACAACCTCATCCAGTATAGCAGTACGCTTTGGGGATCTTCTAAAAAAAAAGTAGAAAAACCATCTAGATCGCAAAAGAAAACTTTCACTTGTGTGTTATGTGAGGCAGCCCGTTCAACAATCAGATTCAACTGGTGCGCGAAACAGTGAATATAATTTGCATTTTTGTAAATATCTTTAATTTTTGCCTGAACACCGTTGTTTTTACCACTCATTACTGAGGCGCCATCGTAGCTTTGGGATATTAATTTTGCTGGCGTTTGGTCCAATTAATTTTTTCTAAGTTCTTCCAATGAACATTTGGTAATGCCATCAGCAGTATGATTCTCTGGTTGCAGAAAAGATAGCAATCGTTCTTGTATATTTCCATTCAACTCGTATCGAACAATAAAAGCTAACTGGGAAAATGTAGCCGAATCTGTCGTCTCATCTGCTTGTATAGCGATATAGTGAGCTTTGTTAATTTCGTCAAGAATCATAGTGCGAGAAACATCGTAGATACTATCCAGCAATTCATATTGAATGGTTTTTGACAAACCCATAAAAACTCTATTATTAGACTTGTTGATGTGGTCCTTGAGAGTGCTGTCAATTCCTGCCAATAAATTAACCAATCCACGAAAAATCCCCGGATTCGCACTGTCTTGTGTTTTGCCATGGCCCCTTAAAGCGATTTCAAACATGCCACAAAACTTAATGCAATCTATTAACTTTCCAAGAATATGTCTGTGTTTACTGACGTTTTCATTGTGCTGAATTATATTTAATCTATATGCAGCGTTCAGCTGGCACATTATATTTACCTTCCCCAAAACTGAATATTCTATCATGTTACTAAGATGTTTTTCACTTACTTTATGTCTTTTTACTTTTTCACCAAAGTGTTTAAATCTTTAATACCACTAGAAGTCCAGGCAGGGTTGATTTGTGGAGAATTCCTAATTAAGCACACATAACAAAAAGAAGCATTTTGCACATTACACCCACACAACCAGTCTGATAAACTGTAAGAGCTTCTGTTGAATTTTCTCGTCACGGTTTTATAAGTTTTCGAATTGTGATCTTCTAGTTTAATAAATAAATCTGGTCTAGGAAGACCTTAACTTTTTAATTCTATCTTAATTTCATAGCTCAGTGTGTTATTTTCTATCATTTCGATTATGTTACTAACGCAATTCATAGTTGTATTTGCACCGATAGAAATTACAACATACACTCACCGCTGTATATTACATACTGGATTTACGTCACCGGCACCGCAGAGAAGTGCCCTCTCGCTGACATATACCCGCTCTCTACCCCCGCCACTTTCATCGCTCGATTCCTAATACAAACGGTGCAGTCGAGCGAGATGCCCCGGATACTACGTCAGACTGCGATTTTTAAACTCAGCGCTGAGGAGACGGACTGTTATTTCCTAAAACATATTATTTGTTATCAAACAAATCAGAAAAATTACATATAAGTTAGGTATTTATAATTAATTTATCTGTTAAAAGAAATTTGTCTCGGGGGGGGGGGGGACACAGTGCCCCATTGCCCCCGCCTGCAACGTCCACCACTGTACAAAACTCCAGATCATATTCAATTTATTTTAATGTTATTGCGAATAACTGTTTTTAAATAGAAAATATGTGTTGGTCTTGGTTCACAATTCTTTTCTTTAGTTACGGTTTGAAATTGTAAATAATAATAATAATAATAATTATTTGTTGATATAGTAGACATAGGTGTTGTCTAAAGAATATAAATGTAAGTACATAAATTACTACAATAAACAAGTTACAATACAATACAGTGATAATTAGAAGTTAAAGGCCGATTGATTCAAAAGTTCTGATATAGTAGGAATTTGAAATCACAGCTCCAAATTTTGACTATAAAATTCGTCCAAAGAATAGAGTGGCTCTTGTGGATAAATATCTTTTCAATGTCGTTTTAAATTTAGTGCCTCGTAAGTTCTTTCACTCTTCAGGTAATTGAAATGTTGTCATTTTGACAAGTCTTTATCTTTTAGGTTGACCCCAGCTGTCAAGCAGTTCAGTTGCTTATATTCAAAAGATCACCCCATACTGCAGTTTTGGCTATAAATTGTCATAATAGGCGCTGATTGTAGCACTAATTTAACTACTCTTCAGCCACTCTCATGCTTTGCTTCTAATAAGAAGCAAGACAAGAGAGTGGCTGATTATTATCGAACACAAACGTGGTACACGATTCTCCCAGGACAGACTCAGAACAACAACAATATGTTGTCCGCCACTGTTTCTCCATACTGTAGACTTTGAGGAGAGGCAATTTTATCAAAAAATTTTGCTCTGCCTGGTTTGCGGAAGTAAACGTTTGAATGAGATCTCGCCAGTGCTCTTAGGAGGACGAGAAGATCTATATCTTCTTCTACTATGAATATGGAATCAAACGATGCGGACATACTGATCGCCATGTTAACAATCAGTGTGTCAGCATCTTCTGTAGCCTGTTTTTCTGTGAAATTAGAATTCTCAAAGTTCTTCTTCAGCACCGAAATCAAGCAAATTTTATTTATTTCGTTTGAGAAAAATATTTCGTGCGAAAGGTTGTTTATTTCAACTGCGAAGTCTTTCTGCACTTTTTACTTTCTTATACGTAGTATAAGGAAGTATTGTGATGATGAAAATTTTCGACCTCGAGATTTTTGCAGATGTCCACGTTTTGAAGTCCCCTGATACCAAAAAAGTGGCTTTTAAATAATCTCTCTCTCTCTCTCTCTCTCTCTCTCTCTCTCTCTCTCTCTCTCTCTCTCTCTCTCTCTCTCTCTCTCTCTCTCTCTCTCCCTCTCTCTCTTTCTCTCCCTCTCTCTCTCTCTCTCTCTCTCTCTCTCTCTCTCTCTCTCTCTCTCTCTCTCTCTCTCTCTCTCTCTCTGTGTGTGTGTGTGTGCGTGTGCGTGTGCGTGTGCGTGTGCGTGTGCGTGCGTGCGTGTGTGCGTGTGTGTGACCACGATAGCGGTCAAACCGCTGTAGATATTGACTCCAAATTTTATATTTACGTGTATAATCTACCTCTTGAGATCTGATTAGCTTTTCAGTAAAATCGGTTGACCGGAAGTAGTACTTTACTTCAGTGAAAAAATCGAATTTTGCAAATATTTCGTCAACTACTAAGTTTAAACAAATTTATAAAGAATTCATATGTACTTAAAATTAAAATTGAGAATCGTTTTATTTAAAAAGTTTTTCGAAATTACTACCGGAAGTAGGTCTTTTACTCTTATCAAAAATCAGTTTTTTGTCAATATTTTGCAAGTCATGCTTTTTAGACAGGTACGCTACGAATATAAAACTATTTAGAACTTAATTTCCAATATCTTTTGTATAAAAAAAAAATTCAAAATTCGGACCGGAAGTATCACTTTTACTCTTACCGAATAACGATTTTTTGCAAATATGTCGTAAATTATGCATTCTATATATATTTATTAAGAGTACAAAAGTATTTAGAATTGGATTTGCAATATTTTTTGTATACATGAAATTTCAAAATTCGGACCGGAAGTAGCACTTTTATTCTTAGCGAGTAGCACTTTTCTTCGAATATCTTGCAAAGTATGCATTCTATAGCGATTTATTAAGAGAATGAAAGTACTTAGAATAGGATTTTGAATAAGTTTTGTATAAAAAAATTCTTAAAATCGTATAGTTTGAAACGCTCATACGTAGAAGAAAGTCGTGTGGTGGCCACACCTCATTCTTGTACTTTTGGTAGCTGCGTTAATTGGATACCCGTCAAGAACATCGACTGTGTTAGGACCATTATGCATTTGCACGTGCTGTACGCAGTTTGGCAGATCGATGCAAACGATTCGTTGCGATGCCTACTCTATGTAGCAATGACATAACTGCGAATTCCGGATTTAGTATCGTCTAGCACAGGCGTAAAAGCTTTGTAGAATGAAGATTTTGTCATCTTGCGTATTCCCTCTTCGTTAAACAGACCTAAAAAAATGGATAATACGTATTAAATAATCGGTCTTTACTGAAATTTCGAGAAAAATCTCCTGTACCTCGTGAACTATTCATCTGATTGAAAAATGTAGCAAACTCAGAATATTATGGTGGAATTCTGTAACTTTCTCGGAAGCTCCGGCTATCGTAGGCCCTGGCAACGAAGTGACGTTGCGATGACGATTTCAGAATTTTTGCAGTTAGTGACGTAGAAGTGTCAAAACGTTCGTGAGAAAAGATTTTGTTGGTTATATTGTGGTTATATTATTATTATATAATTATTGTTAATATACTGTTCCTGTCGTTATATTTATAGTTTCTGTTAGTTTATTTGTTATAATTATTATTGTTTTATATTTGCAAATATGAATGGCGCTATAGCATTACTATTAGATGAAGATCACAACAGGTAAGTAATCGATAATATAAAATATATAGAGTATACATAATATTCTCTGTTTTCCTTATTTTAGAATTTATAGGCGTATATTCCGAAAACGTTTAAGAGATCACGGTAATCCTTTTGAAATACCAAACAGGCATTTTAAACAAATGTTTAGACTGAATAAGGACACTGTTCAAAACCTGATCCAGTTATTGGATGGACATATTGAACAAACAAATATATCATTACATTTGAAAGTTATTTCATAAACATCACTTGAAATGCATATTAACTTTGTAGTGCACATTATATATTTGTTACAGGTCTTAACAACATTAAATTTCGTAGCATCAGACAGCTATCAGAATAGTGTTGGTATTAATAGCTTTGTTTCTCTCAGTCAGAGTTCAGTAAGTCGAATAGTTCATCAGGTCTGTCTTCTAATATCAAACAATTTATTCCCTGAATGGATAAAATTTCCCAGTGATTGTGAATCGAAGAATCGTGTCAAGCAAGGGTAATTATGTTGTATCAAAATATTCTAAAAATAATTCTTTATTTTGTTTTTATGATAAAAGATGGGAGACCGGAGATGTATTTTGTTTAATTGATAGCACCCAGTTCATATATTTACCAAGGGTAATTAAGGGTATCTTTTCTAAACGTTCTAAAAATTATTCTTCTGTATAGTTTTTATGAAAAATGGGGTGCACAAAATGTAGGTGTAATTGATGGCACACATGTTGATATACTTGCTCCACCTTTAGCCGATGAAGAACACTCTCCTTTTGTATATACATATATATTTTTTATATTCACATATTGTAATTTTTTTTCTCAATTTCAGCACTACTTTTATGGTAAGGTTAATAAAACAAAATATATTTGACAATAAAATGTGTTTTATTTTTCAATATTTATACGAACAATCTCTATTTGAGTACCTATTATTCAAAGTTCACATTTCTAGTTCAGTATTATTATTTTTCTTTTTGATCTTTATTGTTAAGATTTAATAGTAAACATATAATTCATATCCAATATTAGTATCATTATCCGAGTCAAATGTCTTCTATTGTTTTATAATACTTGCTGGTAAATTTATTAAACAATAATTTTTACATTCTTTTGAGTTGAAAAAGTGCAAATTTCAGCCTAATGAATATTACTCTCCTATAAAAACTGCAAATAAAGAGAACTTTCAATTACTATAATTTCAGAGGCTCGACAACAAAATCCTGCAATAATATCGAAAGATTTGGTGTACCAAGTACAACAATACATCACAGGATTGGCCGATTTTCTAAATACAAAATCATCTATATCCTTCAACCATTTATATACTTTGGCCTATGCTATTAAAACTTAATGTTACCTTTTTGGAGCCTAAAACATTAATCGTTCAATATAGTTACATATTGATAAAATCTTTACCGTTTGACTTACAAATAAAGAAAGTCATTGACGAAACAGGTAAATTTCCTCTTATCTTCTTCAACATAATATTAAGTTAAACATCTTCTCAATTTGATGTAGTTTTATTATTAGAAAATCTTATGAAAAAGTCAACTTTAAATTGTGAAGTTATTGTGAACACGATACCATAATATTCTTTATCGAACATTTAGTTTGTGCACATTTCACATGCTTTATGTTGTGTGGATATTGTCTGCTAGGTTTATGTATTTTTTGTGTTTAGGTACTCTTGTAAGAAAAACAATGTCCACTTTATAGGGATACCTGTCCTTGTTGGCTTTATAAAAAAATCACTTTTCATCATCCATAAATGTGCCTGAAAAGACATTTATCTGCAAATTTACTATACATAGTGCGATACTACGTCCTTTGAAACTCTCCTAATGATAACAGTTCGTGTTGAAATTTTCCAAAGTGTTTCGTGCTATCTTGGCAGCAGTATAAACATATATTTATACTATGTCTTGGCATTACAAAATGTTCCGTACATTTTCTTTAAAAAAAATGTTAGCAATCGCTATATTATATTTCAACCAATTTTCTTATTAGTTAAAATTTTAAATTGAAATATTTTGGTATATGTTTACGAGATGATATGTCTGTTTACATGTTAAACATAAAGGTTATGTACAAAAAATCGTAAATTGACACTTCTACGTCACTAACTGCAAAAATTCTGAAATCGTCATCGCAACGTCACTTCGTTGCCAGGGCCTACGATAGCCGGAGCTTCCGAGAAAGTTACAGAATTCCACCATTAATTAGGACACCGAACTGAAAAATCTACCAAAGAAGAACTCTGATTGATTTTGTCAATATTTCGTCAACTACTAAGTTTAAACAGATTTATAAAGAATTCAAATGTACTCAAAATTAAATTTGAAAAGAATTGTATACAAACAGTTTTTCGAAATTCCTACCGGAAGTAGGTCTTTTACTCCCATCGAAAACCCGCTTTTGCGAATATCTCGCAAGTCATGCTTTCTAGACAGATACACTATAAGCATAAAAGTATATAAAGCTTGATTTTCAATACGTTTTGTATAAAATAAATTGCAAAAATTGGACCGGAAGTAACACTTTTATTCTCATAGAGTAATAGAGATTTATTAAGAGCATAGAAGTAAGGATATTGCTGAAGTAAGATATTTACTCACAGGTTTATTTTTGTAAGAAGATGAAAAGTATTTATAATTTAATTTAGAACAACTTCCGTATAATTTGAAATGTTCATACACAGAAGTTGTGTGGTGGCCACACCTCATTATTTTACTTAAAACCACCCAGAAAGTCAGAAGAGTAAATTTTGCTGCGCTTGATATCTTTTTTCTATTTGGACTCCCAAATATTTGAATGACATACCAAATTTTTTATAGTATATTCGGGTAGATCAAAAAATTCGGGGATCATGTCAGAACACAGCAAGAAGTTTGTGCTATTTTTAATCAAGAGTATCCTGAATGGCTTCTTATAACACAAAACACTATGAGCAGAATTAAAAGAAAATTTAGGTAGACGTGGCCTGTGAAAGATGCACCAAAATCTTATCGGAGAATAGTTACTGACGCCGAAACAGGCTTGTCGGTCCTTTTGAAAATGGAAGATAATCTGTATATCTTCGTCTAATGAGATATCTGACATTTTTTTATTTTATTTGTGAGCATCAGCTATTTGTCTTAATTGTTTCATTTTTATATTATTTTCATGCATGGTCTTGCAACCTAAATTCTTACCAATAAATTGTTATTTATTGGGTTCTTATTTGTTTATATATGTCTTTCTTCCTGTAAATTAAATACCTCATCGAGAATACTTGATTTCTCTCGGTCAAGTTTAACCTTTCGAGGGCCAATATTTGATTAGAAATTGGCGCCCTATATTTGACCATCGACTATTAGTCTGTGATTCATACGCGTCTGCATTGAGCAAATGGCAGTTGGAACTATCAATTTTTACGACTAGAGATCGAGGGTAGTTTGCAGGTAAGGCATTATTTGTTCGTGTAAAATCTTAGAATTATATCTGTGCTGTGAGCAAAAATCAGGGTTTACAAAATACCCTTGCTATGTATATAGGCGAATGGGATAACAGAGATCGTACGCAGCATTATGTTAAGAAACAAAACAGTCCTCGGGAAAGTCTTGATCCTGGAACCAATAAACCAACATTTAATTAATCCTAAACATGTTTTGATACATGCAATCCATAATTACGTTCAATGAAGCAGTATGTTAAAGCCCTAATTAAAGAAAAGTGAATGTTTCATCTGTGCCAAAAAATGTCTTCACTTTCCGATGCAAAATTACGGAAGGGATATTTATTGAACCCCAGGTCAACACATTGAAGAATGAGACTTTGAAAAGGGCAACTTTCTGGTTAATCACAAGCGTCCAGGTATAAATGTGTCGCAATGTTATTAACTAAATTTCGCAATCTGAGGTGCAATATGAGCATGATATTTCCGTTTTCTAGATTCGCAAGTATATTTCTTCCCTGAAATGTCGTGATTTTAGCGAAGAACAGAGAAAACGCTTTTATCCCAAGATCGATAAAATGTAAGTATGATGGTTAAGTATTGCTGGTCAATTAAAATGGAGTAATCTCAGCATAACCAAATTGTTTGATTCTAGTAGATATTTCTGCGTTAGTTTTAAAAATAAATAATTTTTTGAATATTTTTTTTTAATTTTGTGGAAAAAACTTCGTTGTAATAGCAAGAATCTATGAATGTCAGTGTAAACATGTGTAACTTGTTTGATTAGCGAAGCTTTAAATATTAATTATTATATCAATATTAACCAAATAAAACATTACCTTTAATGTGTATAAAAATGAAAATTGTGCTTGGGTTTTTTTTATTACCGACTTTTGCCTGTCAACTACATTCCACCCAAAAAGTTAATAAAACCAGATAAATATTCAAAAAAATTGAGGAAACAAAACAAGAAGTATTTCTATTTGTAACTTGTTTCATCTATGAAAGCGGCTTAAATATTCATTGGAAATTAACTAAGTTTGACTAAATTTGTCACAAAAATTCATCCTTGGCAGTTTTCATATCAAAGTTTGTATGATTTACGTTAAATATCAGATGGCGCTAGATATTAGTTCAATATTTAAACATAATAAAGTAGTGTTAAGAGAATCTATCACTGATACTGAATCATCTTTGGACTTGAATTTATGTAGAAAGCAGCGCTTTAAAGAAAACAGTTTCTCGAATGTTACTAGTACAGATACATTATGGGTTTGTATTTGTTTCAGTCTTACATTTGCGGAACATTTTTAATAAAAGACGATACACATTGTTTCAGAAACATGGCATCCGCTTAAAATGTTCGGCGTGTAATGTGGTTGCCCACCAAAGCTGTATAAACGTTCTAGTCGACAGAATCAAGTTCACCTGCAAGCCCTCTTTCAGAGACGTTGGCGTACGCCAGTATCGCGAACAAACTTGCATTCACCATCATTGGGTCCACAGAAGATCTGAGAAAGGAAAATGCAGGCAATGCGGAAAGGTAGGAGCGAGATATTTTTTAAATTGTTTGAAATTTATTATGCGATACTTCTCTTTATGCTTCGTTAATATATTCTCTGTTAAGTTTATGGTGAATACAATATAATGCCTTGAGGAAAAATAACTTTTTGTAGACCGGCTGTTTCCCTTCTTTTATATAAAAGGAATCTTTTTTTCTCCTTGTTAATATTGTAAATTCATAATCAAAAATAGTGTAGGTCTTTTTACTACTCAACAGTCCTTTATACATTCTATTATCTGTTACTTCAAATAGTGAAGAGGGATCATCCTCGGAGTTTTCCTGTTTAGCGTTGTTCACTTGAGTTTACAGTGAAACATTTATTCATAATTAATGAAGAGGATACATTGTTAAGATTCTAGCATATACCGATTTATAAAACACAAACGTATCAAACTTAAAAAATATATAGTGTAAACGTTACATATTGCTGTGAATGGCACCTTCTAAATCAGAAACCAAAAATAAGATACTTTAGAGTTGGAGCGCTTTTAAAAATAAAACACTACTAAACTATTTACAGACTAATAATTTCATAATATACATTTAAACTTGTATTATGTATTGCCGTTAGAATATTTTCCCTTAATTCAGTAGTAATTGTTTATTTATTCGATTTTAAACTGTGAACTGACACAAGAGTCTTGATTTAAGAAAAGAAGGGTATAGCTAATATTTTACATTTTGAATTGGTATGTATAACTATTGTTTCTATAGAAACTTTAGAAAATTTAAAGAATACATTTGTCGCTGTCAAACTAATTTCGTTATGATATTAATTATTGTCCACATGAAACGTTGGAAGTGGTAAGTGCTTGTATTATTACGAAATTAGAGGATCGCTTGTTAATTAGAGCAGCTTCTCAAGATTTGGGCAAAAAAGTGTAGCTTGGCAAGTCCAAAAATTTTAAATGACGTCGCAGATATTCCTCTAGATGGATTTCTAGAGGAAAATTCGTTTAAAACTGCGATCGTAGAGACAAACTTTATCGGATCACTACCAACGGCATGTCGAAGAATTAAAAATTCACAATTACTTCATTGGGCTGCAGCTCAGAAAATGTTTCTATCGGGGGAAAACAGCAATCCCGTCTGTTGTTTGTTCTACGCTATTGTCACCGAAATATGCAGTTTCGAGAAAAAGTTGTTTTAACCGACGAAAAGGTTTTTCAAAATAAAGGCTTGATAATAAAAAGTATGTCACAGTGCTGTAGCTTTATTTAAAGAAAGCCTTCGGCACGTTTAATCATCGTGTACTTGTTGATAATCTGGAGAAACTTGGAATTCGGACATTGCTGGCAGGATGACTGGAACGTATCTGGAAAAAAGAAATTAACTAGTTAAAATAGGGCTGATAAGTACTCAAATCTCCAGAATTAACAAGAGGTGTTCCGCAGGGTTCGGTCTTAGGTCCAATACTATACCTATTGTAGATTAATTCTGCAGCATTGGCCTACAAGGAAAATCTGCAATCTATGCAGATGATACGGCAATAATTTATACAGGACAAGGTAGGGAATAAATAGAAAACCAAACAATTACAAATCTAAAAAAAACTGAACCAATGGCTAGTTAGGCAGAAATCAACATATATATGTTGTTGCGTTTTCGGGGTCGAAATAAACAACTCGTGCAATTTTTTTGAAACTGTCTGTATATTTTCACACTTAAAACTAATCACAATATAAAAATATAAAATAAATGTAAGGCACTTAAAACTACTAGGAAGAAATTAACACACGTATTTACATCTATCGCTACTATTTATATCTGTAATATTTATGTAATAAAACTTCACCGCTCACTTATTTATGTTTATTTGAACTGCACGACTACTATTCAATCAATTCCATTGAAGGAATGAATTCCTGATCCTAGCGGCGGCATTTATATCGGCAGACAAAGGGTCTAGAGAAAATACCAGCAAATTCTGGCTCTCTTCTACTACATTCCAGACGTCCTGTCGCTGAGTGCATGATTTACGACTTGTTTACCGGCAATTGATTTACAACTTATTTACCGGTACGCTTTTGTCGTCGCTCGGATGTCTGCTTCTTTTGTGGGTTTGTTTCGTTACATTGCCCCCTTCTTAGAAACTGCGTTTCGTCCCGAAACACGCTATTCCATGTTCTTGTTGTTGGTGGATGACGTAATCTACATTGGGACCCACGGGTGCACCCAGTTGTATTGTGGAAATGGCAATCCACCGTCTTAGGTGGTATAACGGGCTAATTGGGCCGATAGCTGCATACGACTATTTCCATACCAGTATACCGAAACACCAACTCCAGCATGTTTCTTACGACCCTCCATTCCAGAGGGTCCAATCCGCAGCCCAGTTTCGGAATTGCCAGCCTCTTTATGTTTTGTTCGAGTGCACGTTCTCGTAAATCAACAAGGAAGTCCCATAATTCATGATAGGTCAGCTTTTCGTTGGAGACTTCTTTTGTGACCAGGTAACACATAGATCGTCCGTCACGCTTTATCTCCAGAGTTTTACCAACCCTTGGCTTTTGTTGGATCAGTTCATTGACCCCGCCATATCTCTTCTTGAATTCCACGGCAATCCCTCTACGCATACATAGGTCCTGGGCCACACAGTGAGCTAAGGCATAATCATAGGGTACCGTAAAAAGATCCTGTTGCTTCTCCGTGGTAATTCCAAAACGAGCATTCCTAGTACCAGAATATTCTTTCATGAAATTCCCATAAGTCGGCTCTCTATGTTTTCTGGTAATTTGTCGCACATCCGTTGCTTCGCTTTAGTACTTCGTATGGTCCCTCCCAGTGTTGTTGGAGCTTTGCGGACAGGCCTCGGCGACGTTGAGGATTATACAACCAAACAAGGTCCCCTTCTCGATAACCACCTCTTTAGCCTTGCACGTCGTAACGATCTTTCATCCTGTCGCTGGCATCCTGAATATGATGGCGTACTCGCTCGTGTGCATCCTCCAACCTCCGTCTAAGTCCGCTGACGTAGTCTTCTCCTGCCAGGTCTTCTCCAGGCTTACAGCCAAACTTTAGGTCACACGGCAGCCTGACCTTCCTTCCGAATAACAAATTTGCTGGAGATTGACAGGTAGTCTCGTGGACCGCAGATCTGTAAGCCATGAGGAACAGAGGTAGATGTTCATCCCAGTTTCTTTGATGGTCTGCCACTACCTTCGACAGATGTTTGAGCATTGTCCTGTTCATGCGTTCCACCATTCCATCTGACTACGGATGCGGCAGCGTCGTTCGTGTTTTCCTAATGCCCAGAAGATCGCAAATATTCTGGAATAAAGTCGATTCAAAATTCCTCCCTTGATCAGAATGGAGTTCCAAGGGTGCACCAAACCGACTCACAAATTCCTTCACGAGCCCTTCCGCGACTGTTGCGGCCTCTTGGTTAGGCAAGGCATAGGCTTCAACCCATTTAGTGAAGTAATCCATTACGACAATTATGTATTTATTCCCATTGTCAGTCTCACGAAAAGGCCCAGCCGCATCTATGGCAATCCTTTTAAATGGGCTTCCTACATTGTACTGCTTCATGGGGGCACGTCGCCATCTTTGGGGTCCATTGCTGGCGGCACAAGTCGCACATTTTCGGCACCATTCTTTACGTCTCGTGTGCAATTCACCCAATAAAATCGTTGGCGCACTTTCTCGAGCGTCTTATGTACGCCAAAGCGTCCTCCGGAGCTGTTATTTTGGAGTTGTTGCAGTACATCAGGTATCCTTTTCTTAGGGATGACCACCTGTATCTTTTGCCCTTCTCCATCTGGGTTCTCCACAACACACTTGAGTAGGCCATTCTCCACCTTCAGAGAGTCCCATTGAGTCCAGTAGGATTTCATTCCCTGTGAACGAGGAGCTACTTCTTGCCAAGCCGGTCTGTGACCAGAACCTTTCCAAACCATCAAGGAACCAAGGTCTTCATCAGCTTCCTGATCGATCCTCAAATTGTCAGGTTGCCACTGATCGTCAACCATGGTAGTTCTGAGTGTGTTGGCCGATTTTTCTTCTACTCGGTTGCAATGCCTGCAGTCTTCTGGACATGGTCTCCTTGAAAGGGCATCAGCGTTTTGGTGTTTAAGGCCGGCTCGGTGCTCGATGTCGAAGTCGTATTCCTGCAGTCACTCAATCCACCTGGTGGCCACCTGACCATCAGGGTTCTTAAAATGCAAGAGCCACTTCAACGCTGCGTGATCGGTTCTAATCGAAAACTTCCTTCCATATAGGTACCTGTAAAACTGTTCGACGGTCTTGACCACTGCCAGTAGCTCACGTCTGGTCACGCAGTAGTAGAAAGCGTCTTGCTGAAATATCCAATTACCTTCTCTTGCCCTTCTTGTACCTGTGAGAGTACGCCGCCAATCCCAACATTGCTAGCATCAGTGTCCAAAATAAATTTACCAACTGGCAACGGATAGCTCAGGATTGATGCACTTATCAGAGTATCCTTCAGTACTTCGAAAGATGCTTGACATTCGCTATTCCAGTGGAAAGGCCCATTCTCCGCCAGACGAGTCAGGGGCTTTACAATGTTGGCGATCCCCGGGACGTATCGCCGATAGTACGTGCACAATCGCAGAAAACTTCTCACCTCATGTTTGTCCTTTGGGATAAGCCATTTTCGCACGGCTTCTATCTTCTCTGGGTCGACAGCAATTCCTTTTCCAGACACCACATGCCCAAGGTAACTTACTTCTTTGCGGAAAAGGTGACACTTCTTAGGGCTCAACTTCAGGTTTGCACCTCGTAGCCTTCGGAATACCTCCTCCAAATTCTTCACGTGATCTTGAAAGGTTTTCCCAACTACAATCACATCATCAAGATACACCAGGCAAGTGTTCCACGAGAGTCCCTTTAACACTGTGTCCATAAGTCGCTCGAAGGTGGCACCTGATGCACTAATCGTCGGACTACCTGTTCTAATGATTTTTCGGCTTCTAGTAGATCTCTGACAGAACATACTCTTGCCGGGTTTCGAGAGAACGGCTTTGCGGTTTCGAAGTCCAGACCATGTGCCAAAGCATCAATTAAGGTTTTTGGTCTGGCCAGCCTTGGTGCTAGCTGTGTATCGCCATCTCGAAGACAATCTATGAATGTTTGCACAGCCAACTGTCCCGAGAAGCTATCTGAAGCCGTTGGTTATGCCAGACGAACCAAACGGGCGATATCCGCTTCGAATTCTTGAGGCTTCCACCCTTTTTCTGCAGACGATTCTTCAATTGTATATGATACACCTGCTCCAGGTGTGGATGCCCATATCTCATCTCAAGACGCTTGATCAATTGAAGGTAGTCTTGACACTCTTCCGGAAGTAAGGTCCGCAGAACATCACTGGCCTCTCCTCTTAATGACACAATCAGGGCAGTAGCTTTCTCCGTGGACGTCCATCCATTTGCTCTTGCAGCGGCTTCGAATTGTTTCAGGTACGTCATCCATGACGTCTTTCCATCGAAGGTGGGAGGTTTTACCTTTGCCTTTGCTGTTTGGCAAATCTCCAGGCTTTTGCTTGAGGTGTCATGGGGACTGCAGTCGTTCATCGCTGGCAATTGAAGCGGAACTTTAAATTCATCCCTCAATCTCTGTTCTACGGCTTCGATGGCCTCAGAAAATTCCTGTCTCAAATTCGATGAATTCTTCTGAATGTCTTCCTCGAGTTGTTTTGAATTACTTGCAATTTCATTTCTTAGAGCTTTTGAATTATTTGCAATTTCATCTTTTAAAGCTTTTGAATTATTTGCCATTTCATCTTTCAAAGTCCCCATAGTAGTCTCAAAATGTTTTGAATTATTTGCAATTTTATCTTTTAAAGCTTTTGAATTATTTGCAATTTCATCTTTTAGAGTCTCCATAGTTAAGCTTGAATCAGCCTGTACTTGAAACAAATATTTTTCGGGATCCTTACCTTCATTTATTAGAATGTCACGAAGCCGGTCCTGGAGAATTATTTTTTTCCAGACGTATCTGCGTCCCTTTCTTCTAATTCTGCCCTTAACTCGGGGACCTTTAATTCTTCCAAACGTTTGGTAGCCATTTTTTCTTTTGCACTTATTGTTCAACCCACACTGACACCAAATTGTTGCGTTTTCGGGGTCGGGAAAAACAACTCATGCAATTTTTTTGAAACAGTCTGCATATTTTCACACTTAAAACTAATCACAATATAAAAATCTAAAATAAATGTAAGGCAGTTAAAACTACTAGGAAGAAATTAACACACGTATTTACATCTATTGCTACTATTTATATCTGATATATTTATGTAATAAAACTGCACCGCTCACTTATTTATGTTTATTTGAACTGCACGACTACTATTCAATGAATTCCATTGAAGGAATGAATTCCTTATCCTAGCGGCGGCATTTATATCGGCAGACAAAGGGTCTAGAGAAATACCAGCAAATTCTGGCTCTCTTCTTCTACATTCCAGACTTTCTGTCGCTGAGTGCATGATTTACGACTTGTTTACCGGTACGGTTTTGTCGTCGCTCGGATGTCTGCTATATATATATATATATATATATTGTAACGAAACAAGCCCACAGAAGAAGCAGACATCCGAGCGACGACAAAAACATATATAATCATAGCACTTTTTACCCATTTTGGGTGTCGGGGTTTGCATTCTATATTACTTATACACAAATTGACGCCATTTCTTTCTATCCTGGGCTATCTTTTCCGCTTCACTCCATGTTTTACCTCATTTCGTCAACATTTTTCCAATTACGTTGTCCCACGTTTGTCTCGGCCTGCCTCTAATTCCTCTACCTGAACTTCTTGATTACCATACTGCCTTGACTGCTCCATTCTTTGTAGGTGTCCCCACCAACTTAATTGCCTTTGTTCAATAAAATCAAACACCGAAATGATTTCCAACTCAGCCCTGATTCTTTCATTTCTAATTCTATCTCCTCTTATCATACCCTTGGCTCTTCTAAGATATCTCATCTCTACCGCCTGCAACATGCTCTCCTGTCATGCGGATAGTACCCAGGATTCACACCCATATGTGAGTATAGGCCTGTATATTGTTTTGTATACTTTCATTTTTGTTTTGATTTCTTTGATTTATCTCAACATCGTTGTTCCCATTGTCTTCCACTGCAGCGCCTAAATATTTGAATGTGTCCACCTATTCTAAGTTTATCCCATCTATACATATATTCATATTATCTCTTTCTCTAGCTACCATCATTACCTTTGTTCTCATCTTATTTCATTTCATTCCTTTTTTCTCCAATACATGTTTCCATACTTCTAAATTCTCTTTCAATTTCTTTTCGCTATCTGAAATAATTACCACATCATAGGCAAAAGCACAGTCTGTGATCTTAACACTATTCAATTCTCAATAGCCTATAAACATTGACTTGGTCCGTTGTCTGGTCTCATTGATGATGTCATCCATCCATGGATGGAGAAATCAACATTAAACACACAAAAAGACAGTTTCTATCAACTTTCGTCAAAAAAATAAACAACCAATACAACTGAGGCTAAACATATCTAAAGAAAAACTCAAAGAAGTAGACACGATAAAGTACTTGGCAATTATGGCACATAACAAACTCTCATGTGGGCCTCATGTGGCCTACATTCAGAAAAGTGTGACACCCAAATAGGGGCAATAAGAAGAAGTGGGATATGTAAGAAGACAGAACTAATGATATACCATAGCCATGTCATCTCGAAAATAGTGGCATGGGAAAAGTGTTCAAAAAAGATTAATAATATCTGTATCGTGATTCAAAGCAATGCCCTAAAAAGTAATTCTGGACTTGGGCTGGTATACCCGTACTGAGAATATATACAGAGATATAGGACTACTCAGTATAAAACAGTAGCTAGACTGGAGTAATACATAACAGCTTACAAGGTAGCACATAACATTCAGACGAAGAACTTCACTCTGCAGAGGTTAAGTGATATGCATAGGTACAGTACACGCCACAACAATGACTATTATATCCCTGGAGTGGAGAGCGTCATGGGGAAAAGGGGATAAAGTCGGAAATAAAGAACTTTATGAGTTCCAGGATATTCAAAATCAAAGACACACGGAAGAACATGTTATTATACTCCGCGACTCTCGACTGGGACACAGTGTGGCCCAGAGGAGTCAGAAACTTAGGGACGAATAACTGAAATATGAAGAATATGAGTTAAATAGTTTAAATATAACTTGCAATGCTCCCTCAATACCAGCAATAAGCTTACTGGGAGCAGTAATTGAATTTAATTTAATACTGTTGTTTAAAAAACTTGAAATATGGTTACAATAATTATTTGTAACAATAAATAATAATAATAATACGAATAATGGATGTGTTCGTGTTTATAGACCACGGGCAAAAGGTTTAACCAGGAATATATCGGGTGTCTTTTTTTTCGGGGGGAGAACTTTAAATTGGCAACACTGTTTTCTGTGTCAGTCGACTTGACAGTTCTTGGTTGATTTGGGGTTAGTGTGGTTTGGCAATTCATGATGAATAGATTCACGCCGGAGTAACGATTGCAAATTGTTCAAATTTATTTTGAAAAACATGGTTCAATTCGAGAAACCTATCGAGCATTACGTGCATTTTATGGTACTCATAATCGTCCATAAGAGCGATTAATTCGAGAAACTATGGATCGTTTCTCAATACGTTTACTCTAAACGATAATACGTATCCTGTAAGACGTCTTACAGTGCGCACACAACAACGAATTGATGGTGTGCAGCGCAGTGTTGATGATGATACAAATGCGTTAATTTGTCATCGTGCTCAACAATGAACTTGTGTCCAACCACTTTATGGAAAATATGGGTGAAGTTCTTGGTTTTTCGTGTTTTACAAGATTCAACTTGTACAGAAATTGAAGCCACACGATAATCGTTCGCGCCGTATATTTGGTCAATGGGGTAGAAGAAAACATTCCGATTGATCAACAATTTCATTTGAAAATTTTGTTCAGTGATGAAGCACACTTTCATCAATTTTGTTTTTGTCATACTGAGACCTAACCTCTGACACACAAGCCAGTAAATCTCTCTTTAACATGTCGTTATCCAGTGTTATATTCTTCTCGGTACGCCATTCAATAATCTGGTCTTTTCTCCTTGCTACTGTGGGAACCTTTTCTAATTTTCTCGTATGATATGAGGCATTATCGAGAACAACAACCGAGTTGTCTGGTATATTTGGAAGCAATTTATTCTTGAATCAATCTTCATATGTTTCTACATCCATTTCGCTATGAACATCAGCAGTATTTTTCTTACAAAAAAAATGTACATTCAGCACCAACAACAAAACATTGCTCGCCTCCAACATGAAGTAATCTAAATCGAAGCCCAAGACCGACCACTTGGTGATTTTAAACTAGTGCTCAGTCCTTGTGCAAAATTTTGTCGACTGCTTTGAACAGTAGTGTCAGTCCATTTTTTTATTTACTAAGTGACTTGCATTCACCCATGATTCATCGGTATATGTTATAGTTCTACCTGAAAATAAAACAATCAAGTTAAATGGAAAACTATACCTTGGTCTCTGAATTTCCCGATGTCTCGCAAGTATTTATGTCTCCACCATGTCCATGATGTCATCTCTTTCATTAAGAATACTCTTTCCTACCACTGTGAAGAGTTGCTCGTGCGAAGTTAGGCAGATCGTCATCATTATTAACAACAACAAGAATAGTATTTAAAGTAGGAGGTGTATTCTGTATAAAAAAAGCCATGCACTTTACGTCGAATAAGTGCTTATGTATTGTCATCATATGAATAAAGTCGATCATTTATTTGTACATGTTTTCTTTTGCTTGCTTTCTTCGGACTTGATATTTGACCCATTTGTTGTACCCTCTTTACATTATATATGGTTCGCACTGAACAACATAAAGCTTTACTTGCTTCTTGAACAGCAGAGGTCACGTTCATGGATGTATTAAAATAATTATATACATTCATAATCATCTGCTTTTCCTTAAAACTAAAATTTTCTTTCCTCTGTCGCTTTCTGTCTGCGAGCTCCATAATGACAGTGAATGCTGCAATGAAATATGTATATAGGTTATCACGTTTATCAGAATTATAGGTATGCATACTTACTTTTAAATGCTTGAAAAATATAATCTGCGTTCTAAAGAGAACGATTTAATAGAAATTTAGAAAGAAAAGAACGATGTAACAGAAATTAATTAGGCAAGTCAATATATAATTATAGACACTACGGCAAAAACTGACAATTAACAGCAACGATTACCCATAATAGCCATATACTTTGCATACTCTCTTTCAGTAAGAATACTCTTACGTCCCACTTTTTGAAATTCAAAACCCATATCATGTAGCAATCTGTGAAGAGTTGCTCGTGCGAAGTTAGGTAGATCGTCATCATTATTAACAGCAACAAGAATAGTATTTAAAGTAGGAGGTGTATTCTGTATAAAAATGCCATGCACTTTACGTCGAATAAGTGCTTGTGTATTGTCATCATATGAATGAAGTCGATCATTTATTTGTACATGCTTTATTTTGCTTGCTTTCTTCGGCCTTGATATTTGACCCATTTGTTGTTCCCTCTTTACATTATATATGGTTCACACTGAACATAAAGCTTTACTTGCTTCTTGAACAGCAGAGGTCACGTTCATGGATGTATTAAAATAATTATATACATTCATAATCATCTGCTTTTCCTTACAACTAAAATTTTCTTTCTTCTGTCGCTTTCTGTCTGCGAGCTCCATAATGACAATGAATATTGCAATAAAATACATATTGCCGTGAACTTTACCTTAGAATTTAAGACAATACTGTACATAAATATATAATGTTAGAAATAAACATGATTAATGTTGACACCAGGATATACTAGTACATTTAGATTAATATTAGCAATAAGAAAACACACTCGTAGTTTAAGAAACATTTATTTTAAAATAAATTCTATTAAGCCATACAATAACACAGGTATGCACATTGGGTATAAGCATTTTAATTAAGATTATATGTATATAAACACTATTTAGATATAAGTGAGGCAAAACCTCAACAATAATAGTAAATGTCACAAATGAATATTTATTTTCAGAAGTGATAAACCAGAGGTAATGTTTTATTTAGAAAATAAAGAACCTGACTACAGGTTAGGAACAAAAAGAGCTCTGAGTATATTATGCAAAGAACCTACATTTAAAAATGGAAAGACCCTTAAAACCAACAACCGTGAAAGAGTGATGTTAACCAACGGGACGATTGTAAGAGTCAATCATTTAAAAGCAATTAAATTATACTCAGAGAATAAAATAAGATATGCTCGTAATGAATATGAAGAGGCTTAATGCACTCATACAACTTAAAGATAAAATACATACAGTTGCGATGAAAAGGATATTAAAATAAAGTATATCATAAAGAACAGCACAGAATTGTATAATATTTCAATATACACAACAAAAAGTATTAATTCTCTTCGTAATACGAATAACAGCAGTCCTTTTCATGGTTCCAAACTTTGTGCACATACAAATAAACATCTATAACCAAAGAAATAAGCAGCATTATTATAAAAGCAATGATTCATTACAGCATATTAAACATACAAAATTCTCCAAGAACGGAAAAATGGTTCGAGGAAAGAGCAGCACAGACGGAGGGACTGGCAATTGAAACAATAACCAACTTCTTTCCATTCTTTCCGATCAAAAGCAACAAAACAAAGGTGCGAGTAAGGCTAGCGCTCGGACGAAGAATCTACCTGAAAAACAGTAAAAGTAGCAATGAATACATTTATAAGTACAATAAATATTTACGATAGCAATAAAAGAATAAAATAAATATCAATATACTTACTGTACATTAGATATAAATAAACAAAACAACAAATACCGTCGTTGGTAAATGTGGAGAAACATCAAATGTCAGAAATAAACATAATAAAAATAAACGCCAACCTAAAATTTGAGAAGAATAAGAAGAGATATGGAATAAGTATCGAGATATCCGCTAGAGGCGCCACGACGAACAATTTGAAAATAAAAGCACGCAAAGACAATCAAATAACGAGCGGCATTTATTTTCAACTATAAAAAGGGAGTTTTTACAGAAAAAGAGTTAGTTGTTAGCTGATACCTGTGACTTTAAAAACTTCCAATACACAGCAAAGTGATAGCATCTTTTAAAAGTAGATAATACATTTATGCGTCAAGCGAGTAGTGGTTAAGTGGAGTTTTTACACACTTACCATTACTATCGCAGTGTAAATAAATAAACAAACCAACTAACAACTCACAAACTAAGTAGAAGCATACACGCCCCTAGAGGAATAATTCCCAATTGTTTTATCGTCGCCATATTTACAAGAAGTAAGCGTCACCAGTAAAATTATAGAAGATTCAACGGAAGGAAGAATCAACAAGAATGGACAAACAATTTCAAGCAGAATTCGAAGAATTGTATGAATCTACGCAGTGAGTAGTTAATAATATTGTCATTACAATTAAATTCAATCAAAATACACAGGTTCTCTCCAAGCACTCCATTTCTTTTAAATAATTATTTATTTAAATAATAGAAAGTAAATATAGGGACACAATATTTATTAAAAATAAAGAACACTTGTCTTAATAGTGTACTGTGTGCGAATACTTGCACAACGGACCAGTGTTCAGTAAAAAAGACATTAGTAAGCATAGCTTTGAATAATAGTCAAACTTTTACAAACAGGAACGCCTAAAAGCTTCGCACTAAGAATCTAAAGACTCCGTGAGAATAGAGGTTTAGACAATTAGTTTGTGATGCATTAGGAACGTACCTGGGGTGGTGATTGATCCAAGCTTTATGTAGTACGTGTGAATGTTTGCATAAAGCCGATTAGTCAGTACCTTCATTATCAAGTCAACATAATTTGGACCTAATATACAGGCCTTTAGTAAGAAAAGAGTGAAGGTGGAGAAACCCTGTACTGACTGAATTCATATTAAAATAAACGATTACAATATTATCATGAAAACTGCTACTTATATAGTATTGTAAACAAGCAAATAAAATAAGTAATATACATGCAACAATAAATTTTAATTATTGTAATTATTAAGCAGATAATACATATTTTTATACATAAACAATCTGGTGTCATAGTTATTTGAATTCCTATCCCACACAACTTTAAAATAATAATAATTAAGGAGAAACAAGTAAGGAAAGAAGTAAATCACAGTAGAACCTACGAGAGATAACAATTTATGTTGTTTTGCCTATAAAGCTAGCATAAACTACAATTTTATTTATTTATCTAACTAATAAATAAATAAATTATATAAATTTCATTTAAAGGCAAATACTACAGCATATAAACGGCGCCCAACTTGCTGGCTGTGTTTTTCTTACAAAATAAATTAAATACACAATTTGTCAAATATCAAAGCTAAACTTAAAAACACAACTTGCTGGCTGTGTTTCTTTCCTTGCAAAATAAAATTGTTTCTTTCATGTAATCTTATTCAAGTGGGATAGGATTCATTTAAATTTCTATTAAGTAAAATATTAGATAGAAAGCGTTATTTGTACACAACAAAAATGTCAGACAAAGAACAAAACAGTAGCAAAGGTGAAAAACCCAATATTGAAAAAGAAATAGAAACAAAGCCACAATTCACTCAATATAGGGAACCTACGCAACTAACCTCGGACTCAGAGTCGGATAAGACTGAGACAAAAGAGGATGATTCAGGAAATGCGACAGTTGAGGGAAGCATACTCACAGAGGGCACAAGTAGTACAACAATGGAACAAAAATTTGAAAGCTTTTTCCATAAATTATTCTGTAAAATAGAGGAAAATAATAACAAAATAGAGGAGCATAATAAAACCCTAAGCCACAGAATAGAGGAGAATAATAAAACCCTAAGCCACAAAATAGAGGAAAATAATAAAACTCTAAGCCAAATCCTAAGCCACAAAATAGAGGAAAATAATAAAAATTTAAACAAGAATTTAGAAAGAATCAACTCAAAAATAGACGAGGGATTTAAAGAACTAAGGCAAGAAACACTAGAAATAAATGCCAGATTAGAGGAAAAACTGGACAAAACAGTAGCAGACCTGAGAAAACAAATAAATGACAACACAGAAACGTGCAAGAATACAAGAAAATTCTTTGTACAAGAAATGGTAGAAAGAACTGCGAAGACGCAAGAAAACTTCAACATAGTGAATGAGGAAATAGTAGCTATCAATAGAAAAATAATACACAACGAAGTGGAAAATAAAGAACAAATAGAGAAAATTACACACAAGATAGAAGACTGCGAAACAAAATATGAAGCTTGCAATAACGCTGTGTCCAATCTACCAGGGAAAACATCAACTTTTGAACACACGATCAAACAGCTTGAGGACAAAGTAATGCACGGGGTTCATACACCTAGTGTGTCTTTGCCACAAACTGTGGGAAGCATAGAGAATGCACCGAAATTCTCAGGACACTATAAGGACAATCCAATGATATTCCTGAGAACAATTAAGACCTACATGAGAGGCATAACGGATGAGACATCCAAACTACACTTTATAAGAGCATGTCTCAAAGACTATGCACTCCAATGGTATCACATGATAATGGATGATGTGATAGACTTTAACGATTTCGAAAGGCGATTCACAAGACAGTATTGGGGTCGAACGCAACAAAGAAACATAAGACACGACCTGAAATTTGGAAAGTATAGGTCTGGATTATCTCGAGAGAACTATGTCATAAGAAAATATTCTTTTCTCAAATAGATTATACCCAGAATAGAGGAAAGTGACATAGTATCGCAATTGGCTGCACACTTTGATCACAATGTTACTCAGACCGTCGCACTTCAAGGAATGGAAACAATAGAAGAACTCCTTGAATTAGTGAAAAGATTAGACGACATAGATGAAAAGGGCTATAACGTGAACCGAGGGAATGGAAACATGAACAATCAACCTCGAAACAACGACAGCAACAACAGAAACAACTACAATGGGAATAGGCGAAACAATAATAATTACCAAAATACCTATAACCCGGACAGAAATAATGATGGCAAAAGGAAAGATAATAGCCAAAATTACAAGAGGGAAGAAAAGACAAGTAAAGAAGATAAAAGAATTCAAAATATACAAATTGAAAAGGAAGTAAAAGAAGCAACAACAAAACAAAATCAAGAATCTAGGGGTGCGATACCAAAAGAAAACAGGCATAACTCAACAAACAAAGAGTGGGTGAATGCAGCATATTATTCTGGTGCAACGTCGCTGGATTTTTAAATAAGCCAGCCAAGAGAAAACGTAAAATACAAAACATCTATAATTACGATGATTTAAAAAAGATAACCACGGAACTACCACATATAAAAATCAAGATTGGGGAACAAGAGATAGAAACATTGCTGGATACTGGAGCTCAACTTTCACTTTTAAATAACAATATCATGAACAAAGATATTGAAAGTTTGGGGTGTTATAAACCCATAAAGAAAATAAATCTTATTACTGCAAACAAAAAATGTATGATAACAGTAGATAAAATCTTCTGTATAAATATAAAGATAGATAATTTAAATTTATTAACCGAATTCATCATAGCACCTAATTTGAATAGCGACTGTATATTAGGGATGGACTTTTTAAGCCAGTATGGTACGAAATTAAATATGGAAAATAAATTATTCCACATAAAGGACTCAACAATATCATGGAGCAAAGAAGCCCATGAGGAAGAGATCCTTATCAATAATCTATATGAAGAAGATGCTCAAGAAGAAATCACAACAAAAATGGATTGTAGTTTACACAATGAAGTTAAGAAAAGTGCACATCCTGTGAGGCAACTTCAATGCGGAGACCTCACGCAAAATAGGGATGGTACTAGATTAAATTGTAATAAACTGTATATAACCCATGTGAATTATCTTTTGAGTAAGCATATAAAGTTATTTGATGATAGTCCAGGATTAGCCAAGGGTTACGAACATAAACTTAAAGTCGACGAGACACAGCCCTTCAGAATAAAAACATACCCCATTCCAAAAAAGTATACAGAGCAAGTCAAATTAGAAATAAAAGAGATGTTGAAAAACGGCATAATTACAAGAACGGAATCAACGTTCATAAATCCAATGGTTGTAGTAATAAAGAAGAAACTTAATGATGAAAAAGACGTCAAATTACGCGTATGCCTTGACGCCAGATGTCTGAACTCCAGAACCGCACCTAATTTTGAAGCCCCACAAAACATTGAAACCCTATTGACAAAATGTACAGACGCAAAGTGGTTTACGAAACTTGATTTAAAAAGTTCTTTTTGGCTGGTACCATTGCACAAAGATTCTAGGAAATATTGTTCCTTCATGTTTAATTCATTAGTATACTCTTACAATGTGGTTCCATTTGGATTATCGTCAGCTACTGCAGCACTAGTAAGAGCAATGCAGCAGATCCTGGATCCACACGAAGAATACGTCTCACACTACGTAGACGATATTCTAATATTTAATAAAGACATAGAAAGTCACAAAGAATCAGTAGAGAAAATCCTGAATACATTAGCAGAAAATGGTTTAAAAATAAACCTCGAGAAATGCGAATTCTATAAAAATAAAGTGAATTATCTGGGATACATAATTGATGGAAAGACGATATCAATAGAGGAGGAAAAACTTGAGGCGATACGAAAATATCCCAAACCAAAAAATATTAAAATGCTTAGAGGATTCCTAGGAATGATAAACTACTATAAACACTTCATTCCTAAAATATCCGACCAAACTCACACGTTATACAAAATGATCAAGAAAGGAGTAAAATTCAAATGGACCCATGAAAGGGAAAAGGCATTCATCGACATAAAAGAAAATTTCTACAAGGCATTGATCATAAATCTACCAGATTTCAATGAAGAATTCATACTAAGATGCGATGCCTCCAGCAATGCTGTAGCCGCAGAACTCCTACAAATAAGAAATGGGGAAGAAATACCCATATGCTTCCTATCAAGAATTCTAAAGGATTATGAACAAAATTATTCCTCGTCAGAACGGGAATTGCTATCCATTATATATGGAGTGTCAAAATTAAAATATTACCTACTAGGAAACACTTTCCTACTTGAGACAGATCATTTATCTCTAATATTCTTAATGAAAACAAGGTTTAATAATTCACGAATATACAGATGGTCTCTCATACTATCTGAATATTCATTTAAAATAAAGCACAGGAAAGGTACGGACAACATAGTTGCAGACGCACTAAGCAGAGCTCATGGAGGTAATAAACAATCACACTCATATCAGATAAATGAATATGATATCGAACATGCTCCAAATTTATACAATCGAGAAGATATCGAAGACAGTCAACGAACACCTGAGATACTAGAAATAATGGAAAAGGTACGAACAGAAGGAAATTACAAAGGCTACAATATAAATAATCAAATACTATACAAAACATTAGGTAACAAAAACCTAATCGTTCTAGACAGAGAACTCACGTTAAATATAATTAGAAACATACACAACAACTTAGGACATCCTGGAAACAGGAAAACATTCCTTGTTTTCAGAGAACAGTTCTACGCATTCAAAGATAGAAAATTAATAGCGGCAGAAAATAAAAAATGCAAGCGATGTTTGTTAGGGAAATATAAGAACAGAATCAATCAAAATATAGTGCACAGCACTAGAGTAGAAGAAAAACTCGAATTAGTAGCAGCAGATTTCCTTGGAAACCTAATACCAGGAGAACAAGGTTATTGCCACATTTTCGTGATGGTGGATATTCTCACAAAATACGTCAAACTATTTCCCACAAGAAAATACAATACACAAACTGCAATAAATTGTATAAACCAATTTATAGCAGAATATGGGCCAATAAGGAAATTACTAGTGGACAACGCTTCATATTTCAACAATGAGAGGTTTATACTAGAGCTAAGAGAAATGAACGTAGAAGTAATTTTCACTAGTATAAGACATCCTCAAGCGAACCCCAGCGAAAGATATATACAAGAAGTGATTAGACATTTAAGAATGCTAACACACGCACGACACAATGCCTGGGTACAATACGTACAAGAAGTAGAAAACAACATGAATTATTTGCCTAGCGTGACGACTAATATAAGTCCATACACACTAATGCATGGGAAATACCCACCAAGACCTTGGAATCAAGGAACACCAGCAGTAAACAATTTCGAGGAAATGATTGAACAAGGTAAAATACAGCAAAGAAACATTGCAGAAAAATATACAAGATTAGAAAATGAAAAGATTAAAAAGAATAAAACATATCAAATAGGAGACCTAGTTGTAGTGAAGAACTATCGACTAGGTAGGAGACATTTAAATAAATGTGCAAAACTGGACCTACCCTACAGTGGACCTTACAGAATAAGTAGGACACTAGGAGATGTAACTTATGAACTACAAGAAGTAGACAATAGAAATATAAAAGGAAAATACCATGTGTCCATGCTACATGACTACGATGAAATAAATGATCAATAAAATTGCATTTGTAGTTCACGTTAGTTGTGAAAACATAATTTACACATTTGTCAATTCATTATTTCATAATGGCAAACCATGGTTTTAACAACTAAGGGATATGCCGTGAACTTTACCTTAGAATTTAAGACAATACTGTACATAAATATATAATGTTAGAAATAAACATGATTAATGTTGACACCAGGATATACTAGTACATTTAGATTAATATTAGCAATAAGAAAACACACTCGTAGTTTAAGAAACATTTATTTTAAAATAAATTTTATTAAGCCATACAATAACACAGGTATGCACATAGGGTATAAGCATTTTAATTAAGATTATATGTATATAAACACTATTTAGATATAAGTGAGGCAAAACCTCAACAATAATAGTAAATGTCACAAATGAATATTTATTTTCAGAAGTGATAAACCAGAGGTAATGTTTTATTTAGAAAATAAAGAACCTGACTACAGGTTAGGAACAAAAAGAGCTCTGAGTATATTATGCAAAGAACCTACATTTAAAAATGGAAAGACCCTTAAAACCAACAACCGTGAAAGAGTGATGTTAACCAACGGGACGATTGTAAGAGTCTATCATTTAAAAGCAATTAAATTATACTCAGAGAATAAAATAAGATATGCTCGTAATGAATATGAAGAGGCTTAATGCACTCATACAACTTAAAGATAAAATACATACAGTTGCGATGAAAAGGATATTAAAATAAAGTATATCATAAAGAACAGCACAGAATCGTATAATATTTCAATATACACAACAAAAAGTATTAATTCTCTTCGTAATACGAATAACAGCAGTCCTTTTCATGGTTCCAAACTTTGTGCACATACAAATAAACATCTATAACCAAAGAAATAAGCAGCATTATTATAAAAGCAATGATTCATTACAGCATATTAAACATACAAAATTCTCCAAGAACGGAAAAATGGTTCGAGGAAAGAGCAGCACAGACGGAGGGACTGGCAATTGAAACAATAACCAACTTCTTTCCATTCTTTCCGATCAAAAGCAACAAAACAAAGGTGCGAGTAAGGCTAGCGCTCGGACGAAGAATCTACCTGAAAAACAGTAAAAGTAGCAATGAATACATTTATAAGTACAATAAATATTTACGATAGCAATAAAAGAATAAAATAAATATCAATATACTTACTGTACATTAGATATAAATAAACAAAACAACAAATACCGTCGTTGGTAAATGTGGAGAAACATCAAATGTCAGAAATAAACATAATAAAAATAAACGCCAACCTAAAATTTGAGAAGAATAAGAAGAGATATGGAATAAGTATCGAGATATCCGCTAGAGGCGCCACGACGAACAATTTGAAAATAAAAGCACGCAAAGACAATCAAATAACGAGCGGCATTTATTTTCAACTATAAAAAGGGAGTTTTTACAGAAAAAGAGTTAGTTGTTAGCTGATACCTGTGACTTTAAAAACTTCCAATACACAGCAAAGTGATAGCATCTTTTAAAAGTAGATAATACATTTATGCGTCAAGCGAGTAGTGGTTAAGTGGAGTTTTTACACACTTACCATTACTATCGCAGTGTAAATAAATAAACAAACCAACTAACAACTCACAAACTAAGTAGAAGCATACACGCCCCTAGAGGAATAATTCCCAATTGTTTTATCGTCGCCATATTTACAAGAAGTAAGCGTCACCAGTAAAATTATAGAAGATTCAACGGAAGGAAGAATCAACAAGAATGGACAAACAATTTCAAGCAGAATTCGAAGAATTGTATGAATCTACGCAGTGAGTAGTTAATAATATTGTCATTACAATTAAATTCAATCAAAATACACAGGTTCTCTCCAAGCACTCCATTTCTTTTAAATAATTATTTATTTAAATAATAGAAAGTAAATATAGGGACACAATATTTATTAAAAATAAAGAACACTTGTCTTAATAGTGTACTGTGTGCGAATACTTGCACAACGGACCAGTGTTCAGTAAAAAAGACATTAGTAAGCATAGCTTTGAATAATAGTCAAACTTTTACAAACAGGAACGCCTAAAAGCTTCGCACTAAGAATCTAAAGACTCCGTGAGAATAGAGGTTTAGACAATTAGTTTGTGATGCATTAGGAACGTACCTGGGGTGGTGATTGATCCAAGCTTTATGTAGTACGTGTGAATGTTTGCATAAAGCCGATTAGTCAGTACCTTCATTATCAAGTCAACATAATTTGGACCTAATATACAGGCCTTTAGTAAGAAAAGAGTGAAGGTGGAGAAACCCTGTACTGACTGAATTCATATTAAAATAAACGATTACAATATTATCATGAAAACTGCTACTTATATAGTATTGTAAACAAGCAAATAAAATAAGTAATATACATGCAACAATAAATTTTAATTATTGTAATTATTAAGCAGATAATACATATTTTTATACATAAACAATCTGGTGTCATAGTTATTTGAATTCCTATCCCACACAACTTTAAAATAATAATAATTAAGGAGAAACAAGTAAGGAAAGAAGTAAATCACAGTAGAACCTACGAGAGATAACAATTTATGTTGTTTTGCCTATAAAGCTAGCATAAACTACAATTTTATTTATTTATCTAACTAATAAATAAATAAATTATATAAATTTCATTTAAAGGCAAATACTACAACAATATGTATATAGGTTATCACGTTTATCTGAATTATAGGTATGCATACTTACTTTTAAATGCTTGAAAAAGATAATATGCGTTCTAAAGAGAACGATTTAACAGAAATTTAGAAAGAAAAGAACGATGTAACAGAAATTAATTTGGCAAGACAATATATAAGTATACACACTATGGCAAAAACTGACAATTAACAGCAACGATTACCCATAATAGCCATATACTTTGCATAATAGAATTTGCAACAAGGCAAGGGGATATAAAGATGGGTTTATTAAGAGGTTACTAAACATAATAAGAGATGCAATATTCCTATTAAACCTGTACTGCATAATGGGGTTGAGACGGACTATAGTATGTGCATTTTGTGCAATACCTAATAGTTTTAGTTTTTTCAGAAATAAGCAAATTTTTAATTATAACTTTTACATTTATCATAAACATTCACATTATGAGCATAAAAGTATTTTAAGATTAATTTTCAATACTTTATGTGCATAAAAAATTTCTAAATTTGGACCGGATGTAAGACTTTTACTCTTATCAAATAGCGGTTTTTTTGCAAATATCTCGTGAATGTGTTCTATATAGATTTTTTAAGAGTACAAAAGTATTTGGAGCTAGATTTGAAATAATTTTTGTATACAAAAAATTCCAAAATTCGGACCGGAAGTAACAGTTTTAGTCTTATAAAATATTACTTTTTTGCAATTATCTCGCAAAGTATGCATTCTATAGAGATTTATTAAGATAATAGTAGTACTTAGAATAAAATTTTATACAAAAAGTATTCAAAAGTTGTTTTAAATTAAATTTAATAACTGAAACGATTTGTGAAGTAATTTTGAAAGTAAAAATCACATTTTAGCCTTGGTAAGTACCATACAATATAGACGAGTAACATTTTGTAGTAGAAAAGAATTCTTTTTAATTACATAATAAAAGAAATTAACAGATTAAACACGTTAATAATGGCATATATTAATTATTTTATCTGGAGGTATTTTGTGTGTTACATGAATGATAGTAACTAGTATGTATGCATTGAAACCATATGCAATCTGTAAAGTAAGCAAGCTATGAGGATTCAAAAAGGGAAAAACAAGGGACTTCACACGATGAGAAGCCATGAAGAAAAATGTGGAAACTATTGGAAATGGAGATAATATTGGAAATTTTTCCTTGTAAATGTTGATATATTTAAAATAAGATATATATATTTCGGTATGTGTACTCGTAGTGTGTAGACGTGCATATAGTCAGTGCAGAACGCTATTTCTTTGTACAAATCGTTGTATCGTTGTCGGTAAGAATAGTGAATATTCACAATGCCGGGTTCTGATAGATTGCTGAGAGGCGATGAGTCATTAATCCAGTCAGTAGTCGAGCGGCTACTGTCCTTGGAAACTTTTTTAGATGCGTTGTGTGACACAATTAAAACTAAATTAAACGATCTCTTTCAATCGTTTGAGGATAAAGTGCACACATTAGAAGCCAAATTTGGTGAAGCACACGACTTGATCGATGAAGTCGAGCAGAATTCCAGGTGTAACTCGTTAAGAATATTTAGTGTGACCGAATCAAAAAAACGAAAACGTTACGGAAAAAAATTAATACGAAGGCTGTTTGGACCCAAGACGGTACAGTTTTATTTTATTTTAATAATAAACTTTATAAAGTCAAGAAAATGTCTGATTTGTTAAATATAAATTGTAGTTAGATCTGTCTGCGTTACTGTTGACTATACAATAAAAAGCGATTGTTTCTTATCGTTCCCTTAGAAATAGTTTTTATTTGTTTATATACGTGGGGGCTATACTTTGCGATTCATTTATTGACTTACGTTTTCCATGTTATGTTTAAATTTTGAAATAATACACAAACATTATATTTTTTTAGCTTGCCACTTTGTTTTCTTGCTTTTATCTGCATTGAATTGTATAGGATTTCTTTATAACTAATGTACACAAAATAACATATGACTTGTTTTTTTTTGATTCTCATAATAGCTTATTATTGCTGTATGGATATTGAGTTTATGAAAAAAAAAAATTTCTCTTGTTATAATAGTCTCTATCATGGCTTGTTTTTGATTTTTATATTGAATTATTATTGCTCTGTTGATATTGAAGTTTGTTTATTTGTCTGTTAATTTTAATTATTTTCTTTTTCATTATGCTACTTGAGAAATTATTACTTGTTAAGACCTTTCTCTTAATATAGAAATCTCTTCTGTTAAGTGTGTATTGATAAGCAGTTTTTTTTAATTATATTAATTTATAGTAAAGGCGCGTTTATACGTGCATGGATTTAGTGGCGCCAGTCGCTACTGGTACGCCAGTTCCCAAATAATTGCAAGTGTAAACCTTTGCTGGCACGCCAGTTCATTCATGCGTGCATTAATGTCAAAAGTTAGTTGCATTCTAACTTTTCCATGCACCAGTGAAAACTGGCGAACATACGTCATAAATTTCCAGACGTTTCGCTAATTATCAGCAACAAATGTTATTTGTCTACGTTGTTTATCTTTAAAATTAATAATAATAATGGACAAAAAGTGGAGCCTTGCAACAACTATCAAATTTCTCGAGATTTATGAAAAATACCCGTGCTTATGGAATGTGCGTTTTAATTTATACAAGGACAGAGAGGCACGTGAGAATGCCTACGATCGCTTGTCAAAAGAAATGGAGGTTCCAGGATTTGGTATTGCAGAAGTAAAAGCTAAAATACGTTCTATACGAAATGCACACACATTAAAATTAAACAAGATTGCGAATAGTAAAAGGTCTGGAGCAGGTGCAGATGAGTTATATAAGCCGAAGGTTGGATGGTTCTCCGTAGCACATAGGATTTTACACCAAGTAGTACAAATAAGAAAATCACAATCAATAGGATTAATTGTAAGAGTACTTATTAATAATTTATTATTTATATATAAAGACAGTATATTATAAATTAATTACAACTGTTATTTTTCAATCATCTTCATTTGCCAAGGTACAGCCCCATCAGTCATGAACTAATCAGCTAACTTGTTTCTAATTTCAGCTGCCTTTTTAGAATAATTATATCCCTCCTTACTCGTTTCCCAATTGCATAAACCTTCAGCTCGAATTTCTTGCCTCCAAGTTCCTGATATAACTGCCCCACTTTCAAAATCTTCTTCATCCATAGTTCCTCGAGTAATATAAGAAGTACTTGACATTCTCAACCAGTTATGTAAAGCACAAGTGACTTGAACAATAGCTTCTGCTTTGTTGGGACACAAGGCAATTGGTTTCTCAAATATACAAAATCGTGATACAAGTAAACCAACAGCATTTTCTACAACACGCCTTGCACGTGAGAGTCTATAGTTAAAAATGTTTCTTTAATAGTAAGAGGGCCATGATGAGAGTAAGGTTTTAGTAAATATTCTTTCAATGGAAAAACATCATCAGCCACAAAAACTCTGTTATGCGGCAGATTTAACAAATCATTCTCAATTGCACTCTTGAAAGAGGTTTTTGAAAATACTCCACCATCAGACGCCCTTTCGTTGGCACCTACATCAATATATTTAAAACAGTACTGATCGTCTACTGATGCAAAAAGTAAAATGCTGTATGATCCCCTTTAAATTATAAAACTCAGATCCAGAATGAAAAGGACATTTTAACACGACATGTTTGCCATCTATTGCACCGCCGCAGTGTGGAAAATTCCACCTTGTTGGAAAGCCCTTAATAATCGCATTCCACTTTTCTTTTGTGTTTGGCACCTGAAATATAAATAAACTTAATATTTGCATAAAGAAATAAAAATTTATTTAACATCAGAAAGTATTAATGTGTATACTACTACAGTATTTTTTTTTAGGAAAGCGCGAGCTCTGACGAAAAATCTACGGCTGATGATTCTGCACCAAAAAGGCAATCAACGTTGGATTGCGAAAATAATACTCAATCATCTAATAATTTTGTGGTTAATACTCAATCAATTGACAAAATTGTGGCAGATTCTCAATCGCATATTCATCATATGGGTAATGTTGACACTGAAATATTACTGTCACACGATCGGCTACAGACATACCTCCTACCCCAAAAAGGCTATTGAGTACTCGAGTGAACACAACACCAAGAAGAGTTACCGCTAAGAAAACAAGTCAAAGTAGTACAGATAAGGCTTTAACAGAACTGCAAGAAATTAGCCAAAGATTAAACGAACCACAACAGAAACAAAATGAATTTGATTATTTCGGACAATCTATTACCTGCCAACTAAAGAAAATTCCAGAAGAGTAAGCGCTTCAATCAATGGCACATACATATTCAATCATATTTAGTTCAACAACGTCTAAAATGTACTAAAGCTACTAACAATGGCGTTGTCTCGCAAGAAGAAGGCATATCTTTGTCGCCCTTCGGATATTATGCTCACTGGGGCATGGAAAAGTTAGAAAGCAACTAACTTTTGACATTTATGCACGCATGGATATACTGGCGCGCCAGTAAAGGTTTACACTTGCAATTATTTGGAAACTGGCGTACCAGTATTGACTGGCGCCACTGAATCCATGCACGTATAAACGCGCCTTAACTTTTCCATGCGCCAGTGAAGATGGCGAGCATAAAAATATATTCATTGCAACGTGTTAGCATAAATTTGCAGACGTTTCGCTAATTTTCAGCAACAGACGTTAGTTGTGTATGTTGTTCATCTTGAAAATTAATAATAACGAAGAAAAAGTGGGGCCCTGCAACGACTATCAAATTTCTGGAGATTTATGAAAGATACTCGTATTTATATGGAATATGCATTTTAATTCTTCTTTTTCTTCGCAAATTCTCAATCATTTCCTCAACCACAACTGTGTGGCTATCTTAGAGGCTCTACGAATAAGTTTACGAGACATACTTATTAGACCACTAAGTTTAAACTGAAGCTGGCGAGCAAAATTACTAATTTTCTACATGCAACATGTAAACATTTATTGGCGCGAAAGTTGAACTGGCGTTGGAACTGGCGCCGCGCAGCTGAATGTTCGCTTCTTGCTTCCGAAGTTGTCCGATGTCGGTGACTTGGTGGGGGATATGGTCTTGGATGTTCTCTGTTTGACTGAGACCTTGGTTAACGTCTGATATTACGGATGATATGATTAGATTACATAATTATCACTTTTATAGACGCGATCGGGATGGCCGTGGGGCTGGTTTTTGGGATATTTGTTAGGAACGGAATACATTGTAAAATCATTAATTCTAGTGACAGCATAGAGCAACTCTGGATAAATATTTCAGTTGGTTGCTGGAAAATTGCAATGGGGTGTGTCTATAGGCCACCAAATTTTGGCACATCATTGTTTCTCGACGTACTAAAAAACCAACTACTAGTTTGTTGTTTGGAATATGTTTTCTGCCTCGGTGACATTAATATTGATATTTTAGACAGGGATCCACGCCGTCGAGGCGGCTCTCGGATGCCATTGGATCCCTTACTTGGTACAGTTAATAAGTGAACCGACCCGCCTCACTGCTACTACTGCTTCTTTGCTAGATGTCATTGTTGTCTCGGGCTCGGTTCCCGTGCTGGAGTCGGGAGTGGTCTCGTGCGGGACATGTGACCACGATATTGTATACTGCTGATCCGCTATTTCCTCGCCTTATACCTCATCAAGATTCATAACGTATCGTAACTTGTACAATTCAATAACGATTTGTTTCTAAATGATTTGTTATCTATCCCTTTTAATTTAATGTATCATATGCCTTTGGGTAATAAACTACAATTCTTCAATGGAGAAGTATTACGCTTGTTTGATTCAGATGCGCCCATTGTTACTAAGAGTTACGAAACTTAAAATGTAAAGCTTCTTCAAAAAGTTCGTGATAAAACTAAAAGTAAATTTAAAAAAAAACCAAGGCACTGGCTCATTGGAATTATTACAAGGAACTTCGCAATTTCACTACCTTGGTTGTCCGAAATGAAAAAAGAGCTTATTTCCAATACCTTTCTTCATTGGGGTGCGAGAGGCAGCTTTGGTTTCAGATGCAGAAGATGAATATCGGTAGGAGGAACAACTATGAGATTGCACTCGACATCACAGATGCTGAAGCGATTAACAACTGCTTCATCGCCAGTGTTCCGACTGTTTCGGCGGGTGTTGAGGCAGCTATAAATCATTATCTGGATACTACTTGAAGTGATTTGCTAAATAGTTTTTCTTTTGTTCCTGTGGATGCAGCTACTGTTCACAAGACTGTATGCGGTATCAAGAGCACAGCTGTGGGTGATGATGGGGTGAATATTCAAATGTTGGGATTGTTGTTGCCACATGTCCTACCATATATAACTCACATTATCAACTGTGCTATCGAAAGCGGTGTTTTTCCCGGGCCTTGGAAAAGATCTATCATCAAACCCATACCTAAGAAGAACAACACTACTGACATTACTGATTTACGACCTATTAGCATATTGCCGGTGTTGAGCAAGGTTTTCGAAAAAATCTTGCATATACAAATAAGTAAGCATTTAGAGTCTCGTGAGTTGCTGCCTACGTGCCAGTCTGGCTTTAAGCGTGGTTATAGTTGTGCTACTGCTTTATTGAGAGTTACTGATGATATCATCAGGGCGAGGGACGGTGGTGACCTTAGCCTTCTGGTGCTTCTAGATTAAAACAAAGCTTTTGACACCATTGATTTTGAGGTTCTCTTGGCAATATTGCGGCATCTGGGCTGAGCGTGCTTCATTGCAACTCCGGTCGTACCTCACGGATAGATCTCAGTACGTCAGTTTTAGAGGGGGGAAATCATCTCTTTCTTTTGTTACTCGAGGGGTTCCACAGGGATCTGTCCTCGGTCCCTTACTCTTCAGCTTATACACTAGTCACTTGCACAAACACATTACTCATTCTAATACACAGATGTATGCTGATGACACACAAATTTATATTAGTTTCTGTCCCGGTGATGTGAATTCTGCTTTGGCAAAATTGAATGGTGATCTAGATAATATTAGCAATTCTTCTAAAAATCATGAGTTAAAAATCAACCCTGAGAAATGCATTGCGGTATTGTTCAGAAAACCGAAGGACGTGGAGCGGCTTGCCTGTGACATTAAAACTAAAATCGACAATGTTGGCGTCCCGCTGTCAGATTCTGCGAAAAATTTAGGCATAATAGTTGACAATACATTTAGATACAGGAACTACGTCTCCAGACTCATTGGGCTGGGTTTATCTACTCTCAGAAGTCTCTATCCACATAGATCTGTGTTTGATATTCGAACTAAGGCTTTACTTTGCGAGACCTATGTCCTGTCTTTATTTAATTATTGTGTGGCAGTCTGTGGTCCTTGTCTGGATGTTATTGATAAGGCGCGCATTCAGAAAGTGCAGAACAGCTGTTTGAGATACGTGTTTGGAATTCGTAAGTTTGATAGAGTTAGTCATAGGCTGCGTGATGTGGGTTGGCTCAATATGAACAATCGGAGAATTTACCATTCACTAAATTTGTACCATAAAATTATTGTATTCAAAACTCCTCCTTACCTATATCAGAAGATTCGCTTTCGAGCAGATGTACATAACATTAATCTTAGGCATAGACATCTAATAATTGTTACATATCATGCTTACCTTGTTTTGTTGTTGTTTCCTTATGTAGGCGTGCATGCCGGAATATAGGTTGAGCTTATTTTTAGGCATTAGCTAACCAATCAACTAATTATTCATACATTAAGGTTTGGGTGGAAAAACAGAGGGTGGAAGATAATATATTCTTCCTACCCTACTGAACCCCGCCTTAGGGTTTCTGCGGGGGAACTTATGTACGTATGTATTGTGTAAGCTTGCGGAAATAAAGACACATTATTATTATTATTATTATTATATTAGATATGGAGATATGGCATACAAAATCTGGACAAAGTTGTCTTCTTGGAATTATAAAACATCTCGAACAGCACACGACGTCCACCGTAAGGAATGTTTTGACCTGTCTCACCTATAGAAAGTGACATATCATATAAAAATATACCAAGCTGAAACACAAGATAAAGATAAAAAGACTATAATTATATGCATATAAGTTAGAAATATAAACATTAAAAGAGTTTGTCACAACAACAAAATGAAATATATGAATGGCATACTCACCCAGATATAGGTAAATAAAAGTAAAGGCATACTATTTGGATTAAAAAAAAGCCAATAACTTCATAAGTAAATGTAGGGCTTCAGCCGTTAGTAGGTACAATACGCTGTTTTCAAAAGGGATCTTATTACGTGTAATTTGAATAATCGTTGGATGTTAAGTTATATAAGTAAGTTGAAGATATAACGAGTAGAATAAATTTACTTAACATAATAGTCTGAATAACCACGTTTTAAAAATTAAAATGCTTTAATACGTCTTGTTATTTTTTATAATATTTAATAATATACTAAAATGTTAAAAGCAAATGTTAATTGACTTGATTTTAAAATATTTTCTAGTTAGAATTAGTATGTACAGGAATTCTCATGTTTTAATGTTGAGTTGATATACCAGATCAGACAAAAAACATAACCTAACGTTTGGTTGTCAAAATAACATTTTTTTTGTTTTATTTATGTAACACATTGATGCTTCTGTTGGATGAAGAAATAATAGATATGATAAATAAAATTAGAGAGGCCGTTTTTATGAAGAAGTCTCATATAATTAATAACTAACAAAATAGTTACTATTTATAGATAGAAATGTGCTGATTTTATTTAAGGGGCTTGGAATTTTCTCAATTAAAAAAATTGTATTGATAAAGGTTTGCCATGGAATGTAAAACGTATGTCTTAAGTTATATTATTAAGTGTCATACTGTCATTAATATTTGTCATTATATTTTCTCTCTAACATCTTGTAGTTATTCAATTATGGTTTACACCATAGCACACAAAACTACATGAATGGAGCGAATTTTAGAACAGGTGTGCTAGTTAATGGTATTTGGGAATACAGTAAGCGTTTATGTTTGGATAATTTTCGTTGAACACTTCCTTACACATAGTGTTGGTGTATTTCGCGAAACTGAATCTGTTACTCATAAAACAAGGTGCTGGTAGGCCAACTATTCGTACAGAAGAAGTGATTATTGACGTTCGTAATCGTATGGAACAGGACCCCACAAAATACTTGAGACGCGTATTCTAAGAAATCCAAAGGAGAACTTGAACATGCATCCATATAAGAAGCAATCATATCAAAGCCTTTTACCAACAGACCACCACAGACGTCTTGCGTACTGCCAGTGGTTCATCAAGAATTTAATGAATAACGACCTGTTGAACTTAATTTTTTTTCCGATGAGGCATGGTAAGATCTTTCGATGTACTTTCAAAATATGCGAATGTGGAGCACTAATAAATCGCATTTGATTTGTTGAATCTCCTCTACATTCTCAAAAAATTGGGGTTTGGATGGCAGTCCCCCGTAGAAGGTTAATTGGGCCGCTTTTTTTCAATTTTACCATCAATGCAGAGAGGTACAGAAATAACATTTTGAATGAATTTGTTCAACAACTACACGACGATAAACTTCATAATGGTTATTTCCAACATAACGGTGCAACAGCACATACGACACGAGAAACTATAGCATTTCTCCGTAAGTTTTTTGATGATCGACTTATAAGTTTGCATACGCAAGTTGAGTTTCCTTCGAGGTCACCTGGTTTGAATATTATGGACTATTTTGTGTTCCCTTACTGCAAAAATAGAAATTTCAGAACTGTACATAATTTGCAAGAACTGCAACCAAAGATTATTGAAGTATGTGCAACCTTAACGCCACAAATGTTGCAAAATGCTTTTGAAAGCATGAAAAGGCGCGTAAACGTGTGCATGGAACAAGGCGGGGGTCATTTTGAACATTTGTTGTGATTTGTTTATTAATTTTTAATAAAATGTTATTCAAATATGTAAATCATTTTAAATAAACATATATTTACAAATTTTATGTCAGTCAAATGTCAATATGACAGTTAACCTGATAATTTAATCGGGGGTAATACCATAAGAGTTTGTGTTTATCTGGACAAACTTTCATTTTGAACGAAAGCTTTGTTGCTTGGTAACTGACGAGAACAAATAACATGGTAAAACCGCGACACCGAAGGTGGAGCGGTTTTACCTTTTGTTATTTGTTCGAGTCGTGTTACCCTTAAGCAACAAAGTTTGAGTTTTGTCAAAATGAAAGTTTGTTCCGGAAATAAACACAAACTCGAATGGTATTTGGTAAGACAATTTAATGAATCATTTAATTAATATTAATAAACCGAAATATTTTTATTTAACATTCCTTTGAATACATATACAAAAGAAAGAGAAAAATATAAATGTTTATGTATGAAATTTATTTGAACGATACTGTCAGAATTGAATTTTCGTTGCCATGGAAAATCAACATGCAGTTTATCCGCTAGCAAACATGCAGTTTATCCGATAGCAAACTAACACAGCGTGTTTAAAATGTCATGTTTTTGACAGATGAATTAAATTGTCGGGGGTAATACCATAAGAGTTTGTGTTTATCCGGACAAACTTTCATTTTGAACGAAAGCTTTGTTGCTTGGTAACTGACGAGAACAAATAACATGGTAAAACCGCGACACCGAAGGTGGAGGGGTTTTACCTTTTGTTATTTGTTCGAGTCGTGTTACCCTTAAGCAACAAAGTTTGAGTTTTGTCAAAATGAAAGTTTGTTCCGGAAATAAACACAAACTCGAATGGTATTTGGTAAGACAATTTAATGAATCATTTAATTAATATTAATAAACCGAAATATTTTTATTTAACATTCCTTTGAATACATATACAAAAGAAAGAGAAAAATATAAATGTTTATGTATGAAATTTATTTGAACGATACTGTCAGAATTGAATTTTCGTTGCCATGGAAAATCAACATGCAGTTTATCCGCTAGCAAACATGCAGTTTATCCAATAGCAAACTAACACAGCGTGTATTAAAATGTCATGTTTTTGACAGATGAATTAAATTGTCGGGGGTAATACCATAAGAGTTTGTGTTTATCCGGACAAACTTTCATTTTGAACGAAAGCTTTGTTGCTTGGTAACTGAAGAGAACAAATAACATGGTAAAACCGCGACACCGAAGGTGGAGCGGTTTTACATTTTGTTATTTGTTCGAGTCGTGTTACCCTTAAGCAACAAAGTTTGAGTTTTGTCAAAATGAAAGTTTGTTCCGGAAATAAACACAAACTCGAATGGTATTTGGTAAGACAATTTAATGAATCATTTAATTAATATTAATAAACCGAAATATTTTTATTTAACATTCCTTTGAATACATATACAAAAGAAAGAGAATAATACATATGTTTATGTATGAAATTTATTTGAACGATACTGTCAGAATTGAATTTTCGTTGCCATGGAAAATCAACATGCAGTTTATCCGCTAGCAAACATGCAGTTTATCCGATGGCAAACTAACACAGCGTGTATTAAAATGTCATGTTTTTGACCGATGAATTAAATTGTCAGAACTATCTCACAAGAATGATACCTAAGACGGACGTTTTACATTCCATGGCAAACCTTTATCAACATAATTTTTGATCTCGCGGTATATACTTTCAATTTCGACAAAGAAATTCTCTTTTCTGTAATCAGAATATAATAACGTATTAGGGACATGCATAATGGACAAACTTCATATCTATTTTAAACGCAGTTACATTCACATTACTGGGAGATAATGAGACAGAAACTGACAAAGAGGTAACGTATTGGAAAGATGAAACTGTTTGGTACTTAGTGAAGAAACATTTTTACCGTACTTTTGTAAGATAACTCCGATGTTGGAGTTTGTCTTTCCATATCGGAAACAGTATCGGTGCTCTGGGGTGAATAAATTTGTTATTTTATGGTTTGTTAGATCTAGAAGTTTTCGAGAAAGATATCTGAAAGTCTTCAGTGTTAGAATGACGTAATGTGTTTAATTTTTGTTTGTATTGTAAATGACATTTACAGTATTAAAATATATACAGAATAGTCTCTACTAAACGAATTAGCAGTTGCCTTGATATTACGATAGATTTAATTAATATCATTTTATCAAAACAATAAAGGTCCAAAACTATGTGTTTAATGTATACCATAGTAAAAAAACAGTAAATAGTATTTATCATTGTGTTACGAGGGCGGATTGATATTGAAGCTACCTAAGTAGGAAAAAAAAATTTTTTTTTTCAAAAACCATTTATTTCTCAACATAGTCTCCTTTTAGCTCAATACAGTTAGTAAGACGATATTCCAACTTTTTTATACCATCTGAATAATACGATTTTGGGAACCCCTCAAAATACGCGTTAGTTTCGGTAATCACTTCTTCGTTTGAGATGAATCTTTTTCCTGCGAGCCATTTTTTCAAGTTTGGAAACAGGAAAAAGTCACTAGGAGCTAAATCTGGACTATAAGGTGGATGATCAACCAATTCAAAGTGTATTTCACGGAATTTTAGCATCGTATCTAATGCTGTGTGAACCGCTGCGTTGTCTTGAAGAAAGAGCACTTTTTTCTTCTTTAAATGTGGTCGTTTTTTCTTGATTGCATCAATCAATTGATCCAATAATGCACGATAATACTTTCCTGTGATTGTGGATCCTTTTTGAAGATAATCGATGAGCAATATTCCGTGTGCATCCCAAAATACAGTGGCCATAACCTTGCCAGCCGATTTCACTGTCTTCGCCTTCTTCGGAGCACTTCCACCAGCTTCCACCCATTGTTTCGATTGATTTTTGGTTTCAGGTGTGTAGTGGTGGACCCACGTTTCATCTACATTTATTAATCGACGCCAAAAATCAACAGGATTACGCTTTATCATGTCCAAACACCGCTGTGAAGTGGTCTGTCGAACTCGTTTTTGTTCGACACTGAGCAACCGCGGCACCCATCTTGCCGATAGCTTTTTCATATGCAAATGTTCATGCAAAATGTTAAACACACGTTCATATGATATGTTTACCATTTCAACAATCTCACGTACCTTGACTCGGCGATCATTCATAACGATATCGAGGATTTTCTTGATATTTTCTTCAGTAACCACCTCTTTTGGTCTTCCTGTTGATGGTATTGTTGCAGTGCTTGTTCGGCCGCGTTTAAATTCAGCAATCCAATATTTTACCATGTAATCTGACGGAGCAGACTCACCATAATGTTTATCGAGCTTTTCTTTTGTCTCTTTCGCCGTTTTCCCTTTCAAATAATAGTGTTTAATCACTGCACGAAATTCACTTTTTTCCATTTTTCAAGAAACACAAAAGTTGCTTACTTTAAACGACTACAACAAATAAACTAATCGATGAATTTGGGTGAAATTTTAACAGCTGACGTTTGACAGATCGCAATTTCTAAACTAAAACAAGTTTTTGTGTTTGTGCACCCATCTAGCGGTAGGTAGCTGCAATATCAATCCGCCCTCGTATGTCTATCAGAAAAAATGAGGTGTGGCCACCACACGACTTTCTTATACGTATGAAAGTGTTACTTCCGGTTCGAGTTTTGAAATTTCATTTATACAAAAAATATTCCAAATCCAACTCTAAATACTTTTGTACTCTTCATAAATATATATAGAATGCATAATTTACGACATATTTGCAAAAAATCGCTATTCGATAAGAGTAAAAGTGGTACTTCCGGTCTAAATTTTGAAATTTTTTTTATACAAAAGATATTTAAAAGTATGTTCTAAATACTTTTATACTCATAATGTACCTGCCTAGAAAGCATGACTTGCGAGATATTCGCAAAAAACTGATTTTCGATAAGAGTAAAAGACCTACTTCCGGTAGGAATTTCGAAAAACTTTATTAAAACAATTTTTCTCAAATTTAATTTTGAGTACATTTGAATTCTTTATAAATTTGTTTAAACTTAGTAATTGACGAAATATTTGCAAAATTCGATTTTTTCACCGAAGTAAACTACTACGTCCGGTCTGCCGATTTTGCTCAAAATCTAATCAGTTCTCAAGAGGGAGATTATATTCGTAAATACAAAATTTGGAATTGATATCTACAGCGGTTTGACCGCTATCGTGGTCACACACACACAGACACACACAGAGAGACACACAGAGAGAGAGACACACACAGACACACACACACAGACACACAGACATTTTTTAAAAACCACTTTTTTGGTATCAGGGGACCTCAAAACGTGGACATCTGCAAAAATCTCGAGGTCGAAAATTTTCATCATCACAATACTTCCTTATACTACGTATAAGAAAGTAAAAAGCGGTGAGTGCTCAGTAAAATTGGAACCACTTTGATGAATTAAGTGTCAACAATAATATCATGGTGTGCATTCTGGTAATGAAAAAGTAAACTTAAAAGTTAATTGTGGATAATAGTTACAGCTCACAGATTGAGAGCAGACCGGTGAGATGCCCTTCCCACAAGATGCGCAGTGAATTCTTATAATATTAGGATAAGCACGAGCAGTCTGGAAAAATTGTCAAGCGTTACACATCGAAGTGCAATATGTTTCCTATATATATGCATCTTTTTTCAGTACATTACAATTTCTAATCTTCATCTACTCCTTCGTCCGATGAACAAATATTATCATTTCCTTTTTCCGAATACTTTCTCTGTCTCACACTGACCTATAAAACTCCGCCCAGCGATCAACAATAGGTCTGTGTACTGTACTTACCTTTCTTTTTGAGAGAACCTGATAGACGTTCATCTAAAAAGCTAGAACCATAATCTTATAAGTTGATTACATTAAGTGTTCTGTATTTGCTTTAAATTTTGATACAAAAAAAATATTTAGTCCATTGCCACGATCATTGTGCTTTCGTAAAAATTATCTCTGCTGTTACAGTGATATATACAGGGTCCAGCAAAAAGACTTCCCGTATTAAGAGAGGGCGCTGTTTGAGTTATGGTGGGAATATGGCATGGTGGGGTAAGATTCGGGCGTTTGCTGTGGGAAAGGTATATTCGTAATGGTGGTTCTGTGATTATTCTCAGCGATCATTTCGCATGCGGTTCAAGCTTGGCCGACATGATCCTATTCCGAATAGAAAAACTATTCAAGTTTTGGTATCAAACTTTAGAGCAACAGGTTTTGATCTAAATAGAAATCGCCTGACCGACCCTATGACCAAAACAACGCCAGAAAATGTGGCGTCTGTGAGGGCATGAATTCAGCAATCTCTAAAGCGTTCAGCACGTAAACAGGCAGCTGTTGGGATTGCACCCATAAAAAATGACGGTTACCCAAGAATTAAGTGAGAGCAATTTTGGAACTCACAGAACTATGTATGAAGACATTTTCAGAACATTCCCCCTGGCGCTGTTTTCATTTCGTCTGATGAGGCCCACTTCCACTTGTCAGGTACTGCAATTAAACAATAGTGCCGTTACTGGGCAACAGAAAACCCTCACCAAATTCACCAATGATAACTTCACAGCCCTTGTGTAACAGTTTGAAGTGCCGTTGCTGCATCTGGTGTGTGGGGTCCGTATACTTTAAAAGAAGATGGGCTAACGGTAACGGTTACTTCGTACCGCTACTGTCACATGATGGAGACCTTCCTCCGACCTAAGTTAAGCCAGTTTGTTGGTGACCATGAAGAGGGAGAATTCTGGTTCCACCAAGACGGAGCCACAGCTTACACTTCGCGGTTCTCTACCAATTTTGATTTGAGAGTTGTTTCCTGGACGTGTTCTCGCTTTGCGAGGAGATATCGCTCCCCCCCCCCCCCCCAGATCACCCGATTTTTCTTTGGGGACATCTGAAGGCGCAAGTGTACAATCATCGCTCCAGAACCCTGCATGTACTTAAGGAGGTAATCGCCCAGGCACTTCCTGCCATTACACCGGAAAAGACACGAAGAACTATGAACAATTTCCGGCAAAGGCTTTGTCAATGTGTCAACAATGAAGAACGCTAATTACCGGATATAATGTTTAAAACCAAGTAATATAATAGTGTTGGTTGTTCAGAAATAAAAGTATTTCTTCTGTATCTTTCTCTGTTTGTTTGGAACTGCATTTTCAAATACGGGTGGTCTTTTTGTCGGACCCTGTATAATTAAATAGTTTTTCTTGTTAAGTTTGAGATTTAAACAACCTTTCAATTATTAGAAATATCGCTGTGATATACGTCAAAATTTAATTTATGACATAGTTAAATTGAATCAATTGAACTTCAAGTATATTTTATCTTCATTTAGAACCTTAGGTCTAGAAAAATTCACATTACATATTTTCTCAAAAAAACTAAAGTAATTTAAATTTGTGTTTACAATGTAATTACATTTACCACATTCTATTTTTACAAAGTATGATACATAGCCTCAATTAATTAAGTAACTCTTTAAAGAGATGATGAAAACAAAATTTGTACACTTAAACTTCGCATATCAATTGTCAAGAGTTGTAATCAACGAGACACCTGCGTTTGTGCTTTAATTTTTATTTGATGTTATTCGATATATTTTCTGAAACTAGGAAACCAACACAGAAAATATTTACTTGTTCTCTTAGTGTTTATTTTCAAACCGACTCTGCCCACTTCGACCTCTATAAATATCTAAAACTGCCTTTCATAAATATTTTATAAATAACAGGTTAGTACACGAATATTCCTCTCCAAATAAAATTTTGAAAAGAATGGTCTTTGCGGCATGACCAGCCGCTAAATATTTCATGAATATACGTTTTTAATATTGAATTATTAATATTACTGCTAAAGGGTGAAATACCTCGAATTCAGCTATAATATTATCTCTTTCATGTGTTTTCTTTACTTGACCATTTCTATTTTAAACATGAAGATACTTTACATTACATATTCTTTTTATGATTAAGTTTTTGGTTGGGCGCATATACTAAAACGCACGAAAAATCCACTTTCGTCATCAAAATCGTTTGCCCACAAAGTAAGAGTAAATGAAGACCCCCAATGCAAGCACCAGACAAGTACGCCAAAGTAAAATGTTGGAAAACAAGAAAAAACTGTTTATCCATTTTTATTATGATTTTGACAATTTCTGTGATATCTACATAGTCGATAAGTGTATAGATGTTAGTTTTAGATAAATTTTAATTACTAATTATTTTTTGTTTTTTGTCTGCATAAAAAAGTTTCTAAATCAGATGTCTGGTTTTTGCACCTGAAATTCGTGTAGCGAAAACCTGTAATCAAAACTAAACAAATTTGTACGTCACAGGATTATACTTTTCAGTTTAAGACCTCAGAAGAGGCAGATGGTGATTTGTATTTAAAAAAAAACAGTTTTCAACAAAAAGAGGATGTCTGATTTTTGCACCAAATGTTCAGGTATCTCGTTCTTGCACAAAAAAATAAAGAACATAGATTTCTAACATTATTTTTTGCTTAAATTTAAATTACACACCAAAATATATTATTTAAACACAGTGAAGTATAATCTAGTCAGAATCGTCGTCAATATAGTCGTTCTCGTTGTTGGTTGGGGCACCGGCGTTTTGTATTTCAAATATTTCATTGTAGTACCACTTGACTGCCGTTGGTACGTATTTTTTGGCTAAATACATGACGTGATCGTATTTTTTGGGGTTTTAACTTTCGTTTTTCCTTATACAGTTTCTGCTCAGGATTAGGCAATGTCGCTTGTTGGTTAGGTTTTTCAAGAATATAATCTAAAAATATGGGACAGCTGTTAGTGTCACTTGAACCACCGGCATCTTTTGTCTATCGTATCGAAAGAGGCAATATTTGGAAATTGTGAATTTATTTCCATGTGATGTAGTGTTTTTTTTAAACTTATCAATAAAATGACTTTTGTAGTCCAGTAACATTTCTTAATCGACAATAATAGTTTGAAAATTACGCAAGGGCAAGTTAATGATTCTGGAGTACTCTTGGCGCAAATAAATTTTCTCATGTTTTTTCTTTTCCTGCGTTATCCTCCCAAAAGTTCGATCACAGGGGAGAAAACTGTGGCCTCGTTCCGGAAGTCTGTGAATTATTACTTTAAATCGTCCATTTTTAACAGAGTATACAAAAACTGCACCATAACAGCGTTTTTGTATTGTGAGCTGCAGTTGTATGAAAAATATGCAACTCTGTGACTTTTGCATCTAGTTTAGTTGCAATAAAATGATTTAGCAAACTAACTACAACACTCTAACCCTGAACCAGTCAGCTCGTCATACAAATAACAAGAGCTTGTATTTAATCTGGCAGCGTGAATGTAGAAATTATACACCCATAACACTCGCTCGCTTATAGAAAACATCGCCAGCTGCCAGAGAGGGCAGTGGACAATTTTGTTGAAAATCCATTGAAATTATTTCAATGTGACCGTTATCAATGGCAAGTGCAGTTTTGTCTTTCATATCCTTATAAAATGTTCCAGCTTTAAGGAGATGTAGTTTCTTTTCTGCCTCTAACTGTCTTTTTATATCAGCAGTGTCTGCAGCAGGAGCTTTTACGTCATATTCTTCGCAAGTTTGACATGTGTCTGTTTTCGGTTGAAATTTTCAACAAAATATTTCCGATAGTAATTATATTTAACATTTGGATTTATTTTTATTTTATTGATCAAATTGTTGTATTGTTGTGGTTCATATATCTCCAAATACAGTTCGTACATTTTCGAAATATTTAAAAGTGGGGACAGAAAATAGTGGCCATTGCGATAATGGCTTTGGTATTTAGGAAAGCTCCGAATGTGGGTATCAATTTGATTTTTGATGTCTTGTGATATTTTATTATGTCTTGTTGAATGTTTCCCGCGTTGATCCAGAAGTACAGTAGAATGTGTTTTTAAGTGATTGACAATACGTTCCACACGACTTTTGGTAATGCAATAGATGGACATAAAAGCACGTTTACAAACATTGAAGGTATTACCACCATGTCTTACCTGTGTGTTTAATGAATAAATCAGTGGATTAAATTTCTACCTAAATGAAATTAAAAACTTACCACATATGCGAAATTTGCACTCTTTGGTTTACTAGTCCCCAGCATCCACGGCCGCCTGATTGACTTTCTTGCGTTTTACTGGTACAGTTGTAATAAGTCCAACCAAATAAGAATCTTGAAGATTTTTGTTTTCAACTGGTACATACTATTAAAAATCTCTTGTACACGCCAACCTTTGCGAAACATTTGCTTATGCATGAAAAAGCGGCAACTGCCTGGTACAATACGATTTGATGTATTTAAATATTCTTTCCCCAAAGCACGTTTTACTTTCCGTATGTTTCGAGACTATTGACCTCTATGCTCTTTTCGTTTCCGACCGTTCCGATTTTCTAGGTTAGAATCAGCTTCCACCTCGTGTTGTTCGTTTTCTAAGTGTTCTACACCCTCAATTGAAGAAGCACTTTCTTCCACATGTTCACTATCATTTGGATCATAATTACTATCGGTATCAGTGATGATGTAATTGGCTAATACTTTCTCTCATTTCTAGTGTTTGTTCTCAGGTTTTACCAATTAAGGGTATAGAACTATTGTCACTAACACGGGAATTGAAAAAACAAATAGTGGTTGTTTTGAAATAATATAATTCTATTAATTGAGTTAGCAGACGGTTCTTGGTGGAACATTTTATTAATAACTATTTTAAATAAAATAAAACTCTTGAAAACTTTCCACAATTTTTATTTCTTTACGACATATGTTTCAGTATTGTTCATACCATTATTTAGTGTCCGCTCGATAATGGTATGAACAATACCGAAACATATGTCGCAAAGAAATAAAAATTGTGGAAAGTTTTCAAGAGTTTTATTTTATTTTTATTTTATTTAAAATAGTTAGAAATAATGTAAATAATTACGATAATCAAGTGAGCCGTATTGTTATAAGAGATGGTACTTACCCTACTTTTTGCGATGGCAAGTTGCTTTTCTTATTTGGAACGTAGTACTTAATATTCGATTCTCTTGCGCTTAGGATAGTTTCCATAATATTGACACACGTCAAATTTGAATATTTAAAACTTGAGCAATTATCCTACTGACTGCGCCAAATAAGATTTAATAATGGTATAATAAGTAACATTTAATGTTTTATAAAAAAATTATTATTATTAAATTGAAGAAAACATGTGTATAGAACAATTGATGCATTAAGGTTACTAATTTCTTAAAAATTATATCTTTTGAATACAAACCCACAACCTTGACTGTCGCTGGTATCTCACAGGATAACTCGCCCATATTTAATTGCCCAAAATGATATAAAGAAAAAACTTGAAAGCTTTAAATCTGTGAGATGGTATATGGGATAATTAAACAAATCACTTTAGTTTAACTCTTTTAATGTTTAACTAGTAAAATATATTTGTATATTAGCTAGAGTACGTCTTATTATTAACTCGCTTATTGTAATACTGTAGACTACTGCTACTACTACCACCCACACAATGGCATCTGTACACACAGTCAATGAATATGACAAAATATATTCTCTCTACAAAACTATAAAATGTTGAAATTTAAAAAGAAAAGTTAATTGACCTTTAATATTTATAAATAGGTTCTATAGTAGCAAATTGCCAACCCCATTTAGAGCCAAATGCCACAGCATTGCTTTCGGTGTAGCTTGTGAGTGGCAGATGTACCAGTGATGTTATCACGGGCATTTGCCACGCATACCGACATAAGTTGCGATCCTAGTTTAAAAGCCTTTATCGGCAGTCGGACGTACACTGACGAGGCCTTAAAGACCGAATCACGGTGTCTGTGCGTTGACTATCGATAATGACACTAGATGTATGTGTGTATCCCAACATATGCATATACGTCTTGCGTATAAATTGACAGGGTGAGTCATTGGTAGCTGCTTCTTTGATTGCTCTTTTGTGTTTTAAATAAAAGAAAAAACAATTAGTGGAAGATTCATGGTTGCTTGGGGTGCATATTCTAAAAATACTTTAAGCTCTGACGCACTTCCGGTGTCAACGCAAATGCATGAAACTTAATAGTTTTAAATGATTCAGTCTATATATTTTTGAATTTTCTAGTACTGTCTTAAATTGTTTATTTAACTGTTCTTTCTTTTTCAAAATTGAGCAATTAGTTTTTGAGTTATTAATTTTTTTTGAAATTTTTGACGAAAACACGTGATCAGAAAAAAGACATTTTTTGATTGTTTTCAAAAGGAAAAACATTAACTTTGGTGGTGCTTGTAGCCAAGAAAATTCAGCATCATTTGGTATAAGTTGCACTCAACAATATCTCAAAAAGCTTTGTTTTTTAAAGCCTACTTCTTGAAATTTTGACATACCAAAAACTTATTTTTTTTAAACGGAACACCCAGTATTTTATTGTGGCATTTTGATCCCTCTTTTATTCTCTTTCGTTTTTGTTAACAATGTGATATTCCTATCTTTTGTAATTTTTGAGATAATCACTATAGGAGCAAATATCGGTCAAATAAAGAACTAGGAGCGCTGTTCTATGCACCCAAATATTCGTCTAATAAAGACTGAAATGCGGCTGACTGCCTGACTCAACTGTTAAGGAAAGTCGGTATAAATTCATGTCAAACTTATAAAACCATCGCTATTAGTTATCATCCAAATGAATTATTCCTATGAAGAGTTAATAGATGTGATTGACGTTTTGGGTGAATCTGAAAGAAACTTTTTGCTAGCATCCAGACTTTATGCACAGCGATCTCTGGTAGAAGTCAAGCGAAGCCAGAATCCTTCGAAAGGAAGAAGCAATAACTGGTGAGGATAAGACGTTTATGGTACTTGCGAGTGCAGTCGAACACCTCCATACTAGTACTACGAAAATTAGTCGTCAGTTAGATGTATGTCCTGCCTTCCATTGGTTGAACAAATATTTTGCTGCATAGAACAACAGCGCTCGTTGTTCTTTAATTGACCGCTAGTTGCTCCCATAGTGATTATCGCAGAAATTACAAAAGATGGGTATAGGACATTGTTAATAAAAATGAAAGAAAATAAAAAAAGGAACAAAATACCTCAATAAAATACTGGGAGTTCCATTTAAAAAAAAATAAGTTTTTGGTATGTGAAAATTTCAGGAGTAGGCTTTGAAAAAACAAAGTTTTTTGAAGTATTGTCGAGTACAACTTTACCAAATGATGCAGAATTTTCTTGTCTACAAGCATCACCAAAGTTAATGTTTTTACTTTTAAAAACAATGTGAAAATGATTTTTTTCTGAACACGTGTTTTGATCAAATATTTTCAAAAAAATTAATAACTCAAAAACTATTGGCCCAATTTTGAAAAAGAAAAACAATTGAACAGACAATTTAAGCAGTACACGAAAATGCAAAAATATATAGCAATATACGCCACAAGCAACCATGGATCTTCCCCTAAGTGTTTTTCTTTTATTTAAAACACAAAAGAGCAATCAAAGAAGCTGCTACTAACGACTCAGCCTGTATATATGTAAATAGTATTTTCCTCTTGATGTTAGTTCAAACATATAAGTATTTACACTTTTCATTTTCATGCAAATTATATGGTTTTGTTTTTACACATTTATTTCAACTAAACAATTTCTTACTTTAAAATATATTTTAGTGTTTTCAAAGAATTTTTATTTACAGAAGTGTTACCAGAACCTACTCAAAGGTAGTAGAAATATATATTCGTATCTTTAAAATGCAGAAAGTTTTACAAGAAAATGTTCAATTTTAAAATATGCGCTTTCATTACTAGATTATGCTTTCAGATAAATTGCCAATTCCCGTGATAATAATTTGGATATTGATCACAGTGTCATTTCTAAGTTTACTTGAACTCCCTATGTAGAAGTGCAATGAACCTAAAATCCTCCATGCATATCAGCGAGACTATCCTTTTGGAAGAAGTTCAGCGAATTCGCAACTTAACTTGTAGGAAGTTTGTCGCGATTTAGTTTATATTGGATGCAACTACAGCATCGCCATGGGTAATAATTTGCTAGATTAGAAACGGGAACGAAATTTTAATCAGAAAGAACGCTTGGTTTATACAATATTTGATGTTAGTGCGGAGGGAATTTCCTAAGTTGCGATGCGCGTAGTAGTTTACGTCACGCATGACGCCAATATTTTGAAATTGGTACCACCTATTATAATCAAAAAGTATTTATTCGGAACTATTAAAACATTGTGAGTTATTGTATCAGTTGTACTTATAATCATTTTTTAAATTCAGCCAATAAATTTACATTTGTATATTGCATAAACTGTTTGAGAGAAATTTATTTAAAAGGTTCAAATACTAAACATAAAGCAATTTTTTTTTAATACCATTTTTATTAATTTAAGTTTGTTAATAATTTATTGGAAGCGCAATATTTATTGCAAGAAAATGTTATCCAAACTTGTAAGTAAATAACCAATTAAAATTTGAACGTTTACTGTAGAATAAATATTTGTAACTTCTGGCTCTTCAAAATGAAATAATATTACTTCCATCTTTGAAGACTTACCATCTTTTCAAAGTGAGTTAAAGATAGTTTCGGCAATTACGATATATGCAACATATTTAACATAATGTTATGTCACTGACCTAAGCACTAGGAAATTAATGTCAATCTGATAAACTAACAAACAAAGAGGGGTTTCATAGATTCAGAGTATCTGCGCATCACCAAGAATATCTCTAGAGGTGAAATCTAGTCATAGATAGAAAGAAAGATGTAAAGGAATGGACGTTTACAGAAGGCCAATACCAGAATAAAAATTAATTAAAATTAGTATACTTTGCAAAACATAAATTAAAACCATCACGGATTTAATGACGTAACACTACCCAATGACGGAACATCTCCTTAACATAGACATACTTATCTAACCCTGGTGCAGGAAATGTGAGTTACATAAGGATACTGGTTTTCATGTAGTTTGCACTTGTGAGCAATAGAACGGCCTCACATACAAGCATTTCTGGAAGGATTTAGTGAAGACTTCGGTATTCAAACATTCAAGGTAGTGAAATTTTATAGGGGACACCGGACTATTCAAACGAAAGTTTGAGCACTGTTATTGGAAGGTGATACGATGGGATGGTGGTTAAGTGACCGTACTTTCTCTGGTGCTCAAATACAAATACTTAATAATAGAAATAAAAAATCTCAAATTTGTCTTAACCAAGATTAAAATCATCTATCACTCATCTAATTCTAGAATTGAAAGATACTAATAGCGTAAGTAATGATGGAATACCAATAAAATTACTAAAGGGGTGTGCGTCTGAGTTTGCCGTACTTTTGGCGCCGATAGTAAAGAATTGCTTAAAAAATGGAATATTTCCTAATGAATTAAAAAAAAATCTAATATAATTCTAATTCACAAGAAGGGAAATAGAGCTGAAATTATAGATTGCACTTTGCCAAAATTGTGGAGAAGGTTATCTTCAAGCGTCTGACAGTTTTTCTAACAAATATAATGTCTCATCAGTACAGCAAAATGGGTATATCTGGTAGATCTACATCAAGAGCAATTTATCAAGTACCAGCGGATGTAATCAGCGTAATCAACAATAACCAATACACAGTTGGAATATTTTTAGACTTACAAAAAGCTTTTGTCAGTTACAACGTAATGTACCAAAATAGGTATTAGAGGAACGGCTCTGGAATTCATATGATCTTACTTTTGCGATCAGACAACAGTGTGTAATTAATCGTAGCAGTGGCTTGAGGTCTGCATGGATATCTGTCGAGAGGGAAGTACCTACCACAGAGATCGGTATTGGGTTCTCTTCTATTCTTAATTTATGTAAATGATTTGCCATCGGTAACGACGTACACAACTGCACTTTTCACTGATGACACATCAGTTGTAATACGAAGTAAAAATAATGAAATCAACAGAGAAACAACTGAAACATTATCTTTATTTGATAATTGGTTTCAAGAAAATTATTTCATCATGTAATACATTCAACTCATAAGTCAGATTAGATAGAACAAAGTCTAAAATTCTATTATTCGCATTTAAGATAGCGTTGTACTGTGTCAAGCCAAGAGATTCAGTAATTGGTAAAGATTGCATCTATTGTCATTACGTACGGAGCTGTCACAGAAAGTCAGAACATTTAAATCACTAACTATTAATGCAGGCTTATCTAACAAGAGTATTTCAAGCATATCAAGAAACTGCTCCAAGACACTTAAACTTGTATCTGGAACAAGGAAATCAATGGAAGGCACTACAAACCTAATCGTACTAGTGTCAATAACTTCATGATAAATAAAATCATGTAATACACAAAACACTAAAACACCTTCACCACACTAAAGCACAAAAATGGCTAAATACGTATTTAGCCATTTTTGTGCTTTAGTGTGGTGAAGGTGTTTTAGTGTTTTTGTGTAGTTTCAAGCCACAGACTCCAAGTTTAGTTTCTAAAATCATGTAATGCCAACAAAACACCGCTGCCCAAAGACCTATCAGTGGCCTCTGCTCCTCTATCACATCTCATTATATGGTATGAAGGTGGAAAAAATTCCTTACTTGAAACAGAATTACACAACCATGTTTTGGTCAAAAAAATAGCATCGAAAGTGGATGAATTTACACTGGTCAGGATTGCATGTGTCTCACCTCGGATCCCCCGAACGTTCTTATAGTAAAACTGCAATGGATGGGTCCCGCTGGATTCACTTTAAATTTGGAACAATTTTGGAACAGGGGTTGTTCTCAATTTATACATATTTTTTCTTTTCTCTTTAAAATTTCAAATGTAAAGATATATCTTTAATATCGTAATATCGAAGCACATAATTAACGAAAGAGAAAGATAAAAACCGGAAATTGCTACCTACTATCGTTACGAAGTTATAGTCATAAGAATATTTTCGGGAAAAACAAAATTATTAAATATAAATTTCTCGGAGTAATAATGTTATTTTTGCTTTAAGTGTGATTAGGCAGTTTTAATTTTAATTAAATTTCCATCGTGGTGTTTTTACTCACTGCATAATATATATTATACTAAATTCCCTTTTTAACAGTTTTCAAATATCCTAGCTATTATTTTTTAGTTTCATTGCGTGTCTTCTCCAACCCTGAGTCAACATAATAATATTATATCTTTATTACCCAACAGATATCCATCTAATTGTAGTTAAACAACAACAAAATAATTTCATTAACTCAACAACTACGTATACAGTAACAAGATAAAAGAAAACATGAAACAAAATACATTATTATACATCAGGTATAAATACACATTTGCTCATTAGTCTCAAAACGTAAACACATTGATATCTAATACACCCCCGCAAATACCATCACAAGCACATGGCTTTCTATAAATCTTTCAGGGATGAATTTAGTAACTTACTACTGCAAGCTCGACAGGAGTACTACACAAATAGGTTACTGAAATCTAAAAATAGGTGCATAGAAACATGGTCAGTAATAAATATTGAACTAAATAATTGAAAAACCAGTAGGTGTAGTTTCCTTGGTCCTTCACCAGACACATTAAGTAATTATTTCACCATTCTGTAGCGAACTGTTTAGAGTTGGAGATTCCTAATTTAAAGTCTAGAAATTACTTAATGAACTAATCAGCACTACTCATACTATTAAGTCAAAGGGCTGCAAAGATATATTTGGGATGAACACATACTTACTGAAAGACATCATTTCCTCGATAGCTGATGTTTCGGCATATATAGTAAATAGTAGTTTTACGCAGGGACTTTTTCCTGGTTCTCTTAAACATTAGAGAGTTGTTCCGGTATATAAGAATGGTGATCGTGACAAATCTGAAAACTATAGAGCAATAGCAAGTATACCCGTGCTAGGGAAAGTTATTGAAATCGTCTTATTCAATAGAATCCTAAGTTACCTAGGAAAAAATAACATTTTATCTCATGAACAATATGGTTTTTGCAAAGGGGTATCCACCTTGGATGCAGTGCTACACATTGTAAACTATACTACTGACGCTTTTGAAAACTCACAGACTCTCGAAGGCCTTCGATTGTGTGTCGCATAGTGTGTTGCTGGAAAAATTGGAATTCTACTGATTCCGTGGTAAATCCTTGGAATTGCTGGAATCTTATTTGGTCGACAGGGTTCAGCAGGTTGAAGAACACTCTAAACTTAGTAGTGCGCGGGTAATTAAAGACGGTGTGTCCCAAGGTTCTATCGCTTCTATATTGAGACCGCTACTATTTCTGATATACATAAACGGTTTACCTAGTAATATTCACGCACAAACAATATTATTTGCCGATGACACTGTTTTTCTAACAAAAAACAAAGATCAATATTTGCTCCATGTAGAGGGTGTAAATTTACAACATGAAAGCAAACAATGGTTTAGTGGAAATCGTTTAACATTAAATGTAAGTAAGACAAAAACCATCAACTTTAGGAACAGAAAAGAGGCACACCAAGAGCCAATAAAATATCTGGGATTACTTTTGGACGACGCGACGGTTTAAATTGGAAAGCACAAGTGGTGGATTCACTATGCACAGAATTATCAAAGACGTAAGTTGTCATATTCTCTTAGTGAGGAAGCGGCAATATTATTATAATTTTCTATATTCCATTCTGTAATGTCCTACTGCATAATAGCATTCGGGATATTCTGTTGATGCAAAAAGGATATTTGTGCTACAAAAGAGGGCCATCAGAATAATCTACAAATAACCCTACAATTATTCATGTAAGAAGGTTTTCATCACAAAAAAACGATATTGTCATTTCCATGTGGATATTTTTACAAATGAAGATCTATAATAAGTTGCCTCAAACTATTAGGGATATGTCCATTAATTCTTTTCGTAGACTTCTTAAGAAATGTTTGATAGCTAGATGCTATTACTCAGTTCAGGAGTATTTAGATGATAATATTAATAATATAATAATGTAAGTCAGTGATCGAACGAAAGCTAAGGGTTAATGTATGCATATGTATATAAGTGTGTGAATATTTGTATTGATAATTTACATGTTTCATGTTTTACAGGAGATTTCATTATAAATTATGTACCTTTTCTTGTTTCTATATCTGTGTAAGTTTCTTTTAATGTTTTATATTAACCCTTAATTCGTCGCGTGAAAGAAAATCACGTATCTAGTCGCGTGGGGTCAATATGACTCATACAAATTTTGGAGATATTAACATGAGAAAGAAGGTTTAGTTTTCATGTTTTTCAACTGAAACATCGCACAGCATTAAAAATAAATTAAATATCTGTATATAGAAAGAAAATTATTACAAAGATGCTTAGTTTATTATAAAAATTGATTAAAAGAACAGTTAATCGCTATCGTCACAATCTATGCATATAATTGATGTTGTATGCGTCTTGCATATAAAATTATTACATTTGCTACATTTAACCGAATATTTGTTGTCATTTTTCCTTGGGCATATGGAGCACCTCCCCCGAGAAGGTCCAGGTACGTTTGGTTGACGCAAAACATTCTCAGATAAACCCTGATCAATGCGAATTCGCTTTCGCAAATGTCTTGGGATATACTGAGACGAGGAGCGAGATATTTGGTGACTTTTAACTAATTCCTTGGATAATTGCTTTAGAAATAGCCTTCTTTTAATATTCGTCGCATATGCCTCTCGGGCTTTATATATAACTAAAGCATTATGAGCAGCAACATTGAGAAAATGGAAAAATATCGCCAGTGTCCATCTGTTTGTCCGTCTTCCTACATTATATGTTGAGCAAAGTTGATCAAGGACATCTACCCCCGCCTTTGTACAGTTGTAGAATGTAACCAGTTCTGGCTTACGCAAATCTCCGGTGGCCTCATCAATTTTATCATCATGGTGCATGCTTGACACCAATATGACGCTTTTCGAAGTTTTAGGAACATAAGAAACCATTGTAATATCTTCCGTAAAACCAAAAAGACTACTTTTTGCTGGTCTCGTTCTGTGGGGAAGAAATTCTTTAGGAATTTCCTTCTTATTTTTGCGTAAAGTACCAACCATCGTCAACTTATAGTCGGTAAGTAAGGACCTCACCAAAGGTATACTTGTATACCAATTATCGGTAGTCACGTTGCGGTTTGTATTTTTGATAGGTTGAACCAGACGTTTCACAACATCCGTTGGCGAATTACTGGTCCTATATGGACCTACTGGTTGAACCCCTACGTATATTTCGAAAGTTTTTAAATAGAATGTTCTGGAATCAACCATAGCAAACACTTTAATGCCGTATTTGCTTGGTTTATTTGGCAGATACTGCCTAAAGCTGCAACGACCACGAAAAGGGATAAGTTGTTCGTCGATTGTGACATAAGCTCCTGTAGAATATGAAGAACAGAAATTATCTAATAAAATATCAATGAATTCTCTAACGGCGGCGAGTTTGTCTGTCTGTTTCCTTTCTTCTCGAGTTGCGAGGTCGTCAAATCTTAGAGTTCTCAACAGAAAAAGAAATCTCTTAGACGACATTGTTAGAGAAAACATTTCACATCCTGTGCCATCTTTTGCCCACAGTTCCTCAAAATTTAAATGGGAAGACTTCAATACACCACTAAGAATAAGCAATCCTATAAATGCCTGCATTTCTTCATGTGATACGTCGTTAGCATCTCTTTCTCTTTCAAAATTGATACGCATGCTCGAAATATAAATATTCGTATATTTTACAAGTAAATCCAAAATTCTTTGGTCAAAGAATAAAGAAAATATTTCAAGTGGAGTGGAGGCAGTTTTTGCACTTTGCCTTACAATTGGTAAGCAAGAAACAATGTTATGTTTTCTGGTTCTAACATTTATCGGTGGAACTGTTTTTCTCCATCTTATGCTTTTGTCTTTGGAGTAAAAGCAGTTAGCTGATTGTACCTGTTCGTCTCCACTATCCTCCTCAATATTATCTTCACTGGCATCTTGGTCTGAGTCAGATGGGTGTTCACTACACTCATCTGGATAATCATCATCGCTATCATTAGTTTCATCAGGAATCTGATCATCTTCGTTGTTATCCCAATTATCTGCAAGTTCTTGTAATTCGGTTTCAGTTAGTGGTCTCTTCAAATCCGATGAAGACATTCTGGAAATAATTATTATTTGTTAAAACTTAAGGCAAGACTAGTTCGAAACAGAACAAAATAATTAGTGAAAACAAAAAACATCCAAAGATTATGAAACTTCTAAATTATGGAATGTAAAAATACTAAATATTGTTACCTGTTATAGACAACAACGGTTGTCAATCAGCATTTTTCAAATAAAAATATAATGTATAAGTGAAATAAATAAATTGCAAAACTTACCTTGCTCACAACTACTGATCAGGTCCAGATAAAATTGTTACGCAACTAATCGCGTGGGGTCAAAAATTAACGAAACACAATACACTACTTACTGTACAACAGCTAACACGGTACTGAACACTAGTACATGCGCAAGACGTTTAGCTAGGAAGGTAGAGTGGGGAAGAGTTCTGAAAGTTGTCTAGTTTTAAAATTATTGGCGGTTAAATTTTGGGTGGGGTCATATTGACCCCACGCGACTAACTAAGGGTTAACTTTTATATTTGTGCTTATTTTTATTAAGTACATTTTATGACATGCTATGTAAAATTTGATGGCAAATAAACTATACTATACTAATAATTAACTGTAACAAATTATGTTAAACATTACTAAAACATATAATGACGAAGTAACGTCAACGAAACAAACAAATGTAAATAAAAAAATACAAAAAATAAAGCAAAGAAAATGTCCGCCAGTATTTTCAATATACATGTCTACTCGTCGATAGTAGATAGCGAAGCAGCCAATTGAATTTCCGAACCAGAAATTGCATTAATCCCATTTGTAATTCTCACATATTTTCAAGTGTAGTCGGCTTTTTGTGATAAACTATGACTTTTATTCGGCCTCATAAATAAAAATCAAGAACCGTAAGAGCCGGAGTTCTAGGAAGCCACGGGAATAAACTTACTCTTCCAATTCATCCATTGGGGAAACGTTGAGTGAAATGAGCTTGTACATTTTGCGATAAGTGAGCGGGACATCCATCATGTTTAAACTACATATTTGCTGTACATTCCATGGATGGACACATTTTCTATTTTTTTGATTTTCATGGCTCACTCGCACAAATTTATATTAATAATTTCATTTTTTTCGTATCTCTTCTTATGATATAACTTTGTAACATAAGAAGGTAGTAACTTCCGGTTTTCATCAGTCCCATCTGTTATCTATGTGCTCCAATAATATAATATTAAAGATATATAGTTCTACTTAAGGTTATAAAGAAAAGAGAAATAATAGGTTAAAGTTATCAACAGCGCTCCTTTTATTTTCTGGGACAATCACACAATTCCCTACTGCATTCACAATTTTCTGTAAAATTCTCTATCTAACAAGTCTAGAAACATTAAAATCCGTTAAGGTAAGCCAAAGTTATAACTTGTTTTGTACGCGGACATACCCCTTTCTACCCTACCCTCCCTTTCGTATGGGAGCTAGAATAAAAGGTGTCAAACAAAAATTGCATGAAAAAATCAGAATATTTTTACAGTCAATATTTTATCCTCCCTTAAATTTGAAGTCCATGGAAAATTGTCTGATTTTTAATTCACACAGAGAATTACGCCACTTTGCGGTCATTTTGAAAACTTTAAAATATTTTTGCTGTAATTTTCTTGGTCGCTTTTATGATGAATTTTTTTTCCGCAAGGTTGTGCGATGAAGGGTTACCGAGATATGTCCGGTAGCCAAGCTGAAACGAACGCCCGGTATATGCATAGAAATAATTCTAATGGATTTTCAGTGTAATTATTAATTAATTTTAACAACATAATCGGAATATTATTAATACCTACAGGACGTCTATTATATAATTGTTTTATAATATAAGAAGTTCCACTAGATGGCTTGGATTTATATATAACTATTCAAGTCTGTATGTATTCTAAATTTATTATTGTCCTGTAATTAATGGCCACTGTTGGGCAATACACAACTATTATTCCTATTACATGTTGGAGTTTATAATACCTCCCATATTAATCAAAGATATTACAGGTAGGCCTGAATTTACACAGAACATTCGTAATTAGTGGAATTACAGCAATTTGAATCGCATATCTTTGGAATTTGCAATTACTCCTCACTACCCCGACATAACTAATGATGAACGAGCTAATAATACTCACTGGCATCAAGTGAGAATTGTATTTATTTAAATATTAATAAACCACTTCTTACTCTACTGCACATTATAGTAATTTTAATAGACTTTCTTGTTACAGTCATTCCAATCGAAGTTATCATTCAGTTCAAAAGAAATCGTGGCTCTTAGTTGTTCTTGGTGTAAAGCAGCTTACCATAACAAAGAGAGTTGCTTTAATATGCAACGGATAGGGGAGGAATGTAAACTTGGCGTTCACAGTACGATCATTGTGCCGCCGTCTTGGATTGTCAAATTACCGCGAAAGGGCAGCTTTAAGTCGAGCTTGCGGAAGTCCCCTAAAAAAAGGACGTCCACAAAGAAGAAATCTAAGGAAAAAGTAAGTAAAAACATGGAAAATTCACTTTCTTTTTCCCTTTATTTATGATTCGGATGCAAATAAGGAAAACTTCCTTAAAGAATTCCCACGAGTAAATAAATGTTTCAAGAAGAATTGGGATACCACGTAAATAAAAATAAATAATTCGACATCTACCTACTATATGTCTTAACTTCTGCATGTTGAAGGTTTAAAGTTTGCAAAGTATTCTAGTTTTCATCATTATAAATTGTTATAGTTTAGAGTTAACGATGAATGAAATAATCAATAATAATAATACTTTACTGTGTACCCGACAGTAAAAAACCAGCAAGGGAAACACTGTAATTTACAATAGATGTGCGGATTACAAACAATGTAAGACAGTACATTACACATAAATAATTCATTTAAGTTTGATATCCAAAAAAAGTTAAATACTTGTTTCCATGATATTTGTCCTGCACGTGGAAGTAAAAAACGTAACTTGACTTCTGGCAGAAATTCGTGGCACGTTAAAATGAATCAAACCCAACAGATAGGGACAGTCAATCCTGTTATGCACTAAACCATGTAAAAAGTTGACGCTAGCAATCTCACGACGTGTGTCCAGTAGAACAAAATTATGCTCGTCCAACAAAACTACATGGTCAGTATTTCTACAGGGATAAACACCACTAGCTATAAAGTTCAAAACCTTAAAAAATCGTCTCTGGATGCTCTCCAATTTCAATTTATAGCAGATATAAATAGTATGCCAAACAACAGCAGCGTATTCGAGCTTACTACGCACGAGCGAAGAATAAAGAAGTTCAATAGTGGCTGCATTAGCAAAATGCCTACTCACGCCATAACCCTCCTGTCAAGTGTCAAATTAATATTATTAATAGCACGACTAAACAACCCAGACCGGCAACTACTTGAAAAAAAAATATCCAAGATCTTCTATCCTTGTCACACACATCAGTGAACTTGGTACGAAGATGGCGCTAGCAGCATATTGGCGCGGAATTTGAAATGAACTTGTTTTTAGAATACGCTTATTAAATACGTTATTTATGTAACAGAAACATACACAAAAGTTACTAAAACGATGGTAATAAATATTACTTACTGTAACAATTATATCCATAGTTTGAGCATCTTATGTGTAATTTGGTGGTGTTACATATTAAATATGTGATACGAAACATAAATATTAATCTTTTACTTACATGTATTATAACATCGCTCTTACGGTGACCTATTAGACACAATAAACTACTAAGATTAAAAGAAATATAATAATGAAGTGAAAACTGTCAAGGAAAACATAGAGATATAATAATAATAGTTTTTATTGATACATATACTTATACAATACATAGTAAAATTAAATTACACAACCAGTAACGAGAAGACAAAAATAATACAAATCTTGTAATATAATATAATATGATGACTAAGAAATTTTGAAATATGCATATTTAAAGCACAACTTTACAATATTTACACTCACTAGTCGATATTTGCAGGAAACCTGTGCATTTTGTTAACTTCATCGTGCCCAAACCCGCACACTAAACACTTGACACCATATTTGTATCAACATATAATTAATACGATGTACGACAAAGGATTGCAAAAATATGTCAAACGTGTCAAACTTGAAATGTAGTTTTGAATGACATATAACCACAGCATAACAAACATTTCAATTGACGCTAGTGCCATCTCATCTCCAAGTTCAGTGAAACTGACAAAGATGGTAGAGTATTGAAATTTACGTTTGCTAAACAAGGATGAGTACTCTGGATAAAATCTAGGATTAAGTTGCCGGTCTGGATTGTTTAGTCTGTGTTAATAGGATATAATAATATGTTTGATTATTTCCTTCACCTGTCAAATTTAAATTTTGTCCAATCACAATCAAAACTGAAGTTGAAATTAACCAATGAAAGGTACCGGTTCTTGATATCAGCGACTATTACAAATCGACTATTCAAATGTAGGTAACAAATCAAGTATGTATTTTTTCATTAAGTGGCAAACGTGTCAAATAGATGAAAATGTCCGACAAAAAGAGATTTAGCGATGTTTCGGATGAAATTATTGATAATCACATCGATTTGACAACTCATTTTTTATTATGAAACTTGGTTTAGGAAATAATCTTAACAAATATAGCTCGAGCTTGATAAGTAGTCGACTATTACATTGTTTCAATTTTTCTCGTGTGCCTCCTAATTTGACTTAACCAAAATTGGCATTAATAATTAAAGACTAAAGCCCTCGAGCTAAAGCTCTCGTGCTCTAGTCAAATTATTAATGCCAATTTTGGTCTCGTCAAATTGACCGTAGCGCACACTCGAAAAATTGATCACAATGAAATAGTCGACTATTTGTCAAGCTCTCGTTATATTACCTGTGATTATTTCCTTCACCTGTCAAATTTAAATTTTGTCCAATCACAATCAAAACTGAAGTTGAAATTAACCAATGAAAGGTACCGGTTCTTGATATCAGCGACTATTACAAATCGACTATTCAAATGTAGGTAACAAATCAAGTATGTATTTTTTCATTAAGTGGCATACGTGTCAAATAGATGAAAATGTCCGACAAAAAGAGATTTAGCGATGTTTCGGATGAAATTATTGATAATCACATCGATTTGACAACTCATTTTTTATTATGAAACTTGGTTTAGGAAATAATCTTAACAAATATAGCTCGAGCTTGATAAGTAGTCGACTATTACATTGTTTCAATTTTTCTCGTGTGCCTCCTAATTTGACTTAACCAAAATTGGCATTAATAATTAAAGACTAAAGCCCTCGAGCTAAAGCTCTCGTGCTCTAGTCAAATTATTAATGCCAATTTTGGTCTCGTCAAATTGACCGTAGCGCACACTCGAAAAATTGATCACAATGAAATAGTCGACTATTTGTCAAGCTCTCGTTATATTACCTTTGATTATTTCCTTCACCTGTCAAATTTAAATTTTGTCCAATCACAATCAAAACTGAAGTTGAAATTAACCAATGAAAGGTACCGGTTCTTGATATCAGCGACTATTACAAATCGACTATTCAAATGTAGGTAACAAATCAAGTATGTATTTTTTCATTAAGTGGCATACGTGTCAAATAGATGAAAATGTCCGACAAAAAGAGATTTAGCGATGTTTCGGATGAAATTATTGATAATCACATAGATTTGACAACTGGTTTAGGAAATAATCTTAACAAATATAGCTCGAGCTTGATAAGTAGTCGACTATTACATTGTTTCAATTTTTCTCGTGTGCCTCCTAATTTGACTTAACCAAAATTGGCATTAATAATTAAAGACTAAAGCCCTCGAGCTAAAGCTCTCGTGCTCTAGTCAAATTATTAATGCCAATTTTGGTCTCGTCAAATTGACCGTAGCGCACACTCGAAAAATTGATCACAATGAAATAGTCGACTATTTGTCAAGATCTCGTTATATTATCTTTGAATAATACCCGAACCAACAATTATTTAAAATGTAGTGTTATTATAATGAGTTACCAACCTAACCTGTCATTATCGAACTGACAACTATGTTGTCTGTCTGCATAAGAGACATACTGAATACTAAGGTTGAGACGCTCTATAGGTTATCTTGATTACTCATAATACGTTAGATACAAACTCATCAGTAAACGTATTGCATATTTTGAATATGTTAAATAATTTATTACTTTTTCCTTATTTCATCATTCTTTGTTGAGTAAACATAATATTTATGACTTATCTATTTGATTTTATGTAACAGAAAGTAAACTTAATAAAAAAGTAAATAAAAATTTCTGTCAGAAATTAATAAATCAAGACAAGTTCTTTAAGTAAATGAAACAGTTTGTTATTAGCAGGCTCTTATTTAAAGTTGGATTTAATAGCAGCAATACAGCTTGCATACGCCTTCCCATTCCAAAAATCAAATTTCTTATTTGCTCTTGTGGAATTTTTTGTCATTCTTGAATTTGTTGCTATTCGTAGGTTTTGTAGAGTTCTTGGAGACGGATTTCGTTTAATAATTTTTCTCTTTAAATAGTGCCATACTTGCTCTATTGGATTACAATCCGGACGCTTTGCAGGCCAGATCACTCAATTTGAACATCAGTAAGATACCGTTGTACAACATCAGCAATGTGCGGTCGCGTTATCATGGATGAATCCGAACCTATCAAACCCAATAAAGCTGACGTAAGGGTAAACATGGTCTTGAAGGATATTTTCGAAGTACCAAACGCCTGTCACTCTTTGACCTCCACAAGCTCAGTACATCCTTCTGAACTTATACCTACCCAATAAATCATTGAGCCTCCTCCAAAAGCAATATTTTCCACCTAAGTACATGGTGCAAAAGTTACCACATATTTCGATAATATAATTGAATCCGTGTTTCATCACAAAAGAGCACATTACTCCATTTTTGAGCAAAGTTTCGTCTTTCTTTCCTGTGCTGTGGAAGTTATTATGGAAATTTCGCAGGTCGTCTTGCTTTTAGACCATACTCCTTTAGCCTTCTTGATACAGTAAATCTGCTTATATTCGGTCCAGTAGCTTCTGCAAAATGTCCACTAAGCTCAGATGCCGTTGCAACACGATTTCTTATAGCTGTGATCTGTAGAAAACGATTTTGTCTTGCACTTGTGCATGTAGATTGTACGGGACATCTGCTGAATCTGCCGGTTTCCCTATATCGTTTTAGAATACGACAAACAGTAGATTGGTGCATATGCAACTGTTTGCATACTCCATTTCTTTCAAACCCACTTCAGATAACGCAATAACTTGAGCATCTATCAGATCGCTGTAATTAGGCGTATGTTCCATTTCACTGACAGTACTACATAGACGTTTATATCAACACAGTCTGAATACGTCTGAGAGAGCAATAACCTAAGATTATCTCCGAAGCAACGCAAAAAACAAAATGTTACAATATCAAACTTTTTTTGTAACCAGGGATCCGGTTGTCTATTTGTAATGTGTTCTTTTTAACGTTCTTATTATTTAAAAAAAAGTTGTTACAATTTATTTTTAGTTGCTAACGCATATTTTCCTGTATCTATTATTTTGAGGTACTCTGTATGTAAATATCTCATTCACGTAATATTTTGAATTGCTAGTTACTCTTTTGGAACTTTTATTGGTAGAATTTTTACTTTTCAGTTTAGTGAATTTATATAAGCAAGTAATAACAAATAAAACACTTGGTATTGTTTCACAAATATATATAATTAAACACTCGATGTACATTTCGCCTTGCGGCATCGTCAGGAGTTCTAGAGAAACTAAAGTAAAATTCAATATACTGTAACTACCTACTTCAAACAAAAATGTAAATAGAAAAAAAATACAAAAAATATAAAATTATGAAAAGGTCATGACATATCTGGAAAGACCGCTTTTACAATGCTCTAGGGTTTATTAACGGTGACTTTATGAGTTCGGTTTGGTCATTAAGAACATTGCCTGGTTGTAAAAGTAAACTTTCTTTTATAAAATAACCCTGTAGAACATTAATTTTTTTACTTTTATTTAAATTATACAGTACTTCTAAATCTCTAATAAAAAATGATGTCCCGTGTCTTTTATTTGTTATTACTTGCTTATATTATGACATGTTTCACCAAGAGACTTCCATCACCTCATTTAATTATTAGTGAATTTATTCTTGTGTTTGTTATTTCTTTAATTGGGAGAACATTTATTTAGTTTCTATATTTAATTACCATTTGTAGATTGCTTGTATTAATTTTCTTTTATTTGTCGATATAAAATCGATATAGATTTAAGTATTGATTGGGAATATTACCGACATCTATAGGGTAAGTATTAAACGAATAAAACACTTGGTTATATTGTTTCACTTAAGGCCCGGTTATAGTGTTACCGACCGAGTCCATTTTGTACCAGAATCTTATTTCATGCTTTTTGTGAAAATAAGAATATGAATAATAAAATTTAAAAAGGGGAATCATTTATAATTAAGTAGTGATTAGTCTAAAGCAATTAATTGTTATAAATCGTAATCAACTAATTCTAAAAATCAAGAAATATAACGAAGGGCATAAGGATAGCATTAGGATAATGTACGCATGTTTTGCGAAAAGATAGTGCAAACAGAAATAAAAAATATGCTTTTATTTTCCTGAAAAGCATGAAATACATATGATAAAAAACATAAGCGTTCTGTAAAACGCTGCTTCCTAATAGTTTGTACATTATTACATAGATAGCACCACAAGATAAAATGGTCAAGGCCAATTGTGGTGTAGCAGATACAGTTGGCCTTGAAATAGAAAATAATGTGGGAAGGAGAAAGAAAGCTATATACCATTTCCTTATTAAAATATTACAAATACATTTGATACTTTTATACTAAACATGAGGGGTAGCACAATTTATTAGTTTGTGTAGGAATATTTAATTTTTTGAGCCACCACACGACTTTCTTATACGTATGAGCGTTTCAAATTATAGAGTTTTAAATTTTTTTGTATAAAAATTATCT